>OZ019970.1:25960318-26573096 GCA_963970395.1 Ephialtes manifestator
TGGTAGGGTGAACAAATGTTTAGGTACAGTTGGGAATGTTGCCTTGCGCTGGGACGTGAATTTCATCAACGCAGCGTTAATCAAAGTAAAGAAAATTTGAATCCACAGTTGGAATGTAGAAAAGTATTTCAGACAAATGAAAAAGTTTAGATAAATGGGAGTGCGTGACAGTTCTTCGACTGGCAAGGGAAATATATGTTTAGATATAAATGGGAATGTTGCCATGCGTTTCTAATCCAATTCATACCAGTGTATAAATGTAATCAAAATTTGGATGCACAACTGAAATATAGAAAAATGTTGCAGATGAATAGAAAATGCCCAGTTGGCTGGGTATAAAATTGTGCGTTTGTTTTTTAATTCCCGGATCCAATCCTCGCGTTTGTTGAAATCTTAGAGAGAAACCGGAAATTTAAAACAAAACTGCAGCGCATATAAAGTCACGCCGATAAATGTGATAGGCCCTGGCATAACAGAGCGCAACAAATATTTTAGGTGCAAACCGAAATGTCGCTAGGCGTTCTTCAGCTATTTCATGCCAGTCATGAATGCTTGAATGTGAATTTCATGACCGCAATATTGACAAAAGTAACGAAAATTTGGATGCATAGCTGGAATGTAAAAAAGGGTTACAGATAAATAAAAAATGTCCAAATGGGTGCGTGCGAGTTTTTTTACAGAGGAAACTTTGTTACAGTATTTTTTCCTCGAGTTTCTCTACTCCATAGAAATTTCCCTGGTTTTATGGAAAAACTTGAGAATTTTTATAGGACAGCTCTATTTTTTATCGTGAAGCCTGATATTCCCATGGCGTTTGATGAAAAAGGACTAAAACATGTAACCATTGAATTTTCCGTATTCCTATCAATGTATGTATCTTTGTATACAGTTATATTAATGTTTGTATTGAACTTGTAATTGGATACCGACATTAAATACCATTTGCAAAGTTCTTCTGATTCCATGAATAAACAGTCGTTAAAGCTTCTCAGTGGTGGTAAATCCCGTGACGATGTAAGCCGAGAAAGAGCCGGAATTACGAGTTTCTCTGACGGAGATTTACATGGGCTGTGGTTGAATCACATACACACACAGTTTCACACAAAACTACCGTCCTAGCAAAAGCTAGGTGAGACTTTATTTCACACATTTCTTGTAAATACACCAGTGACAGCTTCTGCGGTAAGGTGCGGCCCACGAACTATGTGTATACACGTACCTCTCTCCCTATTCGGCTGTAAACTTTGGTCCTCAATCTTTCAGAGGTTGAACGTCCCGCATGGGTTGGGGAGGTTAAGGATTTCCGAGTAGAGCATGTAGCACAATTTACATGGTTCTCCTGTTTTCACCAGGGCACCCGTTGCAATACCCAGCAAAGTCTACCGCCAACATCCCGTTCTTCCCTTTCTCCTACCTCCCGGCCAACTTTGCGGTGGGTTTCGAGATTTCGTCCAAGGTTTGTCGTTCTGTATCTTTCCGAGTACGATGATGCTTTACTTTGTAACTATATGTGTGTTTATAGTGTGTATATATGTAAACTCGTGGCAACACCCAACGGCATCTCGCACTTTAATTACAAGAGTAAAGCCAACCTCTCATCTCCACCAGCGGTTCCTTTCCCGTTCATTCGTGACGCGACGATAGCCGAGAAGATCAAAGTGGAACTCAGGAACGACGACAGAGTTTTGCGAGACGTCAAGCCCGAGCTTCAATTCTTCTTCCCTTATTTCCGTCGTCAACTACGTAAGCCCATATTGTACAGATGTAGTAGTAGTATTACCGAACCCTCAGATGTCAGAGAGGGTGAAAACTTTGGTCTTCTTCCTGATCGAAGCGACACTAAGCCTTTGTTGTTTCGCTGGAAGCGGTGGAGCATTCAGAACCACTAGTAACCCTTCCTTCAAATCGCGTCAGTGGTGCCTTATGTCCAACCTCATACCTATTGTGTTTCAAGCCCTTCCGGTGTTGCACTGTCCTAAGGAAAGGCCGATCAATTTCCGGTAAATCATACTAGCTACAAAGGCAGACAGGGGCTGAGTCGTTGTTGAAGATTTTCTAGTATCGACAGCGGTATGAAAGAAACCACTACCTTCCCCCAGGCAACTACACCCGGAAATTGGCAAAGGGCTTCCGGAGAGCGCGGCGTCAATGGAAAGAGATCTAGATAGCAGAGGAGCTTGGACTTGAAACAAAAAGGAAAAGTCACTACTACGTGATAGTGCCGTTCTTTACGTTCTCGTGAATTGTCATCATGTGATGTTCGGAGGTTGAATGCTGCAATTTTTTTGTATTTATGTCAATGATTTTTGTCATCGTGACAGAGTTCGAAAAATGGTTTCGTCGATTGAACGCTATAGAAAGAGAACAAGAGCTTGGCCTTGAAACCAAAAACAAAAATGTACAATGTGATGTTGTAGTTTGTTACTTTTTCGTGGATAGTCTTCATGTCATGTTGGGAGATTGAATGTTATAATTTCTTGGTATTTACGAAGAATATATAGTTTAGTTGATTGACTCGAACAGAGAAAGTACTAGACAGTTGGGAGAAGAATTTGAAATTGAAATGAAACGAAAACGTCGCTGCAACGTGAAACTTTAATACGTGGCCTTCCCATGAATTTTCATGGTCTGAAAATGTCTTTTTACACAGCTACGTAGAGACTAACAAACGTCATATATTCGAATGTTCGCAAAGTATAAATAATCGAGTTATATCTCTATCAATCTAGATTATACTTTTTCGTTTTGAACCCGGTTTATGTTCTGAGCCCTCTTTAATCTGAATATCCATCGCGATCGGTCAATCTATTGCATTTGGATATACAATGAATTTGTGTTTCATTTCGTATTACTTGTCTGATGAGGATCATAAAGTGAAGTGAAAGGAGATGAGGCATGAATACTTCCAGTCTGTTTTATTTCGTGCACTAAAATGAATCCTGGACGATTAATGTTTGCTTCCTCAGTCCCGTTTGGTTTACAGACCTTATAAACAGTGTTGTACTATTTTTTTTTCTCTCTTTCATTGCAAACGTTCTCGAATGTGCACGGTGATAAATAAAACGAACGTTTGTTACCGGATCTTTTATTGTATTCCAACGATCTGGATGCATCATATCTACAGAATTTGTAAGACCTTGCGTTTACAGCTACATCCAGATGCTTTTGGATTAACCCAACCTTATTACGAACGATCCAGGCAACGTCTTACAGAAAAGCTGTATGAGAGTCATAAATTTAGAAACATTCCGGGATATCGCGAAAACTCTCATATTAAGTACATATCGGCAATATTATAGATTTCTAACTGATCCGTAGACGAGATATGCAAGGACAAAAGAAATCCCCGAACACCCATTAAAAAAGCAGTGCGTAAAAATAGCGAGACAACTTTAGATTCCGCACCATCCGTATGTTTCATAACCTTCTGATAGTAAGAAAAAGTTTACGATTACGGTTGAGCGCAAAGAATTTTATGGAGAGAGGAAAGAAAACGGCCGAGCAAAGGTTATGGTCGTTGGTTCTTTCGAGGCGGACGAGAACTAGAGGCATTTTTGTCGAGTAAGAGCTGCGTAAAAGTCAGGGTTAGTTAAAAGGGTTTGCGAAAAAGGGTATGTATACGAGCGTCATGGGATCGTGGGGTGCAAACGTGATTGGGAGGTCCAGAGGAAGTGATTTGTATTTTCTAGACGAAAAGTCCAAAACGTATAACATCCGGCGTGGCATGTACTTGATGTTCCTGCAATTTTCCTCGGTGTCGCTATAAAAATACGAAAATTTCTTCAAATATCTTGGGTCGTCGTACTTCTCGTTTAATTTCCGCTGGTGAAACGGCGACAACTTTGTACACAAGGAAGGTGACATTCTTGTGGCTGAGAATGGAGATATGAAAACAAGAAGTAGGAGGAGAGATTCTTTTTGTGGAAAATAGGAGGCGAGAAAACTGATGTTCTTGCTATCAGAAAAGCGTCGTGGGGTATTCTCGTCTAAGGAAAAAGTGAGACAATCTCGTGGCAGAAAACGTCCGGTCTGATAGACGGAAAAAGAGAGCAAATACAAGGGACAGAGTCTCCGATAAATATCGGTCGTGATGCTATGCCGTGTGATTGGCCACGACGGATCACTTAAGCTCCGAGAACAGGAGATATGGCTTTTCTCCCTGCGCTACTTTCAGATCGACCAATTGGCTGCTTCTTCCACTTCTTTGGTTCTATCCTTCCTCATAATATAGTTAGGCGACAAGTGCTTCGTTTTTTTTTCTCTCACTCTTACATTGATGGGAGCTCTTCCACTCACCCTTCCATCCCGTGTAGGTCAACGTCATCATAGATTTAAGGGTGGGTGACCCACGAACGGAAAATCTTCTGACCCACTTCGTGGATATGTTTTGCCCGGAAATTTTTTGGTTGTTTGATTGCGCTGATCGATCATATTTACCGAGAGTTGTTTGATGTGGCCTAGACCAAGAACTCGTTACGCTTTTCTCATTGTTCAAATATGTTCGTGAACGGGTTTCTGATCTTTGCTGTGGCTTCGTGATACATGAGACTCTTCTTTTTTGTGAATCTTCTGTCATTGAAGAACTTTGAGAACAAAAGATACAAAAAGTTGACCATTCATTTATTACCTTTGGACACGTGATAAGAAAACCAGAAAACTTATGACACCTGTGAATTTAGGAAAAAAGTAGAACCTTGCACATTGCCTCCTCATTATTTTTCGCTTTTTACAAAGCTACCTCCATGAGGAAGTATGTTATCCAATTTTGGCTTCCTCATAGAGAAAATTTTGTAAAAAGCGAAAAATAATGAGAAAGCAATGTGCAAGTTTCTACTTTGCATCCTTGTTCTAAGTAGATAAATAAATATGTTGTGAATTCGCTTTTTCTATTTTGTTATTCTGTTATTTCGTTATTATTAGAGCGTTTCCGAAAGTAAATGTGATAACGTATATTTTTTTAAAATAATTCAACATTCCATAAAATGAAAAATTTCATACCGTTCGTCACTAAATTATACATATATAATGGCTGCATATTGTTTCATTTATATACAAAATTTGAGCTCGCCATCTCAAGTTTTTCAAAAGCCCACACGCACACGCACACGCACACGCACACGCACACGCACACGCACACGCACACGCACACGCACACGCACACGCACACGCACACGCACACGCACACACACACACACACGGACATTTTTTCTACATCACTTTTCTGGACGATTTGGACAATTCTAAGGGTCCTGACATAAAAATCTCGAAATCTTTTTTTTAAATGAAAACAAAGCTTCCTCTATGAAAAAGCAAAACAGTTGATTTAGAAGTCTGATTTAAGGAAATTAATATTTCATTCTATTCAACATTTCAACAGTCTATGTAATTGGAAATCTCCTTCTGGCAAAGCAAAACATGTTTTTTTTTGGACAATCTAAAGATGTTTGAGCTAAAAACACAAAAAAAAACCTGGCAAATATACGAAATTTTATTCTTCATCACGCGTCCTTTACATTTTTAGATTATCTTGAAATAGGAAAATGTTGTTTCCTAAAAAATTCCAATTGTTCATAAATTTCTGCAGTCAAACTGCCGATTGAAGCTATAAGATATTTAATGCTACTGCTGTTGTTGACAGCAGAAAAGACGGCTTTTCGCGAGAGTATTTCGGTGTTCGATACGCGTTTTTCTCATTTCCGTCAGGAATGAACAGCGGACAGGAATGAGAAGCGAATGAACTGTCGAATCGCCATTCGCAACGTCGAAATACTAGTACTTTACATAGAACGAACCATCACATTGTACCGTGAGACCTGCATAAATCTCGCGAACATAATCTGTACCAGTATCTGTTACTCGCAGGTGCAAAGATCTAGAGTGCGAATGAGAGAACCGGAAAGTGTCAGAGTGAGACTTGCAAACAGAGTTGTTGGAGCTTTCAGTTTGTTTTCCGACTACAACGTAGCTCAGCCGCTGTGATTCCTCAAATGAATTCTCAAGTCAGGACCACCTAATTTGGCAGTAATCATCGAAGCGGACATCCGCGTAGTTGTTTTTGAAATGTTCAGATCGTTGGGATGGAATGGAAAGATGTAACCAGCACGGGAAAATGGAGGAATAGACCAAAGTTCGTAGATTGGCAACAAACGCACACAAGGCTCCTATATCTGAAGCAGAATCCGCCCCGGGATAAATTGTAGCCGACAAGCAGCTACAATTTACACGGATTTCTGGTATTGTGTGAACGATGATCATAATAATCTTACCCTCTATTATAGAAACCAATTTCAGTGCTGCTGCCGCTGATACTGCGGTTTCAACTTTGGATGAATCATTTGGCGAGTATGAACTTCTCGGAACAAGGAACAATAACATCGCTTGTGGAAATCTGGTGGGGATAAACTGGTTTGAACCTAGCGTCTAGCTAGTTTTTTCTATCAAGTTTTTCTGTAGTGGGCCTAGACATAATCTAGCCAGAATGCACTGATAGATAGTATATCTATCTAGGATCAGTCTAGCTTTCATGGCACAGCTTACCAGACCAAAGGCTAGATATAATATATACGTTAACGAAGTTAACGTTGCAATGCGCGTCGTTTACGCGGCACCGTGCGTGTTTTCGGCGGAAACGCGGGCGTTTTCCGATACAGGGAGATTCCGATACAGGGTCTAGTCGTGACACGCTGCGCAGCGAGTTATTACTATGTAGAGTGGCACGTGCATGTTCGTGAAAGGTACCAAAAAATACGTTCTAGAGGACTACGATTTTTTTTGTTTTGTACGACGCGAAAGAATTTATATTTCTTTGTTTTTTGTGATAGACCTTATCGAGATATTTGATTATTATTGAAAAAGTGATTACGTACGTTATTAAATACGTTCTACACGGAAAGAAAGGCTTGGTTGAATCAACCAAGTTCTATGGTTATATATGCGCCAGCCGATTAATTGGTTAGACCAACCAAGTAATTTGTTAGGCTGCCAATTTCTTGGTTGGACTAACCAAGTCGCTAACCAAGCTAACCCAAGTGACTTGGTTAGCTTATCACTCGAATAGTTGGGACTACCATTCGAATCGTCGATATTATAATAATCGATAATCGTCGACGGTTTATATTAATTCTGTTTTTTATTTATCCTAGGCTATTTAACCGGTATCTGGGTTCAATAGCGAAATCCGGTCTAGCACCTAGTCAATTTTATGATATAGGGTTAACCGATTTCCGTACTGGCTAATCACTAGCTAAGTTTACTGGTCGAATTAATAGAATCTTAGCCAGATTTTAGACAATTTGTCTGTACAACGACTAGACAGCGAGAAATTATACATAGTGCTCGGATCTACCTAGTTTTCCGACCTAGATCTTGTACAGAAAATAAGAAAACTGGGCGATTTCTAGGTGATGACGAGTTTGAATTTCCACACGGAATATTGTCTTGGTTTAACTTGTGATCCAGTGAAATGTGAAAATAATTGGACAAGTTTTCATACGTCTTCTAATATAATCCGCATGCACCTTAACGTCTTCACTGCATTTTCGAACAAAATTCAGGCGCTTTACACACGAGATATTTCATCAGTGCATACGAAGCTCCTAAGTCTAAAGCAGAAATTGCCTCACGGTTGTTTGTTGGCCACAATTTCCACGGATTTCCAGAAATGTTTGAACAATGGTCATATTAATCAGAACCTGTATTATAGAAACCAATTTCGGTGCTGCTGCTCATTCTACGGTTTCAACTTCGGATGAATCAGTTGGCGAGTGTGAAGTTGTCGGAACAATGAACATGAACTGTGGTTTTGGTTTGAATTGCTGTAAATTTGATCGGAACGGAAGAAAAATTACAAAGGATTCACTGAACACGAATTATGATTATTTTGTAACAATGTCAGTGTTTAGAAACAAACCACATTGTAATAGTTAGACTTCTATTGGTAATTTGGTAATATTATTTGCGGAAATGACAATATAATTGAACAATCCTTAAGGTATTCCACAAAATCCAGGCTTGGCCAAATAAAATCTGTCCTGACCTTAGCGTCTTCAATTCACTGTAAACGGAATTCATGATTACATTGCAGCAGTAAATTTTCAGAAACAATTCACATTGTAAGTGTTAACTATAAGTCTTGTATTGGTAATTGGGTGAAAAATTTGCCGAAATGAGAAAATAGTTGGAAAATTCTTCATGGATTCCACGAAATCCGGACTTCACCGAATAAAATCTGCATACACCTCAGCGTCTTCACCACGTTTTCCAACAAATTTCAGCCGCTATACACACGAGATATTTCGTCAGTGCACTCAAGAGCGACGAAAATTTAGCTCTATGGCGAATTCTGCTGGTACCAAGCGGCGCACACGACGTTACGTTGCAGACGGTGCAGTGGAGTTGCGGAGAAGGAAAGTTGGCGCCGGCTTCAGCAACCACCCGCCCGACCGGTTGACAGAATTCGTAGCAGCCACGACTACGTTCTCTACCTCTTTGCCCTCTCGCCCACTGATGGCGTGCGTTTCTGGTGTGCTGCACTACTAGAATGTGCAGCTCACTCGCAACAAAGTCGGGCGTCGTGATGGCGACGCACATATTCATCCTAGGTTGTGTGCTACAATGAAGCTACACGTACAGAGATTCGCAACAAGAATAGCGAGTAGTAAAATATACATTATTCGTACAGCATCCTCTTTTAAATGGAAGTCTGCCACTCCTTTTCCGTCATTTCGATTGATTGTTGATTGATTTTGGCGAACGCCACAGGATATTACGAAAAACGTATAAAATGTCATGTCAACAATTTGCCATGACATTTTTTTAATTAACTCTAGTTCTTATTGTTACATTAAAAAGAATAAAATATCGTTTTGCTTGTTTTAGAGTTATTGTTTCAATGTGATATGAAATTGTAGAAATTGGAAGTAAAATTAAGTTGACAATGCTTGTTTTTGGCAGCAAGCAAACGATAGATTTATCGAATGAATGACATTTTTGACACACAGTGAAGTGTACGAATATTGATTACACAAAAATTAAATTTATAAGAGACGAAAAAAAAACTTGCCACTTTTATCGTATTATTGTACATAGGACAAAAAAATAAAGTAATTAATTTCTGCAAAATTATCTCAATTATGAATCATATGATACTGGGGGTCATTAACGCCGGATTTAAGATTGGGAAAGTCAGTTGAGGAAAATAAAATTCTTCAAGAAACACTAATTAGATTTGGCTTGAGATTCTGCAGAATTCGTTTAGTATTAGTACAATAATTAAAATGAAGGAAACTCTAGGAAAATTATAAAATCCTCTCTCAGTCTCTCAAGCGTTGAGTTTCTCGCAGCAGATGAAGAAACACTGCACGGGAATATGAAAGTTTAAAGAATTTAGTTCCAGCAAACAATTTTTTAATTGACATAAAAATCTTTCGAATACGTATCATAACAAAATGAAAACCTATGAAAAAAGTGAAAAAAAAATGTTGTTTTTAATCTGGCATTAAAGACCTCGGATTGTGAAGCTCAGAAAATCGTAGCAATGAACTCTAGGTGCGATCCCCTGGCTTATCATATTGTACTTTTTCTATTTTCGGATTAGGAGACGGTTAGTGGAAGAGGGTTGAGGGTGTGCGCAATACCCCTTCACCTGCTCTCACGCTTTTACCTCTTGTGCTTGCTAAGTCTTATAGCCGACGCGCGTTTCCTACGTGCAACTGCTTTTCATTTTATATTAAACCCGCACGTACAGCTCAGTAAGACGGGCGTGCCGGAACGAAACCAAGTGAGGACAATGGCTTAAGAGTTGCAAGCAAAAGTCGACTTCATTTTTATTTGTTTAGGGTTTGAACAGTTATTATCCACTTAATGGGAGTTACCTGAAAATTATGAAAATTATATGGTTCTATGATTGCACCTGTCAAATCTTTTCCCTTCATGAAAAATACCACTGTACAAAAACTTTAATATTTTCATAAGTGGAATGAATTTTTTTTAACCAAGTGCGATTTTCATTTTATTTTTAATTTTGTCTTGTGGAATTCAGGTCATAGTAACTGTTTTTTTTTCAGACATATTAAGCTAACATATTAAATTCGTATAATAGTAGCACAATTAAATTTTCGACGGTTAAGAAAGTATTTTTTTAAATTATTTTCAATTTCATTTTTTTTTACTATTTTTTAGATTTATATTATTTTTATTCTACCGTAAGAAGGCACCATTTTTTATTCAATCTTTTTTATGACTACTAGGGAGAAATTACTTTTTCAAAAGTCATGAAAATTTTCTTTAAAAATAGTTGCTCTATTATTTTTCTCATTCTTTTTTTGCAGTTACGCAAAAGTTTTATTACAAACACTTCAAATACTACAAACGATTAATATGAGGGAATAAATATTATTAAATTAATTACACCACAAATATTCATATCTTAAAATAATGACATCTTACAACAAAAAGTTTTAGTTAAATCATTAGACTGCGATGCGTTTTTATATTCGCATATGGCAGATTAATGTACGCCAATTCTTTATACACTGATTCACTTTCGCAAAGTAAAAATAAGTCTTATCTTTAAGGAACTTTCTCAGTCTCGGGGGTTGGATGCTCGAGAATTTAGTACAATTGAAAAATAAAAACGGAGGTAGAAATCATAAATCGGACGTGGGTACTTCTTTCATATGCAAATGCGTCGAGCTAACAAAAGTGCGCAGCGCTAGCGGGATTCTCTATTCGTTCTTTCGCACACGGCTTTCATTCTTTCATGTTCTACTTCTCGTGCTCTCTGTGGCAGAGCAGTGAATTTACCCGGTTTCTTCGGTGCTTCTTGCTGATGTAGTCGAGTCTACGAGAGCTAGATTTTATTTTACTGTTCGCTCGTTCTGCCCGTGAGAAGAGAGTTCTCGTTGGGTTACCTGGAGAAAACCACTGAGCCACCAAAGTCCAACTTACTCCTTTCCCGCACTTTTCACGGCCATTTCCACCTATCCTGTCTCTTTTTATTTTCGTACATTTTTTATCACGCCCCACTATCACTCCCCTCATATACCTCGTATTCTGTTCGGCCTTTTTTATCCTGTACGTTTTTTTTTTCCACTTAAGGGTGATTATTCACATTTAAAGCGGTATCCGCTCGCCGAGTTAGGATTTACCGCTTGATGGAAGTTGCATTCCCGGTATAAAAGTATATGTAAAGCTGTTACCAGCGTACTCGAGAAAAACTCGCCGGGAGGTGAAAGTGCGCTTCTGAATTATGACTCGAAGTACGCCTGTTGCCAAAGGGATGGAGTTTCTACGTTGCTGCATTTTTTTTTCATCATTTTTATCCTTTCAACGATAAACCTCTCCGAAATTGAATATGAAACTAAAACAATTCGGAAAAATGGATGTTGAATATTTTTTGCTACCTCGTAGAGGAAGCTTTGTTTTCGTGAAAAATTTTTTTTTCGAGATTTTATATCACTCAGAATGGTCCAAACGTCGAGAAAGGGGTTTCGACAAAATGTGAAGAACGGCTTTATCAATCGAGCTGAAATTTAGCACAAACGTGGGGTTGGTAGATCCCTTTGATTGTAACAATTTAAAAAAAAATTCAAACATAAGATTATTTTTTATTCAATTTTGAATTTTTAGAAAAAAGTCTGTAGGTTCTCTAACTTCCGTAAATTTGTAGCGACCGAGCTAAATAAATGTTTACAAATAAAGCTATGCTAAAGGAACCCGTGAAGAAAAATAGTAGGGTTGCCCTAAGATAACTTAGGGCCCTATCGGGCTTTAATGTGGACACCATAAAAGGGAGTTCCATATCACTCCCAATTAGGGACCTACTAAGGAAACTGTAGGGTTTCATGCCGATATTTAATAGGGCTATATTAGGGCAATTAATTAAGGGCCCAGTCAGGCTTAATCATGGCACCAAGTAAATAAATCAATAATAATTTCGCCACGTAAGGGCCTCATAAGACAATTCTAGGTTGCCACGGCCAAGTTTAATAAGGGCTTCATAGGGTAATCACTTAAGGGCCCAGTCAGGCTTAATCATGGCATCAAATAAACAAATCAATAATAATTTTGCCAGATAAGGGTCTCCTTAGGCAATTCTAGGTTCCCATGTCGAAGTTTAATAAGGGCTTGATAGGGTAATCACTTAAGAGCCCAGTCAGGCGTAATCTTGGCATAAATTAAACAAATCAATAATAAATTTATCAGATGAGGATCTTATATGGCAATCCGAGGTTTCCGTGGCAAAATTGGTGGACACCTATACAACTAATGACCGTCAAAGTCAGCCAGGTGGTCACCCATTCTAATAGTGGCCCTCAGGTCAGTCAGACAGTCACACACCTAGATACAAACGAACTATTTCGCGCAAACGATAAAACAAGCAATTTTTTGGAATATAATTATAGATGACAACAACGATACAATGTACCCTATTCGATATAACCAATTTCTGTAAAAAAATAACTGAATGTGCTTTCATTTTTACACATCAGACGCAGTCATGTAAATCTATCAAGTTCTGACTATATTACATTAATTTTATTTCATATTTCATATTACAGTCATTCAAATAGACAAAAAAATTGCATATTCATATCATCTGAATGGCCAAGAGAGCTAAGGCGCAACGCAACTACACCATCCGGAGGGTTCTGGGTTCGATTCCCGTCAATGTCAAAAAAAAAATGTAATATGTTTTTTCAGCGATTAATATGTACCATCGGGTAGAGAAAGACGAAATATCTAATTCAAAGTGCAGCATTACTCAACTAAATAATAACAAATATATATTTTTAAATTAAATTTCTTTATTATTTTAGTAAGGCCTTAATAGGGCAGCCTTAAAAGGTCCTCATTATTTTGCCTTTAAAGGCCCCGAAGAAAAAAGCGTGACCATCATTTGCGAAGCCCGATGAGGCTTCCACATAAGGCCCCTAAGAGAATTAGGGAATATTAATCGGGGCCTTGGAAGAACCCTGATAAGATTTCTTCACGGGAAGATGGGGATTTAATTTGGGATGGATCTATAAATACGTTTAGTTATTATTGGTTTACGAATTTTTCGAAAAATGTACGTTTTGCTCCAACTCACGTACAATATTACCGGATCAATCAAAATTTTCAACAGATTAACAATGGTACTCAGCGCTCCGACGTACTAAATTTTGTAATGATCGATAAAGGGGTTCGGATTTTATGGCATTTTGAATATTTTCATAAATTTACCTTTTGCTATAACCTACGTAAAATATCATGTGATTGACATCAAATGACTTTTATTTATGATTCTTTATCTTTTTTTAAACATTTTGGCAGATTAAGACTTTACAGTATTTTTTTATCTTCAATTACAATAATCATGAAAAATATATGCTTGTAAAAATTGTTGCTTTAAATTTACTAGCTTACTGGGAATCACAAGATTGCGGGCATATTTTCTCAAGAGAATAATTTCAACGGAACTTATACAGCCAATATACCAATAACCAAGAAACATAAGAAAGAGAAGGATAACATGCTGGATGATACGCTTAATCGAACCCGAGGGAAAAGTATTCGTATCTCTGGCACGAGATGGACGATACGATATACATGACCGAAAGGACATTATATGTAACCGAGAGAAGTGAAGATATATATAATCCAAGCCCTTGAGCTGTAGATAGTAGCCCATTTTTTTTCTTTGCCTCTATCTTCGCGAAGATCCTCATCCCCTTTTGCGAAACTTGTTAATCTTTTATTGCCCGAAACCGAGAGAGAAAAGCGGATTGAATTAACCGTATAGTTTTACTTTCGTGATTATATCACATAGTTAGGAGATGAATATCGATGTATCGAACATCTTGCGGGATATAATACAGTGTAAAATATATTCACGAAACTTTGGTGAAAATCAGAAACGACGATTCTCCATAACGATGGAAAAAAAATGTACACGGTTCTGGATCCAATTACTTGTTCCTTTCGTTGAAAGATTGATTCAAGATATAGAATGACATCTTGCCGTATTATCCAAGAAAATTCAATGGAGAAGGAAAAGGTTACAATTGTTTCGAATCAGTTATAAAAATGTTTCTTTTAAATTTGAATTTATTAAAGTTTCGGAAGTTTGGTGAGTTATAAATTCTGCTGAGTTTTTATAGTTCATAATAGGGAGGAAATGATGCAAAAGAATTATTGAAGAATTATTTCAGAATTCACAGATCCGACTTTCGGTCGGAAAACCCAACCTAAATTTTTTTTCTTCAAGATATCGAATTATGGCCTTCACTATCGTTCTCAAGTCACATATTCTACCTCGGAAAATACCGTTTACAAGCCTTTTTACGATAATTAAAAAAAGTGACATTTTTCCGTTTCTGATGTGAGAATTCACAGATCCGACTTTCAGTCGGAAAATCCAACCGAAATTTTGTTTTTCTTCATACTCGAGCAATAACTTTTGGCGTTACATCAGATACAAAGCAGGCCCTGATTGGGCGATGAGGATGCCCTGATTAAAAAAATTTCTACTCGGGTAGTACGTAGTTCCTATCTGCGCTACTACCTCGGGCGAAAGTACATCTTAGAGTGAAACTCTTTTACCTATCTCACGAGTTATGCTCAGAAAGATAGGAGCTGTGGCGCCCAGGCAAAAACACTGTTGGATCGGTTACTGTTCCGTTTTCCATAGATATGCTCCATAAGGACGCAATCTTAATAGAATTCGGCGATTTTCCAAATTTTTCCAAAATCATGAAATTGAATTTGAAAAATATGTCCTTTAGAACAGCTATTTCATGGTCCTGTTAGCAATATTATAGAGAATTATAAAATTTATTTAAAAATTCACCACCAGCACTCGCAGTAGAGTAAAGTTTAGCATCTAATTTTTTTTCCAACTATGCTAGCAATATGAATAGTGTAGTGTACAATAAGACAGAGGGCGATCTGCTTCTAGGCTGCAGGACCTGTACACGGAGAGAAAAGTCTGTGTGTAGCTACGCGGGTTTCTGTTGTTAATTACTATAACTTGCGTACCACCGTGACACAAGGGCTTTATCAAAGTTGTTCCTATACACGCAGAAGCTTTCCATGCTCATTATTCCTATATTAATGTTATCAACCGACATTTTACTTATACGTATACGTATGACAGTATTCTCTTTTTATATAGGAACAATTAGTAAATTTTTCGTACTATTTTCAATATGATACTGGAATTAATTATGGAAAGATTTTTTATGCGATCCCTTAAATGTATTTAAGGGAAGGAAGGGGAAATGTATTTAAAATGCTTTGCAAGTTAGTGTATAAAAAAGTATGCAAAGCAGAACCTTGCACATTGCTTCCTCATTATATTTCGCTTTTTACAAAGCAACCTCTAAGAGGAAGTACGATAATTGGTTTTGGCTTCCTCATAGAGGAAGCTTTGTAAAACGCGAAATATAATGAGCAATGTGCAAGGTTCTGCTTTGCATCCTTGTTTTAAATAAATAAATAAGCGCACACTCCCGCTTTGTAAAAATATAATAAGGACGAACGGTCCGGAAACTCCCTCGAATACTCTACCTTCTCTGTTTTTTTTTGTAGAACACTATAGAAACCGGTGTTTTCCGAAATTTCATTGGGAAGCAAGGATATGGATAGTTTATACGACATAAATCGCTACTTTTCGCAATATTGACTGTACAAAATCGCTATGAAAATATGGTATCGTTCAACATTTTTGCGCTATATCTGACGTATTTTTCTGTTAATCATGAATTTGGTACTCATTTAACTCCCAGCTTGATATTTGATACCAAAATTCGCATCGCAGAAAAAAAAACAAAAAATTTAAAAAATTCAAATCTCATAAAATTTTAACGTTTCAACCGATCTTAACCAAATTTAATAGGGATCAACGGTGTATGAAAGCTCAAATACATACCAATTTTGAGCTTAATATCTCGAAAATTAAAAGAGTTATTGCATTAACAAACATTTTAAAAAAAATTCAAAACGGCGTAAAAATTTAACGATCATGGAGATTTTAACAAAAATTGGTATGAACGATGAAGATTGACCCCTTTATCTATGTTGTAAATTTCAGCTATATATCTTGAGGCGTTCCCGAGTTATATAGGTTTACATTTTTGAGCGTGTAACATACACACACACACACACACACATACAGACATTTTTTCTAAATCACTTTTCTCGACGTTTTGGACCATTCGGAGTGTACTGACATGAAAATCTCAAAAAAAAAAAAAATTTCACGAAAACAAAGCTTCCTCTATGAGGAAGCAAAAATGTGAACATTTTTAAAGACGCCATCATATTTTGTAATTTAATTTTGTGTCTCTGACTGTTGTGTTGAAACTGCAACACGCTAGCCAAAGTAGGTCGATAAGTCAGAGTTGTAACGTATCATATAACAACTCGACCAAAAATACAACTATTGGGCAGCGTCACTGCCATGTCCGTTCCACGAAAGACACTTTTGGGCGAAAAGACTACTCTTTATATGCACCGCCGTAGATCTTTTCGTTTACGAGAAAAGTCGTGGTTATTCGCCATCTAGCGGCTGAAAACTCACCAAATGTTCTCTGGGTTTGTTTGCCATATAAATATGACATGTCAATGTTTCTTATAGTGTATAGTAATTACAACATTTTTTATACACTCTAGATTCTCACAATTCACAGTTTTACTTTTTTGTGCTGTCGCTAGATGGCGAATTCGTGTACCGATTCTCGTAAATGGAAGTGACTACGGAGGGGCATATAAGCGGGGAGGTTTCATGCCGATTCGTCCGGTGGCATTATACCACTGCGCAATATATCGATTTTTTGTCGCTGTCTTCGAGTCGTTATAAAATAGTAACGACCCAGCGCTTTTGAAGAAAGGAAAGACTTTTAAAAAACCTCAAAAAACAAACGTATGCTGTTAGGAAAATTTTACATATGTAGTGGATGAATAAATTTGCGACGTCATCATTACCCATGTTCTTATTTGCGAATCTAAAAAATCCATGTATGTTGATAATCCCAAAGCAAAATAGGAAATTAATACTAATCGACGGTAATAAGTCCCATGTAAATGAAGATTACTCCAATGTTTTCAGCTTTCAAAAAGATACACACGGAAAGAAATGTTTGGTTGTGGCAAATACGTTTTCGATTTGTCGTACACAATGTCTAAAAAAATTAGTTGCCTCAACCATATCGAATAGTAACCTCAACTATTCACGATTAGTTTTCGCGAGATTAGTTAGGTTAACTAATCCAATCGTTGGGACTACCACTGGAATAGTTGGGACTACCATTCGAAACGTCGGTATTACCATTCGAATCGTTGGAATTACCATTTGAGTTGTAAGGAAAATAGAATAATCGATTGGTCGTGTCAACTCATTTCTTGGTTATGGCAACTAATCTTTTTTTTCGGTGCAGATACTCTGGATTACTATACTGTTAAGGAACAAGTCATTGTTGTAATCAATCAAATTTGGGACGATTACTATACGTATCGTAAGCTGTAAGTTGTTTATATGAGCTTTTACAATAGTGTCCATGTGTCACCGCCGTACAATATTTTCTGCGAGTGGCAGCTATATTCGCGGATCCATTTCTCTTCGTGTACATCGCTACGCGATGGTAAGAACAACGAGTGATTGAGACGTGGAAGGTACATAGTACGTAGAATACCTCAATTTTCAAAAATTTTCCAGACTCTTGAACTTGAATTTGAAAAATATGTTTAAGAAAATACCTATTCTTCCAATGCACCCAATATACAGGCAGTTAAAGAGTTAACAATATTGCACACAATTAAAAATTTATTACAAAATTCACCACCAGTACTCGCAGTACCGTAAAGTTTAACATTGAATTTTTTTTCCAACTATGCTACCAATATGAATAGTGTAGTGTACAATAAGACAGAGGGTGGTCTGCTTCTAGGTTGCAGGACCTGTATGGGAAGAACGACGAGTGATCGAGGCGTGGAAGGTACATAGTACGTAGTACGTACCTGCGCCACCACCTCGGGCCAAAGTACATCTTAGAGTGAAACTCTTTTGCCTATCTCACGGGTTATGCCCAGGAAAGATAGGAGCTGGGTCGCCCAGGCGAGAACCCTGTTGGATCGAGTACTATTCCTTTTTCCATGGGTATGCTTCACGCTCTACATACGAATCTACGTGTTCCACCGCTCGCACCATACATAATACCAGAGTCTGAGCTCTCCGGCCATCTCACATATCTATACCGATTCGGTTATGTATATGTGTCCAATGTGCATAGCGGATAAGGTTTCCTGGAGATCCTTTGCCCTATATTACGTCGCCTGTTACGTTTACATACAGTATATACATATGCATATATATGTATGCATTGTAAAATATATTTCATATACAGTACATATATTCCACTATGTGCATACGTGTATCTACACTGTACATACACACAGTGAAATGAATAGTATACTGTACTACGACGGTTTTGAGTGTGCTCGAAACTAGTGGAAAGTGCCCTTACAGATATGCCGCAGCAAGCGATATGGAAACGCGAAAGTTATCTCCACGAAATTTTTCCGTACACTTATATGTACCAACCAGAGCACACAAAAGCTGTCTCCATTTCTTCGTGTCACCCATCACACACTTCGCAGCACGATTTAACAAGAATCGGTAGGTGCAGTGACGGCGCGAATAGTTTTAGGTAAATTTGCCTGTGAGTCCTCTCGATGTTGCACGAAACATCTCGGGTGGAAAGAGAATTTTCAGCTCGTCGTATATGCGTATATATTACCGTGAGGTATTTTCCAGCTCACGTCATGTAAAATACGAAACGTAGTCAGATATGGCTTTCAGTATTTATTAATGAATGTGGATTACCGTGGAGTCACGAGTTCACTTTTTTAGTGCACCGGAAAAAAGTTATATATATAGTTGAACATTTTTTATGCGATTTTTTTTTTCGTGAAAATATATTGCCGATTGTTCGGGAGTCGAAGTAATAAGTCACAATTTTTTCTTCATGGCATTTTTGATAAAATGTTTATACATCTTTTCGGCAATTTGAATTCGATTTTTACATTTTATTACGTCACTAGACACAGTAAACATTAAATAATTTTTTTTTGCCTTTGCTATAAAGATTTTTTTTACAAATATCTATAGAAACTTTTTTTTTCGTTTTTGGAAATAGTTGATAACTTTCAATTTTACAACAAAAAAAGGAGTTCAATAATTTGACACAATAATTCATTAACTATATTAAAATATATATATTTTTTTGTTAAAAGTACAAAAATTGGAATTACAGTTTTTACTGTATATTAGATAATTATCTCATCGTTGTCGTATAGAATAATTAAGAAAAATGGAAAAGGGAAAGAGGGTTACCCTAATTATTGTAAACCCCCTCAGAAGTCAAACATAAATACAAAGCGCCGTGTTTCTTTAATTTTAGTTAATACATATATTAATGTTTTCTTACAATCTTATTTGCAAGAAAAGTATTGAGGCCCGCTAAATGCTAATTTGCATCTTAACTGTATAAAATCGTATCTTGAACCCACGATTTATTTTTTTCAAGCTTAAGGGTGTTTATCTTGAATACGGTAGAAAATATGGCATGAGAAGGGTTTTTTTTATAAGATCGTTGTATTTATCATTGACAATAAATAAAACGCTACTACCTCTTCATATCAGTACCACGTAACTTTCAGCTTATCATTTTAAATATGCATGGGTACAAAATGCGAGCGAATGAAGTCACGGTCTTAAGGGAGGGTTCTGCGGTGTAGGGGACTGAAAACGACTGCTTTGAAACGAAACGACAGAAACCGAAGTTGGCTTTCAAGGGTTTACAAGTTAGCAGTGCACTTCATGCTACCACACACGTTTGAAATTTTATCGCGGCTTCGTCGTATTCAAGTGATTATAAATTAATAACCCAAAATCGAGCACATTTTCTCTAGTTTTGAAGGCAACCTTATGGTTACTAGTGTGTGATACTGACACACAAGCCACTCGCTGGTTTCCTGTTGAACACTACAAGCGAAACATCATTTATTTCTTAAGCCTGTTAGGTTGAGGCACATACGCAGAAACAGAGTTAGTGGAAAACGATGTCGTCTCTGGAGAACGGTCAATAGTTTTACCACATAGAATTTGCACGGTTCCTGGAAAAGCCTAGGGTATCTCACGCTATCTCGTTTCAGAAAGCTTGTAGACGTTGTTAGAATGGCGACGACGACGACAACGACGACAAAATTCAGGACGTATATGGAACATTTCATCTCAAATCAGCAAACGAATTTTGTCCATGCAAGTTCTTCGTAGATGTACAAAAGAAAGTTTACAAAAAACCACGATTGGACAATGACATGTAGACTTTGTACGTCGACAAAAATCAAGTTCCAGTTTATGTATGTAACCCATATGGAAATAGAAATATATCCATAAAATATTCGACATATAGAAATTTTTTGCACTAAACATATATATAAATATATATATATTTTTATATATATTCAATATATGTAAAATATATCTTATGTAAATATATCAATATATGTAATATATGTAAATATATATCTTATGTAATTTGCATATATTGTTGCTCAAATATACGTAAAATATATGCAACATACAGAACTTTTTGGCGCCATATATTGAACATATATGTTACATATATATTTTTCCGTCTAGGACTGCCGAGTATATCTACGTTGATATATCAAGATCTACGAAAAAAATCTAAAATCTTTTGAAATTTTAATTTTTTAAAGGCTGGCATTAGAAATATCAAAAACCACGTTTTTTTTAAATCTCTGTGAAGAGGTTTCAAAATCGCGTTTACAGTTAATAAATATGCGACTTGAGAACAACAATACGATTAGACATCAAAATACCAACAAAAGAATAATCGTGGAGTCCTTTCCAATATTTTCCGACTGGAAATCCATTCTCCAAAATTTTACATAAAAAAAGCTGGAAATCAATTATTTTTCAATAGCGGTTTTAGATTTTCAAAATTGCGTGTTGGTTCACAATTATACCACAAAAACAACAATTTAGAATATAATAGCTTAATTTAGAAATAAAATAGAGTGCGTGTAAAAGTTGGTCGATTAGAGATGAAATCTCCCGTATATATATATATGCATAGTCATATAGTAAGAGAAACACACGCGCGTCGCGTTTCTGGACGAAATTTAATCCGGCGCCAGCTGGAATATTTAGTAGACTCTTACTGTAAATGGGCTGCCCACGCGAAACCGAAATGCTGCTTCGTATACGGGTTGCTCTAGTAAAGGCAATACAGACTATAGTGGTGGTGGAAGTAGCAGCGGTAGCAAACACCGGCAAGCTAGAGGTCCTGCTGGTCGTGAGGCTAACGTGGCTTGACAATCTCCAATCTCGAGTTTAAACGTCCTTGCCAGCTAGAGCAGTACCTCTCGCCTCGCTCAGCTTCGTGGCATGCCGAGCTTTCCCCACAACCGCCATAAATAGGCCAGCAGCCAGCACGGTTACAAATTCAACTGGCAAAGGGTGCGGAACAGGCGCGAGAGAAGGAAAAGTAAAACGAGAGAAAGGAAAGAAAGAGAGAAACCCGTGGACTTTTTCATCGAGGAATCATCGTGGCCGATCAAATTTTTTTCCACCACCGTGCATGTACCCAGCCAGTCCGATAAAAAGCGATATGAAATCTCTCTTTGCCTCAACCTGTCTCTTTCAACGCGAAACCCTTTTCTTTCCATCTAAATTCGTATTTTATATAATAGTACGACATCAAATTCCGGACATTTTTTTTTGCGTATGGATAAAAAGTGATTCAGAGTAGACAGGGAAAGAATAGTTTTGTTTTTCCTTATTGCGAAATATATATATATATATTCCAGCGAAAATGTCCAAATGAGAGATCAAAGTGATAAAAAAACAACAGTATTTGAAATTTTTTTCGGGTCTCTCTTCTCAGGTGGAAAACTTGTATCAGGATTAGATAAAAATTTTAATATACATTAGTGTATATAATCTGTATAAGAAAATGGACATTTATATTTTTTACATGTACATGAAAAATTTATATAATCTGAAGATTTTTGAAAAATTCATTTAAAGAGTCTATAGATAATATAAAAATTATTTGAAATTTATATTTTTTAATTAAATGCAACATATAGAAATTTTACATGTCCATTTTCTTATAAAGATTATTATATTTGGTTTGTATTCATTACTATACCGAAATTATGATCAATATCTAATTGACAACGTCCTTCCATCAATATTTTCCACAGTGTGGTTATAAATTGACTCAGTTCGGACAATTAGTCAATTTTTAGAGCATTTGTACGATATTAAGTAAATCGAAAACGTGAGACGTTTGAGAATTGTCAGTGCTAAAAAAAATGCGACAGTGATGAAAATTTGTCGCGAGGTTTTGTCGCGTTTATTGCAGTTACGAAAATTCGATTAAATTCTATTCACCAACAATGAGAACAAAACGTTGTATAGTGCCATTATGCCAGGGGTAATCGTATATGAAGATTTTACGAGATAAAAGTGCCGGTGAAACTCTTTTGGCGTATATAACTGTTAGAGCCACGTTGGCTATCGCGTGACGAGGATCTCCGTTCTCTTTATCTCTCTTTCTTTGCACTTTTCTCGTCTTGGGCGCATATTCGCGAAAACTTTTGCTGTTTGAAACCCTCGCGCGACGTAGTGGCGACAGCAGTGCGAATGTGAGGGGATAAATTTTTCTCGTTCTCACTCTCATCTTCTTACAGCCTCCGTCTTAACATCTTGCACTGAGTTTTATTCTTGACTGTAAAGTTGTCTGTTCCAAGTTTCAACTGAGTATTAGGTCGTAGTTCCTCTGGTGTTACTGCGGACGTTGTAAGAGGCGAAAATGTTTACCGGCTCCGTTTTACCCTTTTAACGCCTTAGAAGCTCACAAAATTGATAGAATTGACCATTTTCCAGATTTTGATTTCACCAACGAGCACCAGTTAGCAATAAGACCCAGTGGAAACAGCTGTTACAACTAGCAAACGATGTTTTCTTTTTTTTTGTGTGTGCAGCGCTTTCTCTGCACGATTTTCGTTTCGCAGTAGAAAACACTGGGTTAGGTCAGACCAAAAGAGCAATATGAAGTTACAGCAATATCTCTAGGTGCTCAGCTGAAAAAGACATTCACCTATAGAACTGTATATTTACACAGTTTCAATAAAAATAAAGCAGAATAAAATGAAGGTTGGTGGAAAAAGTGTAGTTCGCGGGAAATACTTCGAAAATTGTCAAATCTTCACAACGAAAGGAGAATTTCATAAAGAATTAGCTTGTATCACCAATGAATTCTTTCTTGTTGGACGACAGAAAAACTGGAAATCAGGTTATTAGTTAAAATTTCACGAATTGTAAATATAGGTAACATCCTGAACAGAACGGTTGGAAATTGGCTGATCGTTTGGCCTGAAATTATCCGACTAGTATAGATGGTTCGGACTGTAATGCTATTCTGCATTAAGCCCGCTCCGTGGTCGGATCGTAACCTGATCAAGCATAGTAATGCCCAATTGGGAACCTGATCGGGTTTAACTCATGATTGGTTTAAATTAGGCGTGGCTCATCGGGCAAGATGGAACAATATCTACCCATTCTAGTATGATGTATTCCATTGATTAAACGGACGAAAGCTAAAATGGCACTTTATGAAAATATGTATATTAATGGTATTTTCTCCAGAATAAAATAGAGAATTTCTATCATACTGATGGCTACAACTCATTTGCATTTAGGTTATGCAGTCACCAAAATGTACCTATTAACCTAAACCTATTAACGCAATCATAGTAGGCGATATTTTTTCCTGTATTCAGTGTATCCGTTGCACGATTTTCGTTCTGCAGTGGAAAACTCTGAGTTAGGTCAGACCAAAAGAGCAGTAAAAGCTCAAGTAATAGTTCTTGGTGAAAAAGACTTTTGCCGTTTACTTTGGACTAAGTATACATATATACGGTTCTAACGAAAAGAAAGCAGAAAAATGGTGAAAACAGTAGCAGTTCGTGGGAAATGCTTCGAAAATCTTCACACAAGGAGGGTGGAAAATCTGCTGGAGAATTGTTTAAGATCGGCAACGGGTTCTTTCTTGCTGGGCGACAAAAGAACTAGCAGCCAGGTAATTCGCGAACGCGAAAACTGGCAAAGTTCCATGCGGCCCAGCGAGCTTGAAGCTGCTGCTACTACTGCTGCTGCTGCTGCTGCTGCTGCTGCAACTGCTACTGCTATGCTGCTCATTCCCGGTCCCTTTCACTCCAACTCTGTCTCTTTCGCACTGTGTTCTACCCGCACATTCTCCTACACTTTGTTAATCAAAGTCCTGCGGCCAGTTGGCGTGAAAAACCGCCCGGACGGGCGACACGTAATGGAATTGCGTGCCGAAATGTGGGAACTTGGCCAAACGCCTGTCGTTCGCAAAGAGAGCGCAGAGTAGCGAGCATTGAGCAATGTACACCCAGCTAAACTATCGACGTTCTCTTAGCTTGCCGCTGTCGATACTAATGCATGAAAATCCTGCTGATTCATTGTAACATAAAACACTATGTAACCTTTTAATTTTTCATACCTTTTTTTCCAATCTTATGCATTTTTCGTATTCCATTTTAAGAAATGATACCTTTTAGTAGCTAAAAATCGGTTTAGATGGTTGGACATTGATATTATAACAATTTTTTACTTAATTTGAAAGATAAATTAATCCTGCAACTTCTAATACAGTTTGTACTAATGTTTATAATTTTTGGGATCTGAATTAGTATCTTATTGATTTTCATCCATCTCCTTCGAAGAAAATTTATTCTGCCATAAAGGTTCCAATTATTTCTATCGAACGCAAATAGTTTCCAAGAATGTTCATAAATTGCGAGAGAATCTTTGAAAATTTCGAGAATGCGATGCCGTAGTAAAGGGCCGGAAGTTCTTTGGTAGTTTTCTCATTAAAGTGCATCGAGTACTTGGCTTGGTCTGACTAGGACTTTCGACGATGCATAATGAAGGTTGTGGGTGATATGGAAAGGTGAGCAGATTTTCGTAGCAGAAAGTACGTAATGATATAAGTTTAACATGAAAATCTGAAACCACGAAGCACAATGGTTCTCGTTTTGCTGTACTTCTGATCCCACCCCAAATTTTTATTTTCCCATCTCAAAAATCCACAAAGTTGGGTACGATTCATGTTTCCAGAGGAAGAGAGAAAGAGATAGAGCAGGAGATAGATGTAGATAGATATAGATCTTTGGGTGCCAACTTAATCGAGTTAGAACTTTTCTCAGTGAGTCTCAACGGTGCGCAAGAGACGAAGCTGCTGTCACGTGGATTACACGGAGAAGCAATAGATGGTTTCCTTTCATCCTTTTCTGCGTGCTTCTCTATTTGTTTCCCTTTAGAACTTACAAAGGTGCCTGTTACATCTATACAAAGTTGGCAAGGACATCTAACAAAGGTTCAGTCTCGCTCTCAACGTTGCAATTAAACTACTGCCACTTTGAATTTTTTATTTCCATTGATAAATATTCACCTGGGATATTCTTTGTAACTCAATATTCCACCTTTTTGCCTCTACCAGAATCGAAAGACTCTTCAAGGACTTAGAAACATCAGACCTTGTGAAGCCCATGAGAATTTAGAATAGTCTAAATCAGGTGAGACCATTCGGGTCAAAGGGGCTTAGAAAAACCGGTTCAGAATATGATCCACTTGACATGGAACGCCCTAAATGTATATCTCAATTCTATGAGATTCTATGAGTCATTGATCGTACTTGTACTTCAAAACGATTCTTTAATCCTGACGATAGGATATTTTTGGATGTGATGCACATTTTGGATTTACTGTTTCGGCTGTCGGTTCTCTTTCAGCGTCGCGACGATTGCAGGTTGGTTGTCCAAATTGGAGTACAGTGTCGGGCTTGTGAATTTCCAGGCAGAGCACGTACCTCGCCGTCTTCATTTATTTAGTTAAGAAGATATGGCGTTACCCGAGATAGAGCTCGAGAAGCATAGCGAGCTAGCTAGCTGTTGGAGTATAGGGTGATACTGCTTCGCGACTAAGCTGAGATCCCGTCTGCGTCCTCTTCCACTCCCCTTTCACTAGTTTTCTCACTCCTCTTTCAACAATTTTCCTCCTCTCGTCTTCTACTATCCTTAACGTTGGTCTCACTTTATTTTTAGAGGGTGTACTGACACAAGCCACTATATTACCTACGGGTATGACTATATGTAGCTGGGCTCGGAGCTTAGAAATGAGAGCTCCTGAAGTGCGAGCTTCCCAAGAGCTGTTTCGTCGAGTTCTGTGCGTTTCCAAGCAGCGTCGAAAATAAGAGATAATGAAGATCTCGGAGGGTGCCAAACCCTTCAGACTATTCTCTTGACTCATCTCGGTTCAAGGATCGGACTGTAAGCCTGGGTGAAATAAATCACGAACTGAAATATATTCAGGTTGACTTCCATATAACAATTACGCATTCCTGATCGGATCACTTTGTGATATTAATCAAATAAGCCTGGTCAGAATACTTTCGGATATCAATCGAACATTCTTGATCAGGCTCAGCCAAAATTCAGGCTGATTCTAATACTTTATTCAGAATTGAAACGACATTGTTACTTTTTTCCTGACCAAACTTCTGAGCTGGGTAAACCATTGTTACCTCTTGTGTGGTCAGGATTGCGGAAGTTCAATCGCTTATGGACAGCGTTGACCATTACTACCATTTTCCTGGTTAGGCGGCCTAGATTTTAGCCTGTTCTGGGCCAAAAAGGGTATCGTTATATCGTTTGCCCGATTCAGTTTGCGCATTTTAGTCTGCATGTTTAATACGTCGGGACCGCGCGGTAACACCTCGACCTCACGGAGTTGTAAGGCCCGACTTATACACTGGCGGTGACGTAGTCCCTTGGTATTGTCGTCAGGGAAGCTAATCACCAACGATTTGATTTTTTGTTTGCGAAGAGTTACTTGATGAGTAGTAGACGAACAACGGAAAACTATTATTTATTGAAATTCAACACTGTACACTAAATTACTTAATATTTACTTGCACGTTGTAGTGGCGTTTTGTATGTTATGAGTCAACGCGTGGGTATGAGTTATTATTACTTGTGCTTGAGAGCGGTCTCAAGGCACAATAATCACTTAAAGAAATTACCCCAACACGAGTCGATCTCAACAGTTGCCCAGTAGGTATTGATGTGACTAGGTCGAGGTGAAAGGTTTGACTGATTTTCGTAGTTGGTGACGAGAAGTTCCTTAAAAAAGAGGAAGGGTAAGACTCTATTTTTCACACGTTTATCATTGGTGCAAAAGTAAAGAGTAGGCGGATTTTTCTCATCACCAATCACGAAGGGGATTATTTTGGTGGGGAAGATGGGTGCAAAGTGGACAGCCCTGTCGGACCTAAGCTTGACCGGCTGGGATTTCCCGTGACACGCTCCTTACCACAATAAAAAGTTTTCCGCGCCTGACTCAAGCGTCGAGTCAGCGTAGAGTTAATCCTTTTATTGAAGTACGCTAGCATGCTGGTCAGATGGGCTTCGAGGATAGTCCATGCCTTAGTGCATGCATACCTTATTGCTTAGAGGATCTCGAAGAATTATTATTTAAATAGTTACAATATCGCTTACTGTAAAAGACTTAAAAACTGTCGAGTCTGGTCGCCGAATGTAGCAGTTTTTCGACGTGACGCGAGGACCCGCAGATAATTGGAAGAATCCTCACTTTATTATTCTTCAGGGCAGAAACAACGTCGTGTCTGAACGAACTGTTATGGCCACGCACGTTCTCGAATTTATCATTATTTTATAATACTCAGAAAATTATTTTTAAACTATATATTCGTCCCATGCGACGGAACACTGCATACGGTAACATTACCGCTTGTCAGATCTATCACATCAAATTCCAGCCGGATTTGAATCGGATTTGATATTCCTACCTCTTGTCTGATCAGGTTTGACAAGTTTCCGCCAGAACTTGACCGGACATCTATGACAGATCTTCCCCAATGGATTTTGATCAGTATCGTCAATAGAATATGAACAGTAATAATCGTGATCTTCGAACGCCATTGGAATGAATGATGATAATAAATTGCAGCTTAAGATAAAGAGAGGTAGAAGGAAGAGAAACAGGACTATAGCGAATGACCGCGCGTGGACCGATGGCGAATTGCCCAGGCGCTACTCTTGCCGCCGTCCAGTATCGGAAAGCGGAAGTTAAGTAAGACGCTCGGCATGGCACCCGCGCCGTACAGGCGAACAAAGTCCGAGCAATAAATCCACAGATAGCCAACGAAATGGCAAGGGGATGGTGGTTTCGTTCTCAGCTCCAGTCCCTTGATCCGGGCTCTGAGACCCTGGCGTTTGAAATTCGTTGCCGTAGTTGCATTGAGCTGAATTCAACCTCTGGTCCACCAGTTTTTTTCCTCCACTCTCCAAATGTTATTACTTCACAATGCGAGCATTCGTTTTGTTCAATGAATATGATAATAATACTAGTGTTGATAAAATCCATCCATTTGTCACAAGTTCTCGTTAACATTTTTGTCCAGTCACGTGCACACATACCGGATATTGTTCGAATGAAATTGACAAGATTTTTGGACGTCGATGGCGTGCTATAAATGCGTGACAAAGCAGGTGGCTTATACTCAAGCAGAAAAGGAAAATAAGGTGAAAAGAGTGGAAGGTCCCTCATCTCTTGATCTCCCGATCGTTCGGAAGTGAAAGAATGTTTTCGATTTCCGAGCACCACTATCAAACAGCTTTGCCACTCCCTTACATTTTCTCTTCGCTCTCTTGAGATTCTGAATTGTCGCACCCTTTTGGTGATTCGTGTTCTCCCTATCCGCATTTTCTTCCCTCGTCACCCCTACGACCCCTGAATTGTCACTCGCTCTTCAGGGTAAAAGATAAAAATACATGGGAATACATATAGATAGATAAGAATTCTATGGCCTTTGAAACGAAACTCCCAGTATTTCAAATCTATCCCAGAATTCTTAAACTTCTTTCGCAAGCAAACTTTACTTTATGACATTTTTATGATTTAAGAAAAAAAAAATCAAGCATCTTGTTTACTATTTTTATCAGATGAAAAGAAGTTCAAGTTTATTCAGATTCATGGAAAGTAATTAGCATTCTATTTAATATCAAATCTAAAGCGACAATGAATTGGTTACATAGTTGTTATAATGCTGCCATTATTATATGCTGCAAAAATGTGGAACAATTGCCTATATCGATAATTGACTATCGATATTATCGGAATATCAAATATAGTCGAAAAAAGAATCGACGAGTCTTTCTTTCGAGTTTCCATCAAACTCGGTGTGTCCATTGTCGAGGGCTCAGCGCACGAGCCGAAGATTGAAATGTTTGGGAGTGCTTTAGTGGGATATGGTGTGTGGAGCTAGCAGAACGCTTACCGTCGGGTCTGCTATGTGCACACCCATAACTATTCAAGCCTGTGCACGTGAGCCGCAACTACTAATTGCAATGTTGCGAGTTGGTCGCTGTGCAATACGTAAAGCGACGAGAGTTATATCGTGAAAGCGCCTACACATCTAGAGGGAGTCTATCATTTCCCCTAATACTACTATACATTGTGCTGTGCAGTTCTGTTATGCACTACTTGTGATCAAAGAACCTGAAAAGTACGACCCTTTAGGCTATTTTCTTAAAAATGGCATATTGAAAGTTTTGCTTTCTCTAATTTATATTTAACCCAGCTTCCGATTAATCCCACTACACGGAAAAAAAATTTGGTTCAATAGACTCCAAACGACAAAATTGGTTGAGATAATAAACTAGTTGGTTGCAGAAATAAATCAGTTAGTTGGGGCGACAAACCAGTTGGATGGGTTAGCAAATGAATTGGTTGGCAACTAACGAATTGGCTGTCACAACAAACCCCTCAGGTCTAACCAAAAACTTAGTTGCTTGGAGTGTCTTTAGCCATGCAAATGGTTAGGGCAACCTATTATTTCTCTCTGTGTAGGTTATTTTGCATCCCATGAAAGCTTAAGAACTGTGAGCATGGATTTATTTTTAGCAGAAATTCAATTAGGCTTGAATTCAACATATGTCAGGCTTTGAATAATATAATTTTAGCCTCTAATTAGATTTGTATATGTAGCTCCAACCGATAGTGTCAGGCTATTGTATATTTAGACGTGTTCTGAAGACAAAAAATAATCTGATCGGCCTTTGTAAGTGCCCAGGTTTGGCTCAGGCTCAGGTTAAAATTGAAAACTTAAAACCCAGTAAAAATTGAGCAAGGCGTAACGATTCCAGATCCGACCCAAGGCAGCCCCATTTAATATAATCAGATAAGACGAATGTGCCACATGTCGTCCATAACATGATGTTATTTGCATATGTAACATAGAAATGAAGTGCAACAATATTGCACATATGTCCTTGATCGGACGTTGAATAACAGTCTGGACAGAATCAGAAATGTGACATCAGTTTTTTTCTAAATTCGAAACAAAATACAGAACATTCTTTCCTATACTGCAAAAAAAGTTTTGCAATACGTTGGGAAGTGTCTATGCAAAGTTGTAACAAAATTATTCATTTCTTTGAAAGCGTAATTTGTTGCAAATGAGTTCATAAATTGACTGACTTTACGTTTAGAGAAAAAATAAATATATTACTTTATAATGATTCCAAGTTTCTTGATGCGTCAAACTTGACTACACTGTTTCAACCTCCTCTACCATTGTGGTCAAACTCGTTCAGCAGGGAAATTACCAACTGCTATCTTGCTTCGTCTTGCTTTCCTCCTTCACTGACAAAGGACTGAAATTAAAGACCGTACCAAAGTGCGTTATTGGGTTAGCTCTGTAAACTAGTTAGGAACAACAGAAGGAAGGATAGAGCTTGTCGTCTCAACACGGCGTGAACCTAAACATTGAGAAAAGCTGAGGTCGCTTAACGTAAAAGTCGAGGAGTTTTGCCCCAGCCAAGAAAAGCTAATTTCTCCCAGTTGAAGTTTGTGTTTTCACTCGAGAAGATTTTTTATCGCCACGCCCCGAGATAGTCACGAGCTCGGGCAAAAAAACGACGTTATGTTTACCGTGCATTAGAGGTGGAAAAACAGCTTTCAAACATTTTTCGCAAAATTAAGTATATTAGAGTACGTTAATAATTCAGATAGTCATTACTAATTTAGTTAGTGAAAGCTTCGCAGAATACTGAGCATATCGAATGACTGTGAATTAACAATAACAATAATTACGCACGTTATTTCAGAACATCAAATATAGTATATGCTTCCCGCATATACCGCACTTATACATATACCTACACATTCACTATGCATAGATGGCAATGGTCTGACATCCGGCCCGTGAATAACACGGCATTGTTAAAAATTCGTGGTGGAATTAATTTGCATGTTATAATTTTGCCAGCCTACTGATTCCGTAATGAATAATCAAATAATTATTCGCCGCTGTGAATTATACGAGGATATGTAGTCTGCATGTGTTGGCGAAGCATTTATACACATCTTTCCCCATAAAAGCAAGCATGTATTTTTATCGCTCTATTCGTCTACGGAATGCTCATCATTTCAAGTATTTCAATAGGAATTTATTTGATCAAGAATTTACGGAATTCATCAATAACGTATAAAGGATTATATTGCTTGTTTGCATTTTCACACAAATTACACACATTCTATCCGTGTTTACAGAATATTGAAGCGAGCTTTTCCAACTATGGATAAGAGTGTGCCTCACTCAAACATTCATTATTCTTCCTCATCGAAAAAGCTTTGTAAGTATAAAGAAATGAAAATTTTTTAATTTCGATGGGAGGATACTTATCAATGTTTGAAACGATGGGAAAAATCGTATAATAATATATGCCTGATTCTTGATACTGAATCTTTTACAATTTGATGTAAACATGGATATGGCCATAAAAATATTCACATTTTTTAAAAACGAAAACGGCGCAAACAAACTAATGAAAATTCTAACATATTAAGCAGAACATTTCTCTATAAGTGCAGTTATCAACGACATTGCTTACGAACAAATTTTGTTTGATTCATTATTAAAAAAAATTTTGCAGAATCAAATCTTACATTTGCTTCCACATAATTTTCCACAGCCCACAAAGCTATGAGACTGCCTAAAATGATAATTAAAATTCTTCATAGACGTAACTTGATGACAAGATCAAGAAATGCGGTAGCGTCTCGACGTCGGGTATAAAAAGTAAATGGTCATCACCAAATTGTAAAGTCCTGTTCATCGAGCTATGCAAAACACCATGAAGCCAATTACAGATAAGCCCTAAAGCGAAATCAAGCAGCACAAATTGTTGGACACATACAAATACCACTTAAAATCTCCGTTCGCATATCGAATCCTATCAAGCGTCAACAACGAATGTAGTAAATATCAAATCTGACAAGCGGTTTAGCATTGTGTCGCTTTGAATATGCACGTAAACACACATCCCGCTTTTCGAGTATCAGTTACGACTCGGAGAACGATAAATTTGAACTAGCAGTTGCATTTGGGGGGCAGAGGTGATTGGTTTGCGTCACGGATGTGCAAGCATCAAGGTTATTACGGCTTGTATGAAATGTTGTGTGGTTCAGGTAGGCCGACGTACCCCGCGCGTGACTGACAGGGTCTATCTCAATAGTCAGGGAAATTGGGCCTCATTCATGACGTGGTATGATGATACGTTTGACGTTTGCTGGTCGCGCGTGCCGCTCATCAGACGATCGTTGTTTGGTTTCTGTGAAAACATATATATCCATCACACGTGTCTGTCAACATGTCCGTAGATTTTGGCAACACGAACTGCTTTGAGAATTTAACGATTGTAGCCGAGTGTCGGAGAAAGGAAACGAGGCGAAGACCTCGAGTGCAGGAAGAGATCCGTAGTTCCAAAGCCAACAACCAGCTGGAAGCGTCGTAAACTCGTGACCTCCGACATTAATGGAACTGTGTCCAGCAGCTTCGAAGTTGGATGGCGTTGGCATCACCCTTTCACCTGGGGATGACGCGTTGGTTGCACTGCAGTAGATCCGACTAGCTGGAGTAATAGGTCAGGATCCTGTTGCAACCCCTACCAAAACGATGGTATTCGCATCGATATTCATGTTCCCTCAGCAATATCTATGGAATTTCGATTTCTGGCGCCGCGGTGGATCAAAATTTGAGTTACGGGATATTTGGTTATTGGTGGAATTCACACGGACGCAGAAATTGGAAACTACCGGCATCAATTGATCAATCATTTAATTTTTTGATCGGTAAAATAATTAACAATTGTTAGAGTCGATATTTATCATGCTGAGTTGAAATTGGAATTTGTTATAATTGACCATGGTTCACGCATTTTGAGGGTTTTGCAATTAGATGACTCGCCAATTTTCATCATAAGGCAATGCGGCACAACGCATGATTGTGGTACAATTTAGAGCGGCGGTATACAAAATGGTTTACCGATTTTTGATCCCGACTGTGGTATGTCACACAACTTTGAATATTGACCAATTTAGGCAGATTCTACACTTTGATGTGAACGTTCTTTGGACAGAATTTTCCATAGATCGCCTTCGCCGAGATTTAGAAACTCCAAGCTTGATTTTCATCTTGGTCTGCTAGGAAGGCCAATCTTGATCCTCTAGGTAGATCAAGCTTGATTTTTATCTTGCTCTACTATGCAGGCCGAGGTTGATTTTCATTTTGGTGCGATACGGAGACCAAGTTTAATTTTCATCTTGATCCTGCTGACAGACCAAGCTTGATTTTCATTTTGGTCTTCTAGGCAACCAAGCTTGATTTTCATTTTGGTCCACTAGGCAGATCAAGCTTGATTACCATTTGGGTGTGTTAGGCAGGTTAAGCTTGATTTTCATTTTAATCTGCAGGGCAGGTTAAGCTTGATTTTCATTTTGATCTGCTGGGCAGGTTAAGCTTGATTTTTGTCTTGATCTGCTGGGCAGACCAACCTTTATTTTCATCTTGATCTGACAGACAGAACTTTCATCTTGATCTGACAGGCAGAACAACTTGCATTTTCATCTTGATCTGACAGGCAGAACAACTTGCATTTTCATCTTGATCTGACAGGCAGAACAACTTACATTTTCATCTAATTCCACTAGGCTAATTCAGTTTTCTAGCAATCTTCTCCTCATAAGCCAGTCAACTAGCTGCTGAAAGAGAATCACCAGGGCGAGCACGATACGATCGCATCGCGTTACCAATTACGGCGCTCCTGGCCACCTATAAATAAGTAGCGGTTACAGTTTCGCAGTTGCAATAAAACTCCTTATGTTACTGGTACTGGGATAGTATCGTTGGGATTAGGTTCTCTTCGTATTACAGACATCCTGTACATCTCGACACCCTCGTGTTCTTCTATCCATCGCACACACACAGTTACATCCACTACAGTAACACGTCTATAGTGTTCTATGCGCAATCCCTAGAACTGGAAACCTTTCCTCATACCACAGAATTCTACCCCTAACCCATCCCCCTCTCCTCTGACCGTTCACGGGTGTATAATTACTGGAGATATATTGCGTTCAGCTACGGCCGTTGACCGAGTATGTTGGATAACCGGCATGTGTGAGAGCACTAGGGACGGGCTTATTAACATGCCGCTCCGTGGAGTACCGCGAATGCTCTCAACTGTGGACCCGCTTCTGGCTATACACGGGGGTGGCCTCTCGCAGCTTGCGAACGGTCGCGGTGGGTAAACTGGACTTTCCCAGTCTATTCTCAATTCAAAAATTCATTATGCCAACGAGGCATTAATTTAATACAATGTTGTATTATAACAATATAGAACACGTGAACCATTTTTGGTCATTTTAATGCTGCCCGCTGCAGTAGATAATGAAACAGGCCAGCTCGAATGTTGTTACTTTTATGATCGGTCTGTTCATTCATTATTATAATGGAAATTTTTGGTAATATCATAAGAGGAAATCCGTTTCTCGTGCGCCTCGTGCTTAAAACCGTAATTTATGACATCATCCTAGGGAATGCAAAATGCGGTTAGTCATCAGACTTCAAAATAATTTCATAGGGGGATTCATTTTATTCGACTCTTAATAGGATTGGAATGCAGCACATTTACGAGCATGGGGAAAATATCTCGACACGACTGAAAGGCTTTGGCATGGATGTTCCGAGATTTTTATACTCGCTGCGAAGGAACAATATTTTGGTAATTAACATATACTTTTTTACGCTGTTTTGATGATCACAGACAATTTATGAAAATATGTCTTTATAAGTAAATTATAATTACAAGACGTATTTCTGAGATAAAATATCATACATTTTTTATGTTTATTTTACTCCAGTAATTTTTCGTAATTACCGATAATCAATTCTGACGAGCGATTCAATTTCGATCATTTCTACTCTTAACAATTGGTCAACAATTAAATCAGCATACTGTTAAGTGTCATTTAGAAGTTACCAAGATTTAATGGATGTTTCCAGTGTGAAAAAAGCAAAAATCAATTTTTTGTTGTTGTCTTATAAATTAGTATATACGGTCAAAAACATCCGCTCAAATTTTTAAAGCGAAATTCGAAATACTTCGCTGGCATACTTTATGGAGTTGGCATCGCCGATTAGTCGTAAGTACACAATTTGGGTATATGAAATTTCTACACTCGAAACTTTAACGCGTTTTTCTCGAAATGACATTTTTTAATTTTTCAAAACGGTGGACATTCCCCAGGGAACAGTTTTCAAGCGATCGTTTTCAAAATTTAGGAGAACATTCTTCACGCTACTCTCTATCGTGCTATGGAAGCTGTTTTTTTTAAATCTTCCCATTTTTTTTAAAGAAAAACTGTCGAAAAAACGGTTAAATTCGGTACTTTTTGTTCAAACTGCCGCCATTGTGTCAATTTTGATAAATCGAAACCAATCGCATACTAATTAATAATCCTTCGGGTTTTTCTTTCAGATCAAATTTGTGACCTCTAGGATATCCACCATGAGGCTATCTTTTTTATCAACATTATTTTCAACAATAAAAAAAAATTTAACTAACAAAAATCGTCTTATAAAAAATCATTTTCTGTCATTCATGATTACCTTTATATGACATAAAAATTTCAGATTGATCGGCGTATAGTAACCGTTCGAAAAAATCGTGAAAATAGGCTATTTTTCGGGCCGTCACACTGAAAACATCCTTTAAAGCGGAGTTGCAATTTGACCATAATCTTTCAGATCCGTGGTAGCATAATAAACGATATATCCCAAATAATTCACAACGACAAAAATAAAGAATTCAGTGATCGAAATACGTCGAGAATTGTTAAATCTTTTTTAAAGGACATCATTCTCAATTTTTCTAGGAAGTTCACCAAATGCCTTACCAATGGCTTAATAACCATTCTCACTAAATTTGGTGCCAGTCGTAACATTTTGAGTTGACCCCGTAGTAAACCTTACAGAATTAAAGTTGTGACATGGTTTTTTTCTGTACAGTCTTGAAGACTATACGTGTCCGTGCTGCGGAAGGATTAAGGGGCTGAGTCTCAAGTGTATACGATTATTGAACGACTAGGTTTTGAGAGGTTGCCACCGCAAACGAAGGATCTAGCCGAGAGATTTTTAACGAACCCTCACCTTACCCAGTACTTAAGGCTCAGTCGGTTATAGTATACGGTGTATACTTCGACTTTAATTTAAAGGTACTTCGCTCCTCGACGTTACCTTCCCTGATACTGTGTTATATATAACGCAAAACTATTAAGAGGCAAGGCGAGTGCTGTCGAGCGAGAGACGCTGCAGAGAGCGACTGCACTGTTCACGCCATCTAGGCAACCACAGGACCGAGAACACGCAGTGCCTCTTTATTAAGACCCCGCGACGGCCGGTTCACTGGCCGTATAACGATATAAGAAAAACTATTATGAAGCCGTTCACCGCACTTTTGCTTTATGAATACTATGGGCTTCGCAGAGTTTTGCGATAACGTCGAATTCTCACCTCGTATTACAGCAGTATATAAGCACGAGTATTGTTATGAATAGCCAGTGGGTGTTACCAATTCTTTTATGTCTTTTGAATTTAAAAAAGAAAATTCATTTTTTTCGAGAGAGAGAGAAAAAGTCACGAACTCGTGCGGAAAAAATATGTTGAATGCGACTATGGGCGTTTCGTGGCGAGATGTTGAAACTACTTTTTCATGGATTTCACGAGTGAGCGTATCTACGTACTCTTTTGTAGTTGAAAACAAAACGAACATAGTGGAGGAATTTTTTTTTTTGGGAAAAAAATAAGTTACTACGTTCTTGAAACTTTTTTGAATTAAAAAAAATGATAAATTTTATTGTTGCTTCCTCATAGAGGCTTTCTCAAATTCAAACCGGTGTAGCTCAAGAACGACCACAACAATCAAGCTGAAGTTTGGTACGCCGGTGGAGCATCAATGCCCCTTGCTTTCTGTGAGTTCACAAAAATGTTCAGACATCTTGTCAGATTTTCTAAGACCTTAAATCTTTCGAAAAAGATTTAAGGTCTTAGTTATCGTTATTTTTTGGCTAACTCACTATCGTTCTCAAATCGCATATTCTACCGCAGAAAATACCAGTTACAAGCCTTGTTATCATGATTTTAAAAATAGTGACTTTTGTCCGTTTCTGATTCCAGAATTCATAGATCTGACTTCCGGTCGGTAAATCTGGCTAAATTGGTTTTTCTTCAAAATATCGAATTTTGGCCTTCAATATTGTTCTCAAGTCGCATATTTTACCACAGAAAATAGCAGTTACAAGTATTTTGATCATGATTTTAAAAAAAAATTACTTTTTTCGGTTTCTGATTCCAGAATTCATAGATACGACTTCCAGTCGGAAAGTCCGACCAAAATTTTTTTTCTTCAAGATATCGAAAAGTTTAGACATCTTGTCAGATTTTCTAAGACCTTAAATCTTTAGAAAAAAGTCACTACGCTCCCTAGTTGTCGCTATTTTTTTGCTAATTCACTATCGTTCTCAAGTTGCATATTGTGCCCCAGAAAATACCAGTTATAAATAATCCTTGTTATCATCATTTAAAAAATAGTGACTTTTGTCCATTTCTGATTCCAGAATTGATAGATCCGGTTTCCGGTCAGAAAATCCGGTTTTTTGTGAAACATTATTTGCAATAAAATAAAACAATATTTTTTTGCAAGTCTTCGTACTTAGTTTTGTTTTCTTTACGTATCGTTTAGGTCATTGATAAACATATAATTTCAATAATGTTGTATTTAGTTCAAAACCCGGATTGGCCGGATGTAAAACTTAACAGAATTATGATTTTTAGGCATGATGTCCGTTTTACCTTAAATTGCAAATTTTGTTAAGGTTCTCATTTTATACCTCTATCCATTTTGCTCACACCTCCCATAAATACTACAGAAAAGCACGGCCTCACACTCAACAAAAATTGCTACGCTATCTAACACGCTGAATTGCTATCCCCAATTATTGGTTCGGGTTTCGTGGAAAATGGACTTGAACTCGTTACACGCACACACGCAGAGCGACGAACTCTCTAACAGTAGCAGCCGGGAAATCGAAGATACTCGATACATCGAAGATACTTGAGATAGAAACTAACTCACTGTAACCCCATTGGCGCGATAATTGGACAGCCCTTACAACACCACGTTTCATGTCTTATCTATAGCCTGTATTCGGAACAAATTTTTTATTTAAGGTTTTCTGTTATACACAGACCCGTCGTATTTTTAGAATCTTCAAAGAGATATAAAAATATATTTTATTACTTTCATAAAGTACAAATAAATTAATAAAAAAAAAACGTAATAATAATAATTATTTACAATTGCAATTTTTATTTCATTTATTATTTATTCGATCATCACAGATATATAAAAAGACGAAATAGAGATTGAAAAGTCTACCTCGAAAGATCGAATAGATATTGAATGGAATAAAAATTGCAATTGTAAAGAATCATTATTACGTTTTTTTCTTATCATCATAAGAGTGACCGTTTAGTGTCTGTTTTGTGACTTTATATTTTAACGGCTAGATACCGAGTGAACAAATTAAGCCCTCTCATCTGTCCATCATTTAAAATTATTCATGACGCCCACAATTCACCGGATTATTTTATCGTGCACGACCCACTTTTACTCGCGTTCTTTTTCCTCTTCCAAACTAGCTAGTATACAACACCGGGTAATTTCTGTCATCAAGAGGGTCGGGCTTCTTACGCTCGTAAAAAAGAATACAGCCCCTCCGAAGCAATGCACACTTGCACGTCGCTGCGCACAAGTCTTCAGGTTTTATCACTAGTCTCGTTGTTCCTCTGCAGGGTGTTGTAGGGGATGAGGGAGGAGGGTTAGGGGTTGTCGTAGGGGGAGCTGCTCACAGCAGAGATGCGCACGTTTATTGCTCGGCTCGCGGTTCGTGGTTCCGAGGTTTTCGCACGGATTGGAAGTGACGCACGTAGTCGTAAGTGTCGGAGAGAGCGAGAAAGGGAAAGAAAGAAGACAAATGTGAGAAAAAGAAGAAGGAGCAAGTATAAAGCTGTGAAAGTTAAGACGCCAGCACGAAACGTTGATGCTACGTGGCGATTGTGCTCCTGTCGACGACGTAGACAGAATGAATACCGGCGAGAATTCTTTTAACCGAAAAGAAAAATACGAACACGTATAACAAGAAAAATAAGATTAAAAAAAAAAATAAAAATCATTGCGACCCTCATAATTTCCGCATTGCAGGTACAACACCTTTCATTTTATTGGACAAATTTCACGATTCTGGAGACAGCCAATTAGCCAGAACCGAATCTACTGACTGTTTATAATTAACATCCCTCAAAAGCTCTCTTGGTTATTCTCAAGTTTGCAGATGACAGACATTTCTCGTGAATAGTCTACGAATTTGGGTCTTGCTCGGTTTACTGTGAAATTACTGTAGTCGTGTTCAAAACGCATCCGCCAATGCGCAGCTATGTTCCAGCAAGCCAAAAATGTCGATATACCACGGTAGCACGCATACGATTTATCAAAGGGGCTGCAGCGCCGGCGTTCACCGCAATTTCAATTTGCGAATTGCTCTTCGCTCTCCTTGCTGCGTGGGGCTTTTCCACGCCCACACAATAGACCTCCTGTTCTATTTAACCCCGAACATAACTCTGACATTCTAGTTTCGTAGCTGTGTTTGGTCTTACATACAGCTTTGCGAATTTCTCGGGCGATAGACGCGCAAGATCATACAAACTCTTAGTTGAATTTGTAATCATTAAATGGGTTGTAATTACTATTTAATTAATTAAGTAGAGGCATTTTTATGAAATTATTAATGTACTTTGTGAATACCAGAGATGGAACATTCGATGACAATTTATTAAGGATGATTAAGGATTATTAAAACTATTAACCATTAGAATTCATCATAAAATAATAACTATTGCAGAAATGTGAATATAATGAGGTTTGCATAATAATCAATCATACTTGTTCGAAAAGTATTTAAATACATTTTCGTTGAATTATGTTTAGTGGTCTTAAACTAAAATTTCGAAAAGCCTGCAATTAGAGAAATATAAGCAGTTTGAATTACTGAACATCTACACAGTAATTTTCTAAAGCGTTTTTCAAAGACGACAATGAGTTGTCCTCAATAAATAATTACGAATCATACTTGCAGAATTCACGTTAGTCATTCAATGAATTATTCATCCATCAACATATTTTTTTCCTGGGTTAAGAAAAAATTCTGTAACGTACATGATTATCCTGTTTCATTATTACACATACAGAATCATTTACAAAATCTGAGCCCCGATTTGACTAGTATAAAGTGGTACAATCCCTTAAGTACTGTTCTGCAATGGAGACAATGTAGCAGAAGCCATAAGGATACTCCAGGATTACTATATAACAGCGAGTTCACTCTAATAATCGTGATCATGACATCAGGGATATGGTTTCGTGTGATTGTGGGTTGTCGGTTTTCGCCCATGATACGAGCTATATCCCTCAACTACACACGTACAAAGACATCACAGACGTCACAGTATTCGTCGAGGTACCCCTATCCCGGAAATGGGTATGATTTCTATATGTCAGTTGCATCATCTTGCAATGCGGTTGACAAAATTATCATCGACTAGGAATCTCGAGTAGTCAGAGGGTAGACAGAAGGTTACGACAATGTTAGTACAATAGAGCAGCTCATGACTGGTGAATGTATATCTAGACTTGAAGAGGCTTATACACCAATGAAACCTGACCAGTGCATTCAGTGTTCGTAATATCGAGCCTATTTGGATTTCGATAGAATCTAGGTTATGTTTCTAATCAACACTATTGTCATCTATCTCAAATTGATTCTAAATAACCAAACTGCCGAGAATTGAGTGGCTTACAACCATCAAAGTGGAAATGCACAACACAGAATTGGCCAATTTCTATAAATTTTATCTCGGAAGGGAATCACTAGCGACGCCCGGACTTGAAAGTGACATGACAGAATAGATGGGTTAGGTTTCGGTTGTCCAATGATACATGCATTATTAGGTCCTTAATCCATCTTTTTCTATCGATAAGTTGTTTAAAAATTGAAAGTCCCATTCAAAGTTTTTTACCCTCTAATATCTCTGATTTGACCAATGTAGGATTGGATCATCGAATAATTTATTTTCGCAACAAATTACATGTTGGAACATCGAACATTTACAACTACAGTTAAATTACATAGATGGACTAAATGTTCATATAAGTTTTATGTGTACAATTCTGAACTGGGCGATAATCTCGTTACCGCAATAATGAGGCTCATGGTATTATTCACGAATAATGCTGCAGATTCTAAGCGATTCACTGCGTATGGTGAATGGCATTACGATTTCGACGCGAAATTTCAACGTATAGAGCGATATAACACTATCGCGCAGTTGTCTGTTCCCGCAATTCTATCTCCGAGAATGTACTACAGTATATGAATACCTGTATCGAAAGGATGATACGTGCTTATCATGTTAAGTTAGCGTATATGCTATATCTAGTACAATCACTCCTAGATGTGGTGTAATTTCATCTTGGATATAATCTTGACGGAACTCCGGTACCTATCCTGCTGAGACTCGAGAATATAATTCGTACCCTGAGGGCGTAAGCCATCAGTGTGTCTATAGTACGAAAATGAGATTGAAGGTTGAATTCTGACTTAAAGACAGACACAGTGAAATCTTGCAACGTAGTCAATTTCATTCATTCCATTTCTCCAGACCAAGTAATTGAAGCCACATTCTCTATTTGAAATAGAGATACAGAAGAATATCGATATAGATTACTTTTTTTTCATCGAATCAATTGTTAAACCCATTTGAATTTCTAGGTATCATTTAAATTTGGCAAGACTTTGGCAGAGAAAAAATATCGATGTCATGTTCGGTTTAATATCTGGGCTAAATCCGAGTGAGATCTGGTCCAGATTCTTTCGAAATTTGGTTCATATTTACCTTAGATTTATCCTAGATCAGCCTGAAATCTGCTTCAAATTTACCGGAAATCGGGATACTCATGATCAACTATAAGTACCCCAGATCTAACTAAGGTCGGACCGAGATCTGGAAAATCTAATGGATACCTGAAAATACCCAGACCATTAATCAACCATATATTTTTACCTCAAAAAGCGTTCAAGCAAATCTGACCAGGATCTGGAAAATCTGATCGGACATTTCTGATTTATACCCGAAAATGCCCTGACCTAACATTAAGCAACCATAATATATTTTTACCTCAAAAAGTGTTGAAGCAAATCTGACCACGACCTGGTCAAGATCTGGAAAATTTGATCGGACATATCTGATTGATACTTGAAAATGCCCTAAAAATGACCTAACATTAAGCAACCAGAATATATTTTCATCTGAAATAGTTGATGAATAGTTAGCATTCAAGCAAAAAAAAAATATGGATATAAAAATGTTGCCACCGGTCCTGAATCTCAAGCTCTTGTATTATACATTTACTGTGACACAGATTACAGAGTGACGAGAGTGTCCCTTTGAAAGCTGTGGGATCTCCCAACGGTAGAGCCCGTGTCCAGGCGCCATCGCTCATGGCAAAAGGGCGATGAGGAGAGGGTATGAAGGGTTACATTTCGTGGTGGATCTAGTGCGGATTTTCATAGCCCCGAGAGACCGTCAGCTGGACCGCAATTATACCGCTAACGCTGTTGCAAGGCTAACACATGCTGGCTAGAGGTTTCAGGCAGGCTTCTAATTAAAATTGGAACGGGCGTGTAACGGTTCGCAGCGCGTGTGGCAGAACCGTTGATATACCGAGAATCGCTCACCCTGTACAATCGTAGACCGAGAATAGAGAGATAAATAGATAGAGGACCATACACATAATAGTGCATGATCAAATTGATGCTGCTGCGTAGCGCAAAGGCGAAAACGCTAATGGACCAGAATCAGGGTTGTTGTAGGCCGATTGATTGATGAACGATGTTCAGAACCGTACACGAATGTGAGGGCAAAGGGAGCACCGGGTGAAGGGAAATGGAGGGGAAGTTTGAGAGGTGATGCTAGCTGGCTGTACGTCCAGCAACGGCGGATAGGATGCGGTTTGCAATCGACGCCGCGACGCCGCAGCAGGACGTAACGCTCACTTGCGTACGTCCTGCGTTCCAGCAAACCAACATCCGTGCTCATCTAGCTAGCTCGTGTTAATCGATTTGTGTATTTTCACCAGAGATCACAACGGATCTCGTGTGCGTTCCGCTGTGGCCGCACGGTTACGCGCATTCTAATGTCTCCTTCGTTTCCTCGTCTATCACCACTCGGTCCGTGATCCTGCTGACAAACCGCTGAGAGCTTTCAACGGACAGCGAAATACATTGCAACTTCACTCGAATGCGAGCATACAATCGAAATTCGGTGATAGGAAGTTCAAATTTATGCTTCTTTTAACTAGAATTTCGGGTCAACTTGATCTATGTATTATATATTCATTATAGTACATCATCCCGTGCAGAAACTAGTTCGGGCAGCCGCGATTAAATAAGGGGCCTTTTTAGGTATAAACGTGGCATCCACAATAGGGAATCTACTCTAGAACCCTACTAGGCTCAACAGAAGCGGCCACGACAAACTTCGGGGCCTAATCAGGCTTAAATGATGAACCCTCACTAGGGTCGCCCATATTGAGCCTCTAAAGGCCCGTACTTTCAAGCGTGACTAGCCTAGTAGGGCCCCTAATAGAACTGGGGCAAACTAGAAAGGGCCAAGTCAGAGCCCCAACTATTTTTCTACACGGGATGCTTTCATAGATTTCAAACAATTGTGAATCTGAAACTCTGGTATATTGCAAACTAGCTTTTCCCCGCGACGTCGTCTGCGATCACTTCTCATTCCCGTGTTTTATTCCGTTGATCAGGATAAAAAGTATCGTATGTGTTAATTCAGAACATATTCTATCTGTGTGCCGAATTTCACCCAAATCCGTTCATCCGTTTTTGCGTGATTGAGTAACAAACATTCAAACATACAAACTTTCACATTTATAATATTAGTAAGATAACTAATAAATAGCTTTATCAGTTTTTAAATGTGAACTGAGAGTAGTATATGTTGGTTTTGGATTAAAAGTACCCAAAACTTAGATTACAGCAATAATGATATGCTTCTAAATTTGATTGAATGCTTTAATTACTTGGTTTTCAAATTCATTAATTATCCTTTCAATGTAAAGCTGCCCAAATGATATTTCAGTGTACGTTAAAAATTGGCGTATTTTTGCTGAAACATCCGTAAAAATTCTATCTCTATTTCCTTTGACAAGTGATCTGAATCAAAACGATGTCGTATCGAATGACATCTCCTTGTACCGTATCTTGTCGACCATATAAACAAGTCGACAGAAGCGCATTCGCTTTCTCTGAGTACAAACTACGAAAGCTCTTTTTCTGATTTCCAGCTGCAAGGGCCAAAGAGGTTTGTGCGTACGTTTTGCATTCAGGTTGTGCATCTCTTCGGAACGGCTGGTAAGCAAATACGACTCACGGTTTCTGAAATGGGTCGGCTGGAAGGTTGGGTTAACGGAATATTGGCAAATCAGCGCACTTTCATCCCCTACGAGAACATGGAGATCAGGAGGAAGATTGAAGAGAAAGAGATCGAGTCGTGAGGGTTCTATATCACTTCTGCTTTTCTCGTTTCGACTTTGCGCATTTATGTATTTGTGTCATTCTCTACATTTCGTATCTGCATACAACATCTACTTTAAATTCAATATTGCCCGATAACTCAAAGAAGAAGCTTCGGAGTGCCTTATCGACCTCCATGCAGGGTGAAAGACGGTATTTGCAAAAACCTGAAGCAAGAAGCGCACACGACACACTCTCCCGAAGCATCCACATCCGGCCCTCGATCTCGTTCTTCCATATACATACTCTTATATCTTTTCGTTCTACGTTTCGCTCTCTTAAATCCTGATATTGAACTCGGGGGCACGTACGCCGCGTGATCGCGAAAGTGGGGGTAGGATGAGGTGAGAGATGAGAATCTTGCGATAGGGAAGAAGGAAGGAAGGAAAAGAAGTGTGATAAAGATGGACGAAAAAGTTTTGCGGTATGTAGAGAGATACGAATCATAAGGGGATGAGAAAAACGGAAACGGAGATAAAAATATGTCGTTCGTTGTACAGGGGTGACTTAGTGATAGGTGTGAGGGTGATAAAGAAAAAGACGTCGTACTTTGTGTGCATATGTATACATTTCTATTTATATATTTATGAAATATATGGAGTTGAAAAATCTGCATTCCCATACATCTGTAAATTTGCTACAAATTTTGTTCGTTCTGTGATCAATCAGAACTGTCAACTGTCGACAATCATAACTGCTTTAAGGTTTGACTGAACTCAGACAGTTCAGTTAAACCTTAAAGCAGTTCTGATTCAACAATTCTAACTCAAAACGTCTTTTAAATAAGCATCTAAGAATAAAGATGGTCATTTTTTGGAGGTATACGAAATGTTTTCAATTATTACTTGTGATCTGTATCAAATAACAAGTTAATAAATACGATATTTGGCAAATTATCGCGATGACGTTACTAACCGTTAGAATCTACTTCCGTGAGTTTGCTAACAATAAGTTTTTCGAGTAGCCAATTGTTCCGAAGTAGAATAGGACACATGGAATATCGTGAGATGCGGACAATTGTATGTTTGCGATGATTCCACTGCTAATGCAATTGCGAATCAAGTATTACTTTACAGAACTATAGGTGACTCTCCAAATGGTGCCATCTATGGCACAGTGCAGTGTAGAATGGTACCTGGCATTACGTAGCTACCAGAGATCCTTAGCTTCTGAACTCCACTGCAGGAAGAGAGATGCACTCGTAGTAGTAGTGAAGGAAAGACCGGAGGCGGAGATAGGGTCGAGTCGAAGTGGCTCCTTGCCGTCTACGACTCTTCGAGTGCCTCCTCGAGGGTTCTTCACGATGACCAATTCGAGCTAGCGGAGAAATTCAAGCTCCTGCCCTGTTTCTGCTTTCTGCAAGCTTGTTCTATACATACAACTCACTCTATTCCCTTGACTGCCAGTCCGTTTCGTGTATACACAGTACAGTTATACTTGGCTACGTTCTGTGCGAGTTATTATACCACACAAATTCTCGGCCAGTTTCTGTGACCATGTCCTTACTCCTTGAGAAACATAAGGGAGATCAGACAGCTGGTGGCCCTTGGGCATCAACAGGAACATGGACGTTATGTATATAAACTATATACAACCTGGTCTTTTCCTTCGTCACATACCGTCCATGTACCTTGGTTAGTTATTGCTCCTGCGCGAAAAATATACAACCCGGAAAACTATGTGACTATGATGTACAATGAAAAAGTTTTGTCTTCTTAAGCAACCATGCGAAGAGACGTTATGCTCGTATAAATTCATCGTGAAGGGTCATTCACCGAGCTTGGACGAAAGTTTTCTACATACAAAGCAAGAAGGTAGTCTCGAGTATCTTATACGAGATTGGACACAGTACACAGAGTGCTTTTTTCTTTGCTGTGTGTCGCCTTGGCCTTTTCTCCCTCGTTTTATTCTTGATATACTTCACCCATCGTGTTACGACGTGGTCAAGCTTATTCTTCGCTTCTGCCGTGTTCATTTTTTTTACTTTGCTTGGATTACCTTTGGTAGCAGACACTCACAGTGTCATGAGGGTTATTGACATGACATGTGTAGGATTTGGGATCTGCAGTGTTTGTGACAACTAATACAATTATATGTGCCTCTATTCTTGACGTTTTTATTTTTTTCCTTTTATTTTGGATTTTCCTTATGGTGGATTCCTTTTCAACTAATATCCATTCTTGACTAGTAAGACTTTATTCTTGGTGGAATTAAGAACTCTGAAGATAAGTCGAAGATCTTCTGCTTGTATCGACTACATGAAAAAAAATAGTGACTTGGTAAAATTTATTATAGTGCTATAAAAAAACTAACATTATTGAGGCCAACTAGCTTAGTAGTTGAATCAACGAACTTATTTGTTCTGGTGCAACCTGTTGATTCTAAGACCTTTCCTTATTTTTCCAGCACCTAAATTGTTTCCAATGTCTAATTCCCCATAATAATTTTTATAATCGCTTTTGCTCCACGTGCAAAATTCTCTTCCGCTTTCATATTCATCGAAACCTCTCCGACCTCCATCTACATATTCACCTCTTTGACAAACCAGCATAGTACCAACCAACAGTAACGAATGAGACTTTGTAGCCTCTGTAGTGATTCGCCTGCTATTTAAATACATTGAAGCGCACTCGGGGTGACGCTGGGAAATTCGGTGGATGTAGTTTTTCAAGTAGCTTCGTATATCTTATGTACACACTGGGTATAACGTACGCAGATCTCGTAAGCCGCGATACTATACTTGTACACAATCCTGTCCACGACAATTATAGTTGACGTTGAATCTCACGGCGAATAAAACACAGTGTATACGTTCACTGCGTTCATTGTCTAGTAAAACTTGGACTTTATCCTCGGTAGAATTTACATCCCTGAAGACAAGCCAAAAATCTTCTGATTGTATCGATTACATGAAGAAAAATAGTAACCTGGTAGAATCGACAATAGTGCTATCAAACAAACTAATATTATTGAGACCAACTAGCTTATTAGTTGCGTCAATCAACTTATTTGTTTCAGTGCAACCTGTTGATTCTAAGACCTTATTTTTTCAGCACCCAAATTGTTTCCAATGACTAATTCGCTATAATAATATTTATAATCGCTTATGCTCCACGTGCAAAATTTTCTTCCGCTTTCATGTTCATCAAAATGTCTCCGACCTTCATCTACATGTCCACCTCTTTCACAAACCAACATAGTACCAACCGACAGGAACAAAGGAGACTTTGTAGCCTCTGTAGTGATTCACCTGCTATTTAAATACATTGAAGCGCACTCGGGGTGACGCTGGGGAATTCGGTGGATGTAGTTTTTCAAGTAGCTTCGTATATCTTATGTACACACTGTGTACAACGTACGCAGATCTCGTAGGCCGCGATACTATGCTTGTACACATCCTGTCCATGACGATTATAGTTGACGTTGAATCTCACGGCGAATAAAACACAGTGTATACGTTCACTGCGTTCATTGTCTCGTAAAACTTCGACTTTATCCTTCGCAGAATTTACATCCCTGAAGACAAGCCAAAAATCTTCTGATTGTATCAATTACATGAAGAACAATAGTGACCTGGTAGAATCGACAATAGTGCTATCAAAAAAACTATCATTATTGAGACCAACTAGCTTATTAGTTGCGTCAATCAACTTATTTGTTCCAGTGCAACCTGTTGATTCTAAGACCTTATTTTTTCAGCATCGAAATTGTTTCCAATGACTAATTCGCCATAATAATATTTATAATCGCTTATGCTCCACGTGCAAAATTCTCTTCCGCTTTTATGTTCATCAAAATGTCTCCGACCTTCATTTACATGTCCACCTCTTTCACAAACCAACATAGTACCAACCGACAGGAACGAATGAGAGACTTTCTAGCCTCTGTAGTGATTCAACTGCTATTTAAATACATTGAAGGGCACTCGGGGTGACGCTGGGAAATTCGGTGGATGTAGTTTTTCAAGTGGCTTCATATACCTTATGTATACACTGTGTGTAACGTACGCAGATCTCGTAGGCCGCGATACTACGCTTGCACACCTTCTGTCCATGAAAATCGTAGTTGACGTTGAGCCTCACGGCGAATAAAACGCGGTGTGTACGTTCACTGCATTCGTTGAATGTCCATCGACCTGGGGATATATTCGACTGTGCTAGTACAGTAGCAGTGCTTGGATCCTGTTGTGACAGGGGTTCGAATTCATTCGAGTGTATCCTACACAGCTACAATGTCTCTTCAGTACTGCTGTTGCCTGGCCCAATATCATATACCATCTATGCACTGACAGAGGATGAAACTGGTAGTAGTAGTAGTAGGAGGTAGGAGCGTTTCACCAGTGAATGTAACCTGAATCGCGAACATGGGGTACTGCCAGACCATCAAACGCATTCTCATCGTAAACGAAAGCGCAAGCGCAGTGGGCAAATAGGGTTTAGCCTGTGGAGATTGCGCCGGGAACGAAACCTTGGTACCGCGATAGCCTCGTTGCGAATTTAACCGCGCTGCGGGAGTCGTCAAAGGCAAAAAGCACCACAAGGATTATGGGAAATGAAAAGCGAGCTGTCGGTTCTGCGTATTGTATTGCACAGTCCGTCACTCTAACAAGAATATCACAGAGGTTGACTAACTGCGAAGCACCTTTTCATACTTCATCCTTTGCCCTTACCGACACTTTTTCTACTATTTTTAATCTCTCCTTTTCAAGAAACGCCGTCTAAACGACATCTGGCATAAAGATTATTTCTCAAACGAGTTGCGTGCTGTGAAGAGAAATAAAAATGCTCGACCGCAGATTGTTTATCGTTGTGCCCGAGCAGTTAAGACAAAAGAATGAGAACGCAGAGATCCACGTAGAACAGTTGGCTTTCTTCCTTACTTTATTTTTTTCTTAACCGTCAGACTTCTTCTTCCTCTTTATCCTACTGAGAACGCTAAAGCTCGAGCTGCTTCTATGCTTCGCTACTGTAAAATATTTCAGCATGTCTGTGACGCATGGAAGTAGGTAAGGGTCGTCACCGGGGATACGCGCGACGAAGGAAATGGTGGGTAGAGCGAAGAGAATGAGAAGGAGCCAGAGGTACAAAAACGAGAGATAGTACTGTATGTCGTACAGTGGTAGTGGTATAGTAAAAAGGAAATACGTGGAAGGACCCTGGGGCCGTAAAAGCGTTACGTTACTTTAGACCAAAAGCATCGGGGTAAGGAGTATGTACTATAGATATATCTATATATATATATATGTATATACATATATAGATATATATATAAAAATATATATAAGGTAAAGTACACTTGAATGTATAGTATGTTTTTATATATATTTTTTTACAAGCTGGGACCCCCATCTTTACCCTTAAGAGACTAGCCTGGCCATACAAGAAAGGTGCCACTATTGCTCGAGGTCTTCGACAGAAAACACAGCATAGCGTGCTGGAGAGCAGTCAATATTTTGTCCTTCCCATAAACATCCTAAGTTTATACGACAAGGCGGAGGGAAAGGAGGCGGTAGGAGCAAACGATCGACCTTTCTGATTCCACGCACATCCTCCTTTGTCCCCGGTTTTTTCCCTTTTTTTACAACTGTCATTTAATATTTTTAGTGCGTCTGCATGTGACGAAATATAATTCTGTAAAACGCACAAGTATGTCTGTGAAAAAATTACTTGGGAATTTAATTTCACTGTAATGTTTAATTAAAAACGGCGTTTCCAATTAATGTCAAACATTGAAGTTATCGAAATGGTAGATTGAAGTAGAGCTCGTTTAATTTACAGGCCAATTATCATTTACCAGTTTATCATTATCTAAAATGGTAAATTTGTGGTGATGGTATCTATAAGAAGAATAAACAAATACTTTTTTTGATTCATCTATCCATTACATTGTAAAATATACCTAGTAAAATTTTTAATTATCTGAACACCTTCTTTTAGGTAATTTACATAATTTGGTGAATTATTAAAACTTTGTTCAATATTGGAAACACAGTCAAAGCTGAGTTTCTTCGTCTGTGGTTGAGCAATCCTGTTATACCGCAAGCTTTTTTTTTGGAGCGCATACGACTCTTCCACTTGACTAAAGAACTTCTCTTTTGGCAATTTTTCGGCACTCTCAAGATAAAACAGCGTTTTCGTAAGTTCCCTTCCTTCACCTCCGAATCCGTCACGTCGTCGTCGTGTCACGTTCCACCTCCATCGTCGCTTCCATAGCGCAGCCAACTCCCTAGACCCGTCGAGGATTTTCAAGCATCCGTTACTTTGGTGTAAAAGTTGGCAGTGGTCTGCTGAGCCTGGGATGATAGCTAGCGCCTGTGACCCTCTCTTTGTTGCTAGTGGTTCTCGGATTCGCAGCAGAAGATTCGTAATAAAGATTTACCGTCCGTACGCGCTAGGAATGATCGTCTGGCTAAGGGAGTCGTCGTTGCTTTGTGGGCCTCTCATAGGGTGAATGCCTTGCCTAAGCACGAAACCTCGACGACGATAGAACCTTTTTTGAAGTGGTTCGTATATCCGTAAGTAAATACAGGAGCCCACACACAAACACACACACACATACACATAAACACATAAACACGTAAAACTGGGAGTGTCCTATATCACATATCAAGCCTGATTGGTCTTAATTTTCTTTAGCTACGTGGTTCGAAACTGTAAGTAACCAGAAAATCTTACTGAGCGTTGAAAGGAAACTATATAACGCCTTCGAAAGCAATGAGAAAAACGTCAAGGTTCGTTTGAAATGAGACACTCCAACAGACACAATCTAGATCTTCTCCCCAAAGCTCCAATTTTATTGCTTTCAAAACCAGGCCAGTTCCCTTCTTCGTGGCATGTACCATTACCTAGTTAAGATTCATGGGAGATGCCTGTAACAAGTCATCGTTGGTAAGTCTAGCAATTATACCTTTTGAAATAGAAGCTTTCTTGGCAATAATTCTACTTCTGTCTGCTGAGTAACACGAGGCATACCTCGAAGTTATGTTAGCTTCATGAGGTTTTGTTCACTGTCTTTTTTCTCCATGTTCCTTAACATCTACAAAAAAATGGTTAGGTAACAGAAGATTTGCATGCGCTTGATGTTGTCCACCTAATCATTGATTCTTTATAATGTTCTTATCATGTCTTTCAAGTCAATAATACTTCATAATATCCTTATACAAAAGAGGCAAAACTATCTGAGCTTGACCTCTGCAGTGTTCACCACTGTCTCAAGAAACTTCTCCTGAGATACTAAGCATTAGGCCGCCCCATTCTTCTCGTTACTTTTATTTCCTTGTGGAATACCGCGTATCCATTCAAGGGATCACATTTCTCAAGTTTTAATTGAAAATTCATTGTGCCTCACGGTGCTTCGGGTTGCTGGGCATCCGAGCGGAAAAATCGATTGTTCCAGCCATCATCGATGCTGAAAGCTCCTCTTTCAGCTTTCCTTCACTCGGCACCCTCTTTTGTCTCTACGTAGCTCTTCTTCCTTGATCTCCTTGCAAACGTAACTCTTCCATAGAGCGCCGCATCATCCCCATAGAATGGACCATCCTGTTCACCAAGAATACTCGGCGAAGTGAGAGGACCAATGCTGTTCACTTCAGCAACGGCTAGCGGCAATCTTTCTTCCTGTCGTCGACGAGACTCGGCACGCCTTCGGCTACTGTCGACAGGGCACGTCACACGAGAAGACTGGCGAGCTACGCGCATACCTTCGTCTTTGCTATAGCTATTCTCAGCGTTTTCTGCTATCCTGTACCGATGAAACTCTTCAAAGCCAAAGCTGTTAGAAGCGCGACCGGAATACGCAAAAACCTTCAGTGTCAGCTCTATCCCCATTGCTCCGTGTTCTTTCGTTTTCCCCACTCGCTCTCAAGTTTCTATGACTGTCTGAGTTTTCTACGTTGTTACCTTCACCATTCAAAGCCTTCGGTTCACACAGCTCGTGTCCTCGACGTCGTTGTCGTAGTCTCTATGGGGTGATAGATACACATCCCTTTCCAGCACCAGCTTCCATTCGCTTTGCTCGTCCGCTGAACTGGAATGGAATCAGTTATCGATACTGCGTGTTGGAATTACAGCCGTTGGAGAAGGGGAGACAACGAATTCCATGATACATAGTAGCAGGGGCTACAGATTGAAGAATTGTTGGGTCCCAAGAATCCATCTCATTCGCTTACCTTCGCGCTGTTTGATAACTTCCCATGATTTCAAAATACCTCTCCACGGTGATTGATCGGATGTGGATAAAAGGTCACAATTTCGACGTTTAAGTCTGCCTGGAAAAAGTGTTCGTTTATTGATCAATTGATCTTGTAATGTAGACGATGTCGATCCTTTCAGTTGTGTCAAGAAACTTGCATTGCTTCTTGTTAAGAATTATTCAACATGGATTCCTGAAAAATACATGAGTACATGGTCAGGTAACTATTGGACGGTTATACCTCAACTTGGGAATCCTATCTTACCGATTGTATAGTTTGACCTATTGATCCATGTCGACGAAAAACCTGATAAGTCGAGAAAGCTATGGAAATGTCCGGTTCTGACCTTATGATACTGCGCAAATAAAAGTCCATCCTTCCTTTCTGGTTCACATCGATTCTATTGAAATGAGACAAAAGGCCCGCTATCAAATTGAGAATTTATTGAAATACCAGTGGCATCGACAAAAATAAACTGATTCCCTTCAACATCAGTACTCACAGCACTTTATTCAATCAATTTTTCGATTGCACAGTCATTATCGCCGAAAGCTACAAATTAAGAAAATTACATTTTATCATTGAATCTCTTTTCAGTCAAAACCTTAAAACAGTTATTTACAGTAATAAAATCGCCTGAATTTGCAACGAAATGAAATTAGATTTCCTTATCACCCGGTTCAGATGCTTCGCTGATTCTGGTTGTATATTCTATTTGTAAATGAGGTTTTCGTCAACATATAAAAACATTAAACATCAAACTGATTTTCTCTAAAAGCTAGGTTAACCACCATTGGTATTTCTTATCTGCTTTACCCAACTCACCGCAAGTGAAATTCGAGGAGTGACGTTTCCGCAGATGAGTGAATAAGTTACGAGCCCGCGGTCGTAACGCTCGTCCGACCAGCCCCTACTCAGATATTGAGTTTCGTTTCTCTTTGTGGTCACGTCAGCATCAGCGCTAAACTAGAGGGAATTCTTGATACATCATTTCATGAGCTTGTTGCTTTTGGTAGAGAAAAGCCACATGATTCATGGCAACTCCTACTCACTTGATAAATACACGTATATCTTTTATAGGGAATTCCATGTCAAGTCGACCAGATTTGGTTCCGATTTTTCTATGTCCCCATAGAAAAATCGGACAGGACGAATCGTAAAACTTTTGCAAGACTCAATGGGCTCCTAAATCTCGAATTTCCTGTCCCTTTTTTAGCAAGCAATCTGCGATTCTATGATATCCCCTTCGTGACGTTGGATATGTGAAGTGACGCGACCTGACGCTATTGACCACGGAAAAAAAATTGTTTCAACGATGAGTTAGTAAATCTATACAAAAATGTTCACGGTTTTTCTTTCATGTATCAATTTAAGCTCGTCGCGAATGAACGAACATGAAACTTCCATACACGTTATCCATACGAGTCTCTATAACGGTTGATGAGGCTAATGATCACATACCACAAACTTTAAGCGCTATCTGTCCGGAATTCCCACATGGGAAAACCGACAAAAACGGACTTTGCGATTTCGGCAAACAAGCGCTTGGACGATAGCTGGACGGGCCATATGACTCGGAGATAATAAAATTAAAATAACGCTCTACGCTCTCGTTACGGATCGTGAAATAACTTGGCATAGTAACCGCTACGTTCGCGGCTGCTCCAACCGAGATTATTGCAACGTTCAAATTCTATAGATATGATATTTTTTTTACTGCTCCAACCGAACCGTAACCACATATTTTTTACACCTTTATTCGAGCGTCGAATCTATGGGTTGAAATTTTGTTGACGTTCACTTTTTAATAACAACCATAGGATTCACGATATCTGATGACCTGGTAATGGTATTTAAATTTTATACGAATTCCTAAATATAAATGAAATATAGATCATTTTATATCCATCAATGAAGTTAAATCTATAATATGAAAATATAAACAAAAAAAACGTACCCATAATTATTAACGGGTTAATTTTCAAATAAATGTCGAATGAATTGTTTGGATATCTTATTTTATAAAATTTCCTGTATTTATATGGCGAATGCATTCCGCAAATATTGATCCGGAAATCCATTTCACATCCATCAGTGCATTTGAATATGCAGTGGAATTACCAAAAACAAATAGCACCGATAATTGACAACACGATCATTTTGGAATAAATGCCGAATGAAAATTGCTTTGGAAATTTCACAGAGCAAAACCGCATTACTCGCGAGTCAGCGAACACGCGTCGTGGTCGCTCCGAGGGTTTTGAGAAAGACCGCAGCTTCCCAAAAGCTTTTTCCGAATCAAGCATGCAGAGAGAGGCCGGTGGCCGTTGTGTGGGAATTTACGAGCGACGATAAAAAAAATAGTGGGAGAAACGTTTTTCCACGCATAGTACGTAAAATCCGAATGCACACTAGTGATGGTGGAGGAAATTCTGCGGTTCCTTTAGGGGTGCCTGGTATGTAGCATGAAAGCTCAAAGGCTGGAAACCTCCGAGGTTTCGCTGGGGACCTATAAAACTCAAATACGACGGATTTTTTTTTTTCGTATGAACGCAGTCTGTTACTGGCTGACCGATGAAGCCTATTCATTCACTCTATATCTCCATACACCAGATATGACCCAATAAAGCGTACGCCCCGATTTTTGCTTTATAGAGAACGAGTTTTTCAACTTTTGCTTCCTGATAGGGAGTTTTGATTTCGTGAAATCATTTTACGTTCGAAATGTATGTAGAATGTGCCAAAAGATTTAAAAATCACGTTTACAAAAAAAAATATCTTCAACTCTTTCAAATTTCATGCACATTACCTAACGTATGCAGCATGTCTTAAACCTGAAGAGTAGAAAATTGCATATTACTTCCTCATTATTCAACAGCTTTCACGACACTTTATTTTATCAAAAAGCTAAGATTGATCAGTTTACTTTCTCATGAAAGCTGGGGAATAATGAGAAAGCAATGTGCAAGGTTTTCCCAACTGTCATTGTAAGTTCAGGCAAATCCTTTTGAAATTACCTTCCGAACATCTTTTTACAAGGCTCAAAATACACTTCGGACTCACAATATTTTGATATTACTAAAAGTAGTTCGTTTTTCATCTTTTCTAAATTTCAAGTAAATTTCAATTTAGCTAATGTATGCAGCGTATCATAAAACTTGAAGAGTAGAAAATTGCACATTACCTCCCCATTATTAGACACCTTTCACAAATTATTTTTCTAAAATAAAGGGAGTGGTTTTGTGAAAGCTGGAGAATAATAATACTGGACAATCAATTTTGAAGTACATTCCGACCATCTATTTACAAAGAGAACCATGTGAAGTCAACATGTACATTAAGAGCATATATTAAAAAGCATATATTGAGAGCATATATTAACACAGTATATGTTTGAACGGTAAGTTCACCATTTCCCTTAATTCAACATTCGCGACTATAGAATTTGTGGAGAATCGTGAAATTACACTCGAACGATTTAGAACTGCTAGCAATGAATACTCACAAAAATACACATATGGCATTCGTTGTAAAATGTTGTTTTTCAATCCTAACAATAAGATGAGTGGCAAATGTTAGTTAACTATGGTGGATAAGGCAAGTGTGCAACCGTGACCATTTTTGTCATACTTTTCTCTCGGTGAATTTGCAGGAAAGCCCTTCTGTGATGTTTGGAACCACGCTCTACGTACCACGTCCAACAGAACTGGCTGCCTCCATCGCCCAACGGTGCTGTTACGGTTCGCGTACACTCAGCCTCGCCTCGGTGTACCCATCTACCTATTTGCGAGGATGTGTGTACCTAATACTTGCGAGACTGGAAACTCAATTCCACCGGGAATAGCGGACTCGTTGTGCCACACATACACACACATACAAATGTTCATAGCAGAAAGCGGATACGGCTTAATAAATAGCCGGTCCGTATATACTCTACTGGTGCGCTAGCAGAGTCATTTTTTCTTTGCTACCCTGCGCACAATTTGATGTTTAGGATCGGCGACTTCATCTTGGCCAATACCCATTAACCCTTCAAGTGCCAATATAATAAATTTCCTACCTGTGCTCCGTGTGAAGGAATATAGATTTTTTAATAAGTTTTTCTTCATTTGCATACGAATATTTAGAAAAAAAATTGACAGACTCTGGGATTCTATTAGGAATGCTCCATCTATATTTCATGACCGTAAAATTCATTTACGCGTGAATAATTAAAAACGTAGTTAAAAGAAGACGTAGTTTAAATTTAAGTGACATCAATTAAACGATATATTAAGCTGAACAAAAAAAAATCAGTTTTATTTTATCAAAAACTTGATAATAATTTTAATATTATTATTCATTTTCTATACGTCGATCATACTTCGAAAAATCGATATAAATCGTAAAGCAATCTGCTCACATCAGTGCGAAAAATAAAATGGATTTTAGAAAAATTTCACGTGCCTTTCTACTCGAAGGACATTATCCACCTGCATGTCCTTCGCCGTTAAATATAACAATAGTATTCCGTATGCAATCCTTGCGCATCGTGGGGCCGTAATTCCTTCCGCACAATTTAGACGGGTGTGAAGTCGTCCGGAACATTGCAGCGTCGGTGTACACGTTGAAAGCATAATAATACTCGGTCGGTGCGAAATGACGGTAAATGTGGATGCACCGGAATAGAGTCCTCCAAAGTACAGCAAGAGGTATGATAGTGGGTAGGTAGGTAGTTGGAAGGTAGAAAGGTGAATCCTGTGAGGCAAAAGTCTACGTATAGAGAGAAAAGAGATAAGACGAAAGACATAAAGCCCCAGGAACCCAACACACACTCCTCCGTCTCCGCTGCCCCCGGAAAAAGTAAAAGCTTAGTATGAAAAATGTCCGGATGATCCCTCACTTACCGTCGTGGGCTCTTCCGAGCTAGAAACGAGGTGAATCAAGAAGAAGGTGAAAAAGAAGACGCGGAAAAAAGGAAGGGGCGTCTAGTACCGGTGGTTTCAGTGAAGAAGCATGAGAACCAAGCGAAGACTGTTGGCTCGTATAAACGCGCTGAGAAAAATTATGTTTTGAGCCGTTCAGTGGTACCGTTGGCTCCGAGGTGTACGAAGAACGAGGCCTCGACGACGACGATGCTCACCCTGACGCCCTTTCTACCCTTTCAAGCGAGAAAACCATTGCCTACCAAACGAGCCACTCTTTCCGTCGTCTGGAAAGCTAAGAACGTAACTCGACGCCTTTTCTTTTACCTATTTTCACTCCAACTCCATCCACACCAGCGCATATGCTATTTTTCCTTTTTTTTCACGTTCTGAGATTGTTCACTCTCACAACTTGCACATAAGACGTATTAAATACAGAACGCTCTTTACGTACGAGGACTTTGAGGAGCTGTGAAAGCACTTCCTAAATTGAGCGCGAATACCACATTCAGAGGAATCTATGAGATCAAAGAAAAGAACTTGGAACTAGAATAAATGGGGCAATAGGGAATGAAATTTTTTTATAATAATATTTTGATTAATTATTCTATATCAAAATTTATATTTGTATTTTTTTTAGAATAGTGTATCATATTGACGAGACAATGTATGGAAAATGAAAATTAATTTGAGGTTCGTATGGAAGTGACACAAAACAAACAAAAAATGTATAGTGATTATATTAGTAATAGGAAAAATACTGACTCATAATCACTTTCTTTTTATTGACACTTTGCGTCTACTCGGCGATTTGTTCATTTTGGTAAATGGTTAAAATGTCGTAAATTAAAAAAAAGATGTTTTTGCTAAAATTTTCCGTAACACGTATTATGTATTTAACGATAATTGAACAAACCGTTTCATAGAACAAATTTTTTTGTTTAATTCACGAAAATGCGAGTAAGATGAAAATTAAATACATGGAACGTGGGTATTAATTTTTATTAATTATATGTATTCGATAAAATCATCGAAATTATTCTAAAACTAAAAACAAGGATTTCCGAAAATCATATGAATAAGCAAATTTTTTTTTTCATCCTTGACTTCAAAATCTAATGAAATCTCACTTCCACACTTTTAAAGATACTAAAAATATGAGCACTGGTAATTATGCATATTAAATGTCTTATGAATATTTGTGCGAAATACCTCTTTGAATTTAAATTTTAAGCCCATATTTGTCGAGGTGTTGGATTGAATCTAACAAGCGCAGTTCTTTGAATATTCTGAAATCAGGGCAAACCGAGTTTTTTTTATCGGAATTACGCGACACAAAACGCAATACAGGAAGTAGAAGAAACACGACTATACAGTCAACACAAAACGTACACGGAATGTAAATTGGTTCTGGCTGGACCATGCGGACTCTGAGGACAACCAGAAACTCTTGGTTTCCTTTTCTTTCTTGCTGCTCCACTGCGGTGTACTCGATTCTACATATACTGCACGGAAATACGACGGAGTCATTGTCCGGCACGAAACCCCGAGGAATGTGGTATGCCGCAGTCAACCGCTATGTGGCCAGTTCAAATCCCGACCAAAACCTCTGCAGTTTCTCTCAGTTCAGCGCGATGTTCAGCTGTACCCATTGATGACGCGGGTCGAATATCCTGAATCGCTTTCCGCATTTTTTTATTCCATTTTCATTGTATGGTATTGTGAATATGATACGGTGAAATAAATACTACAATCGGATAGCGAAATACATTTAAAAAATTCGTATCACTAGAATTATTTTGAACATCATTATATATAAGCTGAAAAATGACTGTAATACTTTGAACATATAAAAAATAAGTAAGAGAAAGTAAAAGAAAATAAAAAGAAAGATAAGTAAGAAAAATATGTAAAATATATTTTTTGTAGGATCGTATTTAAAATATATCATATATATATTCACAACTAAAAGTTTTATTATAATTTGAGTAATTCATTTGAGCAACAAGGGAGAAGGTAATAAAATAATCCGCTGTTAGTAAAGACTGTAACATCTATTTGGAATACTAAAAATGACAATGTATCGAGAAATATTTAGAAGACTAAGTTTTTTTCCATATTTATTTATTTATTTGTTTATTGATATTGAGGAGATAAACCATTGTACAAACTTATAATATTGACATGTAACAGTTTATATAATTTTTTTTTAGAAAAAATAAAATAATTTTGTATTGGAGTGAATTGCATTTAACAAAAAAAAAATTACCCAATACCAATTTACCATTTTAGATCATTTGGGAAAACTTTTTCACGAATCTGTATGAGGCTATAAATGGCCATTAAAATATCTGTGATATATTTGCGAGTTCTGAGCTTTCTTGTTAAAACGTGTGGAGTATAAAAAACAAGAACAATAATAAATTGTTGTGGGTAACACAGAATAGGTAGATGTTTTTGCCAATTATAAAAAATTCTTCAGTTATAAAAAATTATAAAAATTCTTTGTTCAAAAGAACAACAGCCCATTTTTTTCTCACACAATACCATATATCCATCAATGAATATCACTGGTTTTGTTCAGATTTTTTTGCCCTCAAACTATCATGAATCAAGTCACTAAAAACAGCTTAGTCTCACGAACAAGGTTTTCATCTTCGATTAAACCCCCTTGCCATTTGATCCCATTGGTGAGGCCAAGTGTGTCAGAAGAGGGAGGCTTGATCTAAGGGATAAAAAAGTGGAGGGTGTAAGATTGCTGACTTGCCAAATGCTGCGTTGTGCACAAACGAGGATCTTTCGTTTCGTTCGGAATTGATATTATTATACTCGCAAGGTTGAAAGGAGAACGGAAAAAGAGGCGTCGATGATATGCTTCGCGTGAGCTCATAATTGAAATTCGATACTCGTCGTGCAATTACTTCCAGAAGAGGCTATAGGTAGCCTACCTATATAACTAAAGGTTAAGGAGGCTACTATGTAGCATCGAGACCTCGGATACACGTTATGTGAAGTAGCAACTCGTGGATGTTATAACCAAGCTCCTCGTGTAGAGTTGTAAACCCACTACCGTCGTTTGCATCTACTTTTTGTTTCCAAGTGCTCGAGTACGAGTGTTTAATTGATGGAAGGTGTCACATTCGAACTCGCGGGATCGTGATTACTGATGCTGCTGGGTAGATAATTATAATGCCTGTCGGTGGCAGACGTCGTACTGCTACACTTCTCAAGTGGTGTTTAGACCTAATTAATGGTAACTCAGTTAATTAGAGCCCTGATTGTTATAATCGGCTGGTAATAAATCAGTGAATGGAGTTGTGAGCAAGAAACCTTGAATTATTACTAATTGATTTCTGCTTTATTTTAACGATCATTTCAACGATTGATATAAACTTTTATATTATCAATATTTATCGTGTTTTTGCCAATTAGCAAAAAATTCTTTGTTCAAAAGAATTGTTATAATCGGCTGGTAATAAATTAGTGAATGGAGTTGTGAGCAAGAAACCTTGAATTATTGCTAATTGATTTCTGCTTTATTTTAACGCTCATTGCAACGATTGATATAAACTTTTATATTATCAATATTTATCGTGTAATATAATAATAATTATTATTTTTCAAGAATTGTTTTCAGGTATTTGAATTTTTAAATAAATTCTTTAAAAATAAAAGTAGTAAAAAATATATCAACGATTCCAATATATTTCAATTGTACGAAGAAAAAAAGTGAATTTTTCAAATATGTAATATTTAGGAGATTTTTATTTTAAAAAGTGTCCAGCATTTAAAAAAATTAAGTAGTTATTAGAATTATGGAAATCGATTTACAAGATATCCAAAATCGATATTATTTCGTCTTTTTCAACAAAGAGAACAGATTAAAAATAGAAATTTTTGAGTTTTTTTCGATTTTCTAATCATTTTCTTCATTTTTAAAAACATCAAAGACGTACTCGGTGCTGAATAGTATGTGAAATCCGTGAGATGTACGGATAAATAGAAAAACAAAAGCGAATGAGGGAACGAAGCTGTGTCGGTTGGGGGTGCACATGCCACCTGCGCGTTTCTGCGGTGCATTGTACTACAATGAGAGAAAAGTAAAAACGCGCGTAATGCGGCGACCCAAATTTTTCCTAGCTTTCACCAACGATTTGTTATACGTGTCTCGACATATTTTCGAGGGCGTTCACATGCATCTCCCAGCAGGTGTCAGCTATTATAGTACCTACTCTCTTTTGTACGATAAATTAGAAGCGTACTACTGAATTCTCGTGTGAAAAATGAAAGACTGCAGCCTGAGACTCCGACCAATCAGCTATGAATCACTTTACTATGAGGAAATTGTCCACTCTTCTAAAAAGTTCTTCTAAAAGTAAGTAATCATAGCCCATTACTCTAACCAATTTCGTGTTTCACAACGTTGTTTGAAAAATTGTCGTTGAGCAGCAAAAAAACATCGACAGTTTTCTTTTTCTTCGAAATTTCTCTGAAGTTTTTTAAGACAAGTATTTTCTGCGACAAAATATACAATTTTAAAATAATGGTGAATTTTTTGTTCACTTTTGATCGGGAATGTGATGTGAATTATGAAATCAGGAATATCCAAAAATGACATTTTTTTAAATGACTATAAAAAGGTTTGAAACGCATGTTTATCTGTGTTGAAATGTGATTTCAGTGTAAACATTTTGATTACACCATTAATTGAAAAATTTATTTACACTCTGTAATAATAAATCAAAGATTTATAATCTCGTGTTCAATTTTTTTTTAAACATATGCTGATCGATATTCTCGTCGTTCAGTGAGCCTTTTTTCTATTTTTACACTGTAACGCAGATTCTAGGAAAAAACGTATTGGGCTGTCAAGTGTCGATCACGTTAACTCGACTTTTCGATTATCGAGCTCGTGCGTTTGAGAGCGGGAAACAAAGAGGAATGGGGATGAAAAATGTGAAGCACCGAGATGCACACTTCGCGCAGAAGAGATGCAAGCTCACGTTCGCACCCTTCGCAGTGTCACTACTTTTGTTTGTCCCTCGCAGCAACTCTAAAGTGCTTTTATAGCTTACAATCTGTGTGATAGTGAGATAGGATCGGACGAATGGATGTGTGTAGTACTTGGGTTCGAGTATTTCATTGATAAAGGACACTCGAATCCCATGGAGTTGTAATTACTGACACAGCTGGATGGTTATAAAAAAAAACTAATCTTCAACGATGTAGAAAGTCTCATCAGATATTAAAATCGAGACCTAATTAACGAGAGGTGAGCTAATTAATAATCGTTATTTATAACAATAGATTAGTGATCAATCATTTAGTAGCAGATTTGTAATTTTCCTAACAATTCCTGAAACTTTCGATTTCTATGTTAATTGCATACATCATTGGATATTCATTGATTTTCAGAAATTGCTACTTTTTCGTCAAGCAAATGTACCATTTATTTTTTATTCAGTTTTAAAATGTCATCCCTCTTGAAAAAATGAGTGGATGAAATATCTCGCATTTTCGATATAAGTATTGTTGTCATTTTATTCGATCCGTAAATAGCTGTCGTACCAGCGTGAAGTTGATACTCATCGGCGAACAATTTCAGGCATGTTGTTCATTTTGACCGTTGTAAAATGATTTAAAAAATCGTGACGTTTTTTCGTTTCTGATTCTTGAATTCACAGGGCCGACTTCCGGTCGAAAAATCCAATCTAAATTTTTTTTCTTCAAGATATCGAATTTTGGACTTCACTATCGTTCTCGAGTCGCCATTTTATTAGTTTCGTGAATTCTGAAATCAGAAACGGAAAAAAGGCTCGATTTTTTAAATCATCATAAAAAGGCATGTAACCGGTACTTTCTGAGGTACAATGATGATTTAAAAAATCAAGCCTTTTTTCCGTTTCTGATTTCAGAATTCACGAAACTAATAAAATGGCACGAGTTCTTATATCGAAAATGCAAGTTATTTCAGTCACGATAATCTGTAAGAGTCACAGTACACTAATAAAAATTTTAATACCGAGGTTTGATGGTTAGCGCGCGAAGCGGACATCCGCTGCTGGTAAAACAAAATAATAATGACACATTCGATTCTCAATTGTTTTTATTGCTATGACGTTCTTCAATTAATGTTTATGGCACAACGATTTATTTGTTGCTTTTTACGATAATTCATATAAACTGGGTAGGATATTGTGAATAATTGTTTGATATCAATTTGCCTATGAAATAAATTTGAAAATGAAGTATGTTCTAAATTATTGCAATGGTTTTATAACTGGGTTCTGTGTATACTGAAAACAAGTGTTGTAATATATACGAAGATTAATGGTTGCCCATAACAATTCTTGATAAAATAGTTACGTTTTGATCGCTATTGTCTCAATTTTGTGAAGTACGTTTTGTTTTTTACGCTCGAACGCAAAGTTGAGGACAATAGGATCGGAATGTGAAGCGTTGATCAAACTACCGCGACTTTTCAATTATCGAGTTAGTTCGTGTGCACAAAAGGAACAAAGGATAAGAGGGATGAAAAATGTGATGGACCGAGATGCGCACTTCACACAGAAGCGTTGCAAACCCGGCCGTCCGTACCTTTTGTAGCGTCGTTACTCGTTTGTCTCTTGCAGTAACTCTAAATTGCATTTTATAGCTCAGTGTGACAGTGGGCGAGGGTCGGACGGTTTGCCGTGTGCAAGATAACGAGTGAGAACCGGCAGTACGAGCGTGCATCCTTCCTCGTTTGTTCGAAGATCCATGAACAGTGCGATGTGGGAACCCGTAACGCAGAGCACATTGGAAAAAGGTTCTGGAAAAGGACAAAAGTGTCTGGACTCTATTCGATCGAATATAATCAGAAGACACAGCTTTTGCGTATATTCGCACTATCTTTGGCAATTAAACCCCGAGTGAATTTAGGCCATTGGCTTTTGTCTACCGAAGTTGTCTATCAAATAGGTTGATTCAACCTTTTAACGGCCTAGAACCTTTTCGACAAGCAAAATGGAGGACTTAACTTTTACATTCGTCTGACACGCAAGAGAATGAAACGCTGTGGCCGATTCTCATAGCAGAATGTTTCTTAAGAATTCATATACCACCACTGTACAAAGTGGTTCAACGACTTTTCTAGAGAAAATAATTCCAGAATGGAGATCACGGTGAAATTTAAGATGGAGACCACGGTGAAGTCAAACTGTAGACCAAAATGGAGTCTCCAAGGATCTAAGTTGGAGTTTGGGCAATTCAAGTCGAAGACCTGGGCAGTCCAAGTTGGAGTCTGGACAATCCAAGTTGACGTTCTGGGCAATCCAAGTTGAAGTTCTGAGCAATCCAATTTGAAGTCCTGGACAATCAAAGTTGAAATCCTGGGCAGTCGAAGTTAGAGTCCTGGGCAATCCAAGTTGAAGTCTTGAGCAATCCAAGCTGGAGTCTGGGAAATCGACGTCGTATTTTGGGAAGTCCAAGTTGGAGTGTGGATAATCGAGGTTGGATTCTGGGCAACTCAATTTGGAGTCTGGACAATGTAGAATGAAGAAATCCAAGATAGGAAATTAGGTCGAATCAAAACCTTATTCTATCCTGGATTTGCCAGATGACATCCTGGACTGTCCAGAATCTATTTTGGACGCTTTCCCCCAATTTATCCCGGACTTCATCCAGGACTCATTTTTTTCTACACCCAATCAATCCCTTAATTAGTAAAGAGTAAACCATCCAATAAAAACTCTACCAAGACAAATTTCCATAAGACACATTGAATATCTTAGGAACAGTACAATTGGTTGATGTGAGTCATTTGTCGTGATTAGTAAAAGTCCAGTACAGATCACGTAGTGTGGGTCGAGTAAAAAATGCTGGAAGCTCAATGACTCTTTTTTTTTTATTTTTCCACTGTGCATGCTACCAGACGTAGCAATAGCTGTCGTAGCTCCAGACATTCCGAAATCGGTCACCCCAGCTATTTTACGGTGAGTCTCAATGTCCCAGTAAGATGGAGGACATAGAAGTAGGGAACTCTAATACTAATGCCACAGTTTCTACAGCATGGAATCTATCTGGGGCGTCGTTTCGTTCCCTTCAACCTTGTGTTCCTGTTGCTACTACGACCGATATTCTGGAACATCCGTACACGTCGGGGACCTCAGCCCACTTTTATTTATACGAACGCTAGGGAACATCACCCCTGGTGGCTCGATAGAAGCTTGATCGATGGTTCAGTTGTCGGCAAGAGCAGTAGCAACACGAAACTCATGAATCGCAGCCCTGTGTGTGAAAATCGTCTTCTTTTCGCATTTGCGATAAGCGTCTTATACCTATCCTAGCATTGGTAAGCCGCCATACGTCGAGCTTTCCATTTCCCTCAATTCCCATTTTTTATTTCATCGGATCATATATTTTACAAGTTTGCAAAATTGCAATCACAGAAAAATCTGGCATCGGCAACTACGAAGTGATTACTATTGTATTTCAATTCCTGGCGACTACAATGTTATTGTTATGATATTCTAAATAGTATATAACTCATTTCCACTAGGACTAATTAATTTTTTTAGGCTATGTTGTTTAGTACAATTTTACATCTGCAGTTTATTATTGAACGGATCAGGGAAATTTTGCACCTTCCGATACCACAATTTATGTTCCACCTTAAATAGTTAGTTTTTCCTTAGTTTTTTCAACTTAGATGAAGACAAATCACAAAAATCCACATTCAATCACAAAAAGTCACAGTCAAGATAATCGATTGATTATTGGAATCATCCCTACAAGTTAAGTGACTTTCCGTTGGTTTGTGCGAATAAGATTGGCAAAGCTCTGAGCGTGTGAATGGGCACTCATGCTTCTTAGGTCTTTCTTGACGTCTACCACTCGACAAAGGGCGGAATACAATGGCCGCATAGTGACAATGACTCGACCAAGCTTGTGATCGATGAACCGATGGTAGAGGCAGTGGTCTTTTCTAATCCTGAGAAACCCGCTTGGAGAACAAGAGAAACTTGAAGTCCATCCAACATCGATGGTCTGTCATCTCGAAGATTACAAGACCTAATAAAGTCTACGAACAAGCGGAAATCGATATTTCGGATTATCCACATTTTCCGCACTTTTAGACACATATCCACTCAATAATAGACAGAAGAAAAGGTCAAATTCTTGAAATGTCTGAATGTCCCTCAATTCTTATTCATTTCATAATTTGTCCTAGATCGAACGAAACCAGCATTTTATTCATCTCACTGGTTCATATTGAATCCATTTTTATACATAAAACCGTTAATAATCAATTTGTGATAGTGATTTTATGAGATCATTGTGGATTTTCAATTTTGCCGTCTATTTTTGCTTGAACTTTTGCAACGGTAACATTTTCTATTTGGTATTTGATTCTTAAAAGACTCTTAAAAGTCTTAGAGCCTTATAAAAAATAAATAATAATAATACTAATAAAATCCACTTCGTCGACTTGAAAATTGACTTTATTGATGCGGTCATTTTTATTGAGAGCGTTCAACTGTAATTTTATCGATTTAATCAGTTACGTACAGTTATTGTTTTGTAAAAAAAAATTGGTGGTGGCAGAGTTTGACAAATATGTACGAAAAGCAAACAATTTTCATAATTGATTTATTGAAATTTCGATGTGACCATTTCATATGCTCTGTCGGTTTTTTTAAAAATCTGACAATAAAGTTGCAGTTAATATGCTGTGCCTTTGTTGAAGTAATGAATTTATGAATGTATGTTTTTTTATTACACATCAATACAATTATAACCGATGCGAATTTTTTTTTAAAGGAATTAATTGTAACTTCGTTACCACCACCATATTTTAGATTAGTCAAACATGGATGAATGTACACGTGTAAACGTTCGATGGCGAAGTCCGAATTGGCATCGAGCGAGCGCAGAGAACCTGTTTCCGTCGGGATGAACATTTAATTTTGTAGTCTGTCGAGCTGCCATTTCCAGAGTGGACGTTCCGGACTGACCGAACGAGGCAGACCGCGACTAATTCGCTGTGAATAGTGTCCGTTTTCCTCGTTGCCTCCAGTTATTTGAATCAATGGAAAAACTCGGCGATATAATAAATTATATCGGCAATTCTGTTACATAAATCATGAGCCTGGTTCATTGTAAAATTTTGGCACATTTTTTAGCATTTAATGAATAATAAAATATATATATATATTGTCCAGAAAGGATTAAAAAAATGAATTCCTCGTTTGTTTAAAATATGAAAAGAAAAATATAAACTTAATCCAATAATCAGAAATAATCGGTATAGTTATCCACATGAATTACTTATCTCCATTATTATTATTATACAATTTATAATTAAAAAATAATACAAATCAATCTTCCGGACTGACCGAACGAGGCAGACCGCGACTAATTCGCTGTGAATAGTGTCCGTTTTCCTCGTTGCCTCCAGTTATTTAAATCAATGGAAAAACTCGGCGATATAATAAATTATATCGGCAATTCTGTTACATAAATCATGAGCCTGGTTCATTGTAAAATTTTGGCACATTTTTTAGCATTTAATGAATAATAAAATATATATATATTGTCCAGAAATGATTAAAAAAAATGAATTCCTCGTTTGTTTAAAATATGAAAAGAAAAATATTAACTTAATCCAATAATCAGAAATAATCGGTATAGTTATCCACATGAATTACTTATCTCCATTATTATTATTATACAATTTATAATTAAAAAATAATACAAATCAATCTTCTCAATATTTGCAATAATTCTAATTATTACCGATTTTTCGCTTGAAAAGAAGTATTCAAATTATCAACCAACCAAACTTTTGTTTATAAATGTATGAGTAGTGCATTCTTATTGGCGTTTGCCTCGATCTGATTCTGATTTACGAAGCCTCAGTATTGCATGCTGGGTATATTTAACAACCCCTATGATTCTCCTTCAGTTTTACCGTAGTACGTACGCCGCAGCGATTCTTGATAGCGATGAGATTCGTTCACGCAGAGCTTCGGATCTACCGATCGTTTATCGCTCAGGCGAGAAACAACGCCGGCGGGGAATTCCACGTATAAGCGTGAAACGAGAACGCGTCGTCGCTCTTGACTGCTGGTATTCATCCCCCGTTGTCCGGAACCCATAAAGACATAATTTCGCCATTCCGATGGCTAGCGACGGAGAGGCGAGCCGAACCATTAACGGGTCCCCGTTCATGGCTGTACATGGTAATGCTTGGACGGAAAAGATAGCGAGACCAGTGAGTGAGCCGATGTAGATCGCTCATGGGCTGTTCTGAAGTGAGAGAGAACTTCCGATGTCGATGTTACCTGTCTTTTCCCGAGTGTGCACGACGCTCCGTTAACGAGAGTCACGACGACGATGACAACGAGATGCTAGGATATACCGGGTTCACAGTCGGCTTGAGAACGAAGCTCCGCGCGAAATGCGATGGCATTACAATTTACGACACCCCTTGGTGCCGTTTCGCACAGTCGAGTGGAAAAATATGCTATGAATCTTTATGGTTGAAGGTCCCTCGACCTCTGGAGGTAGACTCGTCGTTGACATAGGGCACTTTGCTGTTTTGTCAAATTATTTTCCGTTTTTTCCAATTTCTATATACCGTAAAGGATCCGAATTGTAATTCATGTGTCTATATAATGAAATTGCTTGTGGGCTATGTTTTTTTTTGTTCAAATGTTCCCGAAGAGTCTTATTCTGTGTTGACTAGCTGCAAAACTATTCACACGGATGAAAATCCATTTTCTTAATTGGAATTTTTTTTTTCAGACGAAATTGTATTCATACATGCAGCTTTCGATTATTACATGAGTAATAATCGAAAGCTGCATACCATGTTTGTTACAATTAATATATGTCCGAACATGTTTGGCACGACCAACTCCCAACAAACATGTTCAAATACGTCGACATACGTCGAACATGTTCAGATGCGTCCGCACGCCCGTCTGCGTCCGGAAATGTTCATTCGTGCCAAGTCATATTCCAAACATGTTTGTTTGTGTCGGTCCGCGACCCGAACATGTTACGTGTCAGTCTCGTTTTGACATATTTACTACTGCGGTTCATGTTGTGAATTTATTTTTATTATGTACACGGAAAAAATGATTAGTTCCCATAACCAAGAAATGAGTTGACACAACCAATCGATTATTCTATTTCACTTACAGCTCAAATGATAACACCAACGATTCGAATGGTAATACCGACGATTCGAATGGTAGTCCCAACGATTGCATTAGTTAACCTAACTAATCTCGCGAGAACTAATCGTGAATAGTTGAGGTTACTATTCGATATGGTTGAGGCATCTAATTTTTTAGACATTGTGCACAGCAAATCGAAATCGTAGTTACCACAACCAAAAGAAATGTCTTTCCGTGTATGAGGGTTTCAAACATGTTTGGTACATTCTTCTAACCTTCCAAATACGTTCGTTGCAATTTTCATATGAGTCAAACCGGTTATTGTAATTACGATATGACCCAAACATGTTCGTTACAATAGTCCTGCTTGGCGAACATGTTTGGCGCATCTGGCTCAAGTTCCGGACATGTTTCTCATCGTTAGTTCATGACCCAAGCATGTTTATCACATTCGACCGAGGTTCCAACCATTTTATGACGATGTTACTTTTAATTCAGATAGTATCTCATTCTTGAATATCACAATTACACTGTGATATAATTTCGAGTCCTGGTGACAGTGTGGCCAGCGTCTCTCGGCTTTAAGGTTATCGGCAACGGGACGAAAATGTGACTAGCTGCCAGAGAATAAAGTGCATCAGGTACTGGTGATGTCGTTGTAGTCGTCAATGTACCCACGAGAGTTGCAAATAGTAGTAGTATCAGTATGTACGGTAGCTGTAGGACAGTAGAGCAGGGTAAGCGTCATTCTACTTTCCTCGATGCAGAAGTACTGTACCAACGTCGGTAGCAAATACTGTGCTAGTACGGTATATCGTGCTAGTAGATACAGTCCGTTATGCGGAGGCGACTTTAGCCGCCCGGAATGGGTTTCAGCAGATAGGACGGAAGCACATATATGTAGATATATACACAGAAACGAAAGAATGGATGAGAAGAGGTAACTGCAAAGTGCCCGTAGTGAGCAAAAGCTGCATCACGAAGCGAGCCAACCTGCGAAGCTAAAAGAAACCGTCGGAATTATTATGCAAAAACAATCGAGAGTTCCGACATTTTCACCGGACAAAGTTACTTTGACAATTATGATAATACAATATATTAATACTTTTGTCTAGATCTCGTCAAAGTGAGCGAGAAAAGTACGCTGCAGGACATTTCAGCAAGACTGGAACCCAACTCGGAATTTCAACTTATTTTCCTGAAGATACTATGAGCACGCTACAGTCGCGGCAGAAGAATTTTAAACTGCAATGAATATGTATGTATAATGGGGTAATACGTAGGAAAAGAGTTCAAATATTAGGTTGGCCACTTATAGTTTCGTTTATTTTTTACAGTACTATACAAAATTATTTTTCACTAATGTAAGCACTATCGTTTTCTATCACTTGTCGCCAACGCGTCGGCAAAGACAGTTGATTCGATCGCTTTTCGCCCCAAACGATATTCATGAAGTAAGAACAGTCGAAGTTCCCTAAAAGAAATATCCATAGTTTGCGTAACCGAAGTTTAGTTATTAAATTATTTAGACGGCCGATTCGCGAGAGCATATTCTAGAAGCATTTATAATATTTTCAAAATTGATCGAAAAAAGTAGTGGGTTTATAAGTTGCCAACCGAATATCATTGTGGTTGCTGCACCACCATCGACGACGGTGAAGTCGAAAAGGACGAATAGGACGAAAGTGAATGTCGTATAGAAACCTGAGCTACGTCAAGATATATAGGGTCATCAGACCGACGGGGTGAAACCTCGTTATCTGACACAGGAAGTCACTCCGTAGAAGCGAGGGCTTGGGACTCTCTACAATACTCGTTCCTTCGTTCCCATTGCTTGCTCCCGCGGTAGCTCTTTCGCGTGCTTGAAAACCCACTCTTCAACTCAACCTTAATGGTACACACTGAAGAAGGTTCTTAAATCGGGCATTTCTAACTCATTTGCCTTCCGTCTCGGCAAGAGGTAAGGTATTTTCATGTAGGCGTCAAGGGTCCTTGAGTATCAGGATGCCTCAGCGTTTACCATAAAATTCCTGAGAACGGTACTTTGAAAAGTTATTTCACTTACTATGACACTAATTTTCAATAAAGGGTCATCATGTTTATAAATATTATAAGCCTCGGAAAGTTGATGTATTACTTATCCATAAGGGTGAAATTATTGATGAAATTGCCTAATCATCATCAAGTAAAGCACCGGTTTCAGCAATGAAGGTCTTCGCTATTATCCAGCCTCACATAAAGTAAGAAAATGACAAAGAAGGATGAACAAACACTTGTGTGAAATAGCTACACTAACATGAACATCACGCATAATTTAGCTACGACCAAACGTCATACCGGGTCATTCAACTAAAAAAGAATAACCATTGGTTATCGGGTACAAATCTCGCCCATATTTTCCGCAATTTTGTCTACTTCGGTCAATCAGGTTTAACTGAAAATATCTAAGATCTGGAACGTAGAATATTCATTCGAATAAATTTGTTCTCTTTTTTATATGCTCGTTTAGGTAGAACTGACTTTTTATGGCCCATTACGACTTTTGACGAACGTCCTTTTACGATCCCTCTTACTCGCTCTATTTCTGATGCGCCGCTTTTTTTTTCTTCGTAGATACTTCAGACCATGGCTACGGTAAGAATATCAGAATTGCTATTCTCATTTACAACCCCAATAAGCCCACCCATATCGTAATACTAACTCGAAGGTCGCTGTCTTATTTAATTCCAATTAGATTCGCATTTTTATTGTATGCAATTCTTACGAAGCTTTCTCCTAATTAATCGCATAGAAGATATGCAAGGGAAGTTTGCGCGTGGAGCTCCAACAATCCCAATACGTTCAAGTATAACAAGGAATTAATCGACAGAGGGTAGAATCTGGACATCGCTAGGAGTTAAAATAAACATCGATAAGTTTCCGTGAGCTCTTGAGAGCGTGAGACGCAAAGCCGATCAGGAGACGATGGAAACGGGGACGTAAATCCAAGCTCGGGAAATGTATGTGGCCTGAAGGCATTTACCTAATCTTCCATTTTGCTCAACCGGCTCCCGAGGATCGAATCGAGAGCCTTCCATACACTTACTACCACCACGGCCGCTATCATTCATATTGCTGGTTGATATTGCAACATACATGATACTACTACATGCAAACCGGTTGAGTCAACATATAATAATATCAAGGGGCATTGCAGTTGACACAATTCTGTTCGTTTACCGTCGTCCCGTAGCGCAGAGAGAGGAGGGGTAATGAAGTCGGGGTGAAAGGAGGGGTATACGAGAGGAGACGGGTGGATGAGGTATAACTGGAAGCGCATTGGTAGCAGCAAAAGCGGGAACAGCGAGAACTACCACTACGTCGTACACCACTGAACTGGTCAGACGCTCGGCTATGTTCGTGGGTTTCCTTTGTCCTAATACCTTTCGCCAACCACCCACCCTATCCGCTCTAATGCCCGGAAGACCGGGAGTGAAATGCGTGTGCCCGATTGCGCGTCGACTCTCCTCCGACAACGCAACGCCCGTCCGTCCGCTTCGCGTCCAGTATACCCCTTTGTTCAGCCTTGCGTCGGACGTGATTAATGCACTTTGCGAGTAGAGGCCGCGGTGTGAGAGAACGCAGCCTGCGAGAACGGGGACGGAAGAGCAAGACAAAGCCGGCAGAGTGCTAGGGAAAACGCTTTGCCTGTCAAAAAAAGCGCTGCAACGTCTGACCAAACACGTTCGTACTACTGGCGCATCCCACACGTCACTACCGTAAATTCACCTTTTTGTTGCGTGACTGGGCATTCGAAAATTGTAAACACATTTTTCACCAGTTATTTTTCACGTTCATTCTACAATGTGCAGTTGACGCACACGAATGCGACTAGTGGGCACTAACTTCAATTGCAATTCAATCAGGGTCGTATATCCGGCTGCAAATGAGTATCCCTCTTTGTGGTCCTCAGGTTAAAGATAAATGCTCTGGCCTGGTGAACTTGCCACAATGCATATGTTTGTAATTCCATGAAACTTCAAGGTATGTACATATTTCGTTGTTAAAATAATGTTAGTTCAACCTATACAAATTGGACTAATTATGTTTGTGACTGAACATATGGTCTGCTTTAAGTATAGTGTATCCTAGATAGGCTTTTCTAAGAATGATTGTTGAACCGATTACGCAGTAGTAAACATAGTAGGAGCACCTTGGAAACCCACTTTACTGACTGGTGTATAAGTAAATTGCTGTACAGCTATTGTCTTCTTGATTTATAGTTGAAGTCGGCAAACTATCGCATATAACCGTTCACATCTGAAGTTCATGTAATTCAAAAGTGATGACATAAATGTTGTTTGATGTAATATTTCATTAGCTCGATACTTTCATCCGAGTGCCTCAAGATGCCGTCTGCTATTTTCCTTGCGGTAACTTCGTTGAATAAATGAGAATATATTTAATATGTAAAGTCAGTTTAAGATGGGTTGATAGATGTTAATGTGTTTGTTATTCGAAAGCATGCAGGCTGGATTTTGTACGTGTCAGCCGGAGGGCTCGGCTTGGAATATCTTAACGAACGCCGACGTACGAGAGGAAGGAGATGCACCAACTCCGAGATGAGAATTCGCTGGCTCGCGGATGTATATTCTCTTCCTTTTATACTTTGTATTTCAACGAGAACCCGAACGCGGTAACAGGCTAGCTGAAGGAACGAGGGTGTGCTTCCTAATTAGCACAGGAAGCCTTTTAAGCTCAAGCTACCATCATAATGTACTTTTTTTTCTACGTGGCCTAGTGCTCTTGCATGTCTCTATCGCTCTTGCCGTTGCTGCTTCTGCCCCTCGTGAATCTTAGCGCGGTATAGAGTACAGCTTTCTCTATCTCTTGCCTTTGCTCCAGCACCACCACTTTTGTATCACTCGTTCCACCTCGTTATTTATGCAACCGGGTACTAACGATATGGTTCGCCAGCACTTTACCCAGTTATGCGAGCAGAGCGTGAAGGCAACTCTGCTGCTACTCGGATTATATCGCCCACCGTACAAACACACTGTGCGTATTAATAAATAAGTCATAGCACCACATAGTGAGCACCAAGGATAGACAATGCGATGAACCCTCAAAGGTACGATCGTAAAGCGTCATCTACAACTCCCTGCACCAGAATAAACATGACACAGAAATGGGAATAAGCTTGTAGACCAGCTGTAATAGACGCTTTGACAGTAACACTGGTTCCGTCTCCACTGAAAGGGAAGAATATGTTCACAAAAGGACGTCATGAACAAATTCAAAGTGCAAACACCACGAACCCAATCTTAGCCGCTTTAGCTTCATGCCAAACTAGCCTCAAAGGTTGCGCGCAAAGGTATTTATGACTGGAGCATGGTGAAATACACGCGAGGCCCCGAAACACGAGATCCCTTAATCCCTTACCTGTAATTCAATCCAGGAAATTCTCGTTTCACCGCCTTGATGAATGGTTGGGTTGAGACTGCTACCATATTCCTGTAGCCATACTTGTGGGATGTCCATAAAACTTGGGACACTCTTAATGGAGTAGAGTTGAGGAATGAAGACGAGGCCCTTCAGTCCTTTGATTATACTTTGAAGTAGCACGTACCAGTTCCTGCCGGATTATTCTTTATGTGCACCATGAACAAATTGGGAGAATTTTCCAAATTTCTTGATTACGTGTCCTTTGGGTTATTATTAAGTTGTACTTTTAGTTCGCTTTGTGGAGCTAACCAGGAAAACAGGTCATCTATGCCAGATACGCGTTTGTCGTAAGGTCCGTGGACAGTATAGGGTTAATATCTGGCATAGCATCATGGCATCAACGACACCAGATTCGGCGAATTTTCTGGAGGAAAACTAATTTTACTTTGTCGCTACTCACACGTGCTTCGAACCATTCCCGTGGTCTTGTGGGTATGGAATAGTTTCAAAATTAAATTATTGGCAAAAGTCGCCGTTGAACGCGTGCAAGCCGCTGTATCCTGCACGAACGCTCATGTAAACATCCTATACATAGCAACGTACATGTAAACATCATATACACGTAGGAACGTTGATGTAAACATCCTACATGTAGCCAGTGGGAATCGCTTAAGCGTAGTCGATGTTATATAACAATGTTATAACGTGCTTTAGTCATAGTTGCGTGACCGGCATACCATATAGCATACCCGACCAGGTGTATGGAATACCAACAGGAAGGGAATGGGTTAAAGTGGGAGTCAAGAAGGAGTTCTTCAATGTAGTCAAACGTATGTTGCCTGACGATGTTCAATGTTGCATAATACTTATACTAAGAAATATTTCATGCGAATTGTCGAGAAGTGATCTCAGCGAGAAAAGACCGCCTCGTTTGTCGTATTGACGAGGTTAAATAAGAAAATTGATTTATAGACACGTATAAACCAATATATAGGTAACTACGAGCATAAACGCAAGCGAGGCATAGCGACCACGAAATACAGAACCGCCAGGATAGTAGAAAAGAAAATCCGTAATGGGCCGTTCATGAAAGTTGTAAAATCAGGTAACGGTGGAGTAAAGTGTCGGACGGTGGTAGAACGGCCAGGAACGGAGATCGTTCGCGGGTACTCTTGGCGTTCTAGATGCGAATTCCACTACTATATCCCCTTCGTAGAGCACCTATGGCGAGAACGGTAAATGGCGAGACATTTTCTCAAACAACCTTGTTTTCGTGTACCCGAAACAGAGTTAGTGTTCTTGTGGTCGGTTTAACGGCATAGAGAGTACAGGGCTAACCACCAGTGCCGCAGAATCGGACGTACACCCGTTCAAAATGGTAACGAAGTAGTAAAGCCTTTTGGCTCTCGGATAATTATTTTATAAATTCTGTTTACGGAACATTTACCATCAGGCATACAACGCCAAAAAGTTTTGGTTTGGATTCTGAGGGTTTCATTTTGGTGAATGATCGAAACTGCGTTGATGATTTTCATCAAATTAGCGCAAAAGTTCAAGAGGAATACAATCTTCAAGATGAAAAAGCATATAAAATGGAAAGGCGAAGGAGCAGCAGAAGGAGCATAAGAAGAAGCAGAAAGCGCAGATGGGAAAGGTCGCGAATAAGGAAAAAGAAACTGTTCAGCTTTCTGTGGCTGCTACAAGAGTGAGAAACTAGAACTGGGACAGGGAGTTACCAACGTATGGGACAAGGTACAGCGCATGGAAAGAAACTCTCGATGCTCCTTCATTATATCGACGACACACAATGAAAGTGCACTTACGAAAGTTCCTCCAAGAATTCCAGAAGATCTCTGTGGTTGTGGAACGAGGTACGAGTCTCGTTTCGCTAGTTTTTATCTTTTATTCCTATACCATCGAGAACTTTGGGGGCACATCGAACTTCAGCAGTATGAGCAACTCAAGCAAAGGCTCTAGCGGCAATAGAAGAAAAGAAAACGGATAAATATAACCACAAAATATCATACATGAATAGCATACAGTACAGACTCTCATAAGTTAGCACTTTTTGCTAATAGTAATTATTAATCAAAGTTCTATTATTATTGTTACTATAATTATATAGTGCCACACCGATTTTACAGAACTGTCGTATACAACTTTGCCGTATCGAATTGGTGCTACATGCAATTTTGTGATCTCCTGGTTTGATATACAAACTCTCGCCGTAAACTATTTTACTGTGTGAAATTTGATCGTCGGCAAACTGTCGTCAAGCCAACATTGTGTAACAACTTTTACAATATCGAGTTCATATCGTGTACAATTTTGTAGTGGTGAGGTAGGTGTAATCAAAAAACATCGGTGTGCAGCGACTTGAGTAGAAATGAGCCTGAATCATGGTGCTGCCCATAATTTGTTAAAACAACCCGTTGCTTATGACGCTGTGCTGTAACAAAAAGTAATGCAACCCTGTAAGACATATTTTCATGACCCAGTTACATAAATACTTCGGTCTAAAACCTTGGTGGAATCCCTTGCGAGGCATATCGTTCGAATTTAAGAAAGCACTTCGAAAATATAAGTCCCTACAACATCAGACACACTCTGAAATGCAGAGTCTTTTCCATTTCCATAAATGAGAATTTCGTGAAAAGCTTGACGGTAGACTGGGTTGACGTGTGCGACAGCCGTTAGACCCGGGTACCGAGCAAATATTCGGAAGGTTGAGCGAGTTGTGCGGGTCTGGAGGGGAAGCAGGGTTTCTATCGTGTTAGGGGTGTTGATACAGGGCAGTGCGCAAGTGAGCCTGAGGGGTGGAAACGATAAACTGTAAAGTGAGATACTTTTTCCGAGACGAGAATGAAAAAGAAATATAAACGCGGGTGAGGTATTTGCGGTATCAACGACTTTAAACCCCTGCGGTGGGCCACGCTACGAACGTTCTCTCTGGATCAGCATGGGTACACGGTGCACGCGAAAAGCGAAAGACATTTTTCACTGGGAGAACCCGCGCGCCGACGCCCGAAGCGCCATTGGGAGGAACATACCCAGTCGTTATTTGTACTATTGCGAGGGGTGAGTGGTCTTTTAGCTAGCGTGCTAGTCTGGAGTCCACAAAGTCGGGTTTTACCTCTGTCAGAGGAGTCTGACTGTCACGTACCCACCTATTCTCATCTATGTTTTGTACCGCCAATTTCCAAACGTTATTTGATTGACCAAGACAAAACAAGAGAAACTGACGAGAATTGGTATTATTAGATTGCAATAGAGTCTGGAAAATTATATTCAGAATTAGAATACTCTAATCTGGAAATCTTATTCAGTTGAAACATGAAAATTTATTAGGAAAAACATTTTTGCGTCACCGAATTTTTGTGAATGATTTTTTTTTCATGTAATATTTTTAACGTGTATTAGGTTGACCATCTTATATCGTCGACAATGGCAGCGCTAATTTATTCAAACATAGTTAGTGTACGAATTAAATGAACATGCGTATATCAAGACCCAAGTAGAGATGTCAACAAAACCTATGACGACAGCGAAGATGACGGGAATAGGGTGTATCTTATTTTCCTGCCCTGTTTACAACCCTTGCCAAATAGCAATTCTTGTACAAGGGTTCACCAAACACTCGTATGTCTCCAGCACCGCCCCTACGACAGCGCGCTACCCTTGTTATATTCTACGTTCCAGACACACCGAACAGAAATGTGTTCAGTCTGCTTGATGTCGGATCAGGGCAATTTTAGCCAGTCTTGCCTGATCAGATTCCCAGGATCTCAACCAGAATTGAATTCGATCTGAGATCGTTACATCTTCAGCAAGCGGTCTAGTCAAATTTGTGCCAGATCTATTCAGAATTCAATAAGGCATCAGAAAACATTTTTTGGCTTATAAAACAGATCCTGATCAAAGTTTGCTAAGGTTGTGATCCGATTCCGGATCAACGTCATATTCCCAATAGCGTTGGAACTTGCATCCAGGCAAGATCTGGCTCTTAGGGTAAGCATGATATGACCCCAATCCCAACCTGATTAAATTTCTGCTCAGAGTGTCCGCGATAGCTTTTTCGATGAAAACGTATTACAGTGTAGTAGCGAAAAGTGAATGCTACGAAGGCGAAAGCAACGTGAAGCCGCGAGAGAGTACAGAGGGTAGATTCTGATGCTGTCGAGCTTGATAAGAAAGGAGAACCGCAGGAGTGAGGGTTATGAACTCCACGATATGCACTCGTTACCCCTTTTCTTTCCTTTCCGTTCTATCTTCTTTTTTTTTCTCTGACTCACCGCCACGCTTGCTCGTCCTCGTTTCCATTTATACATTCGCATGTACCGCCTTGGTATTTAATATTCAGTTCGCACTGCTACAGAAATAGCTGTAGACAACCTGAGAGAAGTGTGAATATGCTTCGGTCGGTGACATAAGTTAAAAAAGGAGTCTATTCCTCATTCGTATGGTAGGCGAATACCTGGAGACGATGAAATTATATTCAACGAATGGTATGAAGCAGAAATCATAAAATATTTCATCTGTGAATTGGAAAGTCTGCAGTTTTATAAAGTTGCGATGGAACACATTAGCAGTACGTGTGAAACAGCTGTTCTCTTCATGTTCTTCAGTAACGCCTCAACAATAGAAGTTGTCGGTAGGAGGGAACATCCATTATTAATATTCAGTCAAAACATTCTTTTTTCATTTTACACATTGAAATAGAACGCGATGTACAATTTTATTTCTCGGGAAAAAAATGTGGTCTCCATTAATGGCCCTGTCAGCTTAGCGAAAAAAATGCTTTCGATTTATCAATATTACAATAATTTTATTTAGTAAAATCAACAATGTAACTATCCGAATTTAAACAATTTCTCAAAATCCATCTAGAACTCTCTCCTTTGTACTAAAATATACAAAAATATTACTCGAACAAATTTCAATTGCTGGCGATCATAAAACATGAAAAATCCTTACTCAGGTATGCATTAATGTCACCCGAAAATTCGATAAATTCTTATTGAGCTGCTTACAATATAACCGCGAGGGGAGGACTGAAATATCTGTGTATACGAGATAGTGTGGTGTAGCTAGGGGTTGCGCAAAGAAGGTGCCTGTAGGATGTTTGGTGTTCTCGACATTCGCCTCGTCGACCCCTATTCTCGCAGCTAGTACTTGTATCGTCGTTCCTGTGTCTGACTTAAAATATGGTCGTCGGCCACACCTCCTTACAACGGTACAAGTATTGTCCCAAGCAATATCCAGTGCATCTTTCGTCCGTCTCAGACACGTTGGGTCAACAAATTTTCGCTGTGATGGTAAGCCCAAAGTCTCGCAAAGCCCAGTGAACGTTCACCTCGGTGGCCAGCTAGACGGGGACTTAAAACGGTGTTGAAAGAACGATCCCACCCACTAATCGTTCTCTTCCTTGGCTTACCGAGCAAAAGAGACTATAGTAACCGCTGGATCGCAGCCGATACGGGATAAAACGAACGCTTCACCGTCTGGGGTGCGATACTTTGCCACTGGAAAACTTTTCTCCGAAGCTACAACGACTACGACGACGACGACGAGAGCTTGCAGCGAGCGCACCCTTAAGTGCAGCTAGAAACAGTTGCCAGCCGCGAAAAGCAGAGTGAGAAAACGATCGCTCGACGAATAACGGAGTCTACCAGAGGTGGAGAATAATCGGTGCGAACGACAGAAACAGAGGAGAAACAGGAGACTGAGAGATAGCTGCTCCCAGAGGAAAAACAAAGAAGAGTCCCCGTGGGCTATGTGTAGTGGTGGCGAAAAGTCATGGTCGGGCTCGCGATAAAACGGCCCCCGGCCACCCACAACGTTGGTTCTCTCATCCCTCCTGTTTCCACTGCAAATGCACGAATTGTTAAGCTCCAGAAACTTTTCGAACATCTATATACATGTATAGATCCAACCGCTAGGTCGACAGTGCACCATCGAATGTTGCCTCTGTGTCTGGAACTGCCCTGCTATATATGTATTGCTGAGACGTAAGTGCAACTGTAACTTATATTTTCGGCTCTGATGAACATCCTAGTCTTGGGGCTAAGTAGTTGGAAGTTCAGCAGCTTTAATCGGACAGCCAGCATGAGTAGTCACTGACCGATGGACTTGTATTGCAGAGATATATACGGAATGGGTTTGGTGTGAGTTCACTCGGCCATTTGGAAAAGATTGCAGTCCATCATGGCTACCACTTCCATGCTCGGATATCATATTATGATTATAATGATAAACCGGGATAATTATATCCGATATAATATAATAATGATAATTATAACGATAGGTTCCATTTGATGGGTGATCCTTTTGGGTCTGGAATAATCTCTTTGGAATGATATTCCACGTAGACTTAAAAAGCCTGGGAGAGAATCTTGAATCAATTATGGGATAGATTTTAGGGAAGTTTAATAGAATTTCGCGCAGAATTAGATCTTATCGTTGGCAAATCGATCCAAGAGTCTCTCACAGATGAATAAATAATACCTGCGATACTTTCTTGGAGACTTCTTTCAATGTTCTGCAAAAAAGCTTGACAGTCCTTCAAATATGCTTATCAAGATTGTTAATCTGAGACTGGTCATTTTTCATGGGAACAAATTTGTTTCATTAACATTATGGAAAATATTTGAGCCTGAGTTTTGGATCGATTGACCAAACTGTGGAATAGGTTTGTATGCGAGTAAAACGTTTCATACAATTTTTACATGAACTGGCAAGATGAGAAGTTGCCATGAATAAAGATTTGTTCATAGAATTTTTGATGATACCTTTTGGTAAGACGTTGGAAGTGAGGAATAAAAAGAACAACATTGTTGAAAATTTATCTCCGGTTTACCTAAAGGCAAATGAATATACTGATCACTGGTCTTTACCGACCTTAACCACTTCATGAGCAGTTGGTACAGCAGTTGTGTACTCTGAGTACACAGATATGAATAACGACTGATTGTTAAACAAAAACGTGCCGATGTAAGTAGGTCGAATGCATAAGATAAAAATATTTTTAAAACATAATTGGAACATTTTTTCCCATACTACGACGTTTACAGTGCTAATTAGTTTCTCGAATAGCTGTTGCGTGACGTCGCGTAGTAAAAGAGGTATTTGCTAGGATTTTTCATTAATGATACCCATTCAGTTACAAGACTACCTCTCACACTTTTTACATAGAATTACGGTGGGCATTTTTAGTTAGTTTTTCTTCTATCCAATACCATGTAACTATATTCAGGTCGCGCACTTAATTATTGAAGCAATGGAATTTTCTCTTTCACTGTCTGATCCCCCGCAATTTGTCCACGAAACCGAATGATTAACCAGGGACGTTTTTGTGCACGCGATTCCTGTATACCTGGCTATTGCAGTATTTCTTGACAACTGTTGTTCGTTGCCGACAACTTTTATGCATTTAAAGCGTGTTTCTGTACTACATGTCGATAAATGACCCCGAGCATAAAGTGGAATATTTCTTTCCAAGAAACGTTTACGTTTCCTTTTCAGAGTCGTCGATACTTTTGACAGTTGTCAAGGCAGATAATTGTTAATGGTTCCCAAATAAAAAAATGTAGTTTAACTACAGCTAAATGAATGTTTTAGCCATTTATCCGTTTAGCTGTTCGTCACCTGATTCATTCAGAGAAATATACTGAGGGAAATCGCGGTAGTTTAGGCAACTCTTAAGCCATAGTAGATTATTAGTCCATGCAACAATTTGAATAGTTATTTTAACTGATATATTCGTTAACTTACCTACGTTATAGTTACTGTAACTAATTCTATAGTTGGCTTAAGATAATGTCCTAGTTTCTTTAACAGTGAACATATAGTAAAATACAACCTTAGATATTTTCTTATAGTTAGTGCAACTTTATTATTGTAGTTCCAATGACCATTGAAAATTGGTAATAAATTTTTCAAAGAATACCATGTATGTGATTATGTTTTCTATGAATAGTACGTCGCATCTATCGCTAAATTTTCAAAAAAATATACTTTTTGTTACGATATCTATTATGATCTGTTGTATTGACTGTAAATAATTAGTACAGGTAACTTTTTTAAAATAGCTTAGGTTGTATTTCACTATAAATTTATTTTTAACATTTTTTTTCTCTGTGTAAGTATCACTGTAATGTTTTGTATATTTTGTGGTGCACGAATAGTGAAAATCTGTTTTGTGACTGTTGTCCGAGCAAGATTGGATAAAGTACGATGCTCGTTCGATAGAATTGGAACGATCAGTTCGACCTGAACTCGCTCAAGCGTCTTACGCTCTACTCCCGATTTCTTTTTCTAGGAAAGTTTGCGTTCGTGGAAAGGGCTCTCGAACGTGCAGTAGTCTCGAAGCGACCGTACGCTTCACGACAATCTGTATATACGCATACACTTCATACCCTACATAGACGACGCTGTACAGCAGAGTGCACAGTATACATTGTGTAATACTGTATACTGCTTCCACACAATTTGTACGTTTACTGCACTTTCCTGTGTATACTATACCCAGTAAATACACTGCATAGGATATATACTTAGCTAGCGACCATTTGAGTATGTTTTCAATGGGCTCGATACATGCGATATTTCCATTTCGTCAAGCATTGGCCGATTCTTCGAAATCCCTTAGATTCTACGTTCTACCTCAACGCTGACAAAACATTAAGCTAACGTTACAATTGAAAATATATATATATATCCAGTCGATATTAAAGTTTCACCTTTCTTATCGAGTTAACGAGGCATGTAATGTCATAGATGTTAGCAACAAAATCAATTCAGCTGGGAATAATGTTCTGCACATATAATTTAAGTAAAATAATTTCAGTATCTTTTATTTTTTCTACGCAAATTTTTTTTATAATATGTTTTTAAAGTGACATCCAATGCTATAATTTGAAAATCTGAAAAAATTCTGAATAATACTTTGTTGAATTTCACAATTTTCTAGCTTAGAGCCAAAGTGAGGAAGATTTTTCTTCATTTAGTTTTTAAACTTTTTTATTTAAAAAATTATTTTTAAATTGAAAAAATAATCTATCTACTATGGACGACTTTTCGAATATTTCTGTATATGAAACTTTATTTTTCAGAATTTTTTTAGATTTTTAAATTATGGCATGCTGGTACTAGAATGTGGCTTGTATGGTGCTGGAATAGTCTTAGTTCAGAAAAATCTGAAAAATTTCTAAAAATCTGAGGTAATTAAAAAAAATCCGAGTTTACATAAATAAACGTTTAACCAATCGCCTGTAGTAGATTAATTTCTTTTTCTATTTTTTAATAATTTTTTAAAATAAAAAAGCTTAAAAACTATATGAAGAAAAATCTTGCCCACTTTGGCTATAAGCTAGAAAAATGTATTTTCCAAATTTTTTTATTATTCCATTCGATATGTCACTTTAAAAAGATATTAAAAAAACAAATTGCATAGAAAAAATAAAAAAATAAAATCTGGTGCATTTGAGGATCTCACGAATCCGTCAAAAACTTACGAGCCCAATCGAGAAGATCGAGGGTCAGACTCAGATCGAATCAGGTCGAAATCCTTAGTCCTAGTCGAATCGTAAAAAAGGAAAACTATATTTTATTTTCCCTACGACCGAACATTGCCGCAGAATATCCATATATTATATATATTCCAATGCCAGATTATATTACAATTTTGCAATATGTACAAAACTGTCGAGAAATATTCAAATATAGTTTGAATCTACGCGTGGACCCTTATGTGCATGCTTCACTCTGTATTACACGGATGTCCCAGTAAAAGTGCTCGAATGATATTCAAGGCAGCGAAGCCGCGTCTCAAGACTTGCCTCAATCTCTATATCGACCATACGCTACGTTAGGTTTGTGTTTCAGCTTCAGGTACTATTGCTGGCTACTCCGAGGTACGGTCATGGTTAGTCCTCGTCGTCAAGGCGACTCGCAAGCTCCAGATATACGGGGTTATAGCCGGGTAAAGCATCTCGAAGTAGGCGAAGCATCGAAGCGGAGATACCGCCAGAGGCGTCTCTGGAGTCAATTGCTGTACGAATCAGCCTTGCTGTAACTCCTTGTGCATAGAGCTCGCAAAGTCCAGCAATGGAGTATCTCGTTCTCTGTGCACGGTTCTTCTTCTTCCTCTACATGTTTCACACTCTCGGTTCAACGGTACACGTGCGTCCGAGTGTGAGTGAGAGTAAATGCTGGCAAGCTCGTTTTACGAGTCCCAACTTCACGGCTGCAGGACAATAAATTCGTAGCCGGAAACGTCCAAGCCACTTACGTTTTCCATCTTCACCCACCAGCAGTCACACCATAACCCCCAGTACTGCTGTGTTATACGACTGACACTCCTATACACGCATCCTAGACTTTGAATCGCTAATTTACTGTATTGTTTGTCATTTACGTCCATTTATGACTCTTAAACATATATTATATAAGTCACCTGAAAAAAATTTCTAGCATACTATAATTAACGCCGTGAGAGAAATTACAAACATTTTATTAAGTGGCAATTGTGTTTAATTCATGGATTTAGAATGTTTTTAATTTATTGCAGTATAATGTTTTTAATGCTGTTAATCTATGAGGAACATTTTGAAAAGAATATTTTTCTATTTTTATGCACTCGAATTAAGTACTCTCAAAATCTTGGAAAAATTACAAGAATTGAAAGCTTTAAGAATACATTGTGATAACAAGTTATATCAGAGTGTTATTTTGTATTGGCAATTTTTTAAAAATGCAATTAGGAATGTTTCAACTCTAATTAATAGTAATATTTTGTCCATGTGAGTAACTCCACAGGTCGATGTTTGTCCTCAGAATTGGCGACGTGGAAGCTTCCTATACTAACCTATCACCGAACGTTTGATGTATCAGAGATTGGTTGTATACAATGTACTAACCAGGAGCTTACCCTTGGCTTTATACAACGTCGTCCCTTGTCTGGTCGCAGTATCGTCTAATTTCCTCTTTGATCGTTAAGCATCTAAACATGCTTTATTCAGAACGATTATTCGGTGCTGCTTCTAAGTTAGCGTCATTATATCCCCTGCTAACGAAGCGAGAGACTCACGCAGCTGATAATGGAGGAGGGTACGACAACCTCCCTAAGGTCTGCGTGAATCGCTTCTTCCCCCTCATTCACTTAGTTTCCTTTCGTCTGGCCAACAAGAGTCCGCAATGCATGAGTCTTTTTCCAGACGAGAAGAGACGAGGAGACAGGTTTGAAGTGACAGGAAAATCACACGGAAATAGGAACTTGTTAAGATAACTTGATTTAATTGGAGACCCTGTAGATTGAAAACTGCAAAGTGATCCCGGCGTTAATAGGGTTCCGGATTGAAGCTATGGATTATACTATCAAAGTGCTGATACCCGGTTTTCGAATATGAGATTAAGTATGTTTAAGTGGAAAATCGATAGAAGTATGATTGGATATTGGATTCTATTTAAGGTGCACCTTTAGTCATAAGTCCTGAAAGATTATTGGTTCCTTGTGTAAAAAATTTCGTGCACGATAGAACGGTAATAGATTAGTCAGTTCAGTTTACAGACAATTGCTCGCTATAGGCCAATTTTCATATGAGGTACAAAACTGGTATTAGAAGACTACAGATTTTTCGGTACATGTGCAGTTTGTAACTCGATCTAGATTCGATGCAATACACGCTTTTAAAAAGCTTAATTTAATGTACTTATATCATCAATCGCTTCGTTCTCCCTTCGACACCTGATAGCAATGGACGACGAAAAATTTCAATCTATTTCAGGTCGATTTCAAGTATCGTGTTGTTTTTGTGTCAGTAAAAAAAAGTAGTGTAGGAAACCACTTTTTTTCTATCTTTCGCATAGCGAAATTTGGTTAGAGATCCTCAAATGCGATTGTTTTTCAAGTCCACTTGCAGCAAAAATATACTAAGTCAAGAAAACAATTGAATCGCGTTGAGTGTTTCGAGCGGCTTACGATATTGCCATGGGGAATCGTTGCGAACTGCACGGCCCTACTGATAACCCACTTTACACAGCAACGATTACAATTATGATGTTTTCACACCTCAGTTGGTGCTATGGCTGCGTTTGTGAATCGATATCGGTGCTTCAAAGTCATTCGCTCTGTCACAGATACGAGACCCTTCCATGTACGTCTATCTAAAGCTCTTTCCCCGCATCCGAAACTTCCCTCGACGCCACGGTGCTTCATCCCACAGACATACTTCTCACCCTCTATACTGAGGGCGGCTTGGGTGCAGGGAACAGTGCGAGGACGCGTTCCCTGCTATAAACGTGAGCTGGCATCCAGCTAGCAGCAGAGCCATTCATCCGTGAATCCCGGGACACTTCTATCTTTCTCTCGCATAGCGCGTTAACCACTCTGGCCCTGTTCCCTTCTTCCTTTTACCAACCCCTGTTCGTCTTTTTACAACCATGCGCAACTCCGCCAGCGGTGTGCGACTTCCGTTCACAGGCGCGAAAAAGGGTAGAACGGAAGCGCGCCACGAACAGCGGCTTATTCGCCGGGTGAACTAGCGACACCAGAGCCAGAGCTCGAATTGTTTCTCAACACTCACACCGACTCGCAGTCAAATCCGCAACATTTTTTTTCATAAAAATGTCTACCTCGAGAAGTACGATGCTCGACCTACGTATACTATATGCATATTTATTGCCAGTATCTTTTTTTACACGCGAATCAACGTTGATTTGCAGCTCAACTATTTAGCAGAATCCGTGTAAGTGTAATGGCCAGGCGGAGAGTTTGGGGAAGTGTAGATATTGGCATTGCGGATGGATTGACGAAGTATCGAAGAGAGAAAATATATGGTGATCACCGGGAATCGAACCCAGATTATTCAGGTACTAAGTAAGAGCGCTAACCACTGCGCTAATGTCACCTATAGTATATTTCTCTCATTCGAATCGTCTTCATATATGCAATGTAGAGCTGTCACATAAGATACACGGACATATTTACGAAAAATCGAACACGAATCTGTCAATTAAATCTTTAGGCAATGCTGAAAATGGTTCAAAATCATAAAAAAATATTATAAAAAATAATATTTTTCGAAGAACTCAATGAACTTATATCCTCATGACAATGGTCGTTTCTAAAACTTTATATGAACGAATTTCCTTAAACTAATTTATAAATAACTTCTTGATACTATTATTCAGAATTAATGTTTTTAGAATCTACGATGATGTTAATATTTTTCAGATTTTTCTCTCGTAATGCACACAAATTATAAGGAAATTAAACTTGTGGTTGGCAATTCATATAGGCTCCTTAATAAAAGTCAAAAAGGATGCAAATTAGAACCTTGCACATTGCTTCCTCATTATATTTCGCTTGTTACAAAGCTACCACTATGAGGAAGTGTGTTAATTGATTCACACACACGCACACAGAACCCCTCGACGTTTTGGACTACTTTGAGTGTCCTATATGAAAATTTCGAAAAAAAAAACATTTTTGCACGAAAAAAAACTTCCTTTACGACGAAGCAAAAATTTACACTATTTGCAGAAAATTGGGACTTTTGTTTAACCCAATTTTGCGACTTCCATATTTTCCTAAAATTCCCTCAATTATAACTCTCAAAGTGACAGATGTAAGTGATAAATATAATTCAGTGTGGGAATTAGAAGTTGGACATTAGTAGATGTCGGGATCAAGAACTGAAGTAGCTAGGACAAACTATTTGATACGTTACCAGTCAGGGGTTGCACATGACAATAAGCCGAGTAACGCACACCGTTTGGTCTCTTGAGTGCGAGTTGACCCGAGTAACCCTCTAATCTCACATCGAGAACAGCCATTAGGCGAATCATGGCACTTAGCGCCGATAACGGTGGTGAGAGTGCAGAGGTGTAGGTGCAGTAAGGGCTTTAGACCGTGATAGTGACGGTAGATCGCGCAACCGAGGGTTATGTTCACCGGGATAATATTATAATTAAATTGGACGTGCATCGCGTTTCATACGGCGATGCTTCGACGGCTGCTGCTGCAGCTGCTGAGTACATGCACGAGTTTCACAAGCCCCGTCGGAATTTCTCTCATCAGGGGAGAACCGATCATAGTACCTGATGTACTAGCAATATATTCTAACACATACCACGTTAAAGTATCATATTACCTAAATATGGGAGGGCAAGTGGTATCATGTGTGACTAAATGTTGTTGTTGTTAATAACTCGGTGCATACGATTTTTCGAAGCTCTCCAAACATTTATAATACAAGAATATAAATTTATTGCAAAGAATGTGATGAGTCGTCGCTTTTTTATATTCGCATTCACGAGAAAATACCATGCGACGTTTAATTAATATACAACTGTGAAGTAATAGCTTAGTCGTCGTCACTCAGCGAAGATGAGGCTGACGATATTTCTAGGAACGAGAAAGATAACAAGAATTATGGTGAAGGTAAAGTAATGAGAGTCATTTCTGAAGTCGACATTTCTTTTTGTTTTTTTGCACCTCCACAACATCAAAGTATGAAAACTTATAGGTTCGTAGAATACTAATTGCTAATTGCATGTCAGATGTATATATCTATATGTATTTAGACACCGACACCCCCTTAAGGTTACGGGCGCCTTATTTAGATTCCTTCTCTCTTCCTGGTGTACTCAATGCTGTAACGAGTTACCTAACTCAATGCTGTAACGAGTTAAGCGAGTTAAGAATAAAATTGTATTCAAAATGCTTTTTATTTGAATAACTGTCAATAATTAATAATCGCCAATAATATAACTTTCAATCACTTTTTGTTATACTAAGAAAATAATAATAATCGTACCATTTTCGTATAATTATTTATTGTCATTCAGATCGAAAAGTATTAGGAATACAATTTTATTCGAATATTTTCCATCTCTGCTACAGTCTTTGGTCGTATTTCCTGTATCTAGAGCTTCATCGTTGAGAGTCATGTAGAAATTGCAATTTGTCTGGGGTTTTTGCAGAACGCTCGGGAATTTCTTGGAAAAAAGATGACGCGAATATTATGGGGATGGAAGGTTGAGACTGAGAGTGAAAAGGCGCAACGGAGTTTTGGCGTCTGCGGGGCTGCGAGCGTCGAGGTGTAGACGCGGTGGAAAAGTTTTCCTCGTGATGGGTTGAATGGGCGATACCTTGCAAAATACGACGGTTAAATGCGAGTTACAAGACAGTATTTTTTATACCGGGCCAAAAAGTTTTCGGTCTGCAGCCGGCGGGCTCTACACGAGCGTGGGTTTTGACATGCTGGTACTGAAAACTACGATACCTCGGAGCTTTTTGGGCTGTCGAGGTATTAGGGGAATATAAAATTTTATTTTGGAAACGCGGTGATATCGTTACAGCTTATTCAACATTTCTTTTGACTTGTCCGTTTGAAAGCGAAAGTCTAATACGACTTCAAATGTGGATCACATAAGGACGAATTAGCATACGGTAAAATCGGCAGTGAATGAACATGTGAACAAATGATTTGTAAACAATTAGCAGAAGTTGTTGTGAACTTAGAATAATCAGGACCTCGGGGCTTAAAAGGGACTTTGAAAGATTGAAGTCTGAGGATTTTACGGAGTAATTAGACTAACCTGAGCCTACGGTGAGGCTCATAAAGGGATAGAATAATCAGAACCTGGTTAGGCTTATGGGAAAACTTAATCTGATCCCGATTTGTTCATATAGGGTTTTAGAATCATCTGACCCAGGGGAGCTTAAAGGTAGAGAATAATCATAGCCTGTCCAGATTTATAAGGAATTCGAAATAATTTGGCCCTCGAGGGCATAATCCGGCGCATGGGGAGATCGAATAATCCGGACTTGGTGGGACTTATATGGAAACTTGGAATAATCCGGCTGCGGAAAGAATATCCTGGTCCTGGAGGGAATAATCCAACTCCGGAGGCAAGAATTCAGCCTTTAAGGGAATAATCTGACTCTGAAGGCAAGAATGCAGCCTATAAGAGAATAATTTGCATAGAATATCATCATAAGACTCATATAGCATTTTAGAATAATCAGGCCCTGGGTATAATTGAAAATAATTTTGCCCTGGAGGGAATAATCTGACGAAAATTTCAAAATAAATTGGCCCTGGAGGGAATAATCCGACAAAGTATATAAAAGTAAACATTCGACAAAAATAGTGAAAATTACCAGGGTATGAAATGGCCAATTCAACTAAAGCCTGTGATCAAAATAAGACTTCTGCCACAAAATAATCACGGTGAAACAATTAGCGAGTTTGAAAATCGATGTTGAACCAAATCGACAGAACTTCTCATGATCCTTTAAAAAAGCCATCGTTAATTTACTGGTGACGGTTAATTTGCTGCCAATACAGCCTAATTGCGTCATAAATCATTTCCCCAATGCTGCTAAAATCTGCAAACTTTATATTGACTGAGCTACTAAAAGCTTACGTATTGACGCCTTAGGTTTTTTAAAAACATTTTCCCGAATCAAAACCATTCACCGCAAATAAATTACCATTCATTACTATTACACTCCCCTGCTCGGAACGATGTCGGTATGCCCAGATGATTTGTAAATTAGGGGGTGAATTGGGCGTACAAAGCCACCATAATAGCTGTAAAATTTCTTTACCGTTGCCTGAATAAGAAGCGTTTATAGCTCGCCATTACTACAATGTTGGAAAAATAAAAAAACCATTAATCAAACATTTAAAAAATAACTTTGTTTTAATTTTTCTCAATTCTTTTGCATTCATTTTACTGAATTAAATTATATTGAAATGTTGACTCCAGATAGTAAAATACTATATAAATGTATTTTCATTTTGTTAAACAACAGGCTACAATTATTAAATAATCAATACTATCAAATATGTAAGGAGTCACACTGTTAAAAATTCAAGTGAATTTAATATACAAAACCATATGAGATTTACGAAACGGGTATATGAATTCCATATTGATATACTTTTATTGTAAATATAAGAATAATATAAGAAATCTACGATACTGGTATTTGAAATTTACAATATTGTAATCTTCATTTTAATATACCAATATTGTATTTGTCAATGACTAATGCATCTGAAAATTAATAAACGGTATATGCATCCGAGCTTTACAAACGGTATATTAATTTTTTTTTTAAATTTACAGTAGAATTCGTAGATCATTTTTCGAAAAAAACTGAACGAAAACGTATCCCATTGGAAACTAACCTACATTAGGTAATCTATATGCAAATTGGTCACTATTAATCGTTCTCTAGGTTAAGTAATACATGCTTCAATTCAAGCCACTCTCTACTATTGTTAGTTAATGCATTAAACGTTAATGAAACAATTCCAAAAATTTAGCACTGATTTGACTCGCGCGAAACGGTCGAACCCTTCTTAATCACCATAGATATTCCTAATAGCCTAACTCAAGACGCCAAAAAATTATTGTTATTAGCGGGCTTAAATCAAACACGTAATTACTTATTTTCCGACACCGTGAACGTGTGAAATGAAGGGTTCGGTTGCAATAGCTCGAGAAGCCGAAAGATTTATCTCTTTGGCGGCGGACCGTTCGACGCCGATAAATTAGTACTAATGCGAAAGTGGTAGATATAGGTTCTAGGATTACGTGTAAAGGCCACAGAACGCGCCGGCTGCAGCTCTTAGTCTTGGTGAGCCTTATATTCTAGTACTCCCAGGATGTACAACGAGCGAAGAGAGGCAAAACGCAAGAGGTGCATACCACTGTACTAGAGAGAGAGTCTCTGCTAATGAATTTTTAAGTTTTAACTCGGTAACCCCAACCGGCCTGCGGTGGGGCAGAAAAGTTCGCCAAGCTTTCTGGGAGGCGGCGTTTCATTGAAAATTACTTTCCTCCCGCGTTTAGAGACGCCCTATCTACCCGCTCTCGCGTTACCCTCGAAATAATTAATTTTTTTTTATACCTCCTTACTCGTGCACTTTCTTCGTCTCACCTTTCGTGCCACTTCCGCGCGGCTCTTTCCCTGAAATCGCCTGAGCATGTACTTAATTTTTTTTCGTTTGATACTTACAGTAAAGCCTAACTAAGAATGACGATGACGACGAAAACGATATAGGTATAGATCAAATTATCATACATTAAAATATGAATCAATATATATCTATATCGCTTTATATATTCATAATCTATTTTTTACATACAACCGAGAATTTTCATATGTCTTTTTTTGTGTGCTTTCTTAAATGTAAAATATTATTTAGTAATTATATTTTTGGCCTGCCAATATTAATTATTTGAGATTTATAGTACACGGCGAGAATTTTTTGGGAATTCTCCCTATAGTTAGTGTTGCAATCGAGAAATATTGCGACATTCTGGGGTTTTATCCCATATGCGTATACAAGTCGTTGCACTGTGTGTAGAAATATGCAAGTAACTGATAATAGCAATGATGCCCATATTTTAGTTTCTCGACATCATTGTAATTTTTCTCTGTAAACTAGGAACCACACCTGCCAGCTTCGTGAAGATTATCGCAAAATTGAGATACATTGCGTATAAATTGTAGGTACCTGTTACACTACGCATTGTAGGGAATAAACACCGCGAGATAATTGTAACAGTATCTATAATTGTTTCAATATTTTCTGAAAGTCTTTTCGTTTCTAGTATATACGTATACTAATCATTACATTTTCAGCGTTCAAATGAATAAGTCTACGCGTATAGTACGGTTCCCAATGCTCGTTGTTGCCGACTCCAACCCTTTGTTTTTATTTCTAGGGTGAACGTCGCGACGGAGCGTGCTGTGCTGGCGAAAATTTCGGTCATCTACGTCGAGAGAACACTGCAGGACAGCTTATCGAGCAATTAAGTTTGCCCTGTTTTGACCAACTGCAAAAAAAGTTCGCAATGAAAGAGAAGCTGTACGAAACAAATGAAATAAAATACTTAGGGCATAAGATAGTAAAAAATAGTATTGTACATATCCCTTCGGAAGACGGACCTGCGTTTTATCTCGTCCATAAATTAGTAGTAGGTGAAAACAATACATTCGTTTTAATTACGAAAGCTATCTACGATTGTTTTTTTCATCGCCACTGTCAGGCATACGAAAATCGCGACGCCGAGCAATTTGATTGGAAATGTCTGACAATTCAGGATTTGTACAGCTGCAACGTGACTCAAGTCAACAAGTTGAGTGATGGTTATTTTTATGTAACGAAACGCTGGGTATAAGAATAAACGTGAAATTTAAGTAAATATGTCATTGTTTTCGTCCTTTATATACCACATTTTCCTATATATACCACGACCTTATATATCTTTCCTGAGCTCTGGTAGATTCCATTTTTAAGTCGCGGTTACCATTGCAGTATTGCAATTACTGAAGCAGTCGCGGGACTGTATACAAGGTCGTGTAGCAATTTTTACATGGTATGCATATATATCGACACATGTATGGCTATTTTTGGGGCTGTACTGTATTGAGTCTATGTAGACACGACGTGTACGGTGATTTTTACCATACTGTGGAGAGAAAAATGCAGTTAGGCATGTGACCATTTTAACCACTCTTCATAGTTATCGCCATATCTCCTTCGAGGAGATAGTTACTACGCATGTCAATGTTTCCCAAACCATGTTGTAGACGTGCATAATATATTTTTACTCGACAGCATGATAAAATTCCCCAAAATGCCGGATTATTTTCAGATTACTATGCTGTGTGGGTTTAATCCCCACATTTTTTTCGAGATCATTCCCAAAAAGTTCTCTCCGTGCAAAGTGGATTCATCATTTGAATGGTGGTCAAAATAACGAATGACTAATTTCGTAATAAAATATATATATAATATATGAATAAATATATATAGAAATAAAAATAACGAATTTCATTATAATTCGCTATTTTAGCCATTCGCCATTTTGACCTCCACCGCATTTTTTCATTCTATGTATTATGGTATATTTATTATGCTTATATGGGCGTATCTCACAAACCCTCGACTTTCACGGCCTCAAGGAATAAAAAATCTACTTATAGGAGCACAGGATCGCCCATTTTTTGTACTCATCTTAAGACCTTTAGAAAGCAATATTTGTTCATGGACAAAGCATCATATACAGGGTGCTTGCATAAAAAATCATATTATCATTTTAACTAAAAATCATTTATTTGATGCTAATTCATTGTAGGAACTATGTGTTATTGTGTTTTACAAGTGTTTAACTTACTTTCAATTTAATTTTTTTTTAAATGACCCATTGGAAGGCATAGTTTTATCCCTTGCAATAGGTCATTTTTCTAATTCAATTTTACTCAATTCGTATGCAGAAAATGAAAAGTATGACAGCTAATGAGTCTACTAACTGAAAATATAATTTAGATAATTTAGGAACGATAATAGTTTTAATTTATTATGCGAATTTATAAACCTGACATTCTCGAACTTGACAATTGAATACATTTTGACCCAGAAAGAAATTGTTTCTCGTCGAGAGGTCGGGCACATCTGCACACATCTAATTCGTGATAAGAATAACGTAATTAGATGGAATTTAATTATCTTACTTGACCAGTTTGGCCGGATAACGATGCGAAAAACCTGACATTTATTCTCCACGCAGCAATATGAGTCCATGTCGCAGAACGTTGCGAACAAAATAATTGACTCTCCGACATAAATTTCACTTCATTCAATCCGTGATGATCCTACTTTCATATACATCCAATTCATTTGGCTCAATTAGTTTGTGCTGATATTCCTGCACCATATAACGGTGGATGTCAGGTTCACCATCGAAACCGAGTGACAGACGTTCACAGGATAACCGCTTAATTTTCTGACATGTTTGGCGATTACAATTAGGTACATTATGTTCATTGCACCTTACCAGAATTTCATGATTTTTTTCTTATTTTTCTGAAGGTGCATATCAATGCTACACCCGTACAAAGTGACGCGAAAATCAGAGTTACAAGCGAAAACGTTGTTAATTTCCGCATTTGAACCAAGATAAAACAGACTATTGGTGCATTATAAAATTATATTTTTTTTCAGATAGATTATGCTTCGTACATCTTAGTAAAAGTTTGATACTCGCGTAATTCCTTCTGTGTAAATTACTATCGCATTCCGCAGTCGAGTTACACGAAAGTCAAAGGTTTGTGAAATATGCCCATATACCAGATTATATGAAATGTATGAGATCGAGTCTGACGATGAATAAACAAAAATTATTGGAATACGTATTACCGCATTTGATAGATCATTCTCTGCCAAATGTTCGACCATCGCACAGCACTGGATTTATTCTTACATAAATAGAAAATGGCCGTCAATGATGTAGTATAGCTAAGGTGTAAAATGTATTTACCCCATTGTTGCCGATATAGGTACGTACTTCTGATATAACGAGGACATAATGAATCGATAGGAAATGCCTAAACCAAGAACTGGGAATGATGCCGGGCTGTAAATATTTCAGTAGGGAATATAATATTATTGTGGCCAGAGTATACGAGGTGCCTGATGGCCACTTGATAGTTAATAAAACTCTCGTTTCGTTCGTAGCTCCGAAGCTCGTTCCACGGTTAAAGAGGTACGAAGGAAGCGGGTTCCTTATTGCTGATGGGGCTACGCAAGCAGCAAGAGTTTCCTCGTGCTTGTGCCACGTAAGCTCGAACGAAGCCGCCACCAACTTTATTAAACTCCATATTAATTTTTTAACATCAAATTTGCAACACTATAAAATTGATAAATTATTATCATGCTTTTTGCTTCCACACAAACGAAGCTTTATTTTCGTGAAATCTTATTTTCCTTGAGATTTTCATGTCAGAATACTAAAAAAGATCTAAAACATGGAAAATAATGGTTGTAAACAAATTCTTTACGAATGCATGTGAGTGTAACGAAATTTGAAATTTTATTTCTCAAAAACGGATTTATGAATGAAGCGGAAATTTTGTAGTCCTGTAGAGTAGTTGAACGCCTTTCTTTGAAAAAACTCACGCAACAATTGAACCATCTGGTCAGATTATCTAAGACTTGGAATTTTTAAAATAAAGTCTGTAGTTTATGAGCTAAATAGTTATTTACAAATAAAGTTGTATTTACGGACGATCACTATTTTATTTGACCTCAATTTATAAAGCAGTTTGGATTTTATAGAACTTTTATTTTTTCGAAAAATCGAAGTTGTCTTTCTAACTCTAGTCAACTTCGAAAAATTCGGTTCAAATTTTCAGCAGCAACAAGGTTGAACTGACATTACAATCTTTAAATTGATGTATGTTTTTCAAGAACCCTTTTCGGGAAACCTTGTTTTCCAAGGATCAAAATATTGTAGTTCTTCTACATACATGGTAATTTCTTCTGCATTATTTTTCCTCATGCCATAAAATATTTATTAAAACATATGAAAAGCACATTAATGTTCATAATCCTGTTGCAACGTACATTTTTACTATAGACTTCGAAATTGACCTATTAAAAAATTCTTCTACCAACGGAAAAATGGAAAATGATGTAAGTTTTTCAAGAAATTTTTCCTGAAAAACTTGTTCCTCAAGGATCATAAAAATATTGTAGTTTTTCCACATCTATGGTAATTTGTTCTACATTGTTTTTCCGCATGCCATAAAATTCTTATTGTTAGTTGGTAATTAAAACATGTGAAAAGCCCATTAATGGTCATAATCTTTTTTTTTGCTTTTATTACCAAAAAGACTATATCCCTAGAAAGTATAACTAAGTCACAGTATGTTTTTACTATGGACTTCGATATTGACGGATTAAAAAATTCTTCTACCAATGGAAAAATGGAAAATTCCAGGAGCGCTGCGGTGCTTCACAATGACATTGAATTTCTTTGTTGTGTCAGCCTACTCTGAAAATCACTTGTGGCATATACTGTGATAAAAGTATGTAGTGAGTATGCCATTCCGTAGCAGTTATTCGCCACAGAGAATTGAAAAGTTCCTCGCATAACTTACTCCAGTCTGAAAACCGCTTTTTCGAAGAGCAGATGTAGTATAAAGGAGAGTGGGGCAAAATGGCAACGCGGGGCATAATGGCACGGCTGCATGAACGAGTGACACATAAAAACAACAATTCGTACATAAATAATTTTATGCAAATATTTTCCAATTAAAAAACGCCAAAATTTTCACTTTTTCATTCGATTCAATGCGCGCGACGGAAAAAAATAGCAATTCAACACACAGCCCGAGAGTTGGTAATTTACACAAATGTTCTATATATCATAACGTAAAATATTAACAATGCCAAAGCCCCCAATGATTAAAAAAAAAAACAAAACGTCGAACTCATCGGCGAATGAGAATATCGTCGAATATATTTGTAAATCCTGCCTCCAATGTAATTCAAAATAACTATAAAATTAGTTGGGTATTCGATCTAAAAATAATAATAGATGTTTATATTCTATTAATTTTAATTTCTTAATTAAGATAATAGCAATTAAACCATAACATAATTCTTGTACGATTTCAGCGTACGTTGATGCTACTTTGACAAGATGTGCCATTATGCCCCTGTTCCATTTTGCCCTGCTCTTCTCTACATACATGGAGTAAGAAGAGGCTGTATAATGGTCCAGAGAAGGTATTCGAGAGACAGACCGCCCATGATATGGACATTCTTTCCCTCTCTTCAAAGCTTCGACGGATCCGTCAGAGTTTCCTCGCGACTTTATCCGCATTTTCGCCCAGAATCCGTGGGAAAGTTCAGAGCATCGAAAGCTGGGAGCTTCTCTTGCCCGAACGTTACCTCTCGGTCGATGACATTTATTTTCCTTGGCCATAATTCACCCACTCGGTGCTCTCCACCGACTCGCCTCTAGCTTCTCTCCGCCGAAACTTCTCAAACTTAGATTAGCGATTCAATTTGGGTCGACGGTAAATCATCTTTCGAATCGTTTTTTAATCGGAAACCCTCTCGTTCACTGTTCGGGTTCTTGGCAAAAAAAAAAGCGAGTTTCGAAATCTTCTTCAGTTCTTACTTTTCTCATGGGACGAATGAATTACCGGCGGTTGGAAAACTAATGATAACAATAAAATGTGACCTCTTTTCATATTATGAGCTGATTGATCTTTCATATGACAAGATTTGATATTCATTTCTTTCATTTTCGTTTTATATATAAGAAAAAATTTCATATTCCACATGTTACTAGAAGTAATCTATCATATTTACGTAATGAGGAAAAATTTTCGGAACGATTTTACAATCAAATGTATTTTTTTTCGACATTTTATCTGATCTGATAAATGTCTATTAAGAAACATTTTCATAGATTTTTTTAAAAGGACAATCTTTATTTTTTTTAAAGTCGATTCATCGACAAATGTTAGCACTTAATTCAAGAATAAATTTGTAGATGACACTATAAAAATGTTAAAGCGCTAGTTAATATTCGAAATCGAAATAAGTAGTGACAAATAAAAAATGTCAAAAAGTGATGAATGCTAATAAACCATTACATTCAAGGTAAAGTTTATTTACATTTTTTTTACTATCACAGTTTGTAATATACTAAATTCTCCACTGCAGCCTGTTGAAGCGTCGAAATTTCGGCAAATGCAAGCCATCGAAAAAATTTCCCGTTATTTCGATGAGTGAAATATGTTGAAATTAATTTTTCCGATCATTTGCGAAATATTTTATAATACTCCATACCCAAAACATTGCCGAAACAACATCAAAACACAGAATTATGAATGCCGATAATACGTGGTATGTATTATCGGCATTTCTCGCTAGTTCGTTGCATTTATTATTAAACATAAATAAAGCGCAGAGAGTTGGATTTTCATAAGTTGATTTTCCCTTGTGATTATCGTGGAAAGAGGATTTTGCACGGGTTTTAAAAACCAGCAATAATTCCATCGCTGACTCTGGTAAATCAGTCAAAGTTTTCCTTCGTGGGCTTGGCTGCCATATTATATCCTGTGTGGGTACCATGGATTATTTTTTCGAAATAACAGCGGTGTGTGCGAGACACGTGAGTTGTATAGCCAGCGCATAAAGTTAGTTCGTGGCCCGAGCGTGTGCACGTTCCAAGCAAAACCTCTGTACTAACTGACGAGGTGGCGCTCGCGACTCTGCCATTGCCGCCGCTCACGGCGATTCTTCTGCTCCCTTGCGTGTACTTTTTATCCTGTGAAAGATAATCTGTGCTCATTCGTATGCCCCACCGGGTGCGGCTCTACTCTGCACTGCTGCGGGTCGCCTCGGGGCTCTGGGTCATTTGGGATTCGCTGTGTGCTGAGCCTCTCCATTCCTCCATCTCACTTTTCCACTGCTCCGCCTCGTGTCACACTCGTTTCGGGCATGATAATACTCTACTGCCACCCTGCCCTCTGCCGTCGCGTCTATCGCTCTCGCTGCTTAACGAATCTCCCGTAACTACGAAGAGTGAGTGAGATAAAGAAGGAAAGTACAATAAAGAGGCTGCACTCTGCATAAAATATTACGGAATATTCGCATTACCACGTTTGAACACTGAAATATACTCAATGTAAAATGTATAATATTTAACTAATTGTATGATGGTAACAATGAGTTATAAAAGTTGGCGCGGGGCTTTTTTCATTTGTTCCTGCTTTTTAGTTACACGTAAATAAAAGTGTCTATAGGGAAAATAATATGTTTGTAAAACGTTTTGGTTCGAAAGAATGACTGCGGTTGCATGGAGTGAAGGATCTGGGAAAAATTACTGTGTCGGTATAGTAGACGCGTTTCAGTAGCGCCATCTGGTGATTTTTTTATTTGTGGCTTTTTACGAGATATACAGAATTTTTTAACTATAATTTGTTATTAAAACTCCAGGCTATTTGGTAGTTCCTCCATCGATTATGCTCTCGCTACTTAACGAATCTGCCGTAACTACGAATAGTGAGTGAGATAAAGAAGGAAAGTACAACAAAGAGGCTGCATAAAATATTATGGAATTTTTGCATTACCACGTTTGAACACTGAAATATACTCAATGTAAAATGTATAATATTTAACAAATTTTATGATGGTAACAATGAGTTATAAAAATTTGCGCGGGGCTTTTTTATTTGTTCTTGCTTTTTAGTTACTCGTAAAAAAGTGTCTATAGGGAAAATAATATGTTTGTAAAACGTTTTGGTTCGAAAGAATGACTGCGGTTGCATGGAGTGAAAGATCTGGGAAAAATTACTGTGTCGGTATAGTAGACATGTATCAGTAGCGCCATCTGGTGATTTTTTTTATTTGTGGCTTTTTCCGAGATATACAGAATTTTTTAACTATAATTTGTTATTAAAACACCAGGCTATTTGGTAGTCCCTCCATCGATTAGGCTCTCGCTACTTAACGAATGTGCCGTAACTATGAATAGTGAGTGAGATAAAGAAGGAACGTACAACAAAGATGCTGCATAAAATATTATGGAATTTTTGCATTACCACGTTTGAACACCGAAATATACTCAATGTAAAATGTATAATATTTAACAAATTTTATGATGGTAACAGTGAGTTATAAAAATTTGCGCGGGGCTTTTTTAATTTGTTCCTGCTTTTTAGTTACTCGTAAAAAAAAGTGTCTATAGGGAAAATAATATGTTTCGAAAACGTTTTGGTTCGAAAGAATGACTGCGGTTGCATGGAGTGAAGGATCTGGGAAAAATTACTGTGTCGGTATAGTAGACGCGTATCAGTAGCGCCATCTGGTGATTTTTTTTATTTGTGGCTTTTTACGAGATATTCAGAATTTTCTAACTATAATTTTTTATTAAAACTCCAGGCTATTTGGTACTTCCTCCATCGATTATGCTCTCGCTACTTAACGAATCTGCCGTAACTACGAATAGTGAGTGAGATAAAGAAGGAAAGTACAACAAAGAGGCTGTGCTCTGCGTAAAATATTACGGAATATTCGCATTACCACGTTTGAACACTGAAATATACTCAATGTAAAATGTATAATATTTAACAAATTTTATGATGGTAACATTGAGTTATAAAAATTTGCACGGGGCTTTTTTATTTATTCCTGCTTTTTAGTTCCTCGTAAAAAAAAGTGTCTTAGGACACTAATAATAGGAGAAATAATATGTTTGTAAAACGTTTTGGTTCAAAAGAATCACTGCGGTTGCATGGATCTGGGAAAAATTACTATGTCGGTATGGTAGACGTGTACTAGTATAGCGCCATCTAGTGAATTTATTTTTATTTGTGGATTTTTACCAGATACACAGAATTTTCTAACTATAATTTCAATTTCAAGGCAGAGAACATAGCAGTAAATCTATTATGTATTTGGTAGTTCCTTCAGTTTTTCTTTATTTTGTAGATTATGAATCTTATTAAGTGGATCTTCTCAGTTTCAGCTGCTAACGTTATTTTGAACTTATGATGTGTCAAACTGTATAACAATATCAGATTCAATTCCAGCAAAACTGTAAAGGCTGTACATTCTCCAAAAAAAATTACATAAAAAAAGCTCTGTTAATTATTTGTCATTTCCAATTCTTCCACAAACATCAATTTACCGTTTCCAAAAAAATTGAAAAGAGATTCCAACTAATGAGCAACACAACGTAGTTTCCTTTGCAAGACTCTTTAGCGTAAATTTACTTTAACTCGCTTGCAAAGTTGCAAAAACTAATTTGCAAAAAGCGACAAATCAGCGAGAGAGAAGTTGGTGCGGATCTCATGAGTCGAAAAACAAGAAAAAAAAATTTACGTGATCGCAGATCTCGTTGGTTCTCGTCGAGTAAACGGTGTGTTCTACGGAGGTGGTTCACCCTTTCGGGGGGCAGTGAGAGTTCTCGAGCGAGCTAGTAAAAGACCGAGGGTGGCATCAGGCAGATATATATCGTCGCAAGGAGAGTTTTCAAGAAGTGAACTAATAATCGAATCCCGGTACCGAACTTCGTATGGGAGTCGGGTAACATCGGAGTTTTCGTTCTCCGGGTCACAGAATACTTCGGTAGACTTCCATCTATTATATATATATATATATGTACATATATATACATATATGTTGGGGTGGCGAGAGGTTTGGTCGTATGCCCGGTGCTTCATTCGTTTCTTCCTCCATCCGCAGCATTTGCGGCACCTCCGACTCAGCGGTAAGTATTTCTCCTCCAAAGATTCTATTATTCAACTCTGGCTCGTGTGCATACTGTTCACGCGGTCGAGGATATGGAAGGGAACGGCTATAGCTTTAAAGTCGAGGGCCACATCTGCTTTACGTACGAATAGTTTATTTGCAGCTACGCGAAGACGTCGCACATTCGTATCGGGAGCTTGTGCTTCGTGTCGCGTAGGGAAACATGTAAAAAAAAAAGTACAAGAAGAAGAAAGTAAACGACGGGAGAGTCGCTTCTGGCACGTTGGTGCTTATAAAACGGGGGCAACATTTTTGGTTGCACTTTTCCAGATTCATCCCTTATACAACACTGTGACGCATCTCCTTTTTCTCTCTGGTAGCGAATTACCAGCTGCTACGGCTATTCCATACTTACAAGCTCCTGCAACGATACATAAATAATGCGAAGATAGCGCGTACGATACATAAATCGCTTCCATTTACCAACAGGCTCTCGGTGCAAGGTGAGATGCGGGCTCCGCTGTCCGCCTCCACTTCCACTGGATAATACGAATAGCCAAAGCCACACGATACGTAACAATCTGTCCGACCCTCGCGACGGGGAGCGATGAAATATTAGACGAGTTTGTGCCTCCGAGTTTTCTACTGTGCGCTTCTAGCCTCGTGATAACCGCACCCCCCGTTCCGCCCCCCTCTGCAATGGTGATTTTCCGTGCTTTCTCGTTTTTCTCGAACAAAAGGATGGTTTGTATAATAAATTTGGTTTTCAGGAGGAAAAAACCTCGAGGGGCTATAATCTACAGCGAACTATAGATAAACGAATGATTTCCGGAAACGATACTGGTGAGAAAGGATTTTAGAAAAATTAGGAACTTGTGCATTTGAGTACACTGAGAGAAATTGCGAAAGTCTTGGCAACGATAATGTGACAGATATTCATTTTTAAACCATGCTAATTTTTTTCGTGATTACGGTAATCAAAGATTCTAAATATATTTTTATAGTTGCGACGAATATCGTTCTCGAGTCGCATATTCTACCACAGAAAATACCGGTTTCAAGTCTTTTTACAACGATTTTTTAAAAAGTGACGTTTTTCGGTTTCTGATTCCAGAATTGACAAATCTGACTTTCGGTCGGAAAATCCCATCAAAATTTTTTTTCTTCAAGATATCGAATTATGGCAGTCATTGTTTTTCTCAAGTGACATATTCTAGCACAGAAATTACCGGTTACAAGCCTATTTACCATGATTTAAAAAAAAAGTTACGTTTTTCCGTTTCTGATTGCAGAATTCACAGATTCGACTTTCGGTCGGAAAATCCGACCTAAATTTTTTTTTCTTGAAGATATCGAATTTTAATCTTTACTATCATTCTCAAATCGCATATTCTACCACAGAAAATACCGATTACCAGCCTTTTTACCATGAAAAAAAGTTACTTTTTTCCGTTTCTGATTCCAGAATTCACAGATCCGACCTCCGGTCGGAAAATCCAAGCTAATTTTTTTTTTTAGGTTACTATTCGATATGGATGGGGAAACTAATTATTGAGACCTTGTGCATAACCAGCAAATTGGAACCGTAGTTGTCACAATCATGTATTGATTTCCGCGTACAACCAATCCTGGCTCTTCATGATAATCCCTTGTTGAGTTGACATTCGTAATGCCATTGGTTTACTTTATCCAAACTGTACAAGGAAAAAAAAGATTAGTTGCCATAATCAAGAAATGAGTTGACACAACCAATCGATTATTCTATTTCCCTTCCAACTCAAATAATATTCGAGTGGTAGTCCCAACGATTGGATTAGTTAACCTAACTAATCTCGCGAGAACTAATCGTGAATAGTTGAGGTTACTATTCGACATAGTTGAAGCAACTAATTTTTTAGACATTGTGTACAGCAAATCGAAAATGTAGTTGCCATAACCAAACATTTTTTTCCGTGTATTTTTCTCATAATTTATTTATCAATCCTCGGTGTGCTCCGCTTATTTTTCACGTCTTTTTCTACGCTGTTCCCGGTCATGTCTCATTCGCCTGTTACGAAAAAAGGGTGAACGCCGGTGGAAGAAGAAGAGCGAGCCCATACTTAGCCTCAGCAATGATTTACAATCCACTGGCTGTTACGTAGTCGGACGTGACCGCGTTCCTCCGTAATTAATAAAATGATTAAATGAAGCTACCTTTGTCGTCCATTAATTATCCGGCTGTGAAAAGAGCTCGAACACAGACGGTGAACGCTATTGCTAGTTACCGTAGCCAAGCGTAGAGGTGATCCTACCTCTCGAGAACGAAAGCAAGCGAGCGACGCGCAGGTCGTGGACATTAGTAATGCGACATTTTTCTTTTGTGACATTCTGCAAGTTCGTTCTTGGCTCTTTCTCTTGAAAGGAGAAAGGTACGAGTGTAGTGTCAAGAACGATAAAAAGGTGAGAAGTCGAGAATTACTCGTCCTCGGCCATCTCCTGCTTCTCTCGGTATTTCCTTGTCGATTCGCTGAGATATAAAGAATATAAATCTGCACGAAGCTCAAATTGACGCTACCTGTGCACTCTGCGTCGTTGCAAAATTCAAAAGCTTTTCCACGTCACGTTTTTTCATATTTTTTCTACCGTATCTTTTCAATTCCCTTGTTTTACACATTTGCATTGTTCATTGACTCGGGTAGAACTGAGGGTAGGGATTATGCAAAGGTGGATCATTATTAATCATGCCGAGAAAATTTGCCAGCTTTAGTTTCAGCATGGAGAAGACCGGGGCGAATTCGAACACTCACGTTAAAATTCGGATTATACGTGAGAGCAGAAGGATATGATCACATCTCAAATAGTTGCGCTTATAAAACGAATTACGACGTTTAAACCAAAATTTGATTATTTTATTCAAAATATATTCGTGCAACTGAGAGCAGTGGACATTTTTTTAAATTGGCAACGTCAATAACGTCAATAAAAGCGTCTCAACTAGCCCCGGTCACTCCCATTTTGATAGAAAGGCTGCTGGAGTAGATACTTTTTATTCCAGTTTTCATCACTACTTTGTTGGTTATCTCTTCTTTCGAGAATGTAATTATACAGTTATGGAAATGCCATATGCCGAATTATCCGATAATTTATTTGATTATCGGGTTTTTATCCTTTTATTCAACCCGGTAGGAAATTGTATTTCCTGCTATTGAAGTAGGGACGTGCTCTTTGAAACTCATATCAGTGTATAAATTCCAACGACGCTGTTCATAAAGTCGTAGATATATAATTGAATAAATAATATAAATTTTGTTTCGACACAATAAACAATAAAAACCGTTCGTTGGTCAAATCGTAGTGGGATTCAAAAAATATTTTCAAATTTCGAATTCCGCCCATCTTAACAATTATTAAAAATATGAATTGTAACTATGGCAGAACAGAACTTTTACAAATTGTATAAGTATCACAAAAATTACTTAGTCAATGAAACAAACCTCAAATTTAGGAACTCAGATTCAAAGAGTCGTGTTGGTTTTGATCTATACAATTTTCTCCATGCTTTTAATGTAAATAAATGTAAGCTCGACGACTAAATATACAAATTTTAAATATTCCATTTATTCGAACACTATTCGCACATCCTAACTTGTCAGGATTTGACATCTCATGTCCCTATCCCTCAGAACCCCTCAGCGGCCCCTTCACCCCCTCTCCACAGAACAATTCATATCCACTATTTCATAATGCACTGGGTGCACTTTAATTTGCACTTCCCTGTGATTTCAGTATATCTGCCCCTATAATAAATACTTCAAATACATAATTAATGTCCACTCTGAATATTTACATCATGTAATACTCATAATAATGATAAACTTCGGCGTTCCGGTTCACCGTGCTTAATTAAAATCGTAATGTACATATAAATGTGTAAAATGAACACTTCACGAGTTCAAAAATATCGCATATTCCATCGACGCATTTTTCTTTTTTTTATATCGTAATGAAAAAATGCTTTGTGCACATCGTCATCCCCATAAACAGCAACGCATATAATGCAGAATACAGCTTTGCATGTTATATCGCACTATACCATCGGCTGATGATTTCACCCGAAGCCTGGGTTTTATATTTCCAAAGTTAATCGGTTTTGCTCACTCATGCTATTAACTTTTTCTCAAATAACCAAGCTCTTGACAATATATGCGCCAGCTTATTAATTGGTTAAACCAACGAAGTTATTGGTTAGCACAACCAAGTTCATTGTAATCAACGTAACCAACGACGTAACCAACAACTTGGATAGCATAACTAGCAACTTGATTAGCGTAGCTAACAACTTGGTTAGCGTAACCAACAACTTGGTTGGTCTAACCAATTAATCTGTTGGTGCACATTTAAACCGAGCTCTCGGTTGTTTCAATCAAGCCTGTTTTTTGTATACTCTTAGCAGCGACGAGGTTGGTACGAAACTGTTCTGTATCTTTTGTCATGTATGGTGCTGCCACTTTTCACCCTCTGGATCTCATTCTTTTCTATCTTCACTCATCCGAGTGTCCTCGTTCTTCTTCTTCATATCTCGTAGGTGCATTATTTGCTGCGGAAACAGTGCATCCGATGGCAGCACTAAGCTCAGGTGGAAAAGAGTGAGGAGCGCAAAAACCCAGCGCTACTGGTTGGATTCGAGATCGAGATGGAAAGCACAAAATGAAGAATCGTAGATGCACCGTGAAAAAGATGGCAAAAAGCATGAGCAAGCGTAGAGTGGAGTCATAAAATATTCAGACTACTTTCTAGTTCTCTTCATGGCTTATTGCATCTACATACGTTGGCTATAGTTCGGAGTTTCCCGAGCTGAACCAGTGACTTTCCCATGGCTCAGGCATGGCAGAACCAGAAGCATCAGGAACGACCAACGGAGCTGGAGCGTGCTTCCGAGGTTAGCTTGATGCTCGGATCACGTGGACTTATGCTATATCAATATTTTAGACGACCAAGTCATACGAGTTGAGTGTCGCTCGACAAAATCCATCCAGAGATGAACGAAGTCTGAAAATGGAGGTGAGACAAGCCCTTCCCAGCTCAGGGACTGTTAGAATCATTTATGTTGTCCTATCTTTATGGGAATATCTCTGGAACGAAAGGAGGATTGAAGTACACTTCAACCTACGCTTTATCATAATGATTTCCACTTCTTCATGTAAATGCAACTCAGTTAACCGTTTATCAAGCGCAGTACGCTCAGAATTTAAAAACATACATAATTCACACAGTCTTGAAATTAAGTTGCTTAATGACTCATTGAATATTGCATATTCAAGTGATAGCTAAATGAAACTCTGAGAAATAATAATTAACATTAAGCGACCTGCACAGTTTATTCGCTGCAGAATGGTGACGTTTAGAATGGTAGAAAGAAAAGGGATTTAGGGTTTTCCAAAGTTTGCGTACATCCTTATTGTCTGGGGTGATTTACCGTCAGTACCATGATTTGCGTATAAATCTACGGGGCTGTAAGTCCCATTACTCGTAGCTTAGAGACGATGCTGATGGGTAACACTGCACGCCAACTTAATATTGTGCAGTTAGTTTAATGAAAGAGCGTACACGGAAAAAAATGTTTGGTTGTGGCAACTACGTTTTCAATTTGCTGTACACAATGTCTAAAAAATTAGTTGCCTCAACCATATCGAATAGTAACCTCAACTATTCACGATTAGTTCTCGATTGGTTAGTTAGGTTAACTAATCCAATCGTTGGGACCATCATTCACATCGTCGGTATTATCATTCGAATCGTCGGTATTACCGTTCGAATCGTTGGTATTACCATTTGAGTTGCTAGGGAAATAGAATAATCGATTAGTTGTGTCAACTCATTTCTTGGTTATGGCAACTAATCTTTTTTTCCGTGTAGACACTGAAGTTAATGATAAAATATATATTTTCGAATAAACAACAAACAATAACGAACAGATATTTAACTTGAGTAATACTTGGTTTACAAATACGTGGGTTACAAAGTATAGTGAATTTTGCGGGTTAATATAATTATTAAACTGTTTGCCATCTGAGCTTGAAGAGTCAGTTGCCGATCTGTCGATGTTGGCGTCAAGTCTTAGACTGACTTTTGTGATCGGTAAAGAGAGCGTCCTTCGACATAGGGGATGCGACGCCACTTTTCGTTGCTTATAACGACGAATATTATTGGCAAAACAAGTTAAAGGGCGTAGTTTATTTTTCACCAATCATGAAAAGGGTAGTAGGGTCAGAAGTTGATGAAAAAACCCGCGACGAACGCGAGGCTTGACCATCACGCAATTTCATGTGACGCTCTCTCCTATCATAAAAAGATTTTTCCGTTCGACTCGAGGGTCGAGCAAGCGTCTTAATCCTTTTATCGGTGGACACTGGTTCTCCGAGGCAGTACGTGTTTTTCCTAGCGTTTTTATTATCAGAAAGGGTAGTGAAGAAAACTATCGAGTAAAATTGTAGGGGCTTAAAAGCAGAGAAGCCGTGTCTGCTTGCCAAATGTTAAATAGTCATGCACGCGGTCCGTTGAATGTACGGTATGTCCAGCGAGCCCCCGTGGAGGCTTGTAGTTCCGTTTTTATGGCCGTCAGTTCGAAGAGAGTTGCTTTGACCTGACGAACCGTCGTGGAGCGATTCAAATGTATAATTAAAAAAATAATTATTAATAAAGAATTATTATATACGGTATAGCGTGATACTCACGCAACAGTGATGGTAGTTTCAAATTGCATAGTATTCGAGACCTACACGATAGTATTCGATTACCCCAGACTATGTCAATCAACAGATGAGATCACGATCGATTTCTATGATTGCAGATTGTCTACACTGCTTAACAATCTGTCTATAAACATAGGAATAAATCAGTTGTGAAAGTCAGAATACACCATCAATACCTTATCCATGCACCAATCATAGCTATCATTATCTGGCAAGTATTGTACGTCTAGTGCAGCAAGAAGCTAAGGCAATGATACCTTATGCCGTTAACGATTGGTGACCGCTCCCCGGAGAATTCTGCCGACCCCAGTCAGTTACCTCTTCCCTAGCATCTCTTTTTTTCTCTTCCTCATACCTCTCATATCCCTTCGTTATATCCAGAACTAGCAACACCAGGACTAACGATCCCTCCAGCTTTTCCTTTCACGTATTGCCTTGGGTTTCCCTTAAGTAACTTCGGAATCGCAAGATTTGAAGGAGCAAAAAGCTTTGCTTCCCTCGATGCTATCAAAGTGGAGAAACCCACGACCAATTGGGTCGAGTCTAAAGGGGATGAAGTTTCACTGACTGTGGATACTAGTGTCTTATATATCGACGGAGATTGACAGGGACGAGAGTCGTTGGCCACTATGGCGGTTGCTTCTGACTGCGGTGGTGAAATTGAGTCGCTATTTTCGTGGCATGCGTAAACTCTGAGATTGAATTCTACCCAGAGGATAGTGCGAGTACATCTATCGGGAGTTTGGTGTCAGGAAGTGCTGAAATTCGCTGCGAATGAGCTGGGAAGGAGTTGGGCAAAGCAGTGCCAGAGGGAGATGAGAGAATATCCATTGAGTATCTAGGCAAGAGCCGATATCCGGGCAAGGCGAACGACCCCTGGCCAGACACGATTCGATCTCGCTTCGCTTTCGACCCTTACTGCTTCTGCATCATTTCGTTGCAGGCGTCGTTGCTTCGGGCGACCGAGAATCGACTACCTATTCCTCAATTCGGCTACAGTGCGCCATCAGATTTCCAAGGCGAAAGTAGATATCAACTCGTCTAACCGTTCTCCGATTTTACCAAGACCGCGAAAGTCTACAGATCTTCTCATATAGTGAAAATTTTATTGACGTCCAGATCAGATTTTCAAACTTTCATTTGGATCACTTTTGGATCTGGCATTCGTTAGGAATCCAAAATTTGGATGCAGTTTGTAGGTCAATTTCGATGGAATTACGTGTCCTCCTTCCAAGTATTACCAAATTATACATGCACTTGGCAATACTCCTAGTATTTGAGATTATAACTGTACATTTTCCCATATATCATCATTACTTAGGTAATACTTGAGATTGTGATCAAGCCTCGCTTGTTATTTATAAAATATTAAAAACTATGCCTCCAATGTAATAAAATCATCACGTAATTGTAAAACAATAGCCTAACCAATAGCCTTTTCCTTTATGTGTACCTATTATCCTGAGAATTTTATAGACGTTAAGATCAGATTTTCAAACTTTGACTTGGATCACTTTTGGATCTGGCATTCGTTTGGATGCAGGTTGGAGTTCAATTCCGAGTGAATGATGTGTCCTCATTCCAAGTATCTCCAAATTATGCATGTACTTGGCAATATTCCTAGATTTTTTTATTATAACTGTAAATTGTGCCATATGTCACCAATACTTAGGCCATAATTGAGATTGTGATCTAGTCTCACTTGTTATTTCCAAAACATCATGTCCCCGCTTATAATATTATACCTCTACTTTAACAAAATCATTACGTGATTGTAAAACAACAGCCCAACATTTTTCTTTGTGGAAAATTCATCGCTTGTCAAGGCTACATGATGCCACGCTGCTATATGTTGAAAGCTTCAAAGCAAAAAACAACAAGGATGAAGTGCAGGATAAATATACCTCTGGTAAAACGAGTTGCAAATATTTTTGACGGCTGTTATGCACACGATGCATTACTGACTCGTGCCCGAAGGGATACACGAAGCGCTCCTTGCCCGGTTATTTCTCCATCTACCGCAGTGTGTACCTATTATCCTGAGCGTCTCCCGGTGGGCCAAAAGTCGGACGTGTGGGCATAGGATGCTGGTTTTGCATTCTGGATCGTTGCCGACGTGGGATGGCGTGCGAGTGTTCTGGTTTCCACTTCCGGCTTACATTTTACTTCTGGACGTTTCATTGTCGAAACGCAAACGTGCGCATGCAGGATGTACGAAAGAGATGAAAACGGTTGACCCAGATGCGATGGTAAAAGGTAGCGAGGAAAAGGGATGAGACCGGTTGGGGTGAGAGCAAATGAGTGATACGCAAGCCGAGAAACAGACAGAGATGGTAGCGAAGCACTAGGGAAACATGTCGGAAGTAGCGAGAGAGACGGACGACACTAAAGGGAGATGAGGAAGCGAGAAGATTTCGTATGGCCCGTCATAAACGTACATGTCTTATACATATGCACACACAGCTCAACATGATATTATCCTGACTGGATAACTTTTCTAACCTCATCATAATATTACTGCAGTGAATATTTTGTTTCTGCTCAATTCATTTTCGGAAAATAGAATTGAAAAAGAGATAGCAGCTTCTACTATTTTGTGAACGATTGAAATATCAAATCCCGTAGTTAGCGGTTTTGCAGGGTCTTGATGTATCAGTGAGAAGAGCTTGCACATCAAGGGACTTAGAATAAACACACCCTAAACCGGGCAAGCAAGCAAACAGTGACTCTCTGAATTACATGCAGATAATTTCTTCATTGAAACCAAAATGTAAATCCCAACCCAAACATGTATCGAGTCAAGTAAACATTGAAATACTGAGTGGAGGCAAATATTGAGAGGATTCGTGCAATCCCTTTCGTGCAGTCCATTACGTTAACTAACGCAGACATGTTAATGTAAAATGTACAACAGTCTTGGAATACATTTAATTTAAGAAGGATAGTATCACGGAAACAGCCAAGGCGAAAATAATCGGACAATCGATCGAAGGTGCCTAACACCCGAGTCCAGATGAATTGAATTTAATCAACGAGGCACGTCAATCGCGCTCTGCGACTCGATAAATTATTCATCGATGGAAGACAAGCTACGAGAGGATTGTTAGGATGGGGACAACTCGCGCAAGGGCGCCGAACTCCTAAAATTCTGGCCTGGGTGGTTGACGTCCTAGCGTCGAAGGTCTGGAAGGGCGAGGGAAATAAGAAAAGAGGGACAAGCACAAGACGAAAAGTGAAAGGAAGAGAGAAAGAGAAAAATGTCGAGTGCCAGCAGGAGTGTATTCAACGAGTTAGCTTTTGCGAGTGAGGAAGGACGATGCTCCGAGAGAGTAGCAGGAGGCAGCCAGAGAGCAGAAATCGATTGCCATCGGCGGGTGGGTCTCGAGCCAGCCGGTGCTCCGGTACTTCCCCACTGGAAGTGCTATTGACGTTGCTACTGGGTGCAGACCTGAGGGTTGTTATTCAATGAGTTACATGCAGCTGGACGGTTCAAGGAAGACGAGAACGGTGAGCATAGATATATAAAGGACAGAGGGGTTAGCTGCAGCGTCTGGGGCTCCTTTATTTTTCTTATTTGACTGAATTCAGTCCGTTAAAGCAGTCCCTGACTCTATCTATCTAACTACTGCAGCTACTACTTCGCAATTGTCTTCTCTTGACTTCCCTCATGCCCTTGTTCCAGTTTCGCCTTAGTTTAGATAGCTGATGTGTAGTCAATTTTGCTGGCGGCTTGTCTGAGTCATCCTTCGGCAAGAACCTGAACCCCTGGCGGTGAATAATTATTAAAAGCCTGACGCATTGAATTTTAAAGCCAGGAAATCGGGAACTAGGCTTACGCGATTAATCTCAATGCATACATTGCTTACTATGCATACTCAACCTAAAGCTTGCTTAAATTTCAATTGAAATATGTCAATGCATGAGAAAAATATTACAACCTTATTGTCGATATCAAGTTTAATAAATTGTTTAATTGTTTAACCGATTTTCATAATCAATTGTACTTCTCTTGTTGATTTCATCAGAATCTTTTTACGATTATATATGTACGTTATTTTATTTCGTGAAATAGTTGGAAAGTGTAAATTTTCGATGGCTATCCTTTTGCGATTCACTTTGAATTTTGCGTTTTTTACATATTTTTTCCATACAAAACCGAAAAAAATTCAAAGTGAATTTAAAAATCTGGAGAAATTCATACATATCCAGAAAAATGAACGAATCATTTTCATTTTAAAAAATGTGGGTTTTCGGAAAATTTGTTGAACAATTTCTTTTTCATCAATTTGTTAATTCCATTCTACAAAAAATATTATGCAAAATTAATCTTTTCAGTACCTTTAATGTGCATGAATTTTTTTGAGATTTTTACACTATCGAGAAGTGTTTGACATTCTTACTTTTTTTTCTCGAATTTATGCGAAATTAATACCAGGCGCAAGGATTACCTCAGTACTTACCAAACGATACGAAAAAACGTGTGGTTAATGTTCCTGAAGTTTTCATAAGTTTCTACAACTTACATTTACTCTATTCTGTGTATTTCATTTCTCAGATACATATTCAGTAGCGAACTGCTGTGTATTCGTTTCGGGTTTCACTTCCTCTTCCTATCACCCTTACTACTACGTGCCGATTCGTCGTTCCTACCACTACCGTTGTTTTTATCGAACGCCGACGACCACGACGAAGTACCAAAGCAAATAAATAAAAAAAGAGAAACAAAAGCGAAAAAAAAATTAACAGAAAATAGAATATATACGCGATGAGAATGCCGGAGAGCGTGGATGAGGGCGAGGGCGTGGCACGCGAAAAACAAACGTGTACGAATGCCACACGACGCCATGTGAAATATCGCGTCGGCATGCTACGGAATTCGACACGATGTTTCGTCCGTCACACCGCATAGCACAGCAGCAGGTCATGCACACATACGTCCTACCCTCGACGCTTTGAAGGGGTTCAAGAGTTCACTCACTCGGTCTCTCGTTTACCTGAAACCTGGTCGAGTGAAAAAAATGTAATGTGCTTCGCGAGGGTAGATTTGGTAATGAAAATTCGTCTTGTGTTCGTTATAAAAGCCCTTAACCCTATGTACGTGATTATGGTGCGATTTTTATATTATTTTTATCTAGTTTAAAAATTCATCAATCTTTTATTATCCTCTTTTTGCCCAATCGGCTCATTATTTTGAATAATTATTGAAGTCCAGTTTCGAATGATTTTCATATCAACCATTTTTATGGCTTCTAGTTTAAAAAATCTTTATCCTTTCATTCTTTTTTTTCACCCGATCGGGTGATAATTTTGAATAATCATTGAAATTTTGTATGCATACCTTTTTTTTATCATATCATCATTTATGCATATTATTTTTATATCTTCCAGTTAAAAATTCCTTCAACGTTTTATTCAAGATATTTTTTTCCCAATCGTCAATAAATCTTTAATAATTATTACAATTTTATGTATCAATCTTTTTTTAATGTTAATTTTGTGTGCAATTTTATTATAAATTATTTTTATTGCGTCCATTGATATCGATATTTTTTAAGTTTTTTTTTTTTTCATACTTTGAAATATTCAATAACGTATGCAGCATGGTAGGAAAAGATATAAATTTCTCGGGATAGAAGTACTGTACAGCAGCCTTGAAGACACGTAGACAATAAACACTGTTCGGATGAAGGAATCGGGTACCGATCACAGACGGCCAACAACTGTATGTCTGTGTCGTGTCGTATCGACCGTTCGACGATTGAAAACGTGTTCAGTTTACTTGGATCGGTTGAGACAGGATGGTACCTCCTCGTACGTGTTCGTGTACGCACGTACTGCGGTTCAAACATCCTCGTTGGAAAAAACTGCATCGAAATGCACATGCATGCACAGCTGTCAGTTCCGTTGGATCATAACCGATTCGCAAGGGATATAGCAGTACTGAGGTACACACGGCGTGAAATATTCTCCGTTTCACTCTACTCAAGTGGATCCTGCCCATGCAGCGAGTCACTAGGTAATATAACATGTCTATAACGTAATCTGCGAGGTAGCTGTATATTTCGTACACGGAAAGGGAAGATTAGGCCCCAAAACCAAAAAATGTGTTGATACAACGAATCGATTATTCTATTTCCCGTACAACTCAAATGGTAGTGACAATGAGTCGAATGGTAATACCGAAAATTCGAATGGTGGACCCAACAATTCGAATAGTAGACCCAATAATTTGAATCGTAGTCCCAATGATTTGAATGGAAGGCCCAACAATTTGAATGATAGTTCCAAATATTTGAATGGTACTTCCAATGATTTGAATGGGAGTCCCAACGATTTAAACAGTAGTCCCAACAATTCGAATGGTAGTTCCAACGATTTGAATGATAGTCCCAACAATTCGTATAAAATTGGTAGTCCGAATGATTTGAATGGAAGGCCCAACCATTTGAATGATAGTTCCAATGATTTGAATGGTAGTTCCAATGATTTGAATGGGAGTCCCAACGATTTGAACAGTAGTCCCAACAATTCGAATGATAGTTCCAACGATTTGAATGATAATCCCAACAATTCGTATACAATTGGTAGTCCCAATGATTTGAATGGAAGGCCCAACGATTTGAATCGTAGTCGCAACAATTTGAATGATAGTCCCAATGATTCGAATGGAAGGCCCAACAATTTGAATGATAGTTCCAACGATTTGAATGGTAGTTCCAATGATTTGAATGGGCGTCTCCACGATTTGAACAGTAGTCCCAACAATTCGAATGGTAGTTCCAACGATTTGAATGATAGTCCCAACAATTTCGATGGTAGTCCCAATGATTCGAATGGAAGATCCAACAATTTGAATGACAGTTCCAACGATTTGAATGGTAGTTCCAATGATTTGAATGGGAGTCCCAACGATTTTAACAGTAGTCCCAACAATTCGAATGGTAGTTCCAACGATTTGAATGATAGTCCCAACAATTCGTATACAAATGGTAGTCCCAATGATTTGAATGGTAGACCCAATAATTTGAATGGTAGTCCCGATGATTTGAATGATGGTCTCAACGATTTAAATGGTAGTCTTAACGATTTGAATCGTTACGCTGACTGATCTTCCGCGAACTAATCGTGTGAATAGTTGAGGTTACTATTCGATATGGTTGGGGTAACTAATTCTTGAGACCTTGGGTACAGCAAATTGGAAACGTAGCTTTCAGAGCTAAAGATTTTTTTTCGGTGTATGAGAACAAATGTGAAAGCTGAAAACGACCCTCTTCAGTAGTTAGTACGAGAACACTTACCCATTGCCGGACCGTAGATATTCAAGTACAGACAGTCTTCGCTCTGATTTCGCAGATGGGGCAGAAGCCTCATCAGGTACTCGTAACGGCCCCTCGGCATTCGCTCCAATGCTTCCGCCTCGTTTGAGATGTCCGGGAGTTTTTGAGGACACACAAGACCAACTGTGTCCGTCAATCTGATGAGAAAAACATTGTTTTAGTTAAAAAACATATTTGTTAACGATAATTTAATGAATATTTATTAAAATAGTATGGTAATTTGTTTATGATAATTGTTTTTTAAAAGTTATTTTATAACTACGTAGCGTTGTACATCATTGCAGGAATCTATTTCCAATATTTAATTACTATTGAAATATTGCCGCAACATAGTGGTCCGATATTGGATAGCAGTTTATTCCCAAGTTATAAGTTGATTGAAAAAACAGTTTGAATAGGACAACTAACTGTTTATTAGTTGTGTATGAATTTTTTGCTTGATACCAAAATAATAACCTAGCATTAGTTCAATTTTGGAGAAATTGATGTTATCCTTCTAATTTAAGTCAATTTCGACCAACTGAGCTCGAATTTCCTACAAGAACGAACCAATCCAGTTGTCGTAATCTTAGACACATTTACATAAAAATCGGAGAAAAACTTCGTGACTTTCATATTGCATACTTTTTTTTTCTTCAAGATATGGAAATTTGGCCTTCACTATCATTCTCAAGTCGCATATTCTACCACAGAAAACACCGGTTACAAGCCTTTTTGACACGATTTTTAAAAAAAGTTACTTTTTTCCGTGTCTGATTCCAGAATTCACAGATCGGACTTTAGGTCGGAAGTCCAACCTAAATTTTATTTTCTTCCAGATATCGAATTTTAGCCTTTGCTATCATTCTCAAGTCATATATTCTACCACAGAAAACACCGGTTACAAGCCTTTTTACCATAATTTAAAAAAAAACATGCAAAGTCGACACATTGCTTCCTCGTTATTTTTAGCTTTGTGCAAAGCTACCTCTATGAGGAAGTACGTTAATCAATGTGGTCTTCCGCCTAGAGAAAGCTTTGTACAAAGCTAAAAATAATGAGGAAGCAATGTGCAAGATTCTACTTTGTATCTCTTTTCGTGTTTAATTATGTGAAATATTTTTGTCGTTTTTAAGAAAGAATGACTTAAGCTTTCTTTATAATAATCATTATCATTATAATCACAAGATTCTAAAGGAATATTCTTATAGTATGTCCTAAACATTTTCGTTCTATCTGTCTGTGTATATACTTATTACGTTGTAATAATTTAATAAAATTGAAAATATGACTTACTTGACTCCATCCCAAGGACTAGGCGCTCTGGTAGGTGAAAATCTGTTGCTACCAATAGGCGGAGTGGCGTAAGGTATACCAAGATACACGTCGATGGGCCGTAGGTACTTTGAAGTGTCGAATGTCTGTATCAATCCCTGAATCTTGCCATATCGAGTCTGAACCACCCGGGGATTGAGCTTAGACTTGACGGATAACGAGAGAGCTATTTTGGGCGGTGTCACGACCATCAGACTGACGAGAATCAGGAAAAGTTCCATCTTGCCTGGGAGCACTACGGTTTACGACCGACGTCAGCTATCTCTGTACCCCACCCCGCGAACAAAATCCGTGACACCCCGGTGGCCTTAATCGCGAATTAAGGGTGACTGATTTCGTTTCTCGTGACGATATTATATCGATCGGGTGGCCTTCCCGAAGAATTTCTCATTTAAGCCGCGCCCCTCAGGATCAGCAACGTTCCAGCGGCATTGCACACGAGCCTACAGCACCATCGGGTTCCAGCTTCACCTCGACACGTCATCTGAAAGCCAATCAAGTCACGACTAATTACTTCCTGCTGTGACCCCATGCTCGTCGTGATTAAACGCGCTATCCATGCAGACTACATTCCCAATTGGATTCAAAGGTTGCTATACTAAACGTTCCAGCCCAACAGAGCAGGAAAATCAATTTTTCAGCCTATCTTAGTATTTTATTCGTATTTCTACCTCATAGATGAAGTGTTGTTTTCATTTAAAGTTTTTTTTTTTTCAAAATTATCATATCTGGCAACTTAAAGTGGATCTAAAACTTTGATTCGGGTCTAGTTCCAGCAGTTTTTGAGATTGTGAGTTTAAATTCGATTCACAACTGAACTATCGTCGAAAAAGACTGGATTTGAGGCGAATTGGTCAAGGTATTCGAATTTTATGGTGTTTTACATTTTTTTAAAAGAATTTCGGAACAAATAGATTGACATTGAATAATCAATGGCATATATTTTAGTAAATTGTCGTATCAAAGTTTGATTTTATTTGTGTTAAATCTAGTAGAAATAGATAAACATAAATAGATTAAAAAGGCTGCAAATTAAAACCTTGCAAATTACTTCCTATCAATTTCACACCATCCACGAAAACTTCCTGCATGAGGAAGTCACAACCGATGAACATGTTTTCTCATGGTGGTTTAATTTGTTACAGTTTACTACTTTGTAGCCTTTTTAAACAGTATTAAGCCACTGAATATTAGAAAACCCTGCATAAAATATGATTATACAAAGAAGGATAATAAAATGTATGAAATGGTCTTGTCAGATCTCGATTTATTCGGTCTGTGGTTGCTTTCTGGGCCTTTGCTTGAGCAGATCCTGTTTAAGAAAAATTGAGTTAAAAATAAATCGTATTTATATAATTGTTTTTGTGTTCAAAAATAAGTTTCCGTCATAGATGGAATTACCAGATACTTCAAATACAGTATATAAAACTCGCTTTCATGAAGACACGGCATTTTTATGAAATGGAAATGTTTCTTATTCAAGGTACCATCCACTGAACCTACTGAAGTATCTCTACTAAAAATTTACATTCTCCCAGAAAAGCGAAGAAAGAGCGTCATGATTTTTTTCTTTCATTCACGTACCGCAGTTCTTTGCAATATCGTGAATTATACGGTGGTACAGACTGCAGCAGAAGTATTCAATAGCACTCCGTCTTTCCTTCACGATTCAACGTTATTCTAGAGCAGAAAAATTTCCACCGCTTCTCTACCGAACTATAAAAATCCGATTCCTTAGCATTATTCTGGCCATATTCTCCAAGATTTCGTGGACGTTGCCGCGGACCGGTGAGCACTTTCTCGGGATGTATCCAACCTCACGTCGATCCACTTTCCACAAGTACGGCGGACAGAGAGAAAAGAGAGTTTTCACAAATGTCTTGGTGCGAGCGATGGGGCCAAATGGTACAACGAACTTGAGAGTATTCGTACGTAGCACCATTATGGAAATCAGTACTTATCGACCTGGAAGAAGCGGGGAAATGGATAAAACTCAAGCTTACCGCTGTACGAGTGGCATAGCCTTCTCTTCAACATTGCTACACTCTAATACTTCAGTCGCAAGTTAGACCCGTGCTTGAGCCTAGATCATACCATATCAAACGTGATGTTGTTGCTATAGCATCGTTTCCAGATCAACAAATAGGGACATTTTCTTTTGTCATCAAATTTTTCTATTTCGTAAGCAAATTTCGTTTTCAATATAGATTTGTCAATTTTGTTCATTTTTTGTTCAGATAAACATCAAAAAGTGTTAAATGTACACTGAGAGAAAATTATGGTATTACCCGAGCAGAAATTTGTTCTGGCTGAGGTCCGGGCCTCATTGGGTTTTCCTTAATTAGTAATCGGGCCCGGATAAGGCGGCTCTATCCGGTCCTGATATCGCATGTAACGCCATTTCTGATCTGGCCGTGATCAGGCTAAAAATCCGGGCGTTATCCGGCCGCTAACAGGCTCCTGGTCTGGTCCATAGTAAAAAATGAGAAGGTCCAATATACACAAAACGCATAACGCTAGTTTAATTATTGGAAGATTATGCTGGTACCATACATGGTCGTGGAAGCTTTAAAAATAAAGTATTACTGTTTTATTTTTTAGCTATACAAATAGCCAAATAATAGGGTTTTTTTAAATAGTGGAACTATCTTGCAGATCCAAAATATATACAAAACTCAAGACGAAAACAGAATAAAAAAAAGGAACATTGTGGAGTGTTAAAAGATTTATGTACATATATCCATGCGACTCATCAATTTTTTAAACGTGGCGCGTATAAAAACGCAACGTCGAAAAATATTTACGATAGAATCAATCGATCGCAAAATGATAATTTTGGATATAAGTGACGCAGTCGCCGAGAAAATATATGCAGTTTCCCTTATACATGAATAATTGTGTAAGACACATACATAAAAATACAACTATTTCTAATCGATAGTATTACAATAATAAACGATATTATACATGAAACATCTCTCATTCATTTATTGTACACCGGTAATGCCAGCTATGCTCTTCCAGTACTCTGATAATTTCGTCTGAAATGGTATATATTTTAAGTCAACCAGATTTGAATATTCTGGCCGAAAGCCGGGCCGAATCTGGCTAGCCTGACCAGGAGTACCTGACCGATGCCTGATCCCGGCATGATATGGAAAACTGTAGTCCAACCACATTTGAAATGTTGTACTTAAGCATGATCTGGCCAGGGTCAGGACCTCATTTAGCTAACCGGATCAGGAATGCTCGAACGTTGCCCGATCCCGGCCTGATAGGGAATACCTCAGGCTAGCCAGTTTTCAAATATTATACCGATACATGATCTGGGCAGGACCAGAGCCTTATTTGGCTGGCCTGAACAAGCATGTCTGATCGCTGCCTCATCCGGACCTGATGGTACTTCAGGCAATTTGAATTAATTTCTGTTCGGGTAGTAACCACAATGTGACAACTATTCATTTTTAATCCGTACGACTAATTCTGCTTCCTCATAGAGCTTTGTTTTCATGAATTTTTTGTTTCGAGATTTCCATGTCAGAATACTTAGAATGTGTGTGTGTGTGTTTGGTAAGGCCAAAAATTCATATAACTGTAACTTGTAAACTGTTCGATCGAATCAGCTCAAATTTGAACAACATGTACAGTACTTGCTAATCTTCAATTGGTATAAATTTTATAAAACTCGATTAACGCATTTAATTTTTATAAGAATTTTGAAATTTTGAAAAAAGTACATAAACGCTGTAGCTCGAACGAATTTTTAACTATCGGGCTGAAACTATATATTAAAATTGAATGAAGTGATTCGGCCTTTGGTATTGAATTTGGGCTAAATCGGTAATGCGGTTCGGTTTTTATGAGATTTTGAATATTTCGAAAAATTTTCGTTTTACCCCAATTCAGGTAAAATTTTGACAAATCGACAAAAAAATTTTACAGAGGAAAAATAACATTCAGCCCTGCTACGTACCAAATTTGGTGATGATTGGTAATACAGTTCGGATTTTACGTGATTTTGAATTTTTTCTTATTCAAAGTGATGCACTTTTTCAATTTTGTAACTATAATTCATTTTTGGCATCACATATGGTTACAACTATGTATTGACTTTTTTTTTCTTTCTCTTTTCGCCAATTTGTTATCAAGTTTTATTTCTTCGTTATTCAAATTTCTGTAATTCTGAGATTTTCAAATTTGTATTGAAAATGAGGATATAAAGTAGAACTTTACACATTGCTTCGTCAATAATTTTCATCTTTAGCAACTACCAAATAGTTACCATAACTATGAAAATAGTTGCATGAACTAAGAATTAATAGTTATCACTTTATAATTGACTGTATGTACGGCTACAATTTCTTTGAGTGTATAAAAATTAGTAAAGCTGTGTTTACGAAATTACGACGTACCAACTTTGTAGACGTTTTGTAGTTTGCGTATAGTGTGAAAGAAGCGACCGACACCAATAATAATAGTGCATTTTTTATTAACATTCAACGAAGTCTATAAGGAGACCTCAATGTTCGACTCGATTACTGCATCCCATTTACCGCTCTACAAGCGAGTACCAAGAATATGAGATAAAGTGCTTTGCCCTAGCTCGGCTTCAATCGATTATATTCTCTATGGTCCTTGTATCTGCATCATCATTGGCCCCGTGACCTCGATTTTCACCATTTACGCCCTAGCGAGATTCCCCTTTGATGGCTCAATAGCGCAGTCGTTACAAGCACCCGTTATATCTATCTACAGTACACACATTACAGCCCCTATCGATAAAACCATTAAACAAGATATCATAAAATTCGCATCAGTGCAGTCTTCGGATTAATAAATGAAACCTCTATATACGCAATAGTTAAAAGGCCTCAAACCCTCATTAAAAAAAAGCTTCGGAGCTCTCTCCCTCATTTATGTCCGTTATCCGTTATTAAATCGATTCCTCTCAGCCAAGGCTTTGAGCCCTGATATCAGAAAGGAGGATTTTTGATAAATAAATATAGTGTACAATATTTTTTTAATACCACGGAAAGCTCGATGATCCCTCGGGGCGATGAGAGAACGTGCTTCACCGTTACCGAGATGAATCTGAAACAGAACAAATTCACATGGCAATTAGACGAAGAAGCTTTTAAATCGTATTATTATTTAGCATGTTCAGTCACGTGACCCAAAGAAATAAGGAAAGGTAAGCGAAAAGTAATTTATACAGGAAGTATAGCAGCAATAATCAGCTACCGCTTGATCATCGAGCTCCTCTTTTATCCACTCGTACCACTCTTCGATATTAGATGTAGGATACGAACTACTGCGAATTCTCGATCTCTGTCCGACCTCCAGAGCCTCGTCCATCTCGTCCACTTTGGCCGCAAGCGCATTGAGGAAAGGCGCTGGAGAGTTCACGTTTATCTTGAGTCCGGTCGACTCGATGGACGTTCGCCTCTTTGCCAACCTCAACGAGATCTATCCTTTTATTGTAGATCTCCTCTGTGTTTGAATCCGTCCATCTATATTTCATACTCTTTCGTCTTGTATTCCGAAACGTATCCCAAGTATATTTATAATCCAGCAACTGGTCACGCGACACAATACACATAATTAATATACCCAGATAATAACATGGACTCTTTGAAGGATCCATTTTTTGTCCAGAGAATTCACTGGATAAATTTCTCCAAAGTCGTATGATTGGATAGGCCAATTTGGCAAAAGCTATAGTACAAAGGGGTTTACCTTGTATATTCCAGTCCATGAATAGACCCTTCGAAACCCAGTCGGATATGCTTGTTGCCACCTATTTACCACCTTCTATCATGTTGCACGAGGAATCGTCAAATTTCTCCCAGTAACCAGCGATCATGCTGAATGGGCAGACTACGTTTGTCTTCAAAGTCCAGGCGTAATCATGCGAGCTAGTTTGCAACGTTTGAGTAGATGGTGAACGAGTGGAACCAGCAGTTAATCTTGGATTTGGCTTGTACGAAAAACCAATGCCAAGCTTAGACCAAATCTCAACCACTTCTTGTGTATCCCATCAGTCACTACTAGGCTGCGACGCACAATCAGCTTCAAACTGTAGAGATCCCACCTAACGGTCACCAATCTCAATATACCTAGATCATAGAACTGATCCATTGGCTGATGTGTCTCCTGCCACTGCTGGTTCATTTCTAGTGAATGCACTCAGCATTCGCTTTCAAAGTCCAAATGTAATCATTCGAACAAGGTTGGCAGTCTAATTGGTATGGAAGGAGCGACTCGCACATCTCTCTGCCACTACGCCAGAAATGGGTATATGGACAGAAGCGAATGAGACAGGGATCCATTGCAAGTGTCTAGGCAGCGTCTCCTAATAGTGCCTCGCGTGCTTGGTGTTCAACCGAGAGGATCCTAATTCAATTTGTATGGGCTTTGATCAGATTGGGAACGTTTCAAAGTTTCTGGTTGTACATGTACCTCATGAAACGTAGATAGGAAACCGTCGATGGGTAAATAAGTGAGTTCCCACGATGATCAATCGAAGTTGTGTTTCGGATAGTAACTCTATAGACCTTATTCCAGGAGAGTTGTGAATAGACCGCGTGGTATGTGTAAAATTTAGGGATGTTCACGAACCCGTTCAAACATATTTGAATCATGTCCTGGTTGTTCGATACCCCCCTAACTTAGTTTGAACAAACGTAATGTAACGAACATCACGAACAGTTCAAGCGTTCGAACAGTCCGAATAGTTTGAACGTTCGAACAGTTCAAGCGTTTAAACAATTCGGATAGTTTGAACGTTCGAACAGTTCAAGTGTTTAAACAATTCGAATAGTTTGAACGTTCGAACAGTTTGAGCATTTGAACATTTCGAATAGTTTGAACATTTGAACATTTCGAATAGTTTGAGCATTTGAACATTTCGAATAGTTTGAGCATTTGAACATTTCGAATAGTTTGATAATTCGAACGGGTAGATCATTCGAACATTTGATCACTCGAACAGTTTGATCATTCGAACAGTTTGATCATTCGAACAGTTTGATCATTCGAACAGTTTGATCATTCGAACAGTTTGATCATTCGAACAGTTTGATCATTCGAACAGTTTGATCATTCGAACAGTTTGATAATTCGAACAGTTTGATAATTCGAACAGTTTGATAATTCGAACAGTTTGATAATTCGAACAGTTTGATAATTCGAACAGTTTGATAATTCGAACAGTTTGATAATTCGAACAGTTTGATAATTCGAACAGTTTGATAATTCGAACAGTTTGATAATTCGAACAGTTTGATAATTCGAACAGTTTGATAATTCGAACAGTTTGATAATTCGAACAGTTTGATAATTCGAACAGTTTGATAATTCGAACAGTTTGATAATTCGAACAGTTTGATAATTCGGACAGTTTGATAATTCGGACAGTTAGATAATTCGAACAGTTTCATCATTCGAACAGTTTCATCATTCGAACAGTTTCATCATTCGAACAGTTTCATCATTCGAACAGTTTCATCATTCGAACAGTTTCATCATTCGAACAGTTTCATCATTCGAACAGTTTCATCATTCGAACAGTTTCATCATTCGTACAGTTTCATCATTCGAACAGTGTGATCAGTCGAACAGTTTGATCATTCGAACAGTGTGATCACTCGAACAGTTTTATCATTCAAACAATTTGATCCCCTTTTTTTTAGCAATACTTAATTAGATTCTCAATTTTAATAAAATACGACATGCCACGCGCTTAATTCAGTGGTAGAGTTTCACGTTTAATGGAATCAACCTTTAGTATACGCTACTAGCGCTTCACCTAGAAATTACGGCGAGTTCGCTTGTGTTGACACTGGCTGCGCGGAGATGCTCGTACCACGAATCACGTTCTAGTGGTATATGTATATGTGTACGCAACAAGTCACGTTAAGCGATTGTTTGAGCTTGCCAAGTAGTAATAATTATTTCGGTGGGCTGGCTAGCATGCTACTGATAAGAGCGTGCACCATGGGTCATGAAACAAAACTTGTGATCATGAAACAGAACATCTCAAGTCATTCCTAAAAAAATAGTAAAATCCAAACAAGATTAATAATTTCAAGTATGGCTTCTTATTATATATTCACCTGGAGTGGATCTTAAGAGGACTGTGAAAATCAGGTTCTTTTACAAAAATGAGGTCAAGGGAGGCTTAGAAAAATTCGAACACTTAGGCAGGGATAAAAAGGCTGTCAAAGGATGACATAGCATAATTCGGGCCTGAAGGGAATTAGAATAATAATTTTATAAGAGGATTAATCAATCAGATCCTAAGAGGATCTTGATTCTCCAACACAGCAGCGTCTAGATATTCTTAGAATATTTTCAAATAAAAGAAAGCTTTCTGGATTCCAGGCAGCCAAATGTTTTGTCAGCCTTTGCTGCCGGTCAGTTTGTCATATATCAAATTCTTCTCGGTATCTTTTGCAAAAAAAGAACAGATGGAGTGCGCTCAACCACTTCTTGAGCAGCTTATGCATTTCTTTGCACTCATATTGATATCTACCGGCAGTTCCGGTATCGAGTATGACTTTCTCCCCACGACGGTTCATTCTGTGTCACTGTAGGATGCAGCACGCTTTGACAAAGAGTAGACCGTGATATGCATGATAGCGCTCTCAGTTACTTCGCGATTCGAGACGAACGGAAGCATCGAGCTATCGTTCCGCTTCAAGTATTTTACCTCAATACGAAAAATCTGAACAAAACGGCGTCCGATTGCAGTGGCATAGGCATCTATTTCCTACTTGCAGAGGATTCATATCAATTCGAGTGTACGAAAAATGCAAGCATGGGTGAAGCACTGAATGGATAATAATAGCGATAATAATAATAATATACAAAAGTTGTACATATTATTATATACCACTCGTTCGCTCAACACATGATATGACATTACGATGGTTGATAATAATTATAATAATTAATCAAAATACTTTTCACTGTTATATACTTCTTAAGAATTTCTTAAGTGTACGATGATAAAAAAATGAATAGATTTTTTGCACAAAACGAGACGAGTTTCATTCCGTTAATGGATTTTTCTCTATGACAACAATGAGCGAGTGATCTTCGTGTGAAAACTGCAGAAACTGTTATAGGAAGCTATTATAGAAATTTAATGTCAAAAAAGTATATATCGAAATAAACAGGAGGCGATACATCATGTGAATCGACACGATGGTGCTGGAAAACTCCATTGCTGTATACTGCTGTACATGGGATGGATGCAGTGGTGAGTGGGCGGAAAGTTTAGTCCTTTTTTGCTCGTGAATCCACTGGCCGAGCTCGTGATCTATCAACGATCGGATCTTTCTACTGTTACTGCGGCTGCCACCGCAACGCAGGGCCGAAGGCCGGATATTTCATGAGAAAAGTTTTCCACATGCTTCCACCGCATCGCGATTCGATACAGTATCGCACAGATAATCCAACGATTAGCTATAATAGAATGTATGTAATTGTTAGGGGATAGTTTCCATTGTGGTCAGGCGCGATCGAGCGCTGCAGAACTTTTTTCCGAGCCTATTCGATACTGAAGAAAATATTAAAACGATATTCCTATAATATGACAATGCGGAAAAAAATACTGTATAATATACACGGAAATAAATGTTTGGTTGTGGCAATTACGTTTTCGATTTGCTGTACACAATGTCTAAAAAATTAGATGCCTCAACCATATCGAATAGTAACCTCAACTATTCACGATTAGTTCTCGATTGGATTAGTTAGGTTAACTAATCCAATCGTTGAGACTACCACTCGAATAGTTGGGACTACCATTCGAAACGTCGGTATTATCATTTGAATCGTCGGTATTACCATTTGAATCGTTGGTATTACCATTTGAGTTGTTAGGGAAATACAATAATCGATTGGTTGTGTCAACTCATTTCTTGGTTATGGCAACTAATCTTTTTTTCCGTGTATAAAGCACTTTTTTCTCAACCACTCTGATATTTCTCCTCCAGAGATAATTCCAAGTGTCAAAATTATCTACAATGCAGTATATGGGGCATTGCATCTGAATTTTTTATACTTCGACCCTGACCCCCTTCAATAATTTTAACAATTTTTTATCAGGAAGTATTTTGAAAAAGAAAAGACACGTATTTTTTTCGTTTGGTGCTACGAGAAATATTTCCGACAGCCGAATTTTTATACAAGTTTGAATTTTTCGGTATTTATATTTTTGTATTTGTTAATATCTTGAAAATTAACAATCTATTGTAAAATATTTTTTGATAAAGAATTTTCAAAATCATTAATGGAGGTCAGGATCGGAGCATGAAAAATTTAACTGGAATGCCCCATATATAATCTTTATAAGAAAATCGACATCTAGAATTTCTATAATCTAAAGATTTTTATATATTTCTTATTAAAAAGCTAATCTTCAAATAAATAATTTTTAGATAACTTCTGTACATATATACATATAGTATATTATATTCAATTATATTTTTCTTATACAGTATATTATATTCAATTATATTTTTCTTATACAGATTATATATACACTGATTTATATATAATTTTAATAGAGTCTCGATATACAATGTCGGAATAGTCGATGTGATTTTTAAAGATTTTTCATGCACAAAAATATATCTTTTCCATATTCTACAAATATTTGATTCCCGTCTGGGCTTAGAGACGTTACAGGTCATTTTCACAGATGGCGCTGCTTAAGGAATTCATAGTGTATAGTCCGTGATTGTACAAGTGAAGATGATTAAAATCTTGGTACATATTTGGTAGGTAAAAGGGACAGCTAACGTCGCGATAACGATCGGGAATTCATGAACCCAAGTTATACTGAAAATTGTAACGATCATAGTGAGCATGGTCTCCTCTCGTGGTACCACTAGCCGCGCAAACGCAATTTGCCGCTTTGATAACCATAGTTGCAGCGCACTCGATATGTATACTCCTGGCAACTGGCTGTGCAAGGCCAGCTAGACTGTACGCTAGTCCCGGCGCCGGTTTGGCTGGCCAAACCAGATTGCAATACCTATCCCTGTCCTACAATGAACGGCTATCCGTGAGTTCCCACAATGCGCTGAACTCTCACACCGTTTACAGAACAATACCACTAATCAGCGAAGTTTCTCCGTGCTACGCGCCCAGCAGTACGTATAGATTTCTCACACACAATATAGAATGTATAGTGCGTAACGTGGTAATACCGCAGGCCGATTCATCCGGAATTTGGAACAATCGCGGTAAACTCTACCAAGCCTATTTTTAACCGCGATTATTTTTGTAAAAGTAAATAGACGGCATTCTTTTTTTTTATTTTGTATTGATATTAGCCCCTTACATACTTTTTGGGTTTTTAAGAAAAATTGATTAGGATCAATTCTGTTCCAGTTTTCCTTGCTACCGATTTTTTCTTAACTTCCGTTTTTTCTTTGCGGTCGCAGCCAACATGGGGAAAGTGCGGGAAATTTGTACACTCACTGTTAAAAATATTTCGTGTAATTTTTCATTCAGGGTAAAGGAAGCTTATTTGCAGAAACTGGAATATTAAATTTGATATGCAGGGGAGATATAAAATTACAGTAATTTTACTTCATGCGTGTATTAAATTTATTATATTAGCTGATGAATAAAATTTTCGGTAATGTAACTTTGCAAACATTTTTAACAGTGCTGTTAGAACATATCGGAAGTTTTTATGCATATACTCATTAATTAAATTCAATGTCCAATTGTGATATGAAATTAATATTCTTTTACAGTAAATTTAAAGTAAATCATTGAAATTTCTATTCCATACAGTAATTTTAAATCACACTTGTAAATTAAATTTAATATACCAGTTTATATATAAAAACTTTCAGCACTTGTACATTAAATTTCAAGTAGATTTTTTTAATGCTGTATCGGTACACATGACCGTATATTCTTCTGATTTAAAAAATGCAAAGCACTAAGGTATCGGAAGAACTGGTCTCCGGCTCAATTTTCGGTTAGTTACGGCTAAGTTGCTAACTATGTTAGAATAATTCGACATAACCGGTCGAATTATTCAGCCGGTCGGCTGTATTATTCTAGGGAAAGTTGTATGAACAGCCGAATCCAGAGTTTCAACCACGTCATTCCTTTTTATAGCTCACTCTACTTGTTTATTTAACCTATAAATAATTCTACATCAATTTTAAAATTGTTGTTTAAAATCTATAGCTTTACTGGTGAGAAAATGTAAAAAAATTATCGAAGTGAAAAAAGGAAAAACTTTCTGTATAAATGTATTTAAATCTGCCATTCATGAAAAATGATTAATATTCGATATCAGCCCATTACTTTTGTCATTACTTAGAATTTCATGACTGATAAATTATAGCTCAGTTGTTTATTCATAAAATCTATGCGTTAATGTATATCTTGTACATTAAATTAACTTTCCTCAAAAAATGTTCTATATATATCGAAATATTTTTCGTTAAATTATATAATTAATATTTTTGTACAAAAAATTATATATTTTTTTTTATGAAGTCAATATTAAGCCCACATTTGTCATAATAAAGCATTCAATATTGTTACGAAAATATACCCTTTTTTAATTCCTAGAACAGAATTATTAGTGCAATTATTCCATTAAATCATTCATGATTTTTTTTATCAAGCACAACTATTTTTTTTAAATTTTATTTACTGGATGCACGAGTCCTCGAAGTATACATGTTTTTATAAAATACATAAGTTAACAATAACCTCTAATATGATATATTATTGCCAAGTTCGGTAGCACCTCATGCGGGTCGCATAAGCCTTGTTCGCGATTGCTATCCTTATAATTAAACTATTATCTACATACAAAAAAAATATATAAGGAATAAAGAAACAATATGTATAAATAATAATAATAACAATAAATAAATACAATATGTAGTAAACACAAGTAATAAATATAATAAATAAATGTTGTTTTGGAGATAACATATACATATACGAGAAAATATTTCCTCCTTATTTTTTTTTCTTCTGTACACAGTATATATATAGATGTACACACAACCCTAAAGTAAAATATCAACCCTCGTACAATCCGGTTGAAAGTAATCGTTCTCCCTGACGACGGTAGGCTTCGTGGGTAGTGAAACCAGTGGTCGAGCCTCGGACCTCGAAACTCGACAATCCCGCTGACGGGCTTTAGAACTGAATATGAATTACGCGCCGGGAGCGACGAACCGAATCGTTTATATTCGTGCGAGGGAGAGAAAGGTCTCGGTGAAGTAGACGACTTGGGTTAGGTGATCGATCGAAGGTGCATAACCGATAAAACGAGGTTGAATAGAACCTGCGATAAACCATCAAGCGGATATCCTCCCGCGCTCCGCTCAGACGCCCCACCCCCTCACCCTTTTTCACCCCCCGCCTGAGCTTTTCCATTCACCCAGTGCATTTCACCCTTCGAAGCTAGCCAGTCCCTTGCACGTTGATTAATATGTAATGTAATAAATGTGTGCCGCGTTTGCCGGCGGATATTCTGAGTTCAAACTCGTGAGTATCTGTAGCTAACCATAATCATCCTTTCCCGAGATCAGAACGCGAACGTCGCTGTCCAACAAGCCCTGAAGCAGCATCACTATACCACAGGATTCCCATAGTTAAATATAGCTTCTCTGAAGCCACACGTCCGCCCAAGGCAACAGGAATGCACCCTGATATGCACCGATGCAATAATGGAAATCGATAATCATGATTGCTAACGAAATTACAGAATGTAACGTGCAAAATAGGGAGATTCATCTGCGGTTAATCTCTAAATTGGTGATGGGAAGACATCGGAGAATTTCTGATATTTTTTTTAAAGTGGTGGTAATTATTGATATTTCTGTAGACAATAAATAGTTTTTTTTTATTGTGGAAGTAGATGTTGTGTTGAGTATTTTGGGGTAAAAAAGTGTGTTGAGTATTTTTGTAAATAATTACTCTTATTCGTTTATTTTTATTTTTTCCTTACCAGAATTTAAAAAATAGTTAATTCTGCGTCATTTTTTTCAGTGGAGAATATAGGGATTATTTATTTTAAAAAAGAGAATTGTACACTATGCAGCGCTCGTATCTTGTAAAATTATTGATAATTTAATTATCACTAAATCGGGGATATGGTAATTGATTTTTGTATCGAATTTTGCTCTTCACTATCGATTTCAAGTTTTGTATTTTATTACAGAAAATAACCGTTTTTATTCTTTTTACAGAGATTTTTTTTAAAAGTATTAAAAGAAAAATTTCTGCTGTTTGGCAACGTTCGAAACAACTTTGTCAAGCACGAAATGAATCGCAATCTCAATCTCTGACCATGACCAATCAGAGCACGAATAAAGAGGTGAAAGCAGATGGCATATTTTTTTATATTTGCGAGAAATATTGACTCTCATGATTGCTTTTTAGACGGACATAGGGAAATTTGGAATTTGGGACTGACAGATAAAAATAGGCAAAATATGATATTTATATAAATTTAGATTTCATTAGAATCGTTTTGTGATGTAAAATAGTGAGTAACAATTTGCATGGTTTTTCTGAGTATCCTTTTTTTAAAATATCGTGATATATATAACTGAGTCAATCTATAAACAATTTATTAAAAACGAAAAAAAATATTGCTATATATAAATTCGTTAAAAAATCCCAGGAAAATAAAAATAACGATAAAAAAATGGTCTATCCATATTTCCATATTCGAAGAATTTAAAAATAAATGTTTATAGTAAAACCTATCTGTTAACTTTTTTTTTCCAGTTTATACATTTCTAAAAAAATTATAATCAAATCAAGAGACGCGCTCCCCGTGTAGAAATATTTTTCTATACGGGGTAATGTATACTTGTACTTCGTGATTCATAATTTGACGATAATGTGGAAAAGTTAGTATGAAATCGACAAGGAGACGTTTTGCAAAAAGTAGACAAATCCCCAAAAAAAAAAAACACCTTCGGTGTATAAGAATCTGAGACAGGTAAAAAGTTATGAAATAATCAATTACAAAAGTAATAATATTAATATTAGTGGCAATAAATATTATGACATGATAACACAAAATCGCATGAGTTTTATAAAAATTACTTGTCCGGCCGTTCTACTTAGCGAATTAACTAACTAAATACATTAGCTAATTACACACTATTAACCGTTTCGTCGATTGCCAACACCAATAACCAATCCTATGGCCGGGCAAGTAATTTTTATAAACGGACTCATGCAATTTTGTGTTATCATATCATAATCTTGATTGCGACTAATATTAATATTTTTACTTTTGTAATTGATTATTTCATGACTGTTTGCAAGAATAGATACAACTGTTGATGTAAATGTACTTGTCTCAGATTCTTATACAAGTGTTTTTTTGGGGGATTATTAATATAATTCAAGAATAAATCCATCAGGTCTGAAGTAAATTCTGTCGACTTACGACTTACAATTGTTGTCATAGTACGATGTAACAGTCACAAACAGGCCTCTGACACTCTCCTAGATTCCCTTAACATACGATGTCCCCGTTACTGTCGCCGCTGAAATTAATCCAACATGGGGCGCTAGTAGTCACCTGCTCTATCCCCACCCTGCAAACCGGCAAAATCGGCTATGTGTTGACCTCATTCCTAACCTTCCTAACCTTTTCAACGTGCGTTTTATCCGGATTATCAACTCATTATTATTGATGTGACATAAATATTTATTCAGAACCGTTTCGGGCATAGAATAAAATGTAGTCGGCATGTGATTATCATATAGCATAGTTTCGCTCCTACATTTAACGATGCCTACATGCGAGGTAATAGGTTGTGCGTCAGGCTATAAATCAAATAATGAAAAATTAAGTTTTTTTACGGTTCCGCCTGATTCAAAAGTCGTAGATACTTGGAAAAAAGCTATTAGACGTGCAGATATAACGATAAAGTCCGGACAAGCGGTGTGTGAGAAGCATTTTCATCCACAGGAAATATTGAGGTTACGTGAACTTGCGTATCACATAATTATTGATACTTATTTATTTACATGCGTTTATATTTATATGCAAATCTTAGTTAATAGCCTGAAATTATTATTTCTTTGTAGTCGCCTTACAAAATCCCTCGCTTGGTGAGAGGTTGTACGCCATCAATATTCCCTTAGACGGAATATACAGAGACTGATGCTGTTAAAATAGCTGGAAGAATAAATGCAGAAGCAATGGATTGCATTTGTGATCTATCGTCAGGCATTGAGGCAAAAAATAATCCAGCAAATGACAAAGTGCTGAATTCGCCTGAAGCTTCGACCAGACAGTCTGATGATGAAATCTGTCATGAATCAATGGGACCTATGACGATTGAGCAATTGGCTGGATTAAATCCATCACTGTTACCTGGATGGGCTAAGCATACCATTACATTTAACAAGACACTGTTGATATCATTTTGCAAAATGGAGTGCATTGGAGTTGGTGAGTCGTTGAAAACATTTCCATCGGCGGAAGTTATAGTGAAAAGTGACATGTCTGTACAAGTAAGTGTTTTCAACAGTTAAAAAAGAGAGACCTTAAGCACGATTTCGGTCCCGTGTTCACCATCAAATAATTGCAAGACATTTTGCATACAGTGGATAATTTCAAGGTTTTCCCAGGATCCCAAATACAGAAGGAATTAAATCAAATCGACTGCAGTGTCGTGAAGAAAGACATCAGTGGAACCCGGCGGCATATCAAATGTTGTCTACTATTCTCTGATGGAGAAATCTGTCCATTTTGCAAAAGAATAAAAAAGACTGCTGCAAGGAAGATTCGAAGAACTGAGATACAAGGGAAATCTAGAAGAATTCAGTTGAGATTATCTCCTAAAAGGCAGCAACAGTTATTGAAACTGCAAAAAAGAACTCATAATTTACAAAAAGCAAAAATGCGTGCGAAGACTCCACTTTCAATATTGTATTACTAAATCAATTGTAATTCGTTCCATGAAATAATATTGTTACGCGCGTGGAAATAAAAACTCTCTCGGGTTATAAGAAAGTCACGTAACTTTTATTATGGAAACTCGATCAGCTGTCACGTCTTGTTAAGTCGCGGTGTCAACCGAAACTGTCTTCTTGATCTGTCTCCGTTGTCAAGCTCGTCGGTTGTCAAGTGCTTCGTCTAGTGTGCCGCGTTCGGTCTGAACCCCAATATGATGTGAACTTGGCGCGCATCAATCGTTACAATATATATTTTTATACATATTTTTATAATACAATACATTTTTTATACAAAATTTCTGCCAGTCTATGTAATATGTAATCGTTATGTACCCTATGTGTTCAATAAAAGAAATGTTAGTTGTACGCGGACGCGGTGCAATTCGAGGGATTCGAGCAAGCGGAGCGAGCCGAGCAGGTAACTACTAGCGCCACGTAGTGGTTGGTGACATTAACGGGGACAAAATTCTTGAGAAGTGCCAGTGGGACGGTTACAAATATCAATGTAACGCAATACTTCGTATCAAAAGTTCCTGATAACAAATTTTGTAAAAATATTCAACGAAACTGTAGTTTATCTCGTCGTTTAGCACAGGGAAATATATTCAGGAGATAGAATAGAATAGAATATAAATAATCCGTGGCAGATGCATGAACCAGCATGTGGGAGTTAGCAAGTTGCATGGTAAGCCCAAGCGCCTCTTACCGAGATGCGGTGTGCGGTAAGGGACGCCAGGAGGAGTCCCTAAGGGCCTCCAAGGATTCTGGGCTTCTCGCTTATGCCACATATCCACGTTCTTCGTGCTTTCTACACGGTGGAAAGTTGCGGTTCTACTAGCAAGGCGACACGGTGTGCAGCTCTCGGAATCCCCAAGACCTGCTAGGTAACAAAGAGCCCGTGGATATTTGTGGTGTCGGTGGTAGCAAGCTGACGGACGCGTATGAAGGTAAAGGTGTTAACCGAGATTCAACGGTTTTACAGAAAATCTCTCATGAACCCGCGTTGAAAAACCCCTACACGTAAGTTTATGCATTTTTTTTTTGTCGTACTGCGTCATACCTGTACACTGCAAGTGATGTTCGTGAATAGAAGAGGTAGACAGAACAGAATGTGGAAAGTAAACCGAAAAGCGCAACCACTGTTTTCTGAAGCTCTGTTGCAGAAAATTTTTAGACATTCGTCGTAATACCACAAAAGCACGCGGTATGAAATGAAGGATTTTTCTTTTTTTTAATAACACACCTTTTTGCATACAGGTTCTATTTTTTTTACTGGAATCAATGTGTGAGGTAATTTGCTTGCAGCTTACAATGTAAATAAACAGATTGGGGCAAAAAAGAAATTTCTAAAACCCGACGTACGCTGTAAACAATTTTTTTTTTAAATTAATATACCGTATATAAAGATCGGATGCATATACCGTATATTCATTTTCAGATACATTCGTCATTGACCAATACATCATTAACACCACAATAAATGTGTGAGGTATGTGGCTATTAAGTACACTTCAGAGATCGCGCTGTGTCAATATAGGTCGGGCAAATTCGGCAATCGGAATATTGCCGATCTATCGATGGAAGCGATGCCCCTCTTATTCTTCATATTTCGGTCATTCTCTCACCGTTCGTGGTCCAGTACATAACTATCAATATCAATTAATACAACACGTAGTCGCTCCCGTTTATTTCGTAACTCATCAAGAATATCATCTATCCATCAGGCCTGGAATTATTATAAAGATAAGTATTCTTTATATTATAAATTATCGATAATCTTTGTGATAAATTCCGACGACAAATAGTCAAGATTATTTATATTCTTATTTTATTAATAAAAAAACAAAGTATAGAGAGAGAAATTTTATTTTCTAATTTGATTATTAAACAAATTAAATTGACTAATACATTAACTAAAAGCTTAATATTGTGTATGAATGTGTGATGCGTGAATATATTTATTAGTTTATCATTAATATAGAATCATTAATAATACATGTTAAATTTCATAATTTATCTGATAATAAAAGGACGATTTACATACTGAATAAATCAAATACAAAGTATTGCCTCATATATTGATTTGTTTTCCCACTTTCTTTATTACAAAATGCTATATGATGTCTCATTATAATTACACTATCAAAGTAAATCCTATTGTCTCAATCATTTTAATAACATTGGTTTTTATTTATATTCGCGAATATTTTTCTTTCGTTTTTCAAGTAATAATTAAAATACAGTCTCCGAATAAATTATAAACGTTCTTTAAAAACAAAACGTAAATGTAAAGAAAAGATCACTGCAGGTAGTTCGCTTGCAGCTTAAAATATAAATAAAAAGATTGGGGCAAAAAAGAAATTTCTAAAACCCGATGGGCACTGTAAACAAATTTTAAAAAATAATAAAAAACCGTATATAAAGCTCTATATTAATTTTCAAACTTTAAGACCCTCTAGCTGAGAATATTTAAAAAAATCTAGATTGTGAGATTTATGTATTTTTATTCAATTCGAATTTTTTATTTTTACTAGGATTTCCACAATTTTTTAAAATTATCCACATTTTTATAGAATTGTATGAAGAAAAATGTGCATCCGAGATAAAATGGTTATCCAGGAAATTTCACATTTGATCGCATTGCATGACATACCATGGTGCATGGGTTTCCGCCCTTTTGTTGTCCTGCATAACTTGCATACCGCAACTGACGTTTTTAAATTGAACCCATGGGCAGAAAACGTCGAAAGTAAACTGAAAACCGACGTTACTGTTTTATTGCAGAAAATTTCTAGACATGCACCGTATTACTACAAAAACACATAGTGGAATACCATTTTTTAACTCCGGGTTATTTTATTTTCTTCCGCAGTGAATTTTTATACATGTCTATTTATAATACTGTCGGATAGCTAAAAACGTAAAAATGAGATTCTTATATCATATACAATAATGACTAAAAATTATAAATTAATTAATAAGGAATATAATTGTTAAATAAATTTCTAGAAAACTTCTTCTTTCTTATGCAATAAATTCGCTGATTATTTCTACTGATCATATAATTTTTTGAATAGTTATTTGACGATCCTGAATTTTCGTTATTTTCACAATTTAAGTTTTGCGTTACGATAAAAAAGTTCCGAAACTTTTTTATTGTCAGTTCATTGAACTGACATTTCGATTATAGCTTCAAAAAAATCTTTAAAACGCAAATTTAAAAATAAAAAAAAAAACATTTTTTTCGTATTACATTATTCAAAATAAATGTTCTTAAAATCTCCGATGATGTTGATTTTTTTAGATATTTGTCTCTTATCTCGAATTGCCAAAATTCCGGTAAAATCAAGCTTTTAATTAAGTAATGTATGTGTGAAGGGTCCTTAAATACGTCAACAACCGTCAGAGAATTATGAGTATCATTTACCCTACGTAGTGAATGTTTGCAGTGAAGAGACTAAAGTTGTTAATCTTTTCAGAAAATCTAACTCAGAATACCGTCGGGTATACATGTATATCAAATATAAATATACACTGTGATAGATAAGAGGAGCACGAGTGCCGTGAACATTTCTTCGAGAGAAACATCTTCACCTAGAATTCACTCGGTAAATAACGTCGATTCCGTCCGACTCGACGGCAAGAGTAGTTCTCGGCGCTTCAAGATCAGTCGGAGGAAAGGATTTGCGCAGGGTCGACAGCTGTTTATTTATTTAGTCTCTAGTTGCGAAGGAGATCCTAACTGAGACCCGATCCGTATACACGACTACTGCTACTATTACCCCTCGTATAGTAAATAACCTCTGCTTGTGCGTACACTACAAGTGAACCAACCCCTTTCACGTCGCTTTCAGAACGTACATCAAGATTTGCTGACCTACTCGAGACAAAGGAATTCAACTATAAATCGATATATCGTAAAAATCGGTGAAATATTGCTGAACATATTGTTTCTTTTCGACATTCTAGTCCATACCGATATTTTTTAAAGTTCCAATCAGCTAAAAGTGTCGAACTTCAGAGGAACCGTTAATTAGATTCTTTTTTGTTAGTTATTAATGATATGCGTTTTATCCTCTCTTAAAAAAGACATGGCACATCGAACTCGAAAGACTGAAGCCGCTTTTCGAGTCTTCCGATTGGTCGGCGACGGCTGTTCCAGAGCCAACTTCAGTTTGTCGAGGGTGCCGCTGCAAAGTTGCCGCGTTTGGCGCGCATTTTGAATTGTCACTTTCGCTGTTCTGCCATGGCCGCTGTAGAGTCACGTATCGAAAGTGACTTTAATAGCTGCCTTTTTCGTAGTTGTGATATTGAATAGAACTATCTCCATACAAACAAAAAGTAATCGATGAATAGATCATTATTTTTGCATAGAGGTTTGAAAGGTTCTCTTTTTTTATTTCTAAACAAAAGCGACGCTGATCTTGGTGATGAATAGAGTTGTAAATCCGTAATTCTTTTGGAAATAGAATGTATAATACAATTGACTTTGTGATTATGTTTTTGGAAATAATAAGTTGCAGCGATTATAATATCCTCTCTTAAAAACACAGCACATCGAAAGTAATTATTTTATGGGCTGAAATAGGAACGCTGTCCATTAGATATATCAGTTCTGAGGAATGTATAATAAAACTGCCTTTTTATAGCATCTGAAATTGATGGTGATTGGTAGAGCGCTTTTAAAGAGGATATGTAATGATTATATCAAAAGTATGTCATGAAAGTAGCGTAATTCTGACTAACTGCTATTTTGGGTAGACATATATATTGATTCTTCAAGATCATTTTAACTAAAAAAAAAGTCGCAAAGTCACCAAAGCATAGGACGCGCGGAGCGCGGACGTTGTTGCTAGTCATAACTATGATTGAGAATTCGATCTTGAAGTGATGCTGCAATATTCAATTAAGTTGTTATAGATATTTTCAACAGATGGCAGTATATTCTTCTAATTTCTCGGTGTATATCCGAAAATAACTTACTTAAGAGAAAGTGTCATTTCCCCCAGCACTTGAAAATTTTAAAACCTGTTTTTTTCCACATGGCTTAATAAATTGACCTTAGATTTTGAGAGAATCCGCGGTATAATGGTACAAATGGGTTATGATTCGGGCTCCGCGATACTCAAAGCCGTTTTTGCAACAGAGTTGAAAAACCAAAAGTGAGGTTATGTGCGAGAGGAAATTCCCACCGGTGTATTACTTTTAAGTGCACTGGACTTTTTAGTCTATAACGATATTTCTCAAAGTTTCAATCTGTCAAAAGTCTCGAGCTTCAGAGAAACAGTTAGATTATTTTTTGTCAGTTATTAATGGTATGCGTTTTATTATAACTATGATTGAGAATTCGATCTTGAAGTGATTCTAGGAGGTTTACGACGGTGTGCGATATCCAATTAAGCTGTTATATATTTTTCAGGATCCTGCGGGCGAAGAGAAGGTGGAAGAGGAAACGAAGTTAAATTCACTGCACCTGGGACTCAGGCTGAGTTTCAGCGTTGAAAATGAATATGAAGGCATCCTTTACTTGGCTGCGGGAAAGCTTTTGCCTATAATGTTTCGCGTCTCTCCGACAGCAGATGGATAATGGAAAAATGAATCAACTTCCGCCAGCCAATGATTAATTAACGTTTAATGCCATACGCTCTTAGTTGTGTGATATTAAATATATACGTACGGTACATTTCCATCTCGATCAGATTAAGAAACGCGGCAGCGTCTCGATGCCAAGTCCCAAAATAAAATTATATAACATTAACAGAAAACAAGTCTCCGTCCAATATAGAACATAATACAATAACTTTATCACATGACAACTCTTTCAGATTGCATCTCCACCAGATTACAATTCTACGAGATTGTATCTCCAACAATTTTTTAATTCTGCCAATATACAACTCTACTCGATTCCAATTGTGTCATATTTCAATTCTGTCAGATTTCAATGCTGTCAAATTTCAATTCTATCAGATTTGAATTCTGTCAGATTTGAATTCTGCCAGATTACAACGCAACCAACTTATTAATTGTGTTAGATTACAACTCTACCAGATGACAAATCTATCAGCTTACAATTTTATCACATTGCGACTCTGTTTGAATAGGCATTAATACATATGTGGCTATGATTCTTGATAACAATAAACATGTAATGCAATGCACAATTTTTCATAAAATTTATTTGTTTATCTTCAACATTTTGATGCATGCTAAACCAAAATATACAATATTTATTAGGGTCATGTATGTAATATGTTACGAATAAGGGTGGAAAAGGTTTGTGTCTTGTGCGAAACAACGAAGCACGTTTTCGTAATATTTATCGATCGGCTCGTTAGGCATGGAAAAACTCATTAACCGAATACCGTATAATTAAAGTGACGAACTGTGCGAAAAGGGTTGCTCGTTGACGGGCAAAGGTGTTGCTTGCCGCGCGACACTTCGTCGCTGTATGAGGACGAAAATTATGCGAGGAGGCGCGTTGAGTCTCAGCTGTCAGAGATTTACGAGCGCTCTCACATTATTACAACGTCGGAATAATTATAGCACGGGCATAGTTCGTTAAGGGAATAAATTACATGGCTTCACAAAGGCGCGCGTTTTCTTATTTATCGGTGTTATACATAACTGCGACACATGCATGGAATATAAGCATCGGTCAACAAATACCAACGCGATATCGTCGTTATTGTTACTTGTACTACACCGAAGAACTGTAAATTATCCCCTTTACGAAAATATCCCCCCCCAGCGCGCTTTTAATTAAGCAATTTTCCTATGTCTTGTAGATTCACGATACATTGAAATATCCCAGAGATTATACGCTGCCAGCGTCAAAATATTGGCTTCTCCAGTGCACTTTCATTATAACGTATACATTACAGGAAATTAGTCGGTGGAAGGGCTTCGCATTATTTTATTTTTCACCTACTACGGGAAAGAACGGGAGAGAAAGCATGCTTACGTATATATTGGAAATAAAAAGTTACAATTTATCGGGAGTTGTAACTAACATTTGCGAGGGCAAAAAAGTCCTGGGATAGCTGATATAAAAAAGCTTCTAATAGGTGCAGCGTTACGTTGCAACGGTTGCAACCGAGGGTACGCGGTAATTCCTGGCCGGGGGCCGTAGGATGTGAAAATAAAAAGGGGGTGAAACACCCCTTCAACTAAATTTTCCCCTACCAACCGTTCGTTGTAAATCGATTTTATTTCTCGTAAAATTAGCTGTTTTCATTAAATCGGAAAGGTAGGTTCAGTGCCTGGTAACCACAGCTTCGAAGGGACGTCGGGGGAGGAGGTGGGGGGTAGAGAGAGAAAGAGAGAGAGAGAGAGAGAGAGAGAGAGAAAGACTGTATATTGTATATATGCATAGACTCGAGCGAGGCGAACAAAAGTTGTCCGAGGCTGTGGTAAAGCGATGGGCACAACCGCGCTTCCATAAGCCGCTGATTTATCGAACGACCAACTATTGTCTCAACAACGGCAGCAGGGAAAACAGAATTGCGACAAGGGAGGGGAGCGTTCCAGTCGTACATAACCCCGGGATATGCTATGCGCAATGCACAGGCGATACAAACTCTGGACAATACATATATATATGCAAAAGAATCTCCACCACAGAATTCACTGCTCCACATTACTCTGTAAAATTTTCACGCACCGCTACTGCAGCTTTTGCTAAAAAGCTTGAGGCTCGTTACGGATATTGCCTGTTTCAGGAATTATATGAGCTATTTTAACAGTCTGATAGATTTTCAAAGCTTCACTTATTCCGAATATGGACAATAATTTGCGACAAAACCTCAAAGACGAATTCCTACACGGAAAAAAAATGATTGGTTGCCCGAACCAAGTGTCATGGTTAACTACGCTCCAAGCGACAAAATTGATCGGGAAAACCCACTATTGGGTGTCGTAACCAATCCAATAATGTCACACCCGATCGTTTGTTTGTGACATCCAATGGATTGGTTGTGACGCACAATTGGCTTGGGCAACCAATTATTTCTTTCCGTATAGTTTTGCTACCGATTGCCCACAGGGCGAAAATTCGGGAGTATGTATTTCACTGGGATGGCGCGAATTATGCTTATTTCTAATAGTTTTATGTTCTCTAAAATGGTTAAAAATCTCTTAACAGAATTTGGTATACTAGAAAACTTCCGCGTGGTGCGCACGCGAGTAGAGATCGTGTGTCGATGCAGCGATCTTAGTTAATACATATAATATATATAATCAGAATTCCCAAAAATTGAGAGATCTAACAAATTTTTCCAATAATTCTAAATCTTATCGAATCGGAAACTTTTTATAAATCTGATTCAAATTGATTACCAATTGTCCTTTAACATTCTTTCAATTATAAATTAGTATTTACCTTGATAACTTCAAATTTGCGAGGTCTGGAGCATTTCCAGACTTTAGAAAAAAATGTAAAGTCCCATCATTATATGGGGCTTTACATTTTTAGTAAAGCAGTACGACCTCTTTGCTCAATGAAATAAATACATTTCCAATTCTGGAAACCTGGCATGGATTTTGCTAAAAGTAACAGTGAACAAAGAGGTCTGATTTCCTTGACTGCAGAATTTCAATTCTCCCCGATCTCTTCGCTTATCATCTTATTCACGATTGTTCTGTTGATCCGCATGTAGTGACTCCGCGTACGCCTGGTTTTGTTGCTGCCATAGAGACTACGTCGCACTTTGTCGTTCAACATCTTAAGCCTAGTTTAATATTCGCAATTAACACATAATCCGGAAACCCCGAAATATTGTAAAGTCAACCAACTTGGGAATTCAAACCTCGCGCGCCCGATATGCTTGACAAAACTGTCAGAATTGCAACTGTCAAACGTGTTAAACACGAACTCGGTCTCGGTCTCGATCTGATCTCGCGCCAATTTGGACCAATCACAGCGCGATTAACGTGACAACAATGGACCAACTCGCAATTCGATAGAATCTCGCAACATACTTTTTAGAGAAGGATTTGTAACGGTTCATGTGTCTTTATTCATAGATTATGTGTATTTGGTGCTATTTCCGAAAGATATAAGCATTTAAACGAAGAGCCTGTTTGTTTGTGTGAATATATGGAAATGCCACAAGATGACCGTCATTATTGTGTATTCTGTAACTCACTTCACATCGATTATGGTAAAGTATTAGAATTACTTTAAAAAACGATGAAATAAAAATAATCTTATAAAAATTTGAAAAACTATTGACTGAAAAAGAAAATGAGTGTAATTAATAAACAAATTGAGTAAACAAAAAATTGTGAAATAATAATCATTCGTATATTACATTCGGGAGATTAATTCGTCAAGGGTCTGGTAATCTTTCTAATAATAAAAAAAAAGTTATTACAAAATTTTTTTATCCATCGTAAATTTGTATTTATTACATTTTTAAACAACCTCAAAACTGAATGGTTTAATTCGTTAAATACAAAGTCAGGCATTTTCATAAATGTATGCATAAATAATAACTCAATTGTGTTGCGTCTCACTTAATTAACTGGTAATTATTGACACCATTCTATAATTCAACATCACGTCCGCAGAAATACAAATATTTAAATACCATTTTCCACAAAGGGTAAAATGATATCTCATTTACATGTACCATTCGTGCACAATTTCTGTTATCTCGCTCTTTCAATTATAGTGAAATACTTTTAGTGCCAACAGAGGTTTTGTTCCGGTGATAAAGAATGAACCTTGCATTCCTGGAAAAAGTATATTCTATTCCTCTCGAAATGGGCGCCTGCAGACATTGTTCCTTTTCTGTTTCTTTTTTTTTGTGTCTCTCTTTGCATGAAGAACGCATGAACGTGACTTTGGATAGAGCGCGATTCTTCGCGAAGCCCTTAAAAGGGAAATGAGTTGTCCGACAGCACGAACATGCGAACATCTCGCATACGCCGAGGCTTTTATATGGATGATACCTAATGAGCTACAAAGAATGTACCAAGCTAACTACTAGCCATGTCTAGTGGACGTTCGCGACCAGCCAGTAGCTTGTTATATCTTGGCAGCTATGCGAAAATAGACGACTCACGGACTCCTCTCGCTTGTGCAAGAAACTGAGAACCCTCGTGAGTACTCGCGACTCCTCCTCGTCTCCGACCGCCCTTTGCACTCTATTGTTCCCTTTTTTTATTCTCTTTCTTCTTCATCTTTCACTTCCACGAGTGCTATACTTTATACACCCCTTCTGCTATAGTAGATGTGAGTCCTTGACGAAAGAGCAGGTGACGAGTCGTATTCTCTTAGATACATGAAAATTTCGATCGTTTCTCTTGTCAACATTTTTTTTTTCAGATTTCAAATTTTAAACCAGAAATAAAATGATGATTTTTGTTTCATGGACTGCAAAGTGACACATCTGAAAATTAATACAAATATTTTTATTTTAAATGAAAAAAAAAAAATGCTTGGTTCAACAAAATCCAGGAGATAATGTAAATTTTTTAGACAACGTACATGAAGAAAAATCGAAAGTTGGTGAGGTCAACTTTTTGGTGCCAGAAAAGATTAGTGGATTAATTGGTTCGTTGCAGCAACCAACTGAATAGTTAGTTCTATTATTATTGTGATGGCATCCAAATCGATTCTACTCAATTGAATAAACAATTCACCAATTTCTAGAAAAAAAAAAACTGTAGCGAAAGACGCAGGATAGTCATATATTTTTGCCAACTGGCAAGAAATTCTTTGTTGCAATTATTAATAGCACCTAATTAAGTAATATTTATAAATGAATATTCACGATAAATGGAACAACAGAGAATAATGCATCGGAGGCAATTAATATTAGCCTTCTCAAAAGTCCCAATCAAACGCCTAGAAGTATAGCTAGTTACGACTACATGACACGTCCTTTAGAAGATCAAGTGCACGTACACTTCCGTAGTATTTCCGAAATTAATTAAGCTTATGACCATGGCCAGTGGCGAAAGGTTTGCCGAGCCTTTGATTGCAGGAGAACTGCCATGTACTCACAACACGCTCAGCTACTGAGGTTCAAAGTTATTTCACGGACCACATCTCTATGTCCTTATTCTTGTCTCTTTGTGTAGCCTGATACTCAAATCAGAAACCTGCACCTCGTGAGAGAAGTTGCATTTCAACAATGCGCTCTATTGTTGGTCGCTCGAGGTTATTGAACTTCACTGAGAGAAAATTATAGTATTAGTACACGGAATGAAATGTTTGGTTGTGGCAACTACGTTTTCGATTTAATGTACACAATGTCTAAAAAATTAGTTGCCTCAACCATATCGAATAGTAACCTCAACTATTCACGATTAGTTCTCGCGAGATTAGTTAGGTTAACTAATCCAATCGTTGAGACTACTATTCGAATCGTCGGTATTATCATTCGAATCGTCGGTATTACCATTCGAATCGTTGGTATTACCATTTGAGTTGTAAGATAAATAGAATAATCGATTGGTTGTGTCAACTCATTTCTTGGTTATGGCAACTAATTTTTTTTTCCTTGTAACTATAAAGTGACAACTATTCATTTTTAGTTTGTAAGACCAATTTTTTAATAGTTGGCACAACTATCAAATAGTTACCATAACTAAAAAAATAGTTGCATGGACTAAAAATTAATAGTTATCACTTTATAGTTGACTATATGACTACGACTTCTCTGAGTGTTGGCTCTTCTATGGAAATAGTAAAAAATATATAGTCGAAATACATAATTTATACATAATTATATATAGTGGGAAAAAAATCGATATTGTTTATATATTTTTTATTAGCTGTTAAACTCGTAATTCACAAGGGTGATCCGATTTTTACAAAATTTGCAATTTCGAGATTTGACTAGGAGCTTTGGTCCTTTGAGAGCAAAGACCAGTTCATTGAACTTTTAAGAGATTTTAAGGGGTCGATGAAAATAAATTTACCCCATTTCATCCCCTTCGGGGTTGATTAGGGCGAAGTCCTAAATTATATTTTTAAGCATTTGTATAAGGGACATTTGGAAACATAAACTTCGTCAATATCTAATCGGAAATAAGAGATAATGATAAATCTGTGAAAACACATTTTATCAATTTTTACCTTTTTGGGGTTAATTATTTTTTATCCGTATAACTTTTTTTTGTAGTTCCGGTAACTAAAAAAAATTGTTCGAAATATATTTTTATAGTTCCAACGTCTATTTTATGGTTATGGTAACTATAAAAAAAATAGTTACGTAGACTTAAAATGAATTGCTATCACTTTATATACGACGACAGAATTTTCTCTGAGTGCAGAAAGTCAGATCAATTATTGTATGGATGACGTCAACCAACATAAAAAGTAAATATTTTTCCATTTTTATTAATAGTCATATATAAAAATTACATTTTATACCGTTGACAAGAATAGTATATTCGAGAGAAATTGCTTCAAATAATCCGAGAACAATTCTGTTCCAAGCTGCTTCATCGGGTGAAACGTTGTTCTTTTTTCACTTTTTTTCTTTGCACATTTGCGTATGATACGAATTGTAAAATAAAATAAAACGAATGGTCAAAGAAGAAAAACAAGATAACAGCTTTTTGGTGCGTGCACACGGATAGTGGAACCACCCCGAGTGATAAGCGCCAAGCCAAGCCGAGAGTGAATTGGTAGCAGGAGACTTTTTGCATAAAGCTCGTCCACTTTGCATACCTACCGTCCACCTCCGACTTTCTCGTTCTGTCTCACACATAGACACACACATCTTCGTATGATACCTGCCATTCTACAAAACTTTCGTATACAAAGAATTCCCTCGCATTTGTCATTCTCAATCGCTCTATTTTTGTTAGCACAACACTAGTGTACTCGTATTATGCCTGAAAAAATATATATTTCAAGTGGAAATTTGGTTCAACCCGTTTTGCTTCCTCATAGAGGAAGTTTTGTTTCCACGAAAATTTTTTTTGTTGAGATTTCCATGTCAGATCACTTATAATGGTCTGAAACCTCGAGAAAAGTGGTTTAGAAAAATTGTCCGGATGTATGTATGTATCTGTAACTTGTAAACTATTCGCCCAAATCAGCTCAAATTTGAACAACATGTACAGTACTAGCTAATCTTTAATTTGTATAAATTTTATAAAAATCGCTTAATGCATTTTATTTTTATAAGGATTTTGAAATTTTAAATAAAGTACGTGAACGCTGTAGCTCGAACAAATTTTTAGCTATCGGGTTGAAACTTCGTATTAAAACTGAAGGAAGTAATGCGGCCTTTAATATTGAATTTGGGTCAAATCGGTAAAGCGGTTCGGTTTTGATGAGATTTTGACTTTTTCGAAAAATTTTCGTTTTGCTCTAATTCAAGTAAAATTTTGACAATTCGACTGAAATTTTCAACACAGGAAAAATAACATTCAGCGCTGCTACGTACCAAATTTTATGATGATCGGTAAAACGGTTCGGCTTTTACGTGATTTTGAATTTTTTCTCATTCAAAGTGATGCATTTTTTCAATTTAATAACTACAGTTTATTTTTGGTATCATACATGATTACAACTTCGTATTGATTTTTCGTTTTTCTTTCTTGAATTTGTTATCAAATTTTATTTCTTTATGATTCAAATCGCGATAAATTTGGAATTTTTAAATTTGTATTTAAAATAAGGATGCAAAGTAGAACTTTGAACATTGCTCCGTCAATAATTTTTATCTTTTGCAAAGCTTCCTCTGTGAGGAAGCCAAAAATAAACTAAAGAAAATTCCTCATAGAGGCGGCTTTGCGAAAGATGAAAATTAATGAGGAAGCAATGTGCAAAGGTCTACTTTGTTTTCGTTTCGTTTCGTTTATTCATACATTTTACTTTATTAGAAGATGAAAAGATTGCTGAAATATATAATTCATTTGGTCAATCCAATTTGATCATGTGGAAATCGGATATTATACGAAAAGCTAAATGAGTATTATGATGGTTATTAATATTGTAGGGTAAAATTCAATATATCAGCGGACAGCGTGTAATTAGAGAAAAGAGTATAGCTGACAAAAAGCTCCATAATAATTATTGAAAAGCTCGAAAAAGCGTCGACATTGCGCAACGATAAATAATCCCGATAAAACTCGGACTTTTAAAGCAGCATCATTAAAGAGTCGTTGCATACGACGATCAAGAGGAAAAGAGGCAGCTCACCAAGAGTTTTTCTCACGACCGGAAAAAAAGCTTCTCATTTTTCTGCACGAATAATTGCACTTTTCCTGCTAACGAGAATTTGACACTTATTCTCAATGAAAAGACACGCTGACTTTCTTTGATGATTGAATAAAATTCTGAAGTGGTATTTAAAGAAAAAAAATCAAATGAAATCAATTATTGAGAAAAAAAAATCTTTCCGTTTGCTCAATTGAAAAATACATCTTTCGGAATTTATTTTCCAGACTCTATTAACCTCGTTTTATAGGTATGCGAAATGCCTGCTTCAGTGAAAATCCGGAGCACCCGACATCAACGCAAGTTTTCAACCGACGATTTTCGAAATGGCGCGAAATAATTTATCGCCTTGTGGCGGTGAATGTATGTTGGCCAACGATGTGGGATATAGCTCGTGATGTCACGAGCTTCCCGGACATTGTCGGAGTTGTTCTGATTACCGGTACGACACCCATTTCGTATAGTTACTGTCGCTATTATTAAGGCGACGTAAAAAAGCGAATGGGACATTTCGCCGCAGTGACAGGGTTTCGCTGGCTTGTTGGCTCGACATGCGACTTGGCTACTCACAAATCCGTGTTTTATATTCTCGTCTTTTCGCTATGTGTTAGTCGACATCCTCCTGACTCGGTGGTAACGTTCAATCGTCAAACTCAAACGATCCGTGAACGGGAAAATATAATAAAGATGTCATATAAGTATAACACTTTGTATGATCGGCAATTCAAATCATTTGCGAACATAAATCACATGAACATATCAGCGACTATTATAGTGAATCGCTAATTTAGTCTTGGTCAATGATTGGGTGAAAGAACACCATTTCTGTCACTATTAAGAAGTACATCGAGTTTTTTTGAAAAAGGACAATTCGAAATAAATGTTTATAGTTGAAATTTGCAAGCAGAATGTTTACCAAAAATTTTATAACATAGTGAATAAAAATAAAAGATAAAAATTCTTAAATAGTAGGTTTCGGAGTGAACGTTTTTTTGTCGATAAACAGGCTTTTTTATCGTAATTTAGATAAAGAAATTCTTTTGGCATTTTAGGTAACAACAATAGCAAAATATAGTTTTTACATATTTGTAACAATATTTGACGTACTCTAGAGAAGGCCAATAAAGTCTTGAAATAATAATAATAATTCTTCCCCGTAGATAAATAAAGTGACGATTTATTAGTAAAATCCTCACTCAGATAATCTTGCTTAAGAGAAGTTTGCGGGCGCAGGAACTGTTATGTCGGTTCAGGCTCGAGTGGAATGATTTATGTGTCGGTGGGGAGGTTTAGGTTCCTTGCTCCGTCCCTGCCTCTGTCGAGAGTTATTTCTCTTTGCTCAACGGGAGCTTGCTTGGTCTCTATATGGTTCAACGTGACGTGATCGCCTTGGGACTATGTATACTAAACAACACAGACATGCTAGTGCTATTGTCGATGTTGTTATTGCGCGTCTTTGTTATAGCCAGTCCGAATTAGCAGGTAAGTATTTGTGAATAATTTAGTACCCACCGAGGTTTCACCGTTCCCAAAATGCATGAAGATGCTTGGACCAGCTATTCTTGCTTATTACTCACATACTTAAAGGTGTACATACAATTGTAGCAATTTCTGTGAGTGAATCATTAATACTTTTTTGTTTCAATTACTAAAGTTACACAATTACCGTGTTCCTCAAACTTACAATCCAATATTACTGTTTTGCCTTACTTAAATATTTAAATACTATAATGAGAATTAAATTATTTTACTAGGATAGTAGCCAGCATAGAAACTCCAACACATGAAACCCTCCAGGCTCCGATTTTTGGCCCGGTCAATACTTCCTCCATCCCAAGCGTCAATGTTTGTTGCTCGGTTAATACTTTCTCAGTATTGACCGATATCAAAGGATCAATGTTTTTGGCTTCGTTAATGCCTCTTTAATCGTGAGGGTCAATGTTTTTGATTCGGCCAATATTTCCTTCATCCTAAGGACTAATGTTTTTGACTCAGTCAACCGTTTGTGGTAAGGGTCAACTATTTTGGCTCGGTAAATACTTCCTCCATCCCAATCGTCAATGTTAGTTGCTCGGTTATACTTCCTCTATCGCAAGGGTTAATGTTTGTTGCTCGGTCAATATGTCACCCATCCGAAGGATCAATTTTTTTAGCTTACTTAATGTCTCCTTAATCCTGAGGCTCAATGTTTTTGGTTCAGCAATACTTCTTTCATGCCAAAGGCCAATGTTTTTGACTCGGTCAACCGTTTTTCGTAAGGGTCAACTTTTTTGGCATGGTATTGACCATGCCAAAAAAGTTGACCCTTACTACAAATTCCTCTATCCCAAGGGTCAATGTTTCTTGCTCAGTCAATATGTCACCCATCCAAAGGATCAATGGTTTTGACTCGATCAGCTATTTATTGTAAGGGCTAATTTTTTTGGCACGGTCAATAGGTACTTCCTCCACCCTAAAGGTTGATGTTTTCAAACCGGTCAGTACTTCTAACTCCTTCTAAATAAAGGCCGATTTTTCTTATCACTGTAATTTAAGGGCGTTTCCTCTATCCTAACCCGTGCAGAAATTAGTTCGGGCAGCCGCGATTAAATAAGGGGCCTTTTTAGGTATAAACGTGGCATTCACAATAGGGAATCTACTCTAGAACCCTACTAGGCTCAACGGAGGCGGCCACGACAAACTTCGGGAAATAATCAGGCCTAAATGTGGAACCCTCACTAGGGTCGCCCATATTGAGCCTCTAAAGGCCCCGTACTTCAAGCGTGACTAGCCTAGTAGGGCCCCTAATAGAACTGGGGCAGACTAGAATGGGCCAAGTTGGAGCCCCAACTATATTTCTGCACGGGATGGGTCAATGTTTCTTGCTCAGTCAATGCTCAGTCAATATGTCACCCATCTAAAGGATCAATGGTTTTGACTCGATCAGCCGTTTTTCGTAAGGGCTAACTTTTGTGGCACGGTCGATAGGTACTTCCTCCACCCTAAGGGTTGATGTTTTCAAACCGGTCAGTACTTCTAACTCCTTCTAAATAAAAACCGATCATTCTTATCACTGTAATTTAAGGGCGTTGAAACGCTTGACGATAGTAAAATCATTGTTCAATTTTCACAATCATTCCTGCAAACTTTTCTGCCTTGAACAACAGTAATGGCGGGCATTTCATGTTACAACACATGCCCTTAAGGGGGGAACAATAAGAAACTTTTACTTTTGACGAAATACGTTCAAATATTTTATTTATAAATTACGCCCAACAAATAATTTAGTTAACTCGACTAACAATAAGAACTAGGTAAGCCATGGAATAATTTGGATGGTTCCACCAAGTTTTATTGGTATCGTTGTTACGAAATTCATGGTTTTCTCCAACGTAGCCTTATTCGCCGTTCAGACATTTCCCATATTTGCAAATACTGAAAACACTTTGGTTGTAAAGCGTATAATGATCTCGCTTCGCCAAGAGGAATATAGCACCGATAATGACGCTTTCACGATGAATGCTACAAACGTGAAGTGAGTGTACCTGTACGATATGGCGCACTTTCACGGTGCTTTCTACGTATCGCAACTGCTCGTAATATATACACCTAGCAGTGCATTCTATACTTGCTCGTTGCCGTGTATCGTAGGCGTTCACGAGACTTCCAGGATGGATACTCGTGAAAGACCAAGTTACGACCTTAGGCCCAATTCATCCAGCTTCAGTCTCTGAGAGCTACTCAGGAACCGTTAACGTGCACGTCCCTTTTCGCAATTCCACCTTGCTAGTTTCTTTTTTACGATAGGGCCTAGTTTACACTGCGTACATTCACGCTCTCATATCCTTCGCACTTTTTAAAACGGCTTTATGCGCACCTAGAATTTTTATGATGATCGTGATCAGACCGCAAAGCAAGGTCTAATTTTGCCCTTATTCCGACAAACAACCGCGGGGGGAGCACCATTCGAATCGTAAACCGTTTCAAATACTTTTTACAATGATGAAATGCGTATTCTTATGCAAAATGCGAATCTCTACGTTTTTGCAGTAATTCATTTTGTAACATTATTTATGTACAATCTTGTATAATATTTTGGAAGCGGATAATCCATAATTATTTATGCATAAAAATATCAGTCAAATGGAAAATAATTTGAATATTTGTTAGAACGCACAACGATCACCAATTTTTATGTAGAAATGCAAATTTGAAGCTTGCGATATATGATTATTTAGTTAAGGAAGTATTTAAAAAACTTTTCATTTGAATGACGACATTATTGCTGCAGCCCATGTATTACGTATTGCATTTTTGTAAAAAATTGTTTATCTGAATTTTACGATGTAAGCAAAAATTCGAGAGTGTGCCTGATTACTAGAAATTGTTCTACAAGGACAGGACTTTCAAAAGTTACAATACCCTCCACTTAAAATACTTTGTACTTTGATCCAGCTCTGTTTTTGGGCAATTCTTTTTTTAATTTCCGTAATTCCCAATTAAATTACAGAAATTACCTTAAAAATATAAGATTTATGTTTCCAGTTGATGAAGAAATTGCTCTTAATCACTTGGTACCATTAATAAGTCACTTACTACAGCGTCGACAAAAAAAGTGCTATTCGGAAAATTTTTCGATAATCATATTTACGCTGAATTTTCGAATGATAGTTTTTGGGTTGAACTGTCATCCAACTATCCAAATGGAAAGTTGTTGAAGTTCGAAAATGTGTTCGAATAGCAAAACGTGATCATGGAATATAACGGCAAAGTAGGTGCGAACAAACTTGGTGAATTTCAAAGGCCATTGACGAAATTGGCAGGTATTAGTCGCTTTTTTTCCGGGATCCCATTACAGTCTGCCTAGAGTCTCCCACGAGAATGGCATCACAGCGAGTTCTCTTCAGCTACTAAATACAGTTACTATGTGGAGAATATAGATATAGAAAGTTTGCAGCCTCTGCACGCCGCACGAGTTGAGTGAAGAGGCTGCAAAGGCCCTTTGTCCATTAATGAAAATCGTTTCTCCCATTTTGCGTGACGTCATCCAAAGGCGGTTTCAATGGCCCGATAAATCGACTGGCAAAGCGTTAAGAGGAGATTGAACGAGAGAAAAGGGTGTAGATAGAGTGGGTGAGAAGAACCGAGACTTCCTATTGGTGAATCAATACGATTTCACCTTTAGCTTTAACTTGAGCAAAGAAAAAATATAAAAGTTCAACGTTATCCATCGTTCCCTCTGCGACATGTCGGACTTAATTAATGGGCCCCTTTGGGTTCGTTACCAAGTCGTCACGTTCATCCACTCATTGATCGACGTCATTTTCGTCTACTGTTTCCCTTCTTCGTTCCATTGGGAACTCGACCTGCATAACTTTTTATCACATTTACTCGGATTGCAGTTCATTTTTTTGCTTTTTCTGACTTTCAATAGGTTAAAAAAACAAAGGTCTTTTGAACACTGATTAAAACGACGTGAAAACGTTTTTGCATATGCTCAACGAAACTCTTTAACACGGAAAGAAATGTTTGGTTGTGACAACTACGTTTTCAATTAGCTCTACACAAGCTCTAAAAAATTAGTTGCCCCAATCATATCGAATAGTAACACTTCAACTATTCACGATTAGTTCTCGTGAGATTAGTAAGCATAACCATTCGAATAGTTGGGACAACCATTCAAATCGTTGGGATTAGCATTTGAATTGTAAGGGAAATAGAATAAGCGATTGGTTTTGTTAACTCATTTTATGGTTATGGCAACTAATCTTTTCTTTCCGTGAAGACTTTAATATTAGAGGAACACATATTATTCACAATATGTTTTTGAATTGTAATGCAAAAAATCGGAAAAATATTGACAAGCTGGCGGATTATATTGGACATGCATTTAACATTTAAAAAAATTAACTTTACACTTTCAAATTTAAAAAAAAAAGTATCAATTTTCAACTCTTATATTCATAAATTAGAGAAAAATTGTATTTCTCAACGGTAAAAAAGCTTGACAACTGACGTCAAGAAAAGTGGTTTAGAAAAAATGTATGGCTGTGCGTATGTGTGTGGTCGGCATCCAAAATTCAAACTTGCATATCTCAAGAATGGCTTTAACAATCGGGCTGAAATTTCGCACGCATATGCGATAGGTCGACGCCATTGCTTATGGGAATTTTCAAAAAAATTATGAAACATGTTCAAATTTTAATTAACTTTGCAATTTTCGAAAAGTGTCTGTTTGCTCTCTAGCATCCGCAAATTTTTAGCTACTGAGCTAAATAATTTTTTATGCCTAAAGCTACCTTAAAGGAGGATCGGTATTAAATTTGGACTGAATCCATAAAAAAGTTCGGATTTTATGGTATTTTTAATTTTTCAAAAAATATTCGTTTTGCTGTAACGAACGTCAAATCTCACTAAATTAACTGAAATTTTGTACAGACAAAAAATAACATTCAGCCCTGCTACCTATTAAATTGGTCATGATCGGTAAATCGGTTTGGATTTCACGTGAGTTTGAATTTTTTTTTTAAATTAAAATTCTCTTATAACTCAGGTCAATTGACATCGAATGAATTGAAACTTTTTTTAAATGAAAAATACACATGAAATATTCACCAATGCTATGTATCAAATGTGATGATAATCGGTAAGTGGGTTCTGATTTTTGAGCAATTTGAGTTCTTCACGTTTTAACAGATTATAGTTTAGAACGATATCATAAAGCGGACTAAAGATTTAAACACGCGAATAATTTTTTTTTACACTGCTTCCTCTGCGAGGAAGCCAAAATTAATAAGCAAGCTTACTCGTAGAGGTGGCTTTGTGGAAAAACGAATATTAATGAGTACAATGTGAAAAGTTCTTTGCAACTGTTTGTTGTGTTATTCATTGTTTCTTTTATTTTCAACTTTGACTTTATTATTTATAACATCTTCGACTATTTCGATGCAAAATTTATCTAAATTCATTTTGGAAAAGCCATGGAGGCGAACCGAAGACGTTGGAATATCCAAGCGCTAGATAGTCTTCAAGTGGATATTCTCAGTGTTCAGTCAGACGTGTAGCTTGGTACGTCGACTCGTCGTTGTCGTCAACGCTCTAATATTCTCTCTACTCTTGTTTTCGTCGTAAGCAACACGCAAAAATCGAGGAACTTGTCGATGTACGTATGCAACGATCGATATATTGAGCATCAGCAGCAGAAGTGCAGTGTAGTCGAGCTCTTCGATGCAACGGGATAGACACACTGTGCACTCGGCTCCCTGCACTTCCTCACACTCTCGCCTAGCGTGTCCTATTTCCAACGATAGAACACTCGTCGCACGTGCATTATCTATCTAACAAAAAAGATATAAAAGATCATAGAAAAAAGAATGGAAATGTATAAGACAGAGACGAAAAATTTGGATCGCGTGATATATCTGTTGGTCGGACCATTGGGTTCTGGATTATACATACATTTTCAACTAAAAGTTTCATTCCATTAGAATTTTAGTACTTTCCAACAAGATAAAAATCACTGTCATAAAAGACATTAAGCTCACTGAATTTTATGAATGATTATGACCAACATTTGTGAATAAATTTGTAAGTTGAATGAGATTTTCAAATTTTTAGCTTTCCCTTTTTGCTCTTATGAAAAGTATTCACTGGTTTTTCGAAATATGTAAAACTTTTGACATTTGCTATTTTTTTTAAATTCATTTTGAGAAATGTATTTAAATACCAATATAACTTGTAAACTTATCGACAAAATCAGCTCAAATTTTAATGACATACACAATGTTATACAATGTTTATTTGGTATAGATTTTATATAAATCGGTTCAAGCATTTTGATTGTATATAATTTTGAAAATTTTGAAAAATGTCTGTTATCACTGTAACTCTAACAAATTTCCTGCTAAAGCACTAAAACTTAGCATGAAACTTGGGTAATGTGACACAACCTTTGATATTGAATTTGGAAAAAATAGGCAAAGCGGTTTGGATTTTATGGAATTTTCAAATTTTCAAAATTTTGTTTCTTATTTATTAATGAACTTCATTTCGCTAAACTTCAGTTTATTTTAGTATGTTTTAGGAAATACTGACTTTAGATCTTTTTTTATGTTTCAGAACTCGCAGATCCGATTTCTGGTCGGTTTTATGATCTCGTATGAAAAGCCTTCGTAAGTGTCTCTTTTGCAGAGGCTTTATGACCAAAGAGCATCTTCGTCATAAAGGCTGACGATGATAAATCTCCGGGAATAAGTCCGAACGGGCCGTTGGTTGACTACGCGCAGCTGTTAATGCATCCTCGACTCACAATCAGCCTGTCATGTTCACATATAGGATACTCTTCTGTAGAAAAGACGAGGAAACTGGAACGGTTTACTGCCTCTAACGCTCGTCTGCCTTGTCGTTCAGCGGTCTTGAGCTATCGTAAACGTTCTCTAAGCGTCCGACTAAAAACGACTCTTCTACTTTCATTTGCCCCGGCAACGTTAAAGTTTTAACTCGTGCGAGACGAGGATGAAGGACGGACATAGCGGAGGAGCTATGTGATCAGATTATTTCTTTCACTAACGAAGCTTTTAGCTTTTTGCCGTCCACTTATTGGCCAACCAGGCACACAAAGTAAGCTCATTGCTAATTACAGTGAAAATTTGGAAAATACTTAAATTGCCGATGTCGTCGTATATAGTGTCGTTGCGAATTTAGCGCTACTAAAATGATCACCTACCGACAGTATTAAACCCATAAATTTGTAATTCAGGGATTATTAATTATGGTAGAGATTTACGATAAAAAATAAACTACTTACAATCACAATTTTTTTTGCTTTAACATATCGAATTTTGGCCTTCACTATCGTTCTCGATTCGCATATTGTACCTCGGAAAGTACCAGTTACAAGCCATTTTACGATGATTTAAAATAAAATGACTTCCGGTTTATATTTCAAAATTCACAGATCCGAGTTTTGGTCGGAAAATCCAACCTAAAGAATCTACATTTTTTTTCTTCACGATATCGAATTTTGGTTTTCACTTTAGTTCTGAAGTCGCATATTGTACTTAGAAAATACCGGTTACCAGCCTTTTTACGATGATTTTAAAAAATGTTACTTTTTTTCGTTTTCGATTTCAGAATTCACAGATCCGACTTCCGGTTGAAAAATCCAACCTAGATTTTTTCATCTATCGGAATCTTTTTCGGTTGAATAATTAATGGGAGTTTAAAAAAAATATGTGTCGAATAAATATTTGGAGTAACGATTTATCACCATAGCAAAATTTGTTTTTCGTATATCTTTTTTCTTCGTCACGAAGTCATATTGCATATGTCAAATTAAGTTTCTCATATAAACACCGAAAGCTTGAAGTTTCTTGACATTCGATAGAATATGTATTCGCTGGTTGGTTCGTAACGGAGGCACCGCATTCGATTATATCCTTTCGACATAATTTACATGGCAAGAAGAGGTGTCCCCGTGATATCCGTCCTTGGGGAGAAACGTCTGCTAAACTAAATCGCGATGCTGGACGGCCTTCGAGAGGGTAGAAAAAGAAATTTAGGGGTTCTGACGAAAATCCCTAATGTCGTACGGTATGAGATTATAGTTGGGAGAGACGGTGGCAGAGTGAAAAGGTTTGGAGGAACCAAGTTCCCGCCCAGAATATGGAATATTATACCATACGCTCCATGAAAATATTGCCACGATCATTTATTTATATATTTTCACCCTTAGAAGTGAATAGACAGGACGGAGACCCGTGACATTTTTAGGGGTTTCGGTACCTCGTCGAAACGTGGCTCTACATATAATAACGGTAAGCCCTCTCGCGGCAGGGTGATAAGCTTGTGAAATTCCGTAGATCACAACTGTCGAACCTTTAACATGAAGTATATAGATATAATATTACATATATATATATTGAATCTTAAGTCGTGTAATCCCTCCCCTTCCTTTTCGCATAGTACATGCATACACTTCTATACATTTATATTTCGTAGCCTCACAGTCGTGAATATTTTTTTATTTGGCAAAAGATAATAATAATCCGCTATTGATACAATTACTTGATAGAGTTTATTGTGATAAAAATGGTAAGAAAAATGGAGTTAATGTTTTCAATTTATTTCTATGATTGGAGGATTTTGTGTTAATGGTTCCTGGCTTCGCCGCTAGGTGGCGAATTCGCACCTGTTTTTCTCGCATCTAAAGGAACTTTGCCAACTCTGTCGTGCCTACATTAGCTGAATATTGGTTATAAAAGTATCCAACTTTACTGCAACTATTTCTGAATTGTTTATAACAACCCGTTGAAAAAATTCATTTATTAACTGCTACATTGCTTTAACCACTATAATAATGGTACGAAAACTATGCTTTCGAGTTACCGCAACTAGTAATGATAATCCTGGAAAATTGGAAAATATACATGATATTTTTCAAATACACATTTTATTGATACAATTATTATACTTTTCACTCTCTGCGATAAACACGAGTCAGAACTTAAACATGAATTCGATTGGTGCAATCAATCCAAACTTCGAATCAGTTGATTGATATTGCTAACTAATCAATTAATACGGTTAATTAATTAACAGTTACTGCCAATCAGTGAATTGATATCGAAAAACAAATAAGAATCGTTTGATGGCTCATCGCAATATCGCTCTACAAACAATAATCCAAAGCCAAATCCTCTAACGGCAAGTTAATAATCTCGTGAAATTCGGCAGATTACAACTGTGAAACCCTTAACATAAAGTATCTAGCTAAATATATATATACTCATATGTATAGAATAGCCAAAGCCGTGTAATCCTTCGCCTTCCTTTTTCCACTGTCGATGCATACACTTCAATATACTTATATTTCATAGCCTCTAATTAATCCGATAAAACGTTTCATCGTCAGAGATAGCGAGCTGAGAAGCGAGAAGGATGATTCGATCAACGCGGAACGGCTATATTGGGATTGAATTAAATTTGTAAAGCCATCTGATGGCTATACTCCAGGATCAGAGAGATCCACTTGATGATATTACACCCAAGCTATACTCTCTTGGAAACGAAAAAAAAAATTACTTAGCCATAACGGCACAACTCGTTATCTTATCATCGCTTTTCACAGCATCACTTTGTGGTCCATTGTCACTGTCGTTTTCATTTATAAATTCATTCGATTGCAAAAACGTTCTATTTTTTACTGTTTCAATAAGTACATCGTTTTAACTCATTGAATTAATTTGTGCACCAAACACTCTTTGTGCAAGTTTTCTTATATACAATAAAATTTCGGAGACCCTCGTAGACACTTTATTATTTTTAATTTGCACCTTGTGAAGTAAAATTCTGAACAAAACTCGTTGGAAAATTTTTTATTAACTCAAATAAAAATAAAAACCAAATTCATACTCGTTAGAAAAAGTTGTACCACACTTGAATCGTAATATTGGAAAATTATTTAAAGGCATGATTTATGAGATTTAGAAAAGCCTGCAGGGCAATAATAATCATGCTTTAAATAAAAGCGAAAAATAATTTGGAAGCTATATGCAAAGTGGAAAGTAATAATCATAATACTAATGTATTATGATTATGATGACTCAGTCGATACGATTATAGCATACACTGTTAAAAATATTTAATATAAATTTCCATCCCGGGTAAAAAAAATCTCCTTTACAGAAACTGTTATATTAAATTTCATATGCAATCGAGATTAAAATTGCAATATTTTATACTAAAACCCATGAAAACTATAAAAATTCATTAAAAAATTAGCGGTCTTACAACATACATACGTGCATTAATTTTAATATATCAGCTGATGCATAATATTTCCGGTAAACTAAATTTGCAAACATTTTTAATAGTGTAATCGATGTTGATATATCTATCGATAAGCCGTTCTAATTACGGAGAGCTTGAGAGACAGCCAACTTGAGTAGCTGATGAAAAGAAGCGTAGTCACGGATAGTCATGCCTTTAGAGAAGATTAGCATCAGCTACTTCTACTGGTTTTATTAATTAACCGATCGATAATGGAGCAAGGAACGCTCCATATCGTGCTATCAACGTGTCACTCTGGACCGGCCAACTGTATATCACGCTTCGTAATACACGGTAGAGTGGTCGTACCGTAACGGTAGTTAAGCTCGTCGACCGTGCATTACGCTCTTGTGGTCCGCTATGTGGGTCTGATTATGAGTTATTCAACCTGTTCTCTCTTAACATGTGATATTTATATTCATATTGCACATATTAAATCAATTACAATGTTGCTCTGGTGTTTTAAAAAACACTAGAGCCACGTTAGTGTTTTTTAAATCACTAGAGCCACGTTAGGAATAATTTTTTGAAGCTTTACTTGGAAGTTGTATGTTTTATTTGCTTAAAAATAATAGCTAGGCTTGTATAAATATAAAAAAAATTCCTTGTACCTTGGATGTTGTTGTGTAGAATTAGATCTGTTTGCGGATTTAGATGGAATCCTTGTCAACAATTTGTCTTAACGAATTATGCTATTTTAATCATTAAGTTTTTTTTTCATACCAAAATGGTTAGCAAACTTTTTTTCAATTTTGGAAATTATTTCTGAATGCTATTTTAGTAACTCAGTGAAAATAAAATATCCGCTAATACCCACGTAGAAAAAAAGAATCTGGCCGAGATTCTTAAGAATCTCGGCCAGATTCTTTTATAATCTATCTGAGAATCTCGGTCAGCTTCTTAGCGAGATTGGTTAGTGGGTAGCTGAAAATAAAAAGAATCTCCATCAGAATCTCGCCGAAAATAAAAAGAATCTCTATCAGAATTTCGCCTACCGAGATTCTTTTTATTCTCATTGAAAATGAAATGAGATTCTTTTCATTTTCATTGAAAATGAAATGAATCTATATTAAAAAAAGATTTTTAGGAATATTGAAGGACTGCTAACACTAATTAGTTAGTACATCAACGAAGGTTCAACCCCTCGTGTGTAGTCGAACTCAGAAAAGATTTCCAGTCTTATATATACGCTGAGGCTTCAAAACACTTGCGAGAAACGCTCCGTCCGTTCGCCACCTAGTGACATCATCCGAAACACTGGTGGACAATACTCCGCTAGATGGCGAAGGAACGAAGCGTCTCTCGCAAGTGACTTGAAGCCCCAGCGTATATATAAGACTGGAAAGCTTTTCTGAGTTCGACTACACACGAGGGGTTGAACCTTCGTTGATGTACTAACAAATTAGTGTTAGCAATATTAAAATATTCGTAAAGATTTTTTTATATAGATTTTTTTTCATTTTTAATGATAATGAAAATGAGAAGAATCTCGCTAGAAGCTGCCCGAGATTCTCTTGAATCTCGGTGAGATTTTCTGATAGAGATTCTTTTTATTTTCGGCGAACCCCTAAAGAATCTCGGTAAGAAGATTGCCAAGATTCTCTAAAATCTCAGCGAGATTCTCAGATAGATTAAAAAAGAATCTCGGTTCGGCGCGCAACCGTGATTCTCGCCGAGATTCTCGGCGAGGATCTTCTTAAGAATCTCGGCCAGATTCTTTTTTTCTACGCGAGTACGGATTGCAAATTGCATGATTGTTAAGATATCTGCCAAGTTGTAACTCAGTGCACAAAATGTGAAAGCAAAAAAAAATTCGTTTTCCGAAATCAATGTTTCCAGGAACAACAAATTTTTCATTCAACAAATAATACGCAAAAAATTATTGAATTCACACTATTATTTCCATTCAGCATAGCATATATTTTTTATCCATGTCTGTAAGAACTGTATTTTATCGATTCCATTTTTAATACCATAAAAAAAAATATTTTAAAAGCCGAAAAAAAAATGATTCGTATTGAGACGAAAATAATAGTACTAGAAAATAAGAGGAAAGAGACAAAAAAATATATAGAGATCAATTTAGATCTTTTCAACATTTTAAATTTATTAAAATTTAGGAAAATGGAAAAATTCTCAACATCGATTTTTTAATGTTATTTGTATATGCTTCCTTAATCTAAGTTGCCACTTAACCAGAAAGCTTCGGTCTTTCCATTGTGCGAGAGCTTTCACAATATGTTATCGGTGCGTGTGCTTTTACCATCAGAGTTATCGGAAGCTGCTTATAATACTCTGTGTGAGAGTACACGAAGCTATAGCTGCACAATAATAATATTTTTAGAATGACGCATGGTATAGTAACGCATGTTGCAGAGAAAAAGCATACTATGCTAGTGAAGTTAAAAAAAAAAAACAAGCATGGTAGAATAGCAGAGAAGCTCGTACGAGGGTGCGTTACACCATAATGTACTTTCCAGGCAGAGTTCAAAGAACTTGCTTTGAGACAACTTATGCATAATATTATGTGCATTAAAATAGCTCCGGCAGGTTGCTTAGCTCACATAATGCAGTAGAGTAGATGCGAGAAAATTGAGTCGATGTTTAAATCGGGTCAAACAAAGATTAAAAAATTGTCCTATTTCAGTAATAAATGATAAAGTCATTATTTTACTGATATTTCATTTAGTATAATGAAAAATAGAAAAAAAATAGTCAAAGAATTTTACAAAAGCGAGCTATTTGATAAAAAATTATATTGCCTCTGTTTTCCATCTGGTATTCTATTTTCAACATACATCTTACAAGTTTTCTTTTAATATTACATTTTTTGCTTCCTCATAGGAAGCTTTGTTTTCATGAAAGAAAAAAATTCCGAGCTTTTATGTCAGGACACTTAGAATTGTCCAAAATGTCCAGAAAAGTGATCTAGAAAAAATGTCCATATGTATAATTCCTCTGTTTTTTCGAAACTTCCACACGAATAATTTTTTTAATACCGTAAGCTCGATCCTTGCCACTCTGACGATTTTTTTTGCAATATATACAGTCATGCAAGAATACTCTGTAATTTTATTAGCCAAAAAAAGTTTTTCGGAACTTTCACACAAATGTATTTTTTAATACCAGAAGGTCGATCGATGCCACTCTGACGATTTTTTTGTGGTATCAACAGTCATGTAGCAATACTCTAATTTTTTCAGTAAAAAAAATATCCTTTTTTTAATTAAAAAATAATTCCTCCATTTTTCGGAAAAAAATCATACTCACAGGAACGTGACAATTATTTGGAATATTCCGCTCGAAAGCTAACAATAAACGACAACTTTTATGTGCAGACATTTTTTTTCAGTAACTTCAAAATTCTGAGATATTTGCACTTGAATAAAAAAAGCCGTTTTCTGAAAAATTATTTTTAAAAATCTGAAAAAATTCACATACAGTCTCTTTTAGTGGTACGTTTACTTTCGGACACGCTCTAATAATAACAAAATAACGGAATAACGAAATAGAAAAAGCGAATTCCCAACATGTTTATTTATCTTATTAAAACAAGGATGCAAAGTAGAATCTTGCACATTGCTTCCTCATTATTTTTCACTATTTACAAAGCTTCCTCTATGAGGAAGCCAAAATTGCATAACATACGTCCTCATAGAGGTAGCTTTGTAAAAAGCGAAAAATAATGAGGAAGCAATATGCAAGGTTCTACTTTTTTACTTTGCGCTAGAAAATAATGAAATGGAGAGCAAAAAAAATTGAAAAATATGAATGCTTAGTAAAAATGCATTTCTATTCGTATAGTAATGACTCTATAAAATGCATATTTTTATTTTATAATTATATTAATGTTTCATATACATATTTCTTCGGAATGTCAGTTATGATTTCAAATCTTCTTTTTTTTTTTTAAATAATCAACGAAGTAACTTGTTTTCATCAAAATACAAAAATTCTAATATAATAGTTTATCCGTTATTTTTTTTTTCCGCGTCCTGTCGAGCTTGTAGTTTTTATTGTAATATTCAATATTACTTTTATGCCGGGATGGAAGGAAAAAAAATTAAATTGAGAGAAAAAAAATAAATAAATTTGAGATATATGAGAGCTCAGCTGAAATTGGTAGACTGCGATACCTCGGAACGGCGACCGCTTTTTGTGCACTCAACGGAATGGCGTATAGATATACTGTGTCCAACGTATACTATGTCCACCTACTATTTTTCGATAGGTTTCTCGCGAGATAAAATGCACCGGGAACAGACTAACGTGAAAATACTGGCACTACGTATACTATGTATTGTTGATGCCAGAACCAGTATGACCAGCAGTACCAGCAATGGTAGTGGAGGTTTCACAGAATCGGCAAACGAATGGCTCCACTCGAATCCATATCAATTTGCGAAGTGAGATAAATACGCGAACGGTGCCGTGGGGTTTGCGCGACGAGCTAGGAGAAGGTTGAGGGTTTCTGCTTCTCAGTGTGATGGTAGTATTCGTGTGTGGGTGCACAGAAATTCCGTGCACGCCCCAACTATGCTTCCGACAATAAGCGCTCGATCGTGAGGCAACGAGATAAGTAATAGTCCGTCGATCTATCTATATATCGTTCCTCCCATTCAACTTCCACATTCGCTATCACCTTATAACCTGATCGCCCTTTTGACTCAAATTCCTGATATGACAAACGTCTCTTCTTATTCAATTTAAAGTAATTTATTGTCCAATTAAATCGAGAGGCAAAAACAAAAAAATATATATATATATTGTTATGAATATAGAGATTAGGTCTTATAGGAACACACGGTATGACAATCGACAAACGAATACTTGATAAACTTCACAGTAAACGTGACAGAAGAAAGACTTGACAGGACTTGGACTGCGAGCAGACGTGCGAACAAAAGTGTTAAAAGATAAATAGTACCCTTTGTAATTAATAATATCCGCCCCACAAATAAATATCCGCTGTATTCATTCGCTCGGTCGTAACAATATGATGGAAAAATGTCTTGCGCTTAATGTTTGGACAACAATTAATGACAATTTAATATCATTAATTTTTTTTATATATTGGCCAAACCCTTGAAAGTACAGTAGCCTCCCACTAAGTGCTCGCTCGCTAAGTGCTCGCCGAGGCGCCTTCCCCTCGATCGGGAGGCGTGAATGTTCCCCCACCAAGACTACGATTCTCTACCGAGCCCTGCCGATTTCGGCCGAATGCGGCCCGAGCTCGCAGAATCTCTACGGAGAGGTGGTAACTCGCTAAGTGCTCGTTTTTACCCCTACAGCCCCGTAGGCGAGCACTTAGCGGGAGGCTACTGTACAAATATTTTATCAGGAACATAAAAATCTATTCAACTCCCGCATTCGTTATCCTCTCTTAAAAAAGACATGGCATATCGAACTCGAAAGACTGAAGCCGTTTTTCGAGTCTTCCGATTGGTTGGCGACGGCGGTTTCGGAGCTAACTTCAGTCTGTCGCGGCTGCCGCGTATGGCGCGCATTTTGAACTGTCGCTCTCGCTGTTCTGCTATGGCCGCTGCAGTCACGTATCGCCAGTGACTTAAATGGCTGTCTTTTTCGTAGTTGTGATATTGTATAAATATCTCCACACAAACAAAAAGTAATCGATGAATAGATAATTTTTTTTCTATAGCGGTTCAAAAGGTTCTCTTTTTTATTTCTAAACAAAAACGACGCTGATCTTAGTAATGAATGTTGTGGTAAATCCGTAATTCTTTTGGAAATAGAATTTGTAAAACAATTGACTTATTGTTTATGTTTCTGAGAATAATAATTTGCAGCGATTATAATATCTTCTCTTAAAAACACAAAACATCGAAAGTAATTATTTTGTGGGATGCAATAAGAACGCTGTCCATTAGATATGAGTTCTGAGGAATGTCTAATAAAGCTGCCTTTTTATAGCATTTGAAATTGATGGTGATTCGTAGAGCGGTAAAGAGTATATGTAATTATTATATCAAAAGTATGTCATAAAATTATACATATACATTGATTCTTCAGAATCATTTTAGCTAAAAAAGACGGAAAGTCACCAAAGCGTAGCACGCGCGGGCGTTGTTGCTAGTCACCTTATAACCTGATCGCCCTTTTGACTTAAATTCCTGATATGACAAACTTCTCTTTTTATTCAATTTACAGTAATTTATCGACCAATTAAATCGAGAGGGAAAAAACAAGAAAATAGATATGATGAAAAAATGTTTTGCACTTAATGTTCCGATAGTAATTAAGTAGTTATTTTATCCGATGTACAATTTTATTGTAATCATTTAAAAAATATTATTATCGCATTGATAAAAGTATAAATATTTTATTAGGAACATGAAGATATATACTTTTATACCCATATATTTAAAAATGCCACAAAAATGTCATCAACCGATAAAAAAATATATTTATGGGTAATGGTCAATTACTTTCACCACGACTTTGATTCCCTTGTTATTTTGAAATTAATTGTAATGGGAAAACCATCTTGTTTATTGCCAATAAAATTTATATAGGTCCGAGAAAAAAAAAATGCGGAGGCCACATTAATTTTCTTTTAATACTTGGCGTCGAGAAGCTACCGCGTCTCTTGATGCATAGAGTATTAAAATGATATAAAATGGAAATTATGAGGAGTATATCATACTGGACTAAATCATACTCAAATTATACTCAACCAATTATTAGTCAAAGAGTATAAAGTATGAAAATACTATAAAACGAAATATAATTGCGTATAATTCAAGTATAATATCAGTATAATTAATAATCCACCGAAAGATTATATTTTGATCAAAAACATAATAACACTGAAACCTATTTAATGTCATGTTGAAATTGGAGCATTATCTGATTTTTCTTCTATTGTTACAGCACAATTTTTCTCATCCGTTGCATTTTGCTTGGATGTAGCTGTAAAGTTTCATTTTCCTCGAATTTTTTTCGCAGCTGAAAAATAATGTCGCTGAAATTCGTTAAAACTTGGCAGGAGCTCGGTGGAGAAGCACACATAGAGTCTCTAGGCCGTGAGTGCTTGCTGTGGCTCGTTTTGCGAAGCCAACGGGCCAGAGGCAACGTGGCCTCGGGAATTCGCAATCTAAATGGGAATCTTATCAGCGCCGAGGGATTCACTAATATCCTTTGAAGCATTGCACCATGGTTTCTCTCTCGACACGACGGAGGCGCCACGGACCGCACTATATGTACTATATACACTGCACGCCCTGTGCAGGGCGCGACGCTACCACCCCTAGCACAGATTTATCTCCGCTTGTTACGAAAATAACGGACGACGGGATATTTTGTCACGAGCAGCTGCTAGGACCGAGAAATGAATTCCCTTACGACGAGCATACCTTTAACCTCGTTGTCGTTATCCTTATTTTATGCATTTTTTATCATGATGAAGTTTTCACAATTAATGACGTAGGACGATTATATATTTTGTTATATGTATACCCGGGAAAAAAATTGTTATATATACTGTTAAAAATACAAGTAAATTTAATATACAAAACGATTGATATTAATATACCATATTAATTTACTCTTATTGTAAATTTAAGAATAGTATAAGAATTCTACGATACTGGTATTTGAAAATTAAAGTACGTTAGTATTGTAATCTTTATTCTAATATATCAATATTGTATTTGTCAATGACGAATGCATCTCAAAATTAATATACAATATATACATCCGAGCTTTATAACCGGTATATTAATTTTCAAAAAAACATTTCTTACAATGGATAATTACTAAGGTTTCGTATACCCACTTCAGCAGAATTTTTTAACATTATATCAGGCACAAATCAGGCCGTGGTTGGGCGATAAAAAGGGCCTGATAGGGCCTTAGCAGGATCGAGAAATAAAGTTTCTTACAGCGACTTTATATAGTGATGTAAAACGGTCAATGGTTTTTATATTGTTTGAATTATTACTTTGATTAATATAGAAAAGATTGCAAAAAATATATTCTAGTACAAATTTATACCGTTGGATAAATCTATATCTATAAATCAGATTATCTTATGTTTTTAAGGTATTCTGAGGTCACAGGGTCATTCGACCCCGTGTTATCTTTATGTTTTTATTCAGAGGTGTAATAATATCGTGGTAAAAAAAATGATGTCTAGACATAACCGAGAGCAATTTTTGTAGATTATTATAAACCCTGAAAATACATTCTCGTACAGATTTTAAGAAGTTATGGTAATTTTCTGTTGTGTGGTTCTCATTTCCTTCAGAAAGTGCCAGAATGTGCCTCGATTAAAACGCCTTTTTTAAATCGGATTTAAATATAGAAGTTGTGACAATTATGTTGAACATTGTTGTCCGTTTCATTTCAAATTACCATTCAGAGTACTAACTTTCCCTATTCAATGGTTCCATTTTCCATATTGCTCCATTTCTCGCTATTAAAAAAGAGAAATAGCATTTACCATTATGATATCATAGTTCGTATACGTCATGTATTGTCACAAAATATTCCGAGTCCAAATGTAATGCATATTCCAGTCGAAATCAGTTCGACCCGTTTTTCTCTACCCACGCCATTTGTAAGATCTGTCCATTAGCGTCGATCGAAGAAATAAGATCGCGAGTTTCTGATAAAAGAGGAAACAAGGCGATCCAAATCCAGAGGTTACTGTGTGGGTATAGTGGGTCGGTATCCGGTTTCGAGCCTCGCCGGACGTTGGCTACAAAAAAGAAGAAACATTAACCCCCGTGGCTCGTTAGTGTTTTTCTCGGGAAAATGGCTGAACGCTGGTGCTACGTTGTTGCGCACCGCAGCTGAGGTAAAAGGCAGAAGGAGTGAAAAAAAAGGAAACCACGTGCGGGAAGGATAGGTCGGGCAGGAAGTTGGAAAGTGTCGACGAAAGGTTCCAGCAAGAAGAAGGAGGTCGGAAAGGGCAGAATTGCGGAGATCTGAAGCCATTGAAAGGTTGGCCGAAGATCTGTACGTGCCAGGTGACGCAGCTTTTCCGGAAGTCGAAGCTTCGATGTTCGACTAAGAAACGAGACAAGACGACAACGTTCGTGATGTCCAGGTACAGCATGTGAGAGAAGCTGCGACAGGGTTTCCATCGCTCACACCATAGATGTGGCTTGCACGCCTGGAAAATTAGCCGTAAGGACAGCTGAAAGGACAAAAAGTGCTGGAGTCGCTGTGGTGACTGATGGAATTTCAGTAAAGGATTTTCAGCGAGGTTAGAAGTCCGAAGAAAAAGAATGTCAAGCGAGAAATGGAGTGAGTGTTTGGTGGCTCTTGGGTGAAAGCCAATAAGACGGGGAATAAAAGGAAGTGAAAAACTAGTAAGGAATGAAAACTAAGCAGAAGGAGAAATGAACTAGGCAAAGTGAAGGCGTTTCACAAGAGCCTCTTTGCTCCCAAACAAATAAACTACCCTATCCAATTCTAATAGATTCACCATGAATTATGTATCGATTAAAAAATATGTCCTTCACACTATTCAACCCCGTTCCGCCTCCGCCTTTGGCTTTAAAAAAAGTCCATTTTCATCTCGTCAACTGCAAATAATATTTAATCGTCTCAAAACCCCGACGCGCGTCCTTATTCCCGATCCTGAACCCTCATTCTCATTTTAAACTACGGCCAATCCAATTCGCCCACATCTCCTCTAGATAGTCTTGATGGGGCGTGGCTAGGAAAGCGATTTTCTCACCCAGATGGAAATGACATTATTATATCTCCGCAATCAGAGCTAAAGGTGCAGCTCTCGAAAATCCTATCTCGTATAGCTGATCGTCTTATGCACTCATGGTTTAAACGATGGAAACGCTTTTTTCAAATGAGATTCGATGGAATGGAGATTCTCATTATCATTGTTTTGGTGGCCTCCGGGTACGGTACAATACCGTACCCGTTACAAAGAATACATCGGAGTGGGATGGAATTGTGGGAGCTGAAAGTGAGAGGCGATACTATCAAGGGATGAGGGAACTAGCACGACTCTGTATTTTAATTTCGCGCTACAAGGCGTCGTTCCTGTCCTTGGTGTCGTCAAAGGCGTCGCCTCATTGTAGGTCCGGAACGTCGCCACGGCACAGTAGCTCTGACGGAGGGTCGTCGGCGTCCCTTGGCTTGGGGATGAGTCTCCAGGTCTCGGATTACGATGACGGCGAGTCGGAGGGGCCTCAAAGGCAAAAATGTTGGATGTTAAACACGGCGGATGCTGTAGATGCAGCAGGCTTTTACAGTATCCACCTACACAAGGTGTACAAATAAACCGGCTGGTTTTACGGGTGTTGAAATATACAGGGTTGAGGACTCGGTGGTGAGCTAGATAGTTCCGGCTCTTTCAGTATCCAATGGAAGCTACCGTAGAGCTGTACAAGCAAAATTGCTGGGTTGTTTCCATTACTGTATATCGCAGCGAAATATACATATACAAGTTGGAAAGGTTGCTCCGGGGTCTTCGCTGCCCAGAGCGCACAGAAAACGCTCCTGCGTTCGATTCCGGATAGCCGAAACGTGACTCGACTACCGAAACTACAAATGAAAAATGTTTCCAAGAGACACGAGGAGTTCAGTCTCTTTCACGGTTTTCCGTCTTTCTTCCACTCGCTTCCTCATTCCTGTCGACTACCACGGACGACACGGAAGACGCAACCCCAACATCTTTCATGTACGCCCGTCTACCTTTGCGAAAGACGGAGATGCGGAAATAGTAAGAGTGACACATGCATTTCGACATTCATTGAATTCTTTTTTCAATCCTGCACTTCGAGTTCTTTTATGGTTATTTCATTCCTTCATATTTCAAGTAAAGATGGATAATCCACAAAATTGTTGTCTTGCATTTGGAGTTAACCTCGAGGGTGTGTTATTATCCGGCGGAATAAAGATCTCTTCTACTTCTGCCTTTTCCAATATTCAGACTGACAAAATTCTTTCATTTCCTTTGCGGATGAATATAGAAGAAGGAGATTGTATAATTCCACAAAGAGCAAGCAGCGAAGGAGTTCTTAATTTTTAAGAAATGACGAGGTCGCTATCATTAAAAATGCGGGAACCCTTAAGGTACTTATCGAACGAGTTTCACGGATTGCTAGTAAGTTCGACTAGTAAGTTTTCTTGATAACAATTTTAACCAAATTTTTGGTAGTTCTAACCAACCCTTTTTCTTCGTATACTTTTTTCTACGCAAGTTTATCTTAGGCACTACAAGAGAAGTATCTAATTTTAACGACAGAGAGTTACTATGCTGTTGAATAATAATACTTTACAATTTGTCAGGATCTTTCGTGAATTGATTGACATGATCGAGAGATGACCGTCATAGTATCCATGTCTGTATCAACTATCACAGCAACGAACATCAAAAATCTTGGAAGAAGGTAATATCTTTCCGAACTATATTTCGCGACGTTGTCGCGAAGCGTTGTTCGAACTAGTATCATAGCGATGAGTGAAAAAGTGATGGATAGCGAGAAAGAAAGAATAGAGAAAAAAGAATAGAAGAAAGTATAGGCACTGTACTGCTCCTACGCTAGTTTCTCCAGTTGGTTCGAACTCTGTTTCAAGCTCTGTCAGGAAGAAGAAAAGCAGAAGCCAGGAAGGGAGTGGACAACATTCGCACGCGAATCGACGACCGATTCGGATCTCACTTGGCTGCGATGTCGAAACTTTTCAAGTCTGTATTACCCGGCCGAGGATTTCACAGATATAGTCGAGAAACCATAGATACCTACTACCACTATTCTCAGCTTCTTCAAACTTTCATTCATTTTCTTGATTTGCCAATCTTCTTTCAGGATTACACTGAACTATTGATGAACGCTGAATATTCCGCGATAATGTTGACTTTTGACAAACTAATAGTAGGATTGATAATGTTTCTTCGTGAAAATTTACGAAGTTTGAGATAAAGAAAATCTGAAGAAAAAAATCCTGCCAGTTTTAGAGCTCCCTCAGCTATGGTGTTTTTTTTAAATTGAACTTTGATAAAAAAATAATAACCATAACGTTTTGCAATAAATTACTTGCCATAGCAATATTTGGATTATCGACATTGATGTTTGTGATGAACCAAACGGTCAATCATCTTAAGGATTTCACTTGTTCGTTAGTCGAAAATTCACTGGCTATTGGATTACGCCTTCAGAATATGCATCTATAACGTAGGTGTAGCTCATACAAGTAATATTAAGGAACCTTATGAGGAAAAGCGTCGGCGGCATCGTGAGACTCGCCAAACTTTGTAATTATGAAAGTTTCACCGATCCAGAATTCTCGTTAGAAGGAAACTCGAAAATCGGGTTACACCATAGAAGGAAGGCGTATACCTCTTCGATGCTGACGCGCAATTGTAGCGTAGAAGCGAAAGATGCATAGACGCGGAAGGGCCAAAGGGTGGAGGGAAAGTGAAGGTTTTCATCCTATTAAGGGGCATGATTTTGATCTCGCAAAGGGTCGAAAATCTTCGCGAATGTGTGCGTGAAGACAAGATATACATATAATCTTGCCTTTGATGATACTTCGCTAATTTACTGTATGTAGGATGTAAATTCATGGACTAATCATATCTTGCTTGTGTCGAAAGATATTAGTCAAATGTTTCATCTCAAAGCTAGTGCTATGAAAGGACAGATAGAAGATAACTAACACATTAATTACACTCAAGAAATAACTACTTGAAGAATAAAAAAGAAAATCTGATAGGCAAATAGGAAAAAAAATGTTATATGCGAACTGGTGCATTATTATTATTATTTTTTGCTCCTATAGTAGAATTTATGTTGCACTCCTCAGGCAACTTGATTAGGTTCTATGCATCATCATATCTTATAATATTATATCATATTTTACTTAATCAATTAAAAAAAATATCATATCATTATTGCAAACCTCATTCCTATCATTTTTCTTCATTTTTATCAGTAAACAAATTATGCGTAAATCAGAATACATACCACATTTCGAAGTAATGAACCACGTTGTGCGAACTTGACATAAATTTTATGAATTTTACGGATTTTTTTGTTAATAGATGACAATTTTTCTGTAAAACTAGAATTCGAGTCAAAATTTAGTGCGAAATTCAGAGAAAGTTTCTGTGAGCATCTGTGGACAGAAAATATTTGTTAAAACTACCGAAATTCCAATGTCATTTTTACTGTGTAGTAAGATATGGATTTACGATTATTTCCGGCTTTTCATCATAAGTTTCCTGTCAGAAGGCTTTTATCTCAATTCGTATATTGCAAACGAGAAGATAATACCGTAATTCTAAAGAAGGGACGATCAATGGATATCCACGTACAGCTATGCACTTCGCGTTATAATAGTCATGCTGATTATCGAACTCATGGGTTATGCCTTGAAGCGAGCATCATAGTCCTCGATGGCTTCTCAGATATTCACAGTGGCGAATGACTTCCGGCCTTCGCCATCCGTTCGTCTACGCTACTTCCTATCTTTATCCCTCTTGCTCTCTTGCCCTTGGTTTCTCTTGATTCTGTCATAGAACTCGCTCGTCTTCGCTCCTTCTCTTACGGGTGGTCGGCTTCCCCCTTGCGCACATGCTATTATATCCTCCGGAGTAATAACGGCGTTTGTCATGCAAAGCTCGGTGAAACTCGCCTTGCCCAGCCAGGATATTACATCGCTGTTCTCTGCGACGAAGCCCGCGGTTCCCGTTCTAGTAAAGTGGCCTCTGTGTCTGGAAACTTTGCATATAAAATTCGTTCACTCGATCTCCCGCTCCAGGATCGACGATGAAACGCATTCGACCAGTTCTCCGACCATTTACACACGTAGCGCATATCGAGGATAAATGCATTGGTTACTCATTGATACTCGAACTTCAGTAAAAGCATTTCTATTCGACGATTGCCAATTCTTCAGAGTGAACACGTATTTCCTGTCTTTTTTATACTGTATTTTATATTTTTTTATCAAATGAACAAAAAGTTTTTTTCTGAAACCGTGGACAAAATGATATTGTCAATTCTGCAAACGAAGTTTTGTCAATTTCTCGTTTTACAATAAAGGTTCAAAATAGTTTGCAAAAAATGTTGTATTTCCAATTTACAAGAAATAAAAAAAAATTGTACTTTTGTTAAATTTATACAATCGTTTAGTTACTGTTTAATATAAAAGTGGAATGCACTGATATACTAATCCTTTCAGAGTCAAGAGTCCAACCGGTGCGTGGAAGAAAAAAGAATTCTTGAATGTTGAACACGTTTTTAAATCAAAATAGAGGAAAAATAAAACCCTATAATATGAATTTAAAAAAAAATTCTTACGTGATATTGAGTTTCCCTATCGTGGAATTTATATGCAATGAAAATTCCTGGTAAAATTCAAGAATTTGTTAGAATTTACAAGAATTTCTCCATTGAAAGTAAGAAAAATATTCAGAAAAATAGCTATTCCTACAATGTGGGCAATAACGCCAGAAAACTTTATTATAACTGAAAAACGTATTTGTAAAAAAAAAAAAAACAATATCCCTGTGAGCTTAAATTTTTTTTTCTATTGGACCAAATTATGATTCTCAGCAAATTTGTTGACTTTTATGCGTTATTTCATAACATGACATACGACTATAAATGATTATTCTCATTATTAAATATTCACAGGCATTCGCAAAGTAAACAAACCTATCGGTATTTCATTAACCCTCGCATACACAATCCTATTATTTTATTATCTTTCCTCGTCGCAGTTTCGTGCATCACGTGCACAAGAAAGCATAATACACGAGTGTCTTTGCAACTAAGAAAACTTGCTAAAGCTCAGTGTTCCGTATTGAGTCATATGAAAGAATGGACTTTGTGTTGGTAGCTACGAACCGTCTTGAAGAGACACTATATAACTTACTCTACCTCTCGTCGCGGAACTTGGAGCGACACGCATTACGTAACTTCCCTTGAATGACTTCACCCACTCGTCCACGTTTACAGAGCCTATATATTACGCCGGGAACTCTCAATCGATTACACTCTTGAGACTTTCGATATTCACTCGAACGATTTCTTGTCCCTTGTGTTGCTGCTGTGTCGTCTGTTCTGGGCGAGAGTAAAAGAGAAAGAGGCGGATAGAAAGACGCGCAGTATATACATCAGACAAGTGCATCGACCTCGCTTGATGCAAACCGCAAGGCTCTGCCCTCAAGAAAAGCGTTTTATCGTCGAACGCTGGAGCTTTATTCACATACATATAGTATATGTACGCGTACATGATTATGTACTCTAAAGGAGAACGGCCAAGACGATAACGACAACGAGGAGAGATAAGAGGAGCTTCGGTGCGAAGCTCACCGACCTCGTTCACATGAAGTCGACGACAAGCACGTACATCGATTATTTTTATTTCTTATATATATATATATTATATACGCATGTGTGTGTATGTGTGTGTGTGTGCTTTTAAAAATGCGTGGGGATCGACAATATGGGTGTACCATTCTATTATTTTTTTTTCTCATCATTTTCTATTGCTGTCCTTGTCGCCAATCAGTACCCTCGGGCATTATTATTAGAGGCATCATGAGCGCGAAAATAATTGCCGGGCGTTATCTCGTCAGCCTTGTATAATTACAGTCACACTAATTTATATCCACCAATCGACGGACCGCAGAAACCCTGTAAAGCATTAGTTGTAGGGACCCTCGACTGTGGCTATGTGATGGCCTCCGCCAGCCGACCTATTCTCTCTCCCTTTCTCTCTCTCACATTACAACCCTTGATAATCAGCCAAATTCACGCTCACCACGCAACAAATTTGCGGGAGAATCGTGACCGCCCAGCGACGACGGGAGTTATATTAGCGCCAGATGAGACTCGCAATTAAGGGAAAAAAAGTTGCCAAAGGGAAACGGCAAATCAGTTAGACTTTTTTTGTGGTGCACTGTTGTTCGAGGTACATGGTCAAATGTACATCGCACATACATAACCAGTCAAGAGAATTTTTCGATATGAAATTTCGTTTTTCGATTGATGTTGAATAAGTGTAAAAAGTTTTTAATAAATTCGCAAAGAATACAGAATGACATTTTTTTCGAAGTTTCATTTATTCTTTGTATAAAACAATTTAGCTGATTTTTCTGAAAACATATAGTTTTCCATTTCAATTTTATTTTTTGGAAATCTCGTATTCGATAGATTTTTAAAGCCAGTTTCATAAAGATGGAATTCTATTTTATGTATAGCATTATGCACTTCAGTAAAATCTAAAAGAAAAAATTTGTCTGCGAACAACGAATATAATTCAGACCAGACCAGACCAGACCAGACCAAACCAGACCAGACCAGACCAGACCAGACCAGACCAGACCAGACCAGACCAGACCAGACCAGACCAGACCAGACCAGACCAGACCAGACCAGACCAGACCAGACCAGACCAGACCAGACCAGACCAGACCAGACCAGACCAGACCAGACCAGACCAGACCAGAACAGACCAGACCAGACCAGAACAGACCAGACCAGACCAGTCCAGACCAGACCAGACCAGACCAGACCAGACCAGACATGATGAACATGAGCGAATGTTTTTTTTTTTAAATCTAGGATACCCAAAATATGTAGTTACAGAAAAATGCTTCTTTTTCCGTATATCATATGTTATAAGACAATAACATTCGAAGCCTTCTTCGCCTCTAAACAATTTGCACATTTGAGGAGAATTATCTGACCGTGCCGTCAATTCCGTTGGTACGTAATTACGTTTACGAATAGAAGGCTATGCGATAGTAGATGAACAGACATTTTTGCTGGATGGGTTTCAGTACACAAAAAAATGTATCACAGAGGCTCGAGCATGCGATGTGAAATATTCGGTGCAGGAATCACAAGAGACCGAAAACGAATGAAGCAGAACACCAACGGAAACTCGTTTCTTTCTGGCAGTACCACTCATTCCCTTGGTGGCCGTAGTTTTTCTCCGGTTCGTCCGAGAATTCACGAATCACACCGAAGGCAAATAAAAAAATAACATATAACCAGAGAGAATTCTGTATTGAGGATAAACAAACAAACTAGTCTGGAGAGCCGGTGTCCCGACTACCCCTGGAGACACGAATGTGCACACAAAAAAAAACATGTGAACTCGTGAAACATTCTGCTGAGAGAAATTCGCCCATCGGATACAACAATGCATACATTGTCAATCCTTTGGTACGTAGGTTTTACTTGCACGAAAACTGCATTGCAAACGGTCATGAATATGCTTTGGGATTACAAAAAGAATGGTACAAATTCTCCACTAGTATAAAAAAACAAACATTTTTTTTTTTTTTGCAAAACTAATCATTTTTGAACCACCTGAATTGTCATTGTTGTCTCAACGAAGATACTTATGTCCTAGACGAAAAAGGCATGTCAATTTAATTGTGCCGAAATTACAAATACATCACACGATTTTGGACCACTAATAATAAAGCACTCATGTTGTATGCTGTGCTCAACGTCACAGACGGATATGAAGCATTCATCACCATGGGCCATTGGAATCCTGTATAATGCAGATTCAGAGGGGCAAGAGACAGGGGTGCTTCTGGGTACTGAGGAAACCTAACAGAGGTGATAAACACATATAGATATCAACAGAAAGGGGTGCATCAGAGAAGCACTGGGTTTGTACATAAACGGACATCGTGGGCAATTGAACGGGTTATGTACTGGCCGATCAATCAGCGTTAAACGCCCATCAAACGGGGGCTGGCATAGAAATCCCTGTACGACAACGATTACCACTGCGCTGAGACGTATCGTGTACGCTAAGTTCCGTCGGTTGATGCAACAAGAAGGGTACATCAACGATGACATTGAGCAAATTTTCAGGCGCCCGTTCGCCTAATGTCAAGAAGTGACAAATCGTTGATTGATCCATTTATTCAGTCTTAGAAGTCATTCATCATTCGGCTGCTTTATCGAGACCGGATCTGTTTAATTTTATCAGCAATATATCTTCCATTGTTTTTATTCTGATGTTGTAGATCGATTATAGATCCATCTTCGATACATCGTCACTTCTACATCCACATTCGGTACTTGATCAAATGTACATCCACATTCGATACTTCATCAAATGTACATCCACATTCGATATTTCATTAAATCTACATCCACATTCGATAGTCCATCAACTCTACATCCACATTCGGTACTTCATCAACTCTACATCCACATTCGGTACTTCATCAAATATACATGCACATTGAATACTTCATCAACTCTACATTCACATTCGATACTTCATCAACTCTATATCTACATTCGGTACTTCATCAACTCTACATCCACTTTCGGTACTTCATAAACTCTACATCGACATTCGAGAAATCATGACCTTTACAACAATTAATGGTAAATCATTAACTCTAAATTAACCTCCGACAGATCATCAACACTGAATTAACCTCCGACAGATCATGAACTCTACATTAACCTCCGGTAGATCATCAACTCTACATTAACCTTTGGTAGATCATCAACTCTGTATTAACTTCCGGTAGATCATCAACTCTGCATTAACATCCGAGACATCGTGAATTCACGATTCCACAGCAATCTACAGTAAATAATTAACTCTGAATCAACATCTAGTAGATCGATGTTGTGTGATAAAAATCACTTCTTTTCTTATGATATCCCCGTTGTTTTCGTCTGTCGAATTCGCAGTTGCTCGGTCATCCCTACCTCTATTAAACATCCTAAATAACCACGATATTAGAGCAATGGTCTGCCGACTTGAATTAATTTCATTTGGAACTGAATTTAACTGCATCGTTGATTAACTCATCCCTATCTTACACACGATCAAACTCTCATCGAATATGTAACAGTTTAAACAGTTTATACCAAATACACAGGCAGAGATAGACAGCTTTGTCGATAGTAATAGTCGATTTGTAAATAGCTTCAAAAGAACGAACAAAAATATTCAACATTCCAATTATACCTTACTTTCGCGTTTGCTAACTACAGAGAGCGCTCATCTCCCCCACCCCCCTCTCTACACTCGTTATTCCCAACCCAAAACTCCTCAATACATATATGCATTTGTAACGTTTCGCGAATTCGGCGGAAATCGAGCGTTGCTGACACATGCTGAACAATGGAATGATTTCTCGAAAGTCCATGCACCCCTCGTTTCAATTCTATGTATCCTACATAATACATGCATTGTACATACATAGCGACTGTAGATATGGAATATCTCGGCAAGCTCTAGCTACATAATAATATCATATATGTATCACATACATCCCTGCAATGTGGGGTTTAGAAAGGGATTTAATGTAAATGGAACGAATACCACGACGACATTGAATATTGTATCATTTCGATATTGATACAAAAAAAGCAGTTACAGTTGACTGCGGATACAGAACGAATGGAAATGTCATGTGACATAAAAAGCGTCGAATATACGATAAAATCGCTTTATAATTCCCTCCCATGCTGTTCGAAACACGTTTTATTTTTTATTATTACTACCTGTGTGCAATATTTTCGTTGACGAAAAATTGTGAACGTAGCTAGAAAAAAAAATGATCAATTAAGCATTATACGAGGGTACGTCACTCAAATTATGCTACACCCTCCCTTATTGCTTCGTAACCCGTGCATAAGGGGTTCGAGAGCAAGCCTCATCCACGCCAAGTCCTCACGACACGTCCTGTCGACGAACTTGTCAGAGCCTCTGTGTCACACCCTAAATGCGGCCTCGACAAGTTTTACAAGCGTCAAGGATCGGCAATGTTAAACGAGAGTATGCATAGCTAGCATCTATAAATATGTATTATCATTTATTTATTTACTTACACCGAGAGAAGGAATATAGTACTCATTCCCAGATTCGTATAGTAATTGGAATCCAAAATGGAAGAATGGCATTTTTCCACTTTGGATCCTCATAACTATACGAATCTGGGAATGAGTACTATATTTTTCTCTCGTTGTACATGTAATAAAGTATAAATTAAAGAAAATTTTATTGGACCATCACACCACAGACATTCCCAAATACTCACATAGACACTTTGTGGCATTACTTTTAAATTATCGATTATATTATTGTCAATCATAGCAGAAGAATCAAGCAAATTTTATGCTAAACTCAAAAATTTTAAATTCGCAGTTGAAATTGTTGATATTGTCTCATCAACCACCTCATAGATCATATTTGGGAAATTCTCAAATAACGTACTTTACCAGATTGCTAATAATTATCGATTACTAAATTATTTCAAAAAGTGAAAAATACTTATAAATATTTAATTGTAAATTTTCAAGAAACTCTATTAAGGAGGGACATACATAATAATTTAATCTATGAATAATCTATAAATATGTATTATCATTTATATATTTATTTACATATAAATAAAGTATAAATTTAGGAAAATTTCTTGGACCCTTATAGACATTTCCAAATACTCACACAGACGCTTTGTGACATTACTTTAAATTTATAAATAATTAATTTATAAATTTTCAAGAAATTCCTTTAAGGATGGACAGCTATAATAATTCAATCTGTGGTCTTTCTGCTTCTGTGGAAAAATTCCGGAAAGTATGCAAGATAAGTCATGTATAGTCGCAAAAGTCGTATGTCCTGATTCTTGTGGGACATGAACACAGAAGAGATAAATGGTCGTGCGGAGGCCACATTAATTTTCTTTTAATACTTGGTGTCGTGTCACTGTCGCGTCTCTTGATACAGTAAGTAGACATACATGCACAGGCTTACCAATACATGTGCCATGTGGTGGATGTGCAGCATGCAAAGCTCGTCTCAACTATGTAAGGCCGCGCGGTTATTTCTCATATAGAATATCCCTACACCCATAATATGATGAAATGCTTTGATGCAGCTACTGTTTCGTTATGAATATATGTGTTCACCTCATAGGCGAGCATATAAACATATGTGCTCACCTCATAGCCGAGACAGTAGCTAAACATGGGGCATTCCATCCCGATTCGACCTGAGTCTGACCCTCGACCTCTCCAACTTGGCTTGTAATTTTTTTACGGGTTGGTTAGATCCTCAAATGCACCAGATTTTATTTTTTTTATTTTTTCTATGCAACATTTTTTTCTTAATATTTTTTTATAGCGACATATGGAATGCCATAATTTAAAAATACTGAAAAATACATTGTTGAATATCTAAATTTTCTAGCTTATAGCCGAAACAGAAATTTTTCAATTTTTTCAATTACGGCATGCTGGTGCTAGAATGTGGCTTGTATGGTGCTGGAATAGTCTTAGTTCAGAATAATTTGAAAAATTCCTAAAAATCTGAAAAAATTCTAAAAAATCCGAGTTTACATAAATAAACGTTTGATCAGTCGCCTCAGTAGATTCATTTTTTTTTTCGATTTTTTAATAATTTTTTAAAATCGAAAAGCTTAAAGACTATAAAAAGAAAAATCTTACCCACTTTGACTATAAGCTAGAAAAGTTTGATATTCAACAATGTATTGTTCAGAATTTTTTCAGATATTTAAATTATGTCATTCGATGTCACTTTAAAAAAATATTGAAAATTTTTTTAAAAATACTATATAAAAAAAATTTGTATAGAAAAACTAAAAAATAGAAATCTGGTGCATTTGAGGATCTAATCAATCCTACAAAAAATTACGAGCCAAATCGGGGAATCGGTCGAATCGGGACGGAATGCCCCATATATATATACATATATATGGGGCATTCCCCAATTTTATATACATATATATGTATATATATATTTAGTCACGACTTTGCTGAGTTCTATGTGTGCACTATACCAAAAATGCTAAGATAGTTCGAGCTTGATGGGATATATGTCGGTTATATGTATAGGATAAACATTGTATCAATATATAGCACGTACAAACGTTGTCACGTCTGCTTAGGTGAATTTTGGTCTAGATACTTCACGTGTACAGTGTTTCAAAGTTAGCAGCAGGTTCAGCGAAGAAGGGTGTATGCTGTTGCATTATTTAAACCGAAGTCGAGACAACTCTATAGAAACATGCTGTAGTCTCGTTGCTGTAGTCTCGTTGCTCTAGTCACTTCTTCTTCGAACTCTCGTTCGATACTGCGCGGGTGCTGCTAAGTTTCGTCGTTCGCATGATAGAAGCAGCTCGGGGTAATGCTTGTACGGAAATTTATGTTGAATCGAAACTTGTTCGACATTCAAACGAATCAATAAAATCTATTTCTCATTTGGAAATGTTGAAATGTTTACCGAAGGAATTACGACTTGGAACTAACTTTGCTAGCGCGGAACTATTATAAGAAATAGCAAATACAAGATATGTAAAAATGTATAAATATGGTAAGTTTGGAAATAAAATCATTTTTCAAGCAAAATCTCATATTGATTTTATTTACTTTTTTCTCAATTTATATAAAAATAATAAAATACACTTGTGTGTTTTTAGGTTGACCACCAACACAGTCAGTATGAAAATATAAAAACATTTCTGTGTGTGTGTGTAATAATTTGCGACAATGTCGATCGAAAAAAGTATTGCACAAGTTTCAGTCGTCTTAAAATTCCTAATCTGGTTATTCTGGGACGTTTCTTAATTAACTCCTAATACCACGATTCGATATTTACAGTATAAAACAAAATCGAAGCTCATTTCGGTACAATTTCCAGATCTATTTTGACAATGATGTCTGTCAATACCCATCGACCGCCATCCATTCTTCTCCAATAGCAATAATAGAAAGTTGTTGAGATTTCAGAGTCGTGATTAATACTCTGATCGTTGACCCTGCACTTTCGTTCGGTTGAAATTTTAATGAGTTATGCGATCAATTGCTACAGCTTTTCAATTTTTTTGTTCTTTGTCCATAAAAGGTAATGAGGTCGAGAAAAAGAAGGAGACTGAACAGATATTCTTCGTACGTTGAACTCGAGCTCGGGCACCTCCTCGTTGAGTAAACGGTACCATCAGCATCGCTGGGATGATGCACCCCTGTACCACGTCGGGCCATCCGGGCTTAATAACTCGGTGATGGGCAGAGTGGAGGTTGGCGACGTTGAGAGGCACTGTTAGCATCAGACAGTTCTATACAATACCGGAGCGTAACAGTAGTAGTAGTAGTAGTAGTAGTAGTAGTAGTAGTAGTAGTAGTAGTGGTGGTAGTAGTAGTAGGTAGGTGAAGCAGAGACGGAAGAGAAGCAAGTGTCCGCGTGCTCGATTTAAAAGTTAATAAAAGGGATTCCTGGTAAAACGTGTGGGGAATGTCAAAGCGTAGAAAGCGGTAGGTAGGAACATAGTGTTCGTCTGGTGTCGCCTGGAAAAGCATGAAACAAAAGGTAGGTCTCAAAAAGAAAAAAAAAGGACCTGTGTCGCTTATTTCAACGACGTTAATGTCTCATCGACTACACGTCGACACACTTCCGTTAAGACCTTTTAGGGTCAGCTCGGTCTATCAGTCTAGACGATAATGGATACTGACGACTGTAGCTAGAGCTCAATTTTCGACAATTTTCTGTAATATCTCCGTTAAAGGGTTACATAACGAAACTCCTTTTCTCTAATTTAATTAACAAATTGCGACGACAACAATTTCACTTTTCCTTTGATTCCACCCACTACCGATATCTTTCTACAACCGCATGATCGAGAGTGGAACTTAAGACTATTGATGAGTCTGGTCCGTAGAGAATAACACGGAGAAAAATGGTTAGATGACTGGACAAAATTGTTACATGTTTGGGGTATCTTAATAAAATAAAATAAATATCAAATTCATTGCTTCAGCTACCGCCGATTGCTCACCTCAACTACACTCAACTAGTTGAAATTTCTAATTGGTTGTTTGACTTACCATTCAATTAGTTGACTTACCATTCATTTCGCTGATTTACCATTCAATTGTTTGATTTACCATTCAAATGCTTGATTTACCATTCAATTGTTTGACTTACCGATCAATTGGTTGACTTACCGATCAATTTGTTGCCTTACCAATCAATTGTTTGACTTACCAATCAATTGGTTGACTTACCGATCAATTTTTTGCCTTACCAATTAATTGATTGACTTACCAATTAACTGGTTGACATACCAATCAATTGGTTGAACTACCAATCAATTGATTGACTTACCAATCAATTTATTGACTAACCAATCAATTGATTGACTTACCAATCAATTGATTGACTTACCAATCAATTGATTGACTTACCAATCAATTGATTGACTTACCAATCAATTGGTATACAGACAAATGAGTTTTCTGGCCTACCAATCGAATGAAAAGTGTCTTGGACAAAGCGATTGGAAAATCTAAACTTAATTGGTTTTGCCGACTAAACCCGGCGATATAGATATGCTATTAGTTGCTACAAAAAAACCTCTTCGAAACAACATAATTATCATGATTATTTTTTGATGACGTATAATACCATGCAGATTGGTAGGTGCTATCCATTTTGGTGGGTCTTCAAACTAAGCCAGTTTTTCCCTGTAAGAAAAGCTATATCATTCTGTAAACACTCATCTACCATCTTTCGTTACATTTAAGACTCGCATCGTCGTTAATGGTGTTTGTGCCAAAAGTAGTATTTCAACAATGTGCACTCACAGTTTCCAAGTTTTATGCAGGAAGTTGAGCTAACGTAATTTCGCTTTTTTTAAAATCACTATCCCGAAGTGCACTCACAGACAAAACTTTAAACCCAAGAAACGATCCGTACATCAAGATTGTCAATTATCCACAAGTTTTGTCTGATTTGCATCAATTTGTGTTTCAAAGCGTTTCTTCGTAATTGACGTAAATGGCTGATTCCGCATCGCTGACTAGGTCGGCCAGGACGAAGACAAAAAGGAATACGAAGATACAATTGCTAGACTGAAGACTAACTGGTATTTATCGTCTGCTCCGCGTTTTCCTGAAGTTGCAGCCAGCAAAAGGAAGAAGGAGAGAGGAAGACGGAAAACTGCGCCGTAGGGGGACATGAACTTTCGCCATTAGCTAAATTACTTCATGTCCTCGGGATAGGAGGAGAGGGACAAATGGGCGTGAGCGAAAAAGAACACGCTCAGCAACGAAGCTATAGCGAAGGCACGAAGCACACGGAACGAGAAGGCGCCAAGACTTTACCACGTAATTGAAGATTAACTTCAGGACAAGAATTGAAGTAACTTCAGCTCGCTCAAGAATTAAAAATTAAGTTATTACTCAACACACACAAGTCATATCGAAGGAAGTATAGTAAAGAAGATATCTCTGGTCATTCGCCTTCTCAAGGCCCAACAATTGTATTTATATTAATTGTAGATGCTGATGACAAAGACATACGAATTAAAAATTCTGAAAATACTGCAAAAAAAATGCACTAAAAAAATCAGTTGAGATAATTGATTTATTAATTCCCTTAAACTCGACTTCGTTTCGAACGAAAAAAGAATTGCTTGCTGGACTTAAGTTTTTACTCTCTCGTGTACAATTTAAACGTTTAATAATTCGGAATGCCTGAGAAAAAGAGTGCTTTCATTTAATATTGCATATTACAGCGTTTCCATTTTTACGAGCTTTTAAGGTTGAATACATTTGCAAGCACCTATTGTTAAATTATCATCGTACGAGATCAAAGGCATTACAAGGAGCGATACGAAGTGAAGGTATTCATAAGTTGAAATTTCATATTAAGAATTTCGTGAGGTACTCTAATTACAATTATGTGCAAATTGATTTAATAACAAAATGGTTATTCCATGTATTCTATAATCGATTTCTCAACAGGTAAATATTCCATCACAAGGTGATGTAAACGATTTCAATATTGAAATTCTCCAATGAAATTTTATCCATGCGACGAGATAGAAAATGTCCGAAGCTCACGGTCCTGCATAGTGGAGACATGCACTGAGCAGATCATTTGATTTACTGCGTTACTTCATGGAAAGAGTATAGATGAATGTGGAAAGTTCGATCTTCCATAGTAATTTTTCTTGCCTTTTTTTTATTCTCTTAGCTGCGAACTATATGCAAACCTTATTCTTATTTCATACCATACTTTTTTATTTTATTGAAATATGGGGTATTGAACGACGACTTCCTGCTAGTATTGAAATGCAGGAAGCCAAATACGAGAATGATACCGATTGACTGAAAACTGAATGCAGAAGAAAGTGAAGACCAGAAAGTGAAAGGTCCAATAGACGTGATATAAGAATTATTGAAGGGGTAAAACGGATTCCAGATCGTGATACAAAATGTGAAGAAGACTTACTTAGCCCTGAAATATTTAAGGCCGGATTTGCTTAGAACAACATCACAATTTTTTTAAAGGAATTCAGTAACAGCCTTAAATATTTTTCTTATACATTTTTTAGTGACCATATTTTTGTCGAAATTGTGCAAATCTTAATTTTTTAAAAATAATTGTAAAAATGAAGCCAGAGTTGTAAGACCTATTTATCGACAAAATAAACATTGGTGGTATAATTATCCTAATATTCATTACTTCATAATAATAATCCCAAGTGCTTATCAAAATATGTACAAACTTTTGAATTACTACGAAAAAAATTGAAGATTTTCATCTTCCATTTATTTTTCAATGCCTGTCATTGTTTTTCCAAAAAAAAATATGTCGTGAAATGTTATTAGCTTTTTTTTAGCAATCGTAACAAAATTTAGTGTCTTTTCTTAAAATAATTATTGCAAAGCAATAACATTTATGTCACTTATACGACAAATTTTCCATGAAGTAAAATGATGGAGGCTTGCAACTCTGAATATAAAAAATGTTAACAATTACATTGCTTAAACCTGTCAGACCGACCTTTATTTATTTTTGCTATTAAAGTGTTTTAGCCTCGAACGGTGCTGCGTGGAATTTCATATTAACTTCCTTTTCCTCGTGATCCAATAAGCCCCGGTCACCGCTTATTTTAGTCAACGGCCAACCGAGGATCGGAGAATCTCGAAGGGTGCGAAGGGAGGATCGAGAATAAGGAAGGGCGTGCAAGCACTAAGGCAATATCACACTCGACTAGCGCAGCTCGTCTCAGCATACTAAGCGAGTCAGCTAAACGCGAACGAAGGAAAAAGAAGACGAAGAAATAGAGAATGCAAGAAATGAAAGAGAATAGAGGATAGAGGTAAAGTAGAGAGTGATTTTTAAAACAAAACCAACGCCTGCGGGAATTTTAAATAACCGCGATAGACGGTGCGGCACCTTGTGCATACCGTCGATGGTGACAGAGGGTTGCTTGCTGGAAAGGATAAAAGAATCACAGCAGCAATTCATCGAACAGGATAAAGGCACGCCACGTTTGAAGAAAAGCACATCACTAAAATTTTATTCAAAAAATGATTGTGCCACGATATTAGTGATTATGTTTTTTAAATAATATCGAAAAATTGAAATTGTAATAACATTATTGGAATCAATGGAAAATATTTTGTAGAAATATTGTGATAAGTTTTTATTTATTTATTTATTTTTTTGCAGTTTTTAATTCAAATTTTATCTGATATATTATATTTTATCTGATAATGTGTTGAAGATCTGCCAGAATTTATATGGAAATATCAATACAAAGCAGAGAAAATATATGATATTTGAACGATTTTTATTTTTTATTTTCATATTTTATATTTTGAGTTTATCGGAAAATGGAAAGCTCATTGTAGTCAGCGGTAAAAAAATATAAGTATGTAAGATTCGGAAAAAAAATTATAGTATAATATTTTAAAATATCTATATAAAAAGATATATGATAATTGGTGAGTGCTTGTTAGTACTCACAATAGTATATGTGAACATATACTATTGTCAAATTTTTATTTAATTGACAATTTTCTTAATGAATATAATTTTTTTAAATATAAAAAATAACAGAATCCTCGTTTTCGATCTTTATTTGTAAATCCAGCTTCATTTTATAAATCAAAAATGGAGAATGCATTCTCAATAGAATTCTAGTACTGATAATTTTTTTTCAAAATTTTTAAATACAAACAAATAAAAATGTCTGAAAGAATATTTTTCCCACAATGTCGAAAATAATGTCAAATTATTAATAAAAGAGAACGCATCCCAACTGCCAATCGAGATAGCAATGAAACTGGTTTCATTATAAATTCAACACTTATTACGGCGATAACTAACTGATTTAAATAAAATACTATAGCTACCCGTGTAGAAAAGATTCAGAATCCAGGATGGAGTCCGGGCTATCCAGGACAGACTTCAAGATAGATAATGGAATAGGATGAAATTTCATTCTCCATCCTGAATTGCCCAGACTCCATCCTGAACTTATAATTTTTAAGTGGGTAACTTTCACAATAAAATTGATGCGATATTGTGAAAGAACAGTTTGAGAATATTGTGTTAAAAATTAATCGTCAGGCGTTGATAGGGGAATATTTTTTACGACTTCTCACGCGACGCTACTGCTGCTGCTGAGATTGCCGATGGTAATATTATATAGGGGTAGGGCCGATGGTAATACTATATAGGGGAAGGTGGAGCAAAGTGAAACAGTCATTTGTGGCATAAAATGTGGGGCAAAGTTAAACACCCCGACATTGTATTAAAATCGCGTTTCAACAATACATTTCAGTATTATTCAAAATACAATGTTTTTAAAATCATTTTGAGTATTTAAACCAATAAAATCTTCAAATAAAAAAATCGAAAATGGTCAAAGTGGAACACTCCGACATTTTTACAAAATTGCGTTTCTACAACGCAATTCAAGGAGGAAATCATGGTAACTTCACAAAATAATAACTTGAGCAAATAGGAATTGGATGGTCGGGGCAAAATGAAACAGTTGTTTGTCGCAAAAATGTGGGGCAAAGTGAAACACTACAACATTTTTTAAAAAACGCGTTTATACAATATAATTCAACTGAATTATTCAAAATACAATGTTTTAGAAGCCATTTCGGGTGTTGAAATTAATAAAATCAGCGAATAAAAAAATCGAAAACGGGGCAAAGTGGAACACGCCGACATTTTTTTAAAGTTACGTTTCAACAACTCAATTCAAGGAGAAAATCATGGTAGCTTCACAAAATAATAAATTGAACAAATAGGAAGTGCCTGGTCGGGGCAAAATGAAACAGTTGTTTGTGGCAAAAATGTGAGGCAAAATGAAACACTCCAACATTTAAAAAAAACGCGTTTCTACAATATAATTCAACTGAATTATTCAAAATACAATGTTTTAGAAGCTATTTCGGGTGTTTAAACCAATAAAGTCAGCGAACAAAAAAAATCAAAAACGGGGCAAAGTGGAACACGCCGAAATTTTTTAAAAGTTACGTTTCAACAACTCTATTCAAGGAGAAAATCAAAGAAACATTACAAAATAATAATTTGAAGAAATTCTAGCTAACTTTTTAAATTCGAATTTAATAAATAACTTTTGAAAATAATTTTTTTTTAAGCATTGTGAAACTGTACAGAGAGAATTGGAGGTCGACACCGACATATCTTTCCTATTGACAAAAATCGCAAGTGTAATCAATTTCTCCGAATTCATCAACCCCAGCGCAAGATATGTGTGGCCAGCTTAAAAAATCTTACACTTACAGTGTAAATTACACTTTAACTTGAAAAAGTTAAAAAATCATACATTTCAAAATTTGGGGCAGTGTTCCACTATGTCCCATCAAATTTTTTTTTGACGATGCTCAAAATCGATTATTGGAATCGACTTTTTGATTTAAAAGCAGGAAAAATACACTTTGCGTTTCGTGATAAAGACATTTTTTGCTTATGCGTTTCACTTTGCCCCACCTTACCCGATAGATACATATATATATAGGTAGGTGTAATGCGGAACTGAGAAATATTCCAGACGAACGAATCACCACGCGCTCATCCTAGCGCGAGAGTTGAAGGGAATCCGCGTCGAGGGCGAGAGTGACAGCAGGGGAAATTGGAAAATTGATCTGGAAGTCGGGACGGATCCGTCACGGGGTGACCTGCCTCAGCTTCCTGGACGCAGAAGCTTCCACCGATACCGTCACCGTCACAACCATTCCTAACTCTCTTGCCTCTCCTCTTTCCACTTTTCTCATCTCCGTCCTCAGTTATAGTCCTACCGCACTAACAGCATCCACTTCCCAATACTCTCATCCCCGAACGACTTCAAGCCGTTTCTATAGAGATATTTAATTCCCCAATGGCCTCCGGCTATTAACTCTGACAAGATCCTCGACAAGATCACCGTATTACAGGTAATTCTAGTATTTTTTTTCTCTCCTCATTTTAGATGCGACGTTCGTTTTTTTTTAATCGACGTATTTTATTGGATAACAGGAAAGGTAGAAGTGAAGGTTGGATGGAAATTCCAATTTCTAAAGTCATAATTTAATTTGATATTCCATTCTCTAAGAAGCATATCATTTTTCTTTTTTTTCTGTTGGGTTATTAAATAAGTAAAAAATCAAAATGGAAGTTTCAATACAATCACATTTAATCAGATGTCTTCGTGATAATTTGACTCAGTGTTTTGCATATTTACATGAGACTGGTCCATCCTGTTGTAACTAGTGGTAATGATTAGTCTCGCTGATTCCAAGTTTCTTATGGCTTCTCAACCAATTATCTGCAAGTGCAAGAGGGTGGTGAAGGCTTGTACGTGAAACACACGAAGCCACGTTGACTTAGAGCTTAAAAGGTCACCAAGCACAAGAGTAACTTGCACATAGCACTTTGGAAAGCGCGCTAAGTGCAAAGCAATCTGAATAGCTATTCATTTCCCCTGGGAATGTTTGTAATAGCGAGTAAATTAATTTTGTAATTTATTATGATTATCGCCATTGACAGATCATATATCTGATAGACATGATTAACCTTCTGAGTCTAAGATTTTTTACTCCCGACTGCCCGCCGGGCAAAAAGACGGGTGTTATGCGTTTCACGGTGATCAGCTGATCGATTCGGATTTCTTTGTCGCCAGTTTTCTCCGAAACCACAACAAATGGCTTGACCAAATTTGGCACATGGATTCTGACAGTGATAAAGATGGTTCTAAGACATATTTCGGTACGATAAATTATTAATTCGCTGAATTACAAGTATTTTTTGAAAAACCTGTTTGAAAATATTGATTTTACCGCCATTAGTCATCTCAAGCAAATCCATCGTCTGCTGTGTACTATTAATGTATTTCGCCACTTTTCTCCGAATTCACAATAAATGGCTTAACCAAATTTGGTACATCAATTCTGACAGTGAATAAGATGGTTATTAGACATATTTCGGTACAATAAGTTACTAACTCGCTGAGGTAAGAGTGTTTTTTCAAAAAGCCCGTTTGAAAATATTTTTTTATTACCGCCATTAGTCATTCCCAATAAATCCATCGTCTGCAGTGTACTAACCTTACACAAACAATTCGATGAAGCGTAGTGTACGACGATACTAATAAATAAATAATCTGTGTATTGTTTACTTTTTTTTTATTATTTCATTACTGTCCTCGATTAAACCGCGTATCATAATAATGTAATAATAAAGGTGATTCGACGAAATTTCTTCGAAGCATCTGACAAGTGTTAAAACAGAATATTAATAAAAAATATATATATTAATAATGAGGTATCATATATAATAAACAGGCAAATTATAATAATAAGATAAAATGTATTTTAACAAAAATGTTTTTGTCTTGCAATTATTTTTAGGTGGATTAGAAACATAAGGTGTTGTGGAAGGAGCTATCAAATAAAAGGGGAAAAAATCATCGCAACTGTTTTCATCTCTCCGTATATTTTTGTTATTATTATCATTTTTTACTTGTGATTTATTTTTTTATATCTTACACGTCTAGCCATTACCTCATTCCTGGTCTGCTGTCATGTAAATGTACATATTCACCTAAGGATGAACTTTAAAAAGTATGAAATAAAAATAAAATTAAAAATTTAAAAAAAACTCCCGACTTAAAAAAAAACTATATAAAAAAAATTTGATTTTATAAATTCAATATTCATAAAAATTAATCTGAAAAGGATAAAATAATTTCCGGTATCGTTTTAGTGAACAAATCATTTGAATAATAATTATTTATTTACTGCTGTCAATACTGTCGGGAGACGTCCCTCAAATATCGTAATCATCTATTGCCTATCAAGAGACGCGCTGGCGTCTGGACACTTATAGAAAAGAATGATTATATACAATAAGGACATTTGCCAACCCAGAAGAAGACGTCTCCGGACTGTATTGACAGCAGTAAATAAATAATTAGTATTCAAATGATTTGTTCACTAAAACGATACCGGAAATTATTTTATCCTTTTCAGATTAATTTTTATGAATATTGAATTTATAAAATCAAATTTTTTTTATATAGTTTTTTTTTAAGTCGGGAGTTTTTTTTAAATTTTTAATTTTATTTTTAATACTTTGTGTTATACAATTTTTTAAACTTTTTCCAAATCAGAATCTAAATAAACGATCGATTTGTGATTTATTATGATTATCGTCATTGAGAGGTTATATGTATAAAATCTAGGCTTTTTGATACTTTGTGGGAAAGAATGTTTTTAACTTTTTCCAAACCAGAATCTAAATAACATCATATGTCACAGTGTATCCTATGCTATTGCTCAATTAAGGAGGGCCGAGCGCAAAAACAGTAACAAGAAGTAGATGCTGGTTTTTTAAATACCCATTGATATGGATGGCCTGAGTTCAACTGCAAAGGTTGAGTAAGTTTATCTTCATGGTTTTCGAGAAATAAATTTCTTAAATTGATACTATTTAAAATTGCTTCTTATGGCAGATTGAAAATGAACGGTGCATTTTTATATTTCTAAGGATAGTTTATACGGATACCATGCAGTTAAAATGTTGCAAGCTATAAAGAATACATTCAGGATGCTCTATGCAAAAATCCAGATACTTGTTCTTCACAATTAATTAACAATAATCAAGTATGTAGCTCGAGATCCAGATTTCTTAAGGAGAGGGAGTCAGGTAAAAAAAATTGATTTTGGAAATTCAATATCCTCCAAATCCTATTGTATATAAAAATGCCCAACGCACTATATTGTTGGTACTCGATGAATGGATTTTTTTACTGTCGTCTGACTTGCATATGATTTTCAATATTTTCTTAAGCAAAGTTCTTAGGTTTTCCATTCTGCGCATGATTCAGATCAAACTACTAGGCAGATTGGAATGGTTGATGTCTCATTTTCTTCTTCATGAAAAGATACACCGACTACATGGAGCAAACTATTTTTTTTCATTCTGAAAGCAAAGTTAATCACTGATTTAGAAAATAGCATAACATTTATTTATTAATAATTATGTCACTTCAAAAATATTACCTTTTATTAACATTTGCTCCATTTAACCGGTGTATCTTTTCATGAAGAAGAAAATGAGACGTCAACCATTTCAATTTGCCTAGTAGTTTGATCTGAATCATGCGCAGAATGGAAAACCTAAGAACTTTGCTTAAGGTAATATTGAAAAGCATATGCAAGTCATACGACAGTAAAAAATCCTTCCATCGAGTACCAACAATATAGTGTATTGGCCATTTTTATATGCAATAGGATTTGGATGATATTGAATTTCCAAAATCAATTTTTTTGACGTGACTCCCTCCCCTTAAACGGTAGGGAACGCGGTGCGTTCCCTACCGGACCTATCCCTTCCGAAAAAAACGCTCGACCCTCCTTAACCATATGGATAAAGACCATGGCGCTAAAATTATGTTTTCCGAATATTAATATTCTATAGTGTTATGGTTTCAATTTCATATTTTTTCTGTTTTTCAAGCAAGTTTTATCATATTCACCATCAGATAGATGTATACACGGAAAGAAACGTTTGGTTGTGGCAACTACGTTTTCGATTTGCTGTACAAGATGTCTAAAAAATTAGTTGCTTCAACCATATCGAATAGTAACCTCAATTATTCACGATTAGTTCTCGCGAGATTAGTTAGGTTAACTAATCCAATCGTTGGGACTACCACTCGAATAGTTGGGACTACCATTCGAATTGTCGGTATTATCATTCGAATCGTCGGTATTATCATTCGAATCGTCGGTATTATCATTCGAATCGTCGGTATTACCATTCGAATCGTTGGTATTACCATTTGAGTTGTAAGATAAATAGAATACTCGATTGGTTGTGTCAACTCATTTCTTGGTTATGGCAACTAATCTTTTTTTTCCGTGTACATAAACAAAGAATAGTTTTAACGTAATTTGAAAAAAAAGTGGCTCTTAGGTCTCCTTCTTCCCTACCTTAGTAGTTCGCTTTATCATAGACTACTTCATTAACCAACATAATCGTTATTTCATTAAATAGATATTATACGACTCAAGCAAACGATATTTATTTAATGTACAGATATAGTTTGATTAATCACTCTGTCGATGGAAAAGCGATTAAGTCTTTGGAATACTGCTTTACCCAGATTGATATCGTTATATTCAATGTGCGCATCATTTAGAGTGTAATACTGTATGGATTTACTGCGACATCATTCAATGTAACGTACGTTCGTAAATGAATACATTTATCCGGAAGCTTAACGTTGGCTATCAATAAAATATGTAACCAATCTCTTGTCTGTCCAATAGAATAGATACAATATTCCCCAAAATTTTGCATAAACATTAGTTCAAGTGTGTATCAACGTATGATATTGACGTATGTACAATATACCGAAGGTAGAAGCTTCTGAATCTCCCTTTCAATTCATTTGTTTACTGTGTTAACTGCACGAACGGTCCAAGAGGTTCGGGCAGAGTGCTTTAAATTCGCACGTACCCTCGTGGAAACTAGGTTAGGATTTGAATTTAAGCGAGGCAACGGCAGAGAGGAAAAGAGGGAGAGAGGGAAGGTGAGGGCGCAGAACGGTGAGAGAAGGCTCCGGGTTCTCTACCATTGCGAATTCCGGCCGGGGGCTGGGTAAGGCTCCGGACTGGAAGCTCCAGGCGATGTTGTCGGGTGGTTGCTCGTCGAGGCTGCATCGTTGCTGTCGGGTAAGGATGGTCTCTGCACGCTTCTCTCCCGGTGTGCCAAAGTTCCGGCTTCGTTGTAGCGGACAAGTGCCTCCGGAAACTATTTTTAACTCTCCGGTTGCCCTCGCCTACGTGTTCACGTTGTGCATGGAACGACGAGGCGCCCGGGCTTCGACTCACTCGGTTCACCATTAGTAAAAAAAAAAAAAGAAAAGAAAAAAAAGGTAACAGAAGAGGGAATAAGAAGAAGAGCTAGGAAAAAGCTAGCTTTTCCTCGCATACATAGAAACGCACGGAGAGCGCAGAAGAGGATGAGGAGCGAGACAAGTGAGGTAGGAACCAAGTAGAAGTACTAGTGGAAAGCAGCAGGAGCAACGCATTCACCACCCGAAATGAGAAGGAGCGAGAGGGACCCAACTCAAAAAGCTTGGAAGCATCGTAATGGCAACCCTGGCCCAAAGTCTGGTTATACCTCTTCCGGCACCATCTTAGTATTCTTTTTGTTTGGTTTTTTTCTATTTTTGTCAATGTTCTTTCTTCTTTCAGGTCTATTTTAGTAGTTCATCGGGAAGAAACGCTACAATGACCTATATTTAAGGTCCGATTCAATTATCTTTCCGTGAGGCTGCGAGTGCAGCGCCGTTACAATAGCGAATGACTGAAATAGCAAATTTAAATATAATGAACGCCTAAATCTAGAATAGTCATTATTATGGAATTTTCTATTTTAGCCATTCGCTATTTTGATCATTAGCTATGTTGAATCCCATCCAAACTTTTCAATAACTACGAAAAAAAATTGATTTTCAACAAAATTCAGTACGAGAAATGAGAAGAAGCGAAAAGGTTTCAACTCAAAAAGCTTGGAAGCAACGTAACTTATTTTTTCTTTTGTCAATGTTCATTCATCTTTTACGTCTATTTTAGTAGTTCATCGGGAAGAAATGCTACAATGACCTCACAAAACATATATTCGAAAGGTCCGATTCAATTATCTTTCCGTGAGTGCAGCGCGGTTACCGATGGGAATGAAGGTGGAAGAAGCGGTATCAGAAATCGTCGTCGCTGCATTGTAGCAGAAGTGAAAGCTGCGCCGAGTTACTTCAAGAAGCTATAAAAGAAAGGAAACATCTCAGAGCTCCGCAGTGGTCCGTGCCTCCAATTTTTACCACGCTTTATTGATCATCCGAAAGAAACGTGCGGAGATAATGGTACGGCGAAATATAAAGAACTGGAAAAGAGCTTGAGCTTGCTTTGCTGTCTAACAAAGACTGACAGCTCGGGATTTCAATGATTCCTCTTTCTCGGATGAGCGCACTGTGTGCGTCCAAAGACTGTGGAAAAATATAAAAACGCTCAATGCTCGAGCACTGAAGATCTGATGTTGAGTTCACTTTTCTGTGAAACATCTGGCTTCTTGGATTTGTGAGATCTACATACTGTGAGTTTGCAAATAACTGCGATGGAAAATGAGGTCGGCGTAAGAGAATGTTTCAAGATGCTATTAAATTCAGTGTTTGCCGAATTGCTAAGGTAATCATAGAGATGCCATTCATATTGTATTAAAGGGAATTGAAAAATGCCTGAAGAGTCTTTGCGCTGCTTTGCTTTTGGACCGATCTAGAAGATTACAGGCGCTGCAGCGTCCATCTTGCTATGTCAGATTTGACCCTATACTGAATTTGTTCGAAAAGACTTACCTAGCAAACAAACTAGTTCTCAGCGCCTGACCACAATTAGGCACATTGCAGATAAAACGATCTCAAAAATCCTTTTATTTACAAGATATCTTGACACTCATTTTTTCGATGAGCTGCTAAGTTTTTAAGTAAAGAAGCAACTTTTTAGAAAGAGATCCGAATTTCCAGAAGAAAAAGTAATTTTTTTAGAAGTGGAAACAACTTCAATAGAGAAACTAATTTCTTACAATAAAAACTAACTTTCCAGAAGACGAAACAAGTTTGACTGAAACAAAAAAAAATTTAGATGAAGTGAACTAATTATTAGGAAATGATCCAACTTTTCAGAATAGAAACCCACTTTTTTAGGAGAGGATCATCTTTTTGTATTAAACCGGATATTAAGCTGAACTTGTTTACAGTGATTTTCTTAGCAACCAAACGAAGTTTCCGTGTCAAACTTCGAACAATCATGTTACGAATGGAACAATTTTAACAATGCTTAGAGCATTTCGCTATTTACAAGATATCTCGATCGACAGTTTGAAAAATAAAATAAAATAATAGTCCTGATACATTTTTCATCCATAAACTTTTTCCATTAGAAATTTGGAGTAGCGATTTGAAAGCAGCCGGTAAAGCGTCGCACTTTCGAAGAGTACTAGTAGCTGACTACATGATTAAATAAAAGTCGTTTTAGAAGCCGACAAAAATTTATTTCAATACTTTGCTTCAAAACGCTACAGCGTTGCTTGATCGCAACTTTTGATAACGGTGAAATTGACTGAAATGCGCTTATGTCTGACGGGAAGTCCGATGAAAATGGAAAAGATTAAAAACTGAGTACCTTTTGTCAGGCTTTCGGCTAATACAGGTGCGTGCTCTGTGTCATAGTGGATAAGAGTGTCGAAGCAAAGAGAAACAGAAAGAATGAGAGAGAGCAATAAAAAAACCTGTATTATCTTGATTGTTCAGCAGTATATTTTCAAAGCAGGACGATAACTATACCTGGCACCTGTCACGGACAGAAAAAATCGCGTTGCGAACTATGTATCGTAAAAGCGTTCGCAAGAAACTCAATGGAGAACGAACGTGGCGCAGATATAGACAGTACATCAGTAAAGTGTGAGAGAGAAACTAAATCCCGGAGGGTAGTCGAGGGGATGGAAGCTGTTCGTCGCCGACGGTAGCGACAGTGGCTGCCAGCCAAAAATTTCAAGTGAAAAGCTCTGATGCTGAAGTAAATGGAGAAAAAAATGAAAACAGTGAAAATAAAGGAATGAAGGAGAGGTTGGCACAGGAGAAATAGAGACCTTCGTAATCCTCGCCCGACCGTAGTGTAGCGACGACGTAAACAGGTATTATCAACGCCGTTCACAATTCTACACCCGAAAGAATGGAACTTTGCGCTTGTTGCTCGAAAAACGAAATCGACTATGCATAATCGTACAAAGTGATCCGGCCATACAATATAGCGAAGGGTTTCGGCGTCGTTGCTAAGCAAATATCGGAATAATATTAAAGCTGAAATTTTTTAAAAAACGCCTTTAGGTTTTCCTGACTCTTCGTAGTATCGTTTTTATCATTACAAGAAAACACTGTTATTGTTATGCACAGAATTGAAGGATAAGGTTCTTTCATAATGATAACGTCGGCTATTTCTTTTGAACGTGCCGTCCTTTGTAAAACGAGATCCAAACCCTTATTATTATGAACAGATTTTGTGCTACAGCAATTTTTCTCAGTTGTGAGGGACAATATGATTTTCAACAATGGAATTAAAAGAAAACGAGCTGACATTAGTAGTAATGAGCGTTGTGTTGCTAATTTGACTGTTCTTCCGTAAAAAACATTCTTGTAAAAAAGTTTGTAAAGCTTTGTAAAACATGTTATGCTTACAAAAAAGTTTTTAACGATTGTGAGTTAATTTGATAGGCAAGACACATATTTTAATAAGATAGACTAGTAGGTTTTAATGGATGAAGTACCATATTAAAATTCTTTTACGTTAAGATGGATCGGCTGCCAATTTGTCTTTACTTCAGTGAAAAATTTTTTGTAAAGAAGTTTGGAAAGCATATAAAGCTTACAAACGAAGCTTTTAATGATTATGAATTAATTTGATACGGAAGATAAATATTTAAATAAGATAACTAGTAGGTGTTAATGGATGAAATACTAAAGCATCATTACTGATCAATTCAATCCATTAAAAACTACTTCCTGTTCCTAACACCTTTAAGGGGAGAGAGTCAGGTCAAAAAAATTGATTTTGGAAATTCAATATCATCCAAATCCTATTGCATATAAAAATGCCCAACGCACTATATTGTTGGTACTCGATTAAAGGATTTTTTACTGTCGTCTGACTTACATATGCTTTTAAATATTATCTTAAGCAAAGATCTTAGGTTTTCCATTCTGCGCATGATTCAGATCAAACTACTAGGCAGATTGGAATGGCTGACGTCTCATTTTCTTCTTCATGAACAGATACACCGGCTAAATGAAGCAGATGTTAATAAACTGTAATATTTTTTAAGTAACATAATTATTAATAAATAAATTTTATGCTATTTTCTAAATCAGTGATTAACTTTGCTTTCAGAATGAAAAAAAATAGTTTGCTCCATTTAGCCGGTGTATCTTTTCATGAAGAAGAAAATGAGATGTCAACCATTTCAATCTGCCTAGTAGTTTGATCTGAATCATGCGCAGAATGGAAAACCTAAGAACTTTGCTTAAGATAATATTGAAAAGCATATGCAAGTCAGACGACAGTAAAGAATTCTTTCATCGAGCACCAACAATATAGTGCATTGGGCATTTTTATATGCAATAGGATTTTAATGATATTGAATTTCCAAAATCAATTTTTTTGACCTGACTCTCTCCCCTTAATTTGACTTTCAGCACCCTTTTCTTAATCTCTTTCTCACTGAATAACCATTCCTTTCTGCACTTCCTGATTCAGAAATAAGGATCGCTGGTGTCTAGCAAGCCCTACACATGTGGATACATATGACCTTAACTGTAAGTTGCCGTACATGTTTATCGAGTGTAAGAGTTTAGAGGGCAGCGACGGTAAAGGTAGCTAAAGTAAGATACGAACCGGGCATGGTAGCGATTTAACCTCCAAGCGAGACGATGGGGAGCCACTGATTTTCTTTGTGAGATTTATCGTTCCACGCTACTGTGGCTGTTACGTAAGGTTAAGCTTGGAGGTTCCCTAGCTTTCACGGTAGCAGCTTTCACCAGAGTGCAAGGGAGATAGAAGGAGGAAAGAGAAGGAGAAGGGAAAAGAAAGACCGCCCCTAGTACCCCAACCATTACCACTAACACCAGTAAGTATATAGAACTATTCGTATAGAAAACGAGACCCTATCCTGTGGTCTAGGTCGGGGCATAAATTACAATGCCAGAGAATCAATGCGCCGTGCGTGCCATTCCCGGTCGAAGAGGATTTCCCCCCACTGCCGTCACTTACACGGTCTGTCACCCTCCCCTTCCCGCCCCTTCACCCAGCTTCTCTATTTCCTCTCATACATCTTTTCGAAATTCACCCCACGAGCCGTGGACCAACCATAAAACGGTAAATATCCCACGGTATGCTATACGAGTTCGCCTAAAAGAAAGAGTAGTGGCTCACTTCGACTGAATTTCACAAGGGTATGAAACAAGAATATTTTTTACCATGCATTCGAATCGTAAAAAAAAAAATTGGACTACCATTTATTGCAATAAACTGTATTGTTTCGAGGGTATTTGCCCTCGAGCTAAAAAGCCCGGGCAAATAATGGCATTGGGCAACAAAGTAAAAAACCGGATGTAAAAAAAATCATCAAGTGCAATTGAAAAAATGCGGCTCCATTGTTGTGCTTTCGAATACAAGAGACAATGCTAATTTTTTTTTATTGCGCACGAAATACTCTTTTTTGAACCGTCCATAGTAAACGTGCGTTCCAATCAATAAACTGAACCATTGCATTGCAATAATGGACCATATTCCAATGTCATTCCTATATCAGTCCTTACAATTACCAACTTCATCTTGGCCTCGCCGGTTTTTCTGTATCAAATGCTGCTGTGTATCGGAACATCAGCGAAAACAACGTTTATTTTTATTTTTTATAATACCGACAAAGTATTTTCCTGTGCAGCGTCTATAATGAAAATTCTTGGACATAATGGTAAGTCCATATTTCAATGTGATTTCTGTGCCAGACTCTACAATGACTAGCTTCAGCTTCGCCTTGATGGTCATTGCCGTGTTTGTTTTATTTAAAATGCTGTTCTACCATGTTTTTCTTTTTTTTTTTTTTTTTTGATTTGTTGGAAAAAGCGCTTGCAGCACTGTCGACGACTTGAGTTCTCATTCTCACCCTATACTCTTTCTCTCACCCGTCATTCACTGTGGAACTGCAGTACTTTGTGCGCGTCGGCACCGGCCAGTATCGCTCATCCACGGGCTTTGGTCCACACATTCGGACGCGGAGAGGGTTGAAGCTGCGGCAAATTGGCAATTTGGAGCCCGGCACGTAGCGAAGGCCGGAGAGAGCCCAGCTGTTCACCCTGTGTGAAAGCCCCCGAGCAATGTTGGGTATGTGTATGTTGGAAAGCGAACGACCTACGTTTCTGGTGCTCCCACCAGCGCCGCCATCACCACCAGAACCATCGCGTCTATTGCCGCCGTGGCATACGTTCGCCTCGGAACACAGGAAACTCTAATTCAACTATTAACGTTTCGATCGAATAGAAATTCGTGTCGGAGGTAGCGAACGACGACGTGAAGCGGCTATTCCCACGGCGCAAAGGGACGTCGATGGTATAAGTGTGGGGTGTACGTATATGTATTATGTATTACAACATTGCCCGTTGAATTTGACCTCAATGAATCCTGCGCTTCTACATATTCTATACACTGGTGATGTAAAGTAGCTGCAATTCCTTCGCAATGATAAACTTTACCTTGACTGAGTTGTTATTAAGAAGTTGTTTGATTTATTCATAAGCTGATGTCATAGTTAATGAGGTGATTATGGGTATTGGAACTTTATGTTTAATGTCATTTCAACGCAAGTTATCCCCATTGATGGTAATAGTATGATGAGAATTTGACTAAACTTTATTGTAAGTTCATAGAAATGATCAAACGCTTTCTGCTGTAAGGTCATCAATGTATGATCATTACTTATGAGCTGTCAAGTTTCAGCTAACATATATATTATAAATACCTACACTATTGGGCATGGAATATGACCACTTATAATAGTAGATGTAAAGACATAATAGTAGATGTACTACTCGTAGCAGCTGAAGCTCCTGTTGAAAGTTTGGTATTTTGTGTTAAATCGGCATAATCCATACTACTCGTAGCAGCTGAAGCTCCTGTTGAAAGTTTGGTATTTTGTGTTAAATCGGCATAATCCATCTAGCAGTACTTCACAATGGGACGAGTTCCCGAGTAGAAATTTCATCAGGCATGCCTGCTGTCACACGAGGTCCAGATCAGTTTTAGGTACGGTAATCTTACTCGGGGCCGCCGTAAATTCACCTGCTCAGGTCCATGTAAGGCTGAGATATGGCGTTCGTACTTAATAATGCCGTCTTTCCACCGGATCAGGCTGATGTCAGGCTAGATATGGTAACCTTATTTAGGGGTCGTCGTAAGTTCACCTGATCATGCCCATGTAAGGCCGAGATATGGCATTCTACCTTAAAAATGCCGTCTTTCGACCTGATCAGGTCGATGTCAGGCTTTACATACGGTAACCTCATATAGATACGCCATTCATCGACCTATCCGTTTCGCGTAAGGTCTTCTTGTGGCATTTGGACCAAGATTTTGTCCAATTTACCTTTACTTTCCCTGGTCAGATTCGCATACGGCCTTCGTATGGCATAGTTTTTGTTAAATATGCCGTAAATTTACATTATCAGGTTTGTGTAATGCCTAGATACGGCATTTGTTAAAAACATTAAAAAATTATTGTTATGCTAAATCAATCTTTTCAGCACCTTGTGTGTGCTGGATTTTTTCACATCTTTATCCCATCGAGAAATATTCGAAATTTTCGCTGAAACTCACGTTTTACGGGACTGTACCGCTAGAATTACTTTGAAATCTATCCAGGTACTGACCGTCAAACCCCAGTACCTGGATGGATGACCGCCCCATCATGTTTGAATTTTGAATATTTCGGTCGTAGTCATAATAAATGGATGTACAGTCTTGACGTGTTTTCATTTTAAATATACTTCAAATAGACAATAAATATATAAACTTTCTAAGATGTCAATGGCCGAGTGGGCTAAGGCGCAGAACTGTCACCCAGAGGATCAAGGTTCGATTCCCACCAACGGCAAATAAATTTACATCTGTATTTTTCAGCAATTAATATGTACTGAAAACTAAATAAGCTCGAATATCCAATAGAAAGTGCAAAATAAATCGAATTCGATGAGCGCAGATAACTATCGTGTAATTTATTTGCTGTTTTTATAAGTAGGGTCTTAGTAGGGCAACCTCTATACGGCCCTTATCTGAAAAAGTTAATCTGGCCCGGATCATGTGCTGCGTTACTTTCCTGCAAGGCCCGTATAAGGTTACCAGGCAGGGGCCTTAGATTTAAATCCGGCTACCGTGCTGGGGCCTGATATACCCCGTAGCTGAATTTCTACTCGGGTCTGTATTACAGGTGGGTTTTCAGAATTCACAAGGTCTAAGAAAACTCATATGTTATAATTAAACTTCCACTGTCTTCAACTAGAAATTGCGAAGATTGAAAGTGCATTTATCATGCAGTATCGACTCATGAGCAGCACTTTTAGATGTGTCATGATGTCATCCATGATCGATCCATCACAGACCAAAATATATTCCACAACTTCGCGATAACGAAGGCTGTCGCTTAACCTCCTTCACTGAGCTATTATTCGCGAGTAGTTAGGTTAATCTGTCAACCACTGTTTTTATTGATTAAACTGAATGTGAGTATTCATTGTTTAATGTATTTTTTTCATTCAGTGTTGGATAAGTCTAATGTTGATAGTGATGTAATGAAACCCAGACAGAAAGAGATTGTTACTTCATAAAAATGACCAATCCTTTGATGCTGGAAGGCCATCAACGGACGGAGATTCCAAGCTGTAAGCTTTGGGTTAAGGCTATAAGCTGGAGCTTATAGCCTTGGACAGTACAGGAAAACATAAATACAAATAGTCAGAGAAAACTGGGACTGTGTTTCTCGTGCAAATAGCCTGCGGGTTCATAGTCCATGTAGGAGTTGAAGATAAGAAGAGGTTAATAATTCTAATACACAGAACGTGGTGCTTATCGAGACCACCGCATCCCATGAGCTGCCTTTATTCTCTGTCTTTCGCTTTGCTCATGTTGTATATCGAGCTGCAGCTCCGCACTGCGTGGTCGTTGAATGCGCATGCATACAACTTGCACGTTGCATATCTCTGCGCCATTGGACCGACTGTGCCGACTGCTCAGTTCGCTTATTAGTCTCGGCCATAAGCGAGGAAACTCAAACGGCAAAGGGAATGGTTGCTTCGCGGTCTACAGTTATAACCGTAGCCTAGTCCAGAGATGCTGGAGAAATGTACATGTACAGAAGAGGACGCGAATATCCAGGATAAGAGGACAACCAGAATGTGAGCAGAGAAATGGAATTTTGAGATAACTGTGCAAGGGAACTTCGAAGAGCCACATCTATATTGGTCAATCCTCTTCCGGATTCTTCTGTCCAACCTCTTTACAAACTAAACGGACAACTTATCAGACAAATGCTTTGGACTTTTTTAATTCATTTTCAAGAGTAATCCTAAAGACCTTGCACATTGTTTTCTCTTTGTTTTTTACCGTTTACGAAGCTGGATTTTAATAAGGAAGCATGTTGATCAGCTCATTAAGGAATCTTCGTTTTTTTATCCAACAGTTTCATTTGATTCATGTCAGGATATTCAAAAGCATGTAAAATTTATAGAATGTAGTTTTCCAGGATTTCTTGAACGATGGAACTGAACTTTCTCAGGAAGTTTGAATATAATCCTCGTTTGATTTGGAAAAATTAACATCTTACCAAATAAACCGATTTGTATGCTTTGGATTCTAAGAAAAAGGTTTCAAAAAAGCATGTGGAAATAATTTTTACACGACGATTTACAAGTATTATAATTTTTGTTGACTATTCGAGCAAGCACTACGTGATTAATCATTTGTGGATTTTCCGCATGCAAGAAGAATTGGATTTGCTTACATCACGAATGCAACACAAAGCATATCAAGACATTCCATTCATTTGATTTTTCCGGACACTTGGATCCGTCCAAATCCCAGTGGGTTTTAGTAGACAGCCCACGTAGACCATCGCACCCTGAAAACATTACACACCGCTTTTGCCGCAGGGTCGACAGGGCCTTTCCTTAGGGAGGTGTTACTTTTCCCCGTGGGAAACGCTCCAATTTGTTCCAGCCGCTCGCAAGCCACTGATACTATAGAAAATCTTCCTCAATTCTTGTGCGGATTCTTTTTGTTCTCTCGCCTTGCCCCAACCGGTATTTATTCTAAGAATGGATTTAACCGGGATTCCCCGGGATTGAATAGGAACAAATGGACTCTGAAAGCGATTATCGATTACGAGGATTCTGAAATTAATTACTGGGGAGTAAATATATAAGCACTTAAGTATGAGATATGAACTGTACGCTTGGCATACAAAAGTGATCAGCAAAAAACACAATTCAATTTTAGTAGTCAATAGCTATGAATACCTATAAAAATTACTCATTCGTGAGTTGCCATTAACCGAAATGGTTAGCAAGGGTATTAATATTAATGAAATGCACAAAATGAGGTTGTGCCTCATAAAATATATGTACACAGTTGAATTTGAAACTAGGCACGACGATAAATCCAACAACCTGGTGGCCGTTCTGGGTGATATAAAATAGTCGAGACAAAGGAGAGAACAATGGAAAGGGAGAAGATAGGAAGAGATGTGAGATGTGTTAAAGCTAGCATGCATCTCTCATAGCCACTTTATTTGATGAGCGCCGTGAATTTATACCCCGCGTCAGGTACTTCCGAATGGACGCGATCGGAATACGTCGTAAACAATAAACCTCGAATTTCAAGTATCGTGTTTGTATATGTACAATATGCCATTCTATTCTGTGGATTTTCTGTACAGTCTTGTCCTCCTAAATTTTCAGTTTTGTATCGTTCATGAAGTCGGTTTTCCGTTTTTTTTTTTTTGAAGTCGCATCAACAGCTTAAATTAACGTAACAGTAACAACAAACAATTGCAGATTCCATTTATTTAATAACGATATAGTCTAATTATTTAGGGTACTTATAGATTGTAAATTTCATGCAACTCAAATTGATCACACAGGAATATGTTTTTAAAAGATCACCTGGAATGGACTGTCTTGAATTTCGGTGGAATGTACGAGATGATCACGGTAATGAAGGTCGAAATTCAATAACTAAAAAAGAAAACAAAAAATCGGGCTGAATTATTCGACCGGAAGTCAGATTTGTAAATTCTAAAATCAGAAACGGCCAAAAGCGCCTTCTATTTAAAAAAAAACGGTTGTTTTCTGCGGTGGAATGTACGATTTGAGAATTATAGTGAAGACCAAAACTCGATGTGCTAAATACAGTGACTTAGACAACGCCTTAGACGTAGATACGAAGATTAGTTGCTATTAGAGAGGGATTGCACTTCGATAATTACAGCGAAAAACAATTAAGAGGTTAAAAGCTCTAGGATAAAAAAAATGCCATTTGAACTCCTCTGCAGATATTGGTATTAGGTTGTTTGATGCTTCTTTTATCGCTCTTCAATAAATTTTTAGTTGAAGGTAATAGCGTCATACACCAATTCAAATTATTCGGATTGGAATATCTTAGTAGCATCTCTTATAGTCATTACCACGTAATATTGCTAATAATTATGAGAGATGCTACTGTACTGAGTATGCTTATTTGTGTATACATGACTTTAAACTTAGGTCGTGAGCAAATGTATATGTTCACAGATAATCGGACCGAGCGGGTAGTGTATATGAACATGTGGTGTGAAACGCGCACACTCGTGCGCTTCAGCGTTTATTCGTTGATGTGATTAGCGTTAATTGAATACGGATCAGAGCACGTCGCCTAGTTGCGAGCTTGCGCGTCGCGCATCTCCAACATCACCGTGACAAAGTGGTAGGGGAGAGACCGACGACGCGTTACCTTTGCTGAACGGGCGTGCCGCTGTGGTGTCGCAATATATAGTGCCGACACAGACGAAGAGGTGGTGTATCAACATAACCGAGCGGGAAAAGATTTCCGTAACTCATCTCGCTCGACGTGTTTACCACGACTTTCGCCAGATTGTAAAGCAGTTATGTACGTTCTACGATGGTATAATTATTTCGTACAAAATACGAAATAAACTTTCTGAATCTAAAACTATATAATATCAAATTAAATATAGTACAATTAAAGTAAAGTAGTAGTCCTAAAATAATGTGAACGTCCCTATTTAACAACTTTCTAAAAAAAAAATCAAAAATACTACACTCACACTCACACTCACACTCACACTCACACTCACACTCACACTCACACTCATACTCACACTCACACTCACACTCACACTCACTCACACTCACACTCACACTCACACTCACACTCACTCACACTCACACTCACACTCGCACTAGCACTCGCACTCACACTCACACTCACACTCACACTCACACTCACACTCACACTCACACTCACACTCACACTCACACTCACACTCACACTCACACTCACACTCACACTCACACTCACACTCACACTCACACTCACACTCACACTCACACTCACACTCACACTCACACTCACACTCACACTCACACTCACACTCACACTCACACTCACACTCACACTCACACTCACACTCACACTCACACTCACACTCACACTCACACTCACACACACTCACACTCACACTCACACTCACACTCACACTCACACTCACACTCACACTCACACTCACACTCACACTCACACTCACACTCGCACTCGCACTCGCACTCGCACTCACACTCACACTCACACTCACACTCACACTCACACTCACACTCACACTCACACACACTCACACTCACACTCACGCTCACGCTCACACTCACACTCACACTCACACTCACACTCATACTCATACTCATACTCACACTTACATTCACACACGCATACTCACACTGGAATTCGAAAAAAAATGTCTTAGGAATCTATATGAGTTTCTGGGGGATTGACCAAGCATTTTCCACATATTTGTACTTTTATCATGTAGATATGTATCACACCAAATACTTTCTAAAAGTCCCATTATTTGCAGCAGATTTATTCAGAATTGGATAACAGATGCAAAATAGCAAGCGGAGATAGTGAATAGATAAGGCGAAATGTAGAAAGGGCGATAGCCAAGACAATGGTCGCATAGAAAGCCCATGATAGCGGAAGTGGGATGGGGTGTTCAAGGCAACGACAGTTCGAGATATATCGCCGTGTTCGCGCTCGAAAGCTTCACGATCTCGATAAGAAGTTTCGCGGCCTTGGAGAAGGGGAGGCGCGAGACTTTCCAGAAGTATGGAATGGGCGAGTGAAGCTGCGAAAAGAAAAGCGCAACACACCTATATGTGTTCAACGGTTTCTCTGAGGACGAAACGACAACGGTACAGGCACTGTAGTATAGAGGTACCAATAGAAGTGGCGCAAGTAGTAACGGCAGGGGAAACGCGGGGCCAACAGAGCGGCGGTTTCCACTCAACGATCCAGAGGAACATCAATCTTGCCCAGAGGAAAACGTCCCGGAACGTTATCCCCAGCGATTAATGCTCGATCGGCGCAGGGCTCTCGCCTAGCTGCTCCTCTCTGTGTATATCCCTTTCACCCCTCTCGCTCACTCGGGGGTGAAAGCGAACGGCATCGGGGAAAAGCCTCGGGCAGAAAAGCTTCCCTTCTGTCTTCGTTTCGCTCTACTCGGCTCGGCAACCTCACTCGCTGAATGACGAGAGCGAAATTTTCTCTCATCCATACCTACAAATACTGCATGGTAACGAGAAATTCTTTGTAGCTAGATATCCTGTAAACCAAACGATATATATCGAACCAAACGAATACCTTTTACCTTTTTCCGATTATTTTTGTTATTAAATTATTGTGAATTTTTTATTTTTTTTCGATATTGCGGAATTGAAAATTATTCCTGTATTCAATAGAGTCGAGCCGAAAGATTAGAATGTGCATGTAAAATTGTACGAGGCACTTTGAAAATATTTAGCGTTTCAGAAAAGTACAATATGTATTTTGTTAATGAAAATAAAAGAGCTTTCTGTGCTAAAACTTGTGCATTTCTGTTTGTGTGCTTAAATACTCCTACAAAAATAGAAACCAATATTTCGATGTCGAATATCTATGAAACATTCTCAAACGTGCTTGTGAGAGAGCTGCTTCCGGTATCAGTAATAGTTGTAACTCGTCACGAAAAAAAAAGCATTGTGACGCTGTTCCATTTTTTTTTTTCAAGCTCTCGCTGTCGAGGATCTTGACAACAGTCACTGCAAGTGTTAAATTCCATTTATTTAACGATGCGTCTACAAATCTACAGGTGCACTTGAACTGATTAATCGTCGATGGTCCAGAACCATGGTGATCAAGAGACACAGGATTAAATCGTTACCGATACGGGTGCAACCTTTACTCTCTTTTATTCCTATCCACGTTCAAGGGTCGAATAACCAGAGCTCACCTACGTGCAAACGGAGTCACGTGATCGCATATCCACACGTTCACACATTTATAAATTGAACACATAGGTGTATATTTAGCACGAAAGCTCTCAACCAGCACTCGAAGGCGGGCAAGTTATCGCCACTTATGGCAATACACATTTCCCAGATCACTCGGCAAAGTGTGGCCGGGCAGACAAGCTGAGACCTTGTGGAAATGGTTGGCATGAAGGTTGGTCGCGAGAACGTGGAAATCGTTGATACGTACCTACGAGTAAGTGTGTTCGTGTGCGAGTACGCGAGCAGAAAGCCGAAGTGTTCATCGATCCACGTAGGTTACAGGGACCAGGAAAAGTACAGGAGAAAGATCGAAGAGTGAGATAAAAAGAAGGAGGGGGATACGCCAGTGGTCTGAATGGAGGTTCCAGCAAGATCTTGAAAAATTAATGAAAACGACCTTTTCCACTCGACCAGTATTTATAGTGTCATACCCCATCGTCCCAACACCTTTGGAGGATCCTAGTCTACCCTGCCAAGGATCTTAAATGATTCTGACAACCCCTTGGGAAGCTTTCTTCGCAATAAAATTTATCCTTTTTCCAACCATGTGTTATTCAATATTTTATACGAAGGGAACTTTTGCACGTTAAGGAAAGATTGGTTGCGAAAATAACCGTCGTTCAAAATGTCCAAAACTTGCCGTATCTTGTAGAATTATTTTTTTCCACGTTAAATAGAAGCCAGGTCCACTCTAATTTGCACAATTTTCACATTTAAAATGGTACGAACCGTTTTTCAATTCCTAGCAGTCGATTGATTTGTCTGCACCTTAAGGTGACAATAAGGTGAGTTCGCTATAAGGGCGTAAGCTCCAAATATAGAAAGGCGAGAATATCGTCGCCTCATTAAGACCAGGGCTCGAGTTACGCTTAAAATAATTGATGCTCCTGAATTGTTTAATCATTGAAATGTTTTCCTCTTTCTAAGAGCAAAGTTTTGTGAAGCGATAATTCCTGATCCGTCATTATGTTAGCCAGTAAAATCTGTAAATATATCGAAAACAAACTCATAAATATAATTTTTGTAAAGAAACAAGGGAAAAAAGAAACGTCATAGAGATTTTGAAGAAGGAACAGAAGAAAAGTAAGAGGACCTGGAAAAACCCCAGCGGGGTTCGAAACTTCATCTGCTCTACTCTTTGGGCCTGCTTCTCTCCTTTTCCACGTACTCCTTCCTTATACTTTTCCATCACTCGTATTACGCTTGCGGCAGAGTTCCGCTACAAAGAGAATGATGAATGAATTTGCATTTTAGTATAATATAACCTGGGCTCGGGGAAAAAAGACAAGCAAACATGGCATGTAGAAAGAAGGGGAGAGGGTGTTTCCGGTAGAGTGAAAGAGATATAAAGAAAGGAGAATAGTGAATAAGGACAGGGTACTTTGTGGATAAGGGAGGACTAAAGTGTTTGCCAAACGTTTTTCCCTTCACTTGAAATTTCATCGTACTATACACAGACGCGCATCGCATCTACCGTCAGATCAATGGCCTGTTTTTCTTTGGTTAAGTTTCTATGAAGTGTAGCTTTATCCAACAAACACATCCTCTCGTTCGCTTACGTGAATAATGAAAAGAATAATTACGTACGCATACTTTGACCTCAGTGAATAAAGCACTCTTTACTGTCCTATGTAAGCTAGAGTCTTGTTATCGACACTCGCCATAGAAGAGTACATGACAAACAGTTATTCATCGATATAAATTCCACGTAGAGCTAGTGTTTCAAATTGAAACACGTTTGGTTTAGTGATAAAATGTATAGTTCAAATTGGCACAATTTGCAAAATATTCAGTAGTAATACCCCAAGAGCTTCAAAATTATCGGGTATTTCCCGATAACTTCGTTGCATACAAACAAGAGTGTCAAGTTTTGCAGGTTAAAAAATCCCGAGCGCTCGCGCGAGGGAATTTTCTGCAAAACTTGACACGATTGTTTGTATGCAGGGAAGTTTGAGGGAAATACACGATTAATTTTGATGATCGAGGGGTATTTGTCGGATTATTTTTTCCATCGGAATTTCGGCTCATTCTTCAGATCACGTTCCAGTTCTCGTTAGAAGTTTGACAGATGTGAAAAATTCTCAGGTTAAAAGTGGTTCAGAACTTTTTTTATTGCTTAGCAACTTGTTAGGAAATATCCGAAATAAAATCGCCTAGGTTCCCCCACATGAGGCCAAATGCGTCGTTTCTATTGGCCGAAATTCCGATGGGAAAAATAATCAAGGAAACGTCGTCGAATGGAGAATTATTCAACACTTGTTCATGATTCACCATAACTTAGACTATACTTTAGCGATAATTTTAAGCACTACAAAAACATCTTGCGCACTGTATTCAGGAAATTTCAACGATTCAAAAACATTTCCACTGCTATGGCAACTTTTTGTTGAAAACACATCCAGTGGTTTTGTGGGACTGATCTTGTCAATTATACGAATAGGTTTTACAAAACGTAATGATGGACTGCAACCGATGTTCCACATTTGAATAAAAACATTCCAATTAGGATAGATATGCCAGGAAGAAGCAGTTTTGTGAAATTTGAAAATTGAGGTTTGTCATATGATAACAGTGAATAATGCTATTGTCTATCTATTGGTAGTGGTTTCTGTACCTAAACAGGGAATTGAGTGGCAGATGACGATAAGCATTCTCCAGATAATTGGATCCGTTGCACTAGACACAAAGTACGTACTAATATGCACATAGTAGGTTTCATACCAAAGAGGCGGTCAGTCAGCTTTTCCAGTTCGGATACAAATCGAAATCAAGTGAGCTTGAGATGGATGGTGTGCAAGTGCTTCGCTAGTTAATGGCGATTTGGTAAAGCAAAACCGCAACCAATCCTGAAAGCCCACTGTGAAATCACACACCTCGAATATTTGCTTTTCCAATTGTTCATCGTCGGAATGAAAGGGCGTGCTGCTCAATGTGCACGAGCCCAATGTCGAATTGATATATGGACAGATGTTCCCCTCGCGTGCAATGAAAAATCGCACTCATGCTCGACGATCTCTTCTTTTACAGACTTTGGCATACACGTACTTCTGTTACTGCATATCTATAGATGCTCCACCGTTTCCTCACCGTTTAAGTAACATATCGCGTACGAAAAGTGGTTTAAAAATCGTTGGTAGTCACCCAGCCTCTCGAGAACTCATCCTTCTGCTCTGTTGAGTGATAGAACTTGGCACGGAGCCTCCGAAATAATTTGTTACAAGGTTCACCACTTCCAGTTACTTTTCCAGCGCCTGAATTCTTCCTCGTCTTTGCCTTCGTAGACCACGGCATCCGGACTACCTATAGGATATGGAGGAAACAGTAGTGGGAGACTTGAATTTCAAGAGCATTGCACAGCTCGTTCCTGAACGTTCACGAGTGCCACGGAATTCTAAGTGTCGAAGGCACTTGGAGAAGTGGCGGTATGGTTCCGAATATTCCAGCTAGTAATATCCACCCATCGCTTGAACATCAGAATACATAGACCATATCCGCTATAACTATAGTTTTAGGACTGCAGGAATCACACTCTACCAGAGTAAGAGTAGCCTGCCAATTCTATATGGTAGGGAAAAGAGTCACTGGGGATTAAAATGAAGTGAATACAATAAGACAATATTCTGGTCTTCAGTAGCGAGTTCTGAGTGGTTAATTCTGAACAAGAGACAGCTGCGAATCATTAATTCTAAATTTTTGGTCCTATATTTGGCAAGAAGAAAATTAAAGTTGACGACTTGTTACCTACAAAAAAGTTCTATACTTTCGTATACAAGATTCCTTTTATTAGCATCTTGGAGGAATTTTAACAAAACTGGGAACACATACGCCCTCACAAAGAAGTCGAACGGAGTAGCAAATCCCGCGTAGAAAAGATGAGCAGACTGGTATGGAATCCAAAGCAGAGTCCAGGATGGAGAATAGGAGTTGATCCAATCTCATTCTCCGTCCTAGGATGCTCAGACTGTAACTGGAAGTCTAACCTGGATTTATCTTTTCTACGTGGGTTGCTAGTACCATTCGTCTTTCGTGAAATCACAAATACGTCGCATTAACTGAGATTTTCTGACAGATCTGACAGAATCGAGTCTGACATAAGGGGAAGTGCACTGTACATTGTTTTCCAATGCTCCCGAGTGTTTTATGAATAAATGATAACTTTGTCAATGTCATAACTTACCATTTCTGATTCTGACTGTAAAAAGAAATGTTACTGGGCAGTTGACTGAATATAAACGACTATTTGCATTCGCCATCAAGCATACACAAGGTCGTATACAGTACATTCAAAATGTGACGCAAAACTCTTGCAATTGCAGTCGTTAAAAGCTTGTGTTGAAAACTTTTCAACGCTCATACTGTGCTTGACTAAGCCCGAGAACTTGGAGTACGCGCATCTCGCTGACGGTTATAAAACGAATAATAATAACGATAACGGAAACTTTGGTATACGATTCTTTTCAAAGACTCGAATGCACAATATACTTGAAACGATTACACTTACTGCTTTCTTTGACTTTATATTACGTACCGACACTGACCCTGTTCGAATATTTGCCATCTCTATGCTGAAAGATGTGTATATACGCACATATACAAATACATTATTATCCAGAGAGATTTACGAGACGATTCTTGAAGACTTTTACGACTTTGGAAAAGAATAGGCGATGAATTCTTTGCATTGAAACATCGGGAGCCGAGAATTGAACGAACATCAAACCCTCATCAATATCACCCAATACTATCGGGACTAACCGTGAAAAAAAAATGGGATTCATTGATTTCACATCAGTTTTGACCACTCATTACTATTCATTATGAAAACTCGTTATATTTGAATTCTTTTCTTAATCAGACTATGTAAAAGGCCTCATTTTCCTGCTTAATTTTTTATTAGTCTGTCGGACTTCCGAAGTTACGGTTAATGATTTGAGATCATAGATAAATCACGATACATTTTTCCTACATTGTAAGATTAGTAAATTTCCCGAATCCCAATTCCGAAAGATTTTTTAGAATTTTTCTTTTTGTGAACAAAATTAATTTTCAGCAAAGGATCAGTATAATAATTTTTGTTATTTCAATTTCGATTTTGGAAACCTGTTTTTAATGTATTTTTAAGTATAAAATTCGATTTTTTTTTCTTTTTGAATACCTGTTTCTAATTAATAAAAAAATCACTTAAAAATTTCTCAATCAAAACAATATTTAAATAAAAAGAAGGACTTTGTATTCTCCCGAAACCCGATTTTCTTCTTATTATTTGTTACTAACTGAAAAATTTTCCATTAACCTCTGGTCAATTTAATTCGCTAGTTTTCGGTCAAATGCAAACTTATCAACTTCCTGTTTGCTGACGCTTTTGAACGCGTCGGTTCGAAGGCGCGACAAATCTCAGCGTTGAGTAAACTCCGGACTCGACAGAGTTTCTATATTGGAGATGGTTGGATGGTGGAGAGGAGTGCCGTGTGTGTCCCAGGAAATGGATCATTCCCTCGGTCTATGGGCTTGCCAAACTAGCGATTCACTCGGCGTGTACACTCGGCCAGAGGAAGATAGCGAAAGGATGACTCGAGAGCATGAGAATGTGAGAGACAGCCAACGCTCCTCCTGCTTCGGTATAGAAACGCTGAGGGATTACACGACGTGAACCTCCCGCCGAGCTTGCGGTTCTTAATACCCTCGTCGCACCAGTCTCCTTCGTATTCTATGTGCTTTAACATTCCCTTCGCAGGGTGCATCCGGTTTCCGGGCGATGCGAGGGTAGTCCTCACCATGCCGAGATGCGATGCTGCGGTGCTGCTAGAATCGGTGTGGAAATTCATCATCGAAACAATCTCGTCACACCCCAAAATAGAGAACAACTGAAAGGGATTGCGATACCTCGTATAGTCAGTAGTAATACCCCATGAGCTTCAAAATTATCGGGTATTTCCCGATAACTTCGTTGCATACAAACAAGAGTGTCAAGTTTTGCAGAAAATTCCCTCGCGGAAGCGTTCGAGATTTTTTAACCTGCAAAACTTGACACTTAGAGAAGTTTGCGGGAAATACACGATTAATTTTGAAGCTCGTGGGGTATTTGTCGGATTATTTTTTTCATCGGAATTTCTGCTCATTCTTCAGATCACGTTCCAGTTCTCGTTAGAACTTTGACAGATGTGAAGAATTCTCAGGTTAAAAGTTGTTCAGAAACTGTTTTTATTGCTTAGCAACTTGTTAGGAAATATTCGAAAAATTTCCGAAATAAAATCGACTAGGTTCCCCCACATGAGGCCAAATGCGTCGTTTCTATTGGCCGAAATTCAAATGGGAAAAATAATCAGTAGTAATACCCCAAGAGCTTCAAAATTATCGGGTATTTCCCGATAACTTCGTTGCATACAAACAAGAGTGTCACGTTTTGCAGAAAATTCCCTCGCGGAAGCGCTCGAGATTTTTTAACCTGCAAAACTTGACACTTAGAGAAGTTTGAGGGAAATACACGATTAATTTTGAAGCTCGAGGGGTAATTGTCGGATTATTTTTTCCATCGGAATTTCGGCTCATTCTTCAGATCACGTTCCAGTTCTCGTTAGAAGTTTGACAGATGTGAAGAATTCTCAGGTTAAAAGTTGTTCAGAAACTGTTTTTATTGCTTAGCAACTTGTTAGGAAATATTCGAAAAATATCCGAAATAAAATCGACTAGGTTCCGCCACATGAGGCCAAATGCGTCGTTTCTATTGGCTGAAATTCCGATGGGAAAAATAATCAGTAGTAATACCTCAAGAGCTTCAACATTATCGAGTAATTCCCGATAACTTCATTGCATACAAACAAGAGTGTCAAGTTTGGTAGGTTAAAAAATCCCGAGCGCTTGCGCGAGGGAAATTTCTACAAGACTTGACACGATTGTTTGTATGCAGGGAAGTTTGAGGGAAATACACGATTAATTTTGAAGCTCGAGGGGTATTTGTCGGATTATTTTTTCCATCGGAATTTCGGCTCATTCTTCAGATCACGTTCCAGTTCTTGTTAGAAGTTTGACAGATGTGAAGAATTCTCAGGTTAAAAGTTGTTCAGAAACTGTTTTTATTGCTTAGCAACTTGTTAGGAAATATTCGAAAAATATCCGAAATAAAATCGACTAGGTTCCCCCACATGAGGCCAAATGCGTCGTTTCTATTGGCCGAAATTCCGATGGGAAAAATAATCACGATTATTTTACACATGAAACAGCAGACTATTCTCAATACAATGGAACTCTGTGTTGAAAATATGCAGCGTCCAGGGCAGAATCCAGGATGGAGTCCAAAATGGACAATGGGATTGGATCAAATCCCAATCTCCCTCGTGGACTCATCATTTTTCCGCTGAACCTCATCCTGGTTACCTTATGCAGTAACATGTAATACACGGAAAGGAAAAAGTTGGTTTGGTGACCAATTACAGCATATGTTGTCCCACGTGTTGGTCACTGAAACTAAATCAGAATTGTAGTCTCAACTTTTTTCGATTGGTAGCAAAAAACTAACGACTTGGTTCCTGGAACTATCACGGCTGCTATTCGATGGAAATGATTCGTTGCGCCAACCAACAGGTGAGTTGAGGTTATGATCTCAGCTGGTTTTTGTTATTATTGATGCTCATGTACCTTCTATATTCAAAGAGAGGTGCCATTCAAAATCCTGGATGAAAATATAAAATACTGAAAGGATTTGATCTAGTTGGCGAAACTCTAAAAAGAACTGCAGCAGTATTTAATAAATACGATTGAATTGTTAAGCAGCAGCAATTAATAAATACGATTAAACAATTGTCTAGATATTGTCATAACTGCCACCTATTTTCACAACCTCTGTAGAACACCATAATGAAATTTCGTTGTCCAATCAAATCTTTTGACGGTCCTGCAAATTTACCCTTCCTTTTACATTCTGATTATTATTATTATTTTTAATAATTAAATACATATTTTTATGCAATATCTGTCCACGAAACTGTCTCGCATTATTTGCTTTTCGCAGTCTGAGCTTTCTTGCAAATAAGGTAAGAAAAAAAAGATCGGCTGGTCCTTTGACGACGATGTACGAGAGGTTTCAGGAATGAAGGCAACGGTGCACTGAAAGGCATCACTGCAACGATACTTAAAGAACCTTTAGCCCAGTCAGTACTTTCTTCTTGCTTTACATTACTCTACTCTGCAGGACTGAGTAGGAATTCAAATCGGCCGGCTCAGCTTTCACAAAGTCTACCCCGCTCGTTACAAGTGCTGAATTTCGGTAAAGGTGAGGAGGAGGGGGGCTTCTTAAGATTTCGGGGAAGCTTTCCCATTTACGAAAAGAGCTGCTGAATTCTCGTGGTAGCAAGTGAGAGATTACAGCTGCGACGTCGACTGAAATGGTGAGAGCTATTCCCACTCTTTATCTCTCTCTCTCTCTCTCTCGTTCTCTTTCTCTTTTTCTTTCTATACTCTTGTCTGTCGAAAGCCTCAAGTTTTGATGAAATGCATGCAGTCTTGGGCGCATGAAGTAAGAAACCTCCGCAAAACTCCCCTCGATATGTATATGTATACGTATATCCTTGGAGAAAGAACGGTGAAAGCTGTAGCAGCAGTGGATATGAACTATAGGAAAGGCAGAGGACGAAAAGGATGAAAGCGAGAAGACGAAGGAAGCTCGCCTGGACTTTGTGTCTTCCTTCTCATCTGAGTCCTTGGTTCGCACAGAAATGTATATATATATGTACATATAGATATAACCAGTTGTTCCCCCTCCACCATAATCATAGTTCAGGCAACTTCATCCGTTTCGCCCGTTGGCCCGCTCTCTTCCGAATATTATGAAATGCATATTGCTTCTGCCGTAGTTTGTTCCAAACCGAAATCTGTCTTACGTTCTAAATGTATATATATGTCTTTATATGCACATATATGTATCACGCCATACCTTCAGCCAATTCTGTGGCACCTAGAACTCTTTTTTTTCTTTCTAGTCAAATATACTACTGTATATATGTGTAGTGTACTATTCTGCTGCATAGTTTGCAGAGAAGAGTGAGAAGAACGTCGACGTCGTATCTTCTACCATCTCGTGTACACTGGACGACGAAAAATTTCTATGGAAATAAGTCGGGAACTGCCGTCGAGTTTCACTGAATATTCTGAGCACCGTCGACGTTATTATATAGACTGTCACACCAAAGAAGTCGCTTTTTCAATGAACTTCTTTCATTGATGCTCCGATAGTTGTTCAACTCATTGCCTCTGAAATCCTCTAGTTTACATTTTTGACAGATGAAGATTAAAGCGACTGAATCACCTAATAAATCATGAAAATTAAATGGTACTGGTAAAAGCGAAAACTTTTGCCTTATTTAGAAAATTTCACTGCGAAAGCACTTAACGTGTATCATTTTTATGAGGAATTTTTTTTCACTTATGAATTCAACGGTAGAAATATTTTCCTCTGGTCTTTTTGATTCATATTAGTTTCGCAAGATCCAATTTTTTGTATAGGAAGACTCTGCACAATCTAAGTTTAGAAATTGTACAGAGAATTCATTTGAAGATCTTTGGCAGAAGTTGCAAGAAAATTTAGTAAAAAAGTGAATTACAGAAGAAAATATTGACTGTTAAATTTCATATGTCTTTTACGAATGAACTTTAAATGGAAATTTCTTTACTAAGATTGGACAGAGTCTTCTTTCGGACTTCCTTTTTCTTCTTTGCACTTGTTGTGGAGATCAGGTAGCACCACTTCACCAAATGAGTTTCACAAGGTCGAATTCTTGCTCTTGTACAAATTCTACAGAAAACTGTACAATTTGTGTGCAGGAATTGCCATTTGAAGATCTTTGGTAGAAGTTAGAAGGGAATTTCATTTTAAAAAGTGACATTGCAAGAAAATGCTGACTGTAAATGTTAGTATATCTTCTGCAAAAGATCTTGAAAAAGAAAATTCCTAAACTCAAAGGAGAATTTTCCGAAAAAATATATTTGATCGGATGAAATTTGCTACAAAAAGAAATTTGACTTATCAAAATGTTTCACTTTTGGTATTATTTATTTAGGTAAAAGTGTGCATTTGTGCAATTGCAACACCATTTAATTTTCATGAATATAATGTAAGTCGGAGCCACTAAAAAAAAACATCGATCTTATAATTTATCTTTATTTTATTTCCATCCAATTTGAATGTTCTTTCCTGATTTAAATGAGGTGAAAAAAAATGTTGGTACATGATTTATATCGAAGAGTATGAAAAATCTTGCCATCTTCTCTTCTAACATTTCTTCTACAGTAAAGAACGAAAAATGTCAATGGAAATAAGTCGGAAGCTGTCGTCGAATTTCTCTGAATATTCTGAGCACCGTCGACGATATTATATAGACTCTATAACACCGAAGAAGCCGAATTCTCAATGTATTTTTTTCCATCGATGCTCCAATAGTTGTTCAACTCATTGCACCTGAAATCGTTTAGTGTGCGAGCACATGCCTCAGGCAATTGGGTTTTAAAATAACACCCGACAATATAACATCTTCATTTGTTTTCCACCCGACTTGAATACTATTTTTCCGACTCAATTCAGGTCAATAAAAAATATATCACACGCAACGCAATTTTAAAATTCCAATTGAGCGAATATATATCATTTCAATCAATAAATAATTGTCAACCTAGTTTTAGAAAAAACTGCTTTAAAGTAAAATGCTAAAAAATAAAAATAAACAATATACCCATTTTTATGTTTAATAAAAACCCCAATTTAATTTGCGTCTTACACTTTTTTCACTCTGAAGTTATATGCTAATCTGATTATTTTTTTTCGGAATTCAGTTATGAATCATTTTCTTGTCTCACCTATCAGAATTATCGACGTTAATATGTTCCATCCAATTTTAATGAGATAATTCCGATTGGATGTTCGATTCGAATTGAGATTCGCAAAGGGAATTGCTCCATTTTTACGTTAAGTAAAAAACCCCAATTTAATTCGTGTCTTAAACTTTTTTCACTCTGAAGTTACATGCTAATCTGATAATTTTTTTTCGGAATCCAGTTATGAATGATTTTCTTGTCTCACCTATCAGAATTATCGATGTTATTATGTTCCATCCAAGTTTAATTGAGATTCGCAAAGGGAATTGCTCCATTTTTACGTTGAGTAAAAATTCCCAATTTAATTCGTATCTTAAAGTTTTTTCACTCTGAAGTTATATGCTAATCTGATTATTTTTTTTCGGAATCCAGTTATGAATGATTTTCTTGTCTCACCTATCAGAATTATCGACGTTAATATGTTCCATCCAATTTTAATGAGATAATTCTGATTCGATGTTCGATTCGAATTGAGATTCGCAAAGGGAATTGCTCCATTTTTACGTTGAGTAAAAAACCCCAATTTAATTCGTGTCTTAAACATTTTTCACTTTGGAGTTATATGCTAATCTGATTTTTTTTTCGGAATCCAGTTACGAATGATTTTCTTGTCTCACCTATCAGAATTATCGACGTTAATATGTTCCATCCAATTTTAATGAGATAATTCTGATTCGATGTTCGATTCGAATTGAGATTCGCAAAGGGAATTGCCCCATTTTTACGTTGAGTAAAAAACCCCAATTTAATTCATGTCTTAAACTTTTTTCACTTTGGAGTTATATGCTAATCTGATTATTTTTTTCCGAAATCATGTTACGAATGATTTTCTTGTCTCACCTATCAGAATTATCGACGTTAATATGTTCCATCTATTTTTAATGAGATAATTCTGATTCGATGTTAGATTCGAATTGAGATTCGCAAAGAGAATTGCTCCATTTTTACGTTGAGTAAAAAACCCCAATTTAATTCGTGTCTTAAACTTTTTTCACTTTGGAGTTATATGCTAATCTGATTATTTTTTTTTCGGAATCCAGTTATGAATAATTTTCTTGTCTCACCTATCAGAATTATCGACTTTAATATGTTCCATCCAAGTTTAATGAGATAATTCTGATTCGATGTTCGATTCGAATTGAGATTCGCAAAGGGAATTGCCCCATTTTTACGTTGAGTAAAAAACCCCAATTTAATTCGTGTCTTAAACTTTTTTCACTCTGAAGTTATATGCTAATCTGCACTGAGAGAAATTAAGATGGTACTGGTAACTAATCAGTGATAATTATATTTTATTAGTCCACGTGACTATGTTTGTAGTTACATTAACTACGTTATTGTTAATGTGACTATTTTCGTAGTTACATTAACTACGTTATTGTTAATGTAACTATTTTCGTAGTTACATTAACTACGTTACAATTAATGTAACTACGAAAATAGTCACCTGGACTAATAAAATATAATTATCACTGTTTAATGAAATAATTCCAATTGGATGTTCGATTCGAATTGAGATTCGCAAAGGGAATTGCCTCATTTTTACGTTGAGTAAAACACCCCAATTTAATTCGTGTCTTAAACTTTTTTCACTTTGGAGTTGTAAGCTAATCTGATTATTTTTTTTTCGGAATCCAGTTATGAATGATTTTCTTGTCTCACCTATCAGAATTATCGACGTTAATATGTTCCATCCAAGTTTAATGAGATAATTCCGATTGGATGTTCGATTCGAATTGAAATTCGCAAAGGGAAATGCTCCCTAACTCTAAATTCACATAAGAAACTCGCTCGATGACACTCGACGTTTAACTGTGTAGAGAGGTGCCCAAGTTTCGTGGGTATGCGGTTGGCCCATTCGTGCTTCCCGTACACCACCACCCGAAGTACACCCTCGCGTTTCCTCATCCTCCGCAAAGCCCTTCGCTCGCCATACCGTCTCTCCCCCTCTTTCGTTCTACTGTAATCTTGGTTTAACCGGGATTCCGAGTCGTATTTGCGACGCAATTTGTAGTTAAACGTTCTCGTGAACTACGTGGATCCAGCCCAGAATCCAGAGAGAATCAAGGGAATGCATCTTGCGGGTCTGGTCGGTGCTACGCTACGAGAAAATTCAAGAGAGTACATATACACATTCGTGGTCTGACTACACACGAACATTTCTACTGCCTTCTTCGCTTACTTCTTCGTTCACTTCCATTCGATATGTGCGTCATCAAATTTTCGATTTTCGCTGATGCCAAGCTTCCTTTTTTACTATATATAGGATATATTGATAACACTCGAAATATTAAAACTTCTTGAAGGTTCTTGCGAGTTAAACAAATTATTTTTCTTAAACTTTGTACAACTCTTCTGAGTAAAAATAGGAGAAAAATGAACTTTTTTAATATCGTGAAATTCGTTTTTTTTTACTAAAGTTAAAATGTGTCGAAATTTTTTTCAGACGTTTTTTAATGAAAATTAGATTTTTTAAAATGAAAACTATTATTTGTTTAATAAAAAAATATCGTAATACTTGAAGTATTTATTTTTTCAGGAAATCTTAATCGTTATCTTGAAGTTGCTACGAGTTGGGGCGATTGTTTAATTATATAGTTTTTTAGATCGTTTCATACCAAATATAACTCAAATGCAGCAAAAAAATCAGGAGTTGTCTTTACAATAAAATTAGTGATGGAGACACGTTGAGTTTCCATTTTTTACTAATAATAAGGGCTCTTGAATTGGTCCTATAATACCCTTAACCCTTTGACAGTTAAGCCCTTTTCCCATTAATTGGGAGATTTCTGAATCGTAGTCACATTTCTGAATTAAAATAGTGGAAATGTCATATTTGCTTATATTTTATTTATGCCTGGTATTCATTAATTTTACTGAATCAAAGCAAAGCGTTTATTCTCCCAATTCCGACTTGAATATGCCGTTTTAAGGGCCAACTCCGTCGCTTTCAGTCGGAAAAGGAAGTTTAATATTTTTATTTGTAGAAAAAAGTATAAACTGAAAAAAAATGCCTTGCATTTACCTGTTACCAGCGACGTTTTCATAACGTGCAAAAATCCGAATCTGTAAATTGTCGGAGGCGTTTTATTAATTTGAATATCATGAGATTTTACATACGAGAATTGTTTTACCGATAATAAAAATAAACCTTGGGTTTTGCCCGAAAATCTGGATATATGAAAGCTTCATCGTGAAAACTGTATTTGAATTAAGAGGAGGATATTTGCTGTAGGAAAGAGACAGTAATTATCGTTCGCAAAACGCCGAGATGACTTGTCGTGCCGGTGTTGAATAAATATTGGTCCGAGGGCAAACTCGACGAGTGGTTCAGTTGTGGAATTCACGGAGAAACGTATGCAAACTATTGGTCGGGCGTGCGCTAATTACACCGATGTCAAACTAACGAGACACGGACATGGTCGCAATTTATCGCAGTACCAGAGCGAAGCATTTCCCCTTGCCAGTAGACCGTCCTACCTCCCACCATCAACAGCTTGTTGTCACCCCTTTATCGAGCATCGTTCCAGAGAACATCACGTACTTATTCTTTAATTACAAGACCCGTAATCTGCCAGAACCGACAACGATTTATTATACGAGACATTATGTTACGACACTTTAAACAAAAACTACTAAATGCGACTTGACGTAAAAATGCTCACACAATTATTATCAAATTATGTTTTTTATCAATTATAAAATTAAACATACATAACAGGAGTTGAGATTGTAATTATTAATTTGTTTAACAGTTTTACATTTAGTTTAAGAGTAGATATTTGTGATTTTTTAAAATAATGCATTATTAATATTGCGTTTTTAAATAATGTTGTATTTGAACATACACGTAGAGAAATGCATACATTTATTATAGAAATAAAGATTTTTAAAAAGGGCATCAATCTATGATCAAAACGCGATTGAAAAAATTGGTAGCACTTATTTTTTATATTTGATCCTAAAAATGTGTCGTTTGGTCGATTGTTGCCGTTTAATATTACGCATAAAATATAATCATTATTAATTTGCGATATTTTTGGTTTTTATTTCACCCTACATGGAAATGTAATGATTGATTCTTTGACATATCACAAAAACGATTCTGAGTGAAGATATATATTTCCAGAATATAATTGACAGATATATTCGTATTTTAATTATACATGTTTTTGGAAATAATATACAAAATATATTCGAACGGTATCCAAAAGAAATTTATTATGCTTGTTTATTTTTCGGTGCAGTAAAAATTAAATAAAAGTTATTGTACTTTTAAGAAAAAGTTTTTGTCCAAATTTCTTCACAGAATTTTTTCTTTCCTTTTACAGGGAAATTTTCATTAATATCTAATTTAACAAAAAAATTTATTTTTTATATCACGATTTTTATTTCATTTTCACTAAAAAAAATTGTCATTTTATTTTAGAAAAAGAATTTGTCAATTTGACAAGACCATTTATTATAACTTCTAATTTCGGAAAAAAATATTTATGAATATGTCAAATTTATAATATATTTATATTTATATGACTTTTCGAATAAAACAAAATAAATCTGGGAAACGTAAACGAAGTGTGCGACAACAATTTCTTCACTGATTGAAAATGCTGAGAGTAGATGAGGTGGGAGTTCAAAAAGTAAGAGAAAGCGTTTGACGTCCAGGAGTTGAATGCGTCTCGTCCGAGTCGGAAGATCGAAAGCTCGTCGTTCGACAGGCTCTTAGCCATTTTCCATCGTGAGATACTCAAACGAAGTGAACTAGAGGAGAACTCGTTCATCTTTTACACAATAAAAGGCGGAGCGCCAGTAGAGTGGAAGTGGCGCTCGAATCTCTCGTTTCTTGCGAAGATAGCGGCAGAGACCGAAGCAACCCGGTGCTACTACCACGGCACAGTTTCTACTTTATGTATATATACATATATCTATATACCAAGTATAGTGCCTCGTTGGGTTTAAGCACAACGATGCAATAAATCCGCGGGGCGCCTATCTTTTTAATTCGACCATTCGTGGAACGAGAAAAAGGATACGCGGAGTACGTTCATCACCATTGCTTCCTCCCGATACAGTAGATGGACGTATCCGGAAATAAAGAAACGTTTGACGACAGTGCATTCGCTATTTCGAAAACGGAAGAGATAAATAACGTTGCGCAAGCCAATGTATAATGGATGTTATAGATTTATACGAGAATCTGACTATATTCGTGAATACTACTGCTACTAAAGCGTCATACAAGTTATGACCCCAATAACATGATTTTCTAGATGGCGAGGCTGTTTTTCTTTTTTTTTTTTTATTCAAGATTGTTTGGCTTAGAATATTCGCTTTCCAAGCGAGGCACACAGTTTTTTTTCTATTCATGCACCAACAGCTTGCAGTAGAAATAAAGCGTTGAGCTCTGGCCATTTATTGTGCCATGTCACGTTACCCCCTTACTATCTCTTGGATTTATGGTACGAACCGCTTCAGAGTTTTGTCACCAATAAATGTTTGTACAATGAGTTTTCGTGATATATGACGCGCGAAACCAGACACTACCGGGCCATCATACACTCATGAAAGTTGATTTTGTCCGTATAAAAAATTCACGTCTGACCGTTACGACACTTTTCCACTGTGAATTCACTGGCAGATTGCAGGAGAAACGAAGTGTCAAATACTTATCTTTTTTTTCGTAATAACAAAAAAAAAGATAATCCCAATGATTCATGCCGATTGCAATCTGCTTGTAAATACACAGATCGACAATTTGTCCAATTGATTGAAATTGAGAAGTGTTATCTACTATTTTATTGTTTGGGTCGTATGAGTAATTTGTGGAAAATAAATGCCGATAGAAAAAAAACTTTTATTGAACATAAAATATTTGACATCTGTACACAGTAAAAAAAAAATGTTGTATAGTTTATGGCAATTTATTATTCACATAAAGCTACATATTTTTTTCCCTCGAATTTTACGATTTTACGCACGAATTTCACGGTTGGTTATAGTTTAAAAGATAGAAGTAAAAAAATACAAATGTTAATGGAACGAAATGCAACAAATGATTTTTTTAAACCCTTTAACGGTCAACAAATTTCTGTTAAAAACAAACAAGAATTAAATTTTGAACAAAAAAAATTGCATTTTTGAAAAATTATCTTTTATATTTATTTCCGTCTCAATGCATTTATTATTAATGAAATTATCTTTTATATTTATTTTCGTCTCAATGCATTTCTTATTAATGAAATTAATAATGAAGTATGCATTTCGAGCCTTCTATTTCCTTATTTATTGTCAAATAATCAGTATCAACAAAACTATTTTTGTCGGCTTTGAATTTCATCCAATTTTAACGGAATTTTTACATGCAAATTCAAAAAGATTATTTGAAAAATATTTCTCTAATGTACCTAATGTACTAAATTATAAAAAAGTTCCAGTAACTACGAATTTGTTATGAACGTAACATTTATTTTTTACAAAACGTAGCTCTCTCATTTCACAAAATATATTTTTTAGTTTGTAGATTTTAATTACAATTTCATTGATAAATAGAAATCGATATATTTCGGGCCTTTTTTTGTCAATTTACATTATTATTTTATGGTAAAAAATGTTCAATGTCTTTTTAAAAAATGACTTTTTATTCAGCCTAATGCACTTTCACGATTTGTTAAATGTTCCTCGATTTTATGGTAGCAAATGCAAAAAAGGTATTTAAAAAAATAACCCTTAAATATAGCAAATATGCTAATTTGGTAGTTAAATTACTTAAAAATCATTGTCACGCACGTAACAATTTTTTTTTCCAAAATATACCTGCGTGATATTCTAAAATAAATTGTAACCGTATATATAATTGATTGCAATTTATTGAATATATAAAATGCGTTACTTTTCGTATCTCTTTTGCAATTTATTTTATGGTCTAAAGATCAACGGTATTAACGAAACTGTGTTTGACGATTCTCGATGGGTTTAACGATATCGACGAGTTAACGAGTAAACAAGATTAAAAGAGATTTATATATACATCTACATACATACATATATATATGCGTGTGTATCTCATTAATGGTCGACTCACCGTTGAAACGTTCACTGAATTTTCCTCGTTCGAGCAAAGTACACTGATCGACTGAACATAGAGATCATTATTTATAACACTGAATGACAATTATACGTATCGCTTGTTTTCACTATTTCGTGGATTTCCAATTAAAACTGACACGAACACTTTGTCACTCCACTGACGTGGATAACGATGCACCTTCAGAACAACAACCGATTCTCCATAGCTTAATTCAATGTATACTTTACTTTTCAACCAAAAAATTCAAATATATTCCGACAATGTATCAGAATATTGAGGATGAATGAAAAATGGCTTGTAATATGGTGGTCACGTTTTGTTGTTTTCTTCCTCTATTCGATCGTGTGTCGAATTGAAAAAAACGTTCGAAACACTTGAAGAGCTTTCTCGGTGATGTATCTCGATGAATGAATGATTCACTTGAAGAGTCCGAAGCGTATTGGCCGTATCCATCGACCAAATAAGCTCGCCTCGTGTACCGAATGGGACACGTCCCTCGTAAACAACATTTCCCGAGGATTCTCCGTCTGGGTCACGACCTTCTTTGGCACCCTACTTCACAACGAGTTCTCACCCCGCTACGAGAGAAATAATTCCGGAAGCGACAGGACAACGACTACCGCGATAAATTATTACCCGAAGCACCAGCGACTTTGTCCACGAGGATCAACGCAAGAGGGTTTCGAAAATCCTGCTCTCATCCTATCGAAAATCCTTCCAAAAACGAGTCTTCCTGCACTTCAATAAATCGTACCGCGTTTGATAATTCGTATCTGAAAATTCCTCAAACGCACATTCTCCAATTTCGTGTCTGTGAATTCCTCAAGTTTCCCCAGAGCTTTCAGTCAATCAATTCACACACTTCGTCGAATATTCTTAATTAAAAATGATATTAAATTTTCAGAAGCTTCGAAAAAAAATAATCGTTTCTTTGATATTACAAATTCTAGTGCTAAGTTGTCACCGCTAATCACACTAAATTATCACTAATAATACATCCGAGACGAGAATACTTTATACTTGAGTAGTTGAATTATTTTTAACCGCAAGAAAATCACCTTAGCGAAAAATGCACTTTTTGATGCTGATGATTTTTTTTTTTTTTTGTTAATTGTTGTAAAACATTATTTACAAGCTGCAGGAGAAAAGTACAAGATTGATGGTCTTGTGGATATTGGATGATCGGTTTTTTATGGCCAACACTCTTTTTTCCATATGGAATAATCCTTTTTGAAGGGCTTTTCACTATAACGTTGAACTTTTATTATTTAACGATTGAACGATTATAACTTCGCGATTATCGCGATTACAAATACACGGTTAAACACGCGTTGCCAAACGTGGCTTCAGGGGTTACACCGTCACCCTCACCCGATGTACCGGTACTAAGCGGTACCACTACACACCCACGACGACCCGGAACAAGCTCGCGACTCGAAGCTCGCGAGGGCAACTACGACACGGGAATGAAAAGCTCACCGAACTGTCGGTCTCCGAGTACCAAGAACTTCCACTCACTGGCGCCACGGTCGATTCTGCGTATTACACTTTGCACCCCCCGAACGTTGCTGAGTGACTGGGAGAAGTTCCGATACGCATAAGGGTAGCCCATTCCAAAATGCCCCAATCTACATTCTATTCTAACAAAATCTCAAATTACAGAAACTTCAATCTAATCAAAAAGAAATTATTTGAATTTCCATTTTCAGATATATTTGAATATATTTCACAAAAGCGTAGAGGATTTTTTTTATTTTTCATTTTTTGACGTAATAAGAGCATTGGATTTTATATATAAGATGGTTAATTTAAGAATTTAAGGAACAAAATTAAAGTTGGAAAATCTTGTGTGTCATTTTTTTGGGTGTTGTTGGTTTAGTAATTTTTTCTAAAGTTTAAGGCTTTTTAAAGCTGGGGATTTAATTCTTCATATACTACTATTTTTTTTTTATAGTGAGGACTATAAAGTAAATAAATAAATACGGTAATCATAGGTTAGGTATTTTATTTGTTTGTTAAAATTTGAAAGTATGCGAAAATTAAGGAGAAAAATATATTTCGATGAGAGCGAAATGGTGAAGTGTAATCCGTCCTGGCAAAATTGGAGAGTCTGCACAGCTCGAGAGACGACGGAACTTTTGCGCAGGCTCGGGGATAGAAGCGCGAAGAAAAGGACAGACGCTATCGATTCAGTTGTACCAACCACAGGACCCTTAAGCAGTGACTTTCGCGGCGTCTAGGGGGTTGTTGAATAAGGCGCCGAAGTCTTTGATATCTTTCTGATACTCTCGAGACTCAACCACTAAGAAATGGAACACCATCCGGAAATCTCATTCTACAGATGTTACTTTTCGCCCAAGAAAACCCGAGCCAACGGGTCAACATCCTTCCTGAATGAACTGTGTTTGTTCAATTGCTTGAGATAAGACACTTATAAAACCTACATTTCGATGGCAGTCTTCAAGTTTTCTTTCTTACTTCCTTTGCTCGATTTTACAAACTTGCCCAAAATGAAATTAAAAAAGTTGCTACTGTCATATTTGCAACACGTGACTTTCTCATTACGTTTGCTACTAGCGTGAAATTTTTATCATTATGTTAATTTCGAATTACGTGAATATAAATTTCGGAATTTCGTAGATTAATAGGAATTCACTTTCCTGCTATTATTTAGTGACGTGAAATTAAAAATTCTCGTATTATGGTCCTTGTTGCGATACATTTTATCAGTATGGTACGAAATTGACTGAAAATTTTATTTACAATGAGAAAAAAATCTTTTCCCAAAAAATGTATTAGAAAATGCCACGATAATCAAAGTACTAGAGAAAGTTACGGATCATTGCGCTTTTTGTGAACTGTGTGTTGTTCAATTGCTTGAAATAAGACTCTTATAAAACCTACATTTCGACCGCAGACTTCAAGTTTTCTTAATTACACTGTTAGAAAAGATTGGAAGTTTTTATTCATAAACTCGTCATCGAAATTTAATATACAATTGTGGTATAAAATTTATGCACTTTTCCAGTAAAATTAAAGCAAATTATTGAATGTGCTGTACTATACATTAATTTTACATTACACTTGTATATTAAATTTAATATACTGGTTTATGAATAAAAACTTCCAGTAAAAGTACACTAAATTTTAGGCCGATTTTTTTTACAGTGTACTTCCTGCGTCGATTTTACAAACTTGCCTAAAACGAAATTAAAAAAGTTGCTACTACCATATTTGCAGCGCGTTTGTTATTAGCGTGAAATTTTTATCATTAAGTCAATTTCGAATTACGTGGATATAAATTTTGGAATTTCGTAGATTAATTGATATCCACTTTCCCGCTATGATTTATTAACATGAAATAAAAAATTCTCGTATTATTCTCGCCGTTGCAATATATTTTTTCATTATGGCACAACATTGTCTGAAAATTTAATTCGAAATGGCAAAAAAAAAATTTCCTCACAAAATGTATTAAAAAATGCCACGATAATCAAAGTAATAGAGAAAGTTTTGAGTCATTATCTTTTTTATTAAATTATTTAAGAATTGTTCTTATTGAAATCGTGAAACATTTTATAACCATTAAAACTTAATTACTGCCAAAAATAAAAATCAGGATTAACAATTTTTTTCTATTCTTTTTCTTATTGAAATCGCGACACATTTTATAACCATTAAAATTAAATTTAATCACTGCCAAAAATAAAAATCTTTTTCTAACGTTTATCTTTCGGTAAAGAAGTGTAGATTTGCTCACATTTCTTTTTTTATTTCACAGTATACCTATACAATATGTTTGTTCAATTCGAATTGAACAAGTATCGTATTTACTGGTTGTAATGATACGAAAAAATATATCGGACTTTATTTTATAGTAGAAGCTGTAAAGTTTCGTTCTTATTTCCAATGGTATCCATAATTTTACTGTAAAAAAATTTCGGTTTTTCCTATACAAACGTGTATGAATTTTGTAAAACTTGGTATCGGGAATCGGAATTAATATGCTTGCATAGTAAATTTAATACAGATATATGAATTCTGATAATCCGGTGATTGGAAATTACAACACATGATTATTAAAGCATCATTTACTAAATTAGTATATGAAAATCAATATGCATTTTCGGAATTTTCGTACCCGATTTGAAATTTAATATACATTGTTTCGTTAAATGTAAGATCAATGTTACTCAAATTACAATTACTGGTATTGAAAAATACCAAGTAAAGTATTTGCAAGTTTGTCTATATGGGTATATTACTTTATGAAAAATGTTTGAGTTTTTGCTACACAAAAGTGTGAGAAGTTTGCAAAACTTGCTATAGGAAATAAACATTAATATAGTTGCATAGTGAATTTAGTATGCGTGTATGGATTTTACCAAACCGGTGATATAAAATTACAGCACATGGTTCCGAATCAATTATTACTAAATTAGTACATGAAAATCAACATGAATTTTTGGATTTTTAGTGACTGATTTAAAATTTAATACACATTTTTCAATAACGAAAAAAACCCGCATTATGTCGCTGACACTTACCACTTAGCATCGACTTCTGATAAGTTACTCGAGATTTTCAAAAAGATTCCGTTCATTCAGAAATTATGTTCACTTGAGGCAATACGTCGTTTCTACAGAACCCGATTCTACACATCACGGACTCTACACAACGGCAATTCAACACATGCCTTGATTCAACACAACAGCAACTGTACACATCACTAACTTGACACATGCCTCAATTCGACACAACCCCAATCCTACACAGCCCCGATTCTACACAGTCACAACTGTCGCGAGCCAAATGCACAACGGCAATACTCTACACAGCCCAGATTCTACACAGGAACAAATGTCACGAGGTAAACTCACACCGGCAATACACTACACAGCCCCGATTTTACACAGACACAACGGTCACGAGCTAAATTCACCAAAGTCCCGATTCAACACATCACCGATTCTACACCGTTACCAACTCACATCCAATCATAGGGCGTCGATGAGTTGGAATACTTGAACGACATACGTTGATTGGATATGAGTCGGTGACGGTGTAGAATCGGTGATGTGTTGAGTCGGGACTTTGGTGAATTTAGCTCGTGACAGTTGCGCCTGTGTAGAATCGGGGCTGTGTAGAGTATTGCCGTTGTGAATTTAGCTCATGACATTTGTGCCTGTGTAGAATCTGGGCTGTGTAGAGTATTGCCGTTGTGTATTTGGCTCGTGACAGTAGTAACTGTGTAGAATCGGGGCTGTGTAGAGTTGGGGTTGTGTCGAATTGAGGCATGTGTCGAGTTGGTGGTGTGTACAGTTGCTGTTGTGTTGAATCGACGCATGTGTCGAATTGCCGTTGTGTAAAGTCGGTGGTGTTGAGTCGGTGATGTGTAGAATCGGGTTCTGTAGAAACGACATATTGCCTCAAGTGAACATAATTTCTGGATGAACGGAATCTTTTTGAAAATCTCGTGTAACTTATCAGAAAACTCATGTACTGAATGTACACATATGTACTGAAAACTAAATAACCTCGAATATCCAATAGAAAGTGTAATCTTCTATTCTCTCTAAAATATTAATTTTGTAATTTATTTGTCATTTTTATAAGTAGGGGCTTAGTAGGGCAGCCTCTATCCGGTCCTTATCTGGAAAACTTATTCTGACCCTGATCATGCGCTGCGTTACTTTCCTGCAAGGCCCGTATAAGGTTGCCAGGTAGGGGCCTTGGATTTAAATCCGGCTACCACACTAGGGCCTGATATTCCCCGTAGCTGAATTTCTACTCGGGAATAGCTGTACAACTCTCATGTCATTTAGATATCCAAAATTACTAAGTCGTTGATAGCGTAGTCGGTAGCGTGCGTGCGTTGTTAGATACTTAGAGGTAGGTCGTAGGTTCAAACCCCAGTGTAAGCGAAAAATTTTCTGTGGCGAAAACCAATTCCCAACAATTTCTGATGACATAATTTGTGTAAAAAATAATGTCCGACTAATATTTATATTTTTTAAAATTGTTTTTATGTCCATTTTAAATTCCCAACACATGTATTTGAATTTTCAGATACCGCTCATATGAAAATTCAACAAAAATGTTTATGAAATTTAATATACAAGGTCATTAAATATCAAAAGTAATGGCTATGAATTTTCAAACATATTCATCGAAAAATATCTTGCAGCGATGGAAAAACCAGAAACAATTGTGCCGTATTTTTATCGAAAGCTACATTTTTTCCAATACCGTTCATATGAAAATTCAATATAAAGGTTTATGAAATTTGATGCACAGTTTATTATGCATATGGTACTTTCAATACAAGTATATTAATTTTAAGAAAGATTTTTTTTACAGTGAATTGCTTAATAATGCATATAAATGTATTCTGTATTGCTGCAATCGGGAACTCAGCATAGCATGTCATTGAACTCTGTACAATATTCAAGTTCATCAAATATTGGATGTCGATGTACGTACCATTCTCCCTATTTTCATCTTGTCAAAGATTGCAGCATAGGGAAAGGCGCGTCGAATCTCAACCAGTCGAGATGGAAAAATTGGCGAGCATACGACGCAGAAATTGAACGTGACGAGCGTAGATGCCGGTGTGATGCCAGCGCGGTGCACGTGACAAATGATGCCGAGACGCTTAGACAGGTTAGACAGACGTTTCCGGAATGACGTGAAACTGCACACGAGCCTAGAATATCCGGCACCGGCTGAGGAACTCGCAAGAAACGTGGTAGATTTTCACGACATTTCGGCACACCAGACGTGACTGCGCCGAAGCGATAAATATTCCGAAATTTTATAATGAAATTATCAGATTAACCGTTTTTTATTCACGTTTATCATCATTCATTTTCAGGTTCATGCAATTTTAATAATATTATGGCATCAAAAGTAAAATATGCACGAATATAGACAATAAACAAACACTCAAATACGCGAGAAATTGAAGGCGGCATTTTTATTTCAATAACTTGCATATCAATAACTTTTATTCTTGAAAATATATTTATATATATCATTATTGTTAGCTACAATAATTTAATATCTACTTGTTACAAAATTATATTATGTCGCATTATAACAGTTTAATTATCCCACAAAAAAAAACCCTTGCAAAAATCTTAAACTAAGTCCATTATATTATATCCATTATATTAGCCATTTTTTTAAGCTACTGTATCTTTTGATGTCGTTAGAAGAGTCTCTCTACTGATTTATTACTATAACAAACTATTTCATTACAGTAACAAAATTCTTATTTTTTCGTGATAGAATAATTTCTTCAGTATAAAAAGGTTGCTAAAAAAATAATCGAAGTTTATCTGTTTCTGTACTAAGTGGTAATTACAGCTAAATTACTATTACAACGATGCATTTTTTACGTCGTGCAGTCGCAGCTCGTTAAAAAAAATCCCACTAATTAACGAAATTCGCTGATGTTGCTGATGGAATTTATTTTTTAATGGGCTTCATTTCTCTACAGCAGTTGCAGGTCGATGCTGCAATTTAACTAATAACACGTTTCAATTGTTTGAAACATAATATATACGTAAAATATTTTCGAAAATGAACGTGAGCCAAATATAGCAGTTGCAGCATTTTGGCTTCGATTTACTATTGTGAAACTAGCGAACACTCAACACATCCTTGCATGACCAAATGATGTTTTCACGTAAAGAAAAAATTCGATGAATTGTATGCAGCGATTTCTTCTACCGATGAAAACTGAAAATCAAGCAGGAATACGTTTTGGGGCGTAACTGTAATTAATATGGATTTCTATATCGACCAGGCAATATGTATTGGATAAAAACAGAGGTGTACCTGGAATATTAGAACAAATTAATTTAAAAAATGCTGCAAAGTAGAACTTTGCAAATTGCTTCCTCATTATTGTTGAATTTTTACAATAATAAACAACAATAATGAGGAAGCAATTTGCAAAGTTCTACTTTTCAGCATTGTTTTAAAAAATTTTAAATGGCATTAGTTTTGAATCCCTTGACAGATTCTCGCCAGATTCGAACTGTTGTTTAGTTTACCTACACTCTACTTGTGGACCAAATTTGAGCCCGATATCTTTAAAATTGCGGACTTAGAGCACGAACAAAAAATTCAAAATGCCATATATTTTTAGCCCCTTAACAAGTTGACACCAAATTTAATCCCATACACTATTTGATAACATTCCACTTCTGGTCCAAGTTTGAGTCGGATATCATAAAAATTGCGGGAGTTAGAGCCCGAACTGACATTCTCCAAAAAATTCAAAATGCCATAAATTTTGAGTACCTTGATGGATTAACTCCAAATTCAATCCCATACCTTTTTTAACGACAGTTTACTCGTGGTTCAAATTTGAGCCCGATATCTTAAAAATTGCGACGGTTATCGTGCTAACTAAAAATTGTGCACATACACACACACACACACATACAGACATTTTTTCTAAACCACTTTTCTCGACGTTTTAGACCATTCTGAGTGAAAAAAAAATTCACGAAAACAAAGCTTCCTCTACGAGGAAGCAAAAAAGGGATGCAAAGTAGAACCTTGCACATTGCTTCCTCATTATATTTCGCTTTTTACACAGCAACTTCTAAGAGGAAGTATGGTAATTGATTTTGGCTTCCTCATAGAGGAAGCTTTGTAAAAAGCGAAATATAATGAGGAAGCAATGTGCAAGGTTCTGCTTTGCATCCTTGTTTTAAATAAATATAAATAAGCGCACACTCTCGCTTTGTGAAATTATAATAAGGCCAAACGGTCCAGAAACTCCCTCGAATACTCTATCTTCTCTGTTTTTATTTGTAGAACACTATAGAAACCGATATTTTCCGAAATTTCATTGGGAAGCAAGGATATGGCTAGTTTATACGACATAAATTGCTACTTTTCGCAATATAGACTGTAAAACATCGCTATGAAAATATGGTATCGTTCAACATTTTTGGGCTACATCCGACATATTTTTCTGTCAATCATGAATCTGGCACTCATTCAACTCCCAGCTCGATATTTGATACAAACATTCGTATAGCAGAAAAAAATTCAAAAAATCAAAATCTCATAAAATTTTAACGTTTCAACCGATCTTAACCAAAATTAAAAGGGATCACCGGTGTACGAAAGCTCACATACATACCAATTTTGAGCTTAATATTTCGAAAATTAAAAGAGTTATCGCATTAACAAACATTTTTGAAAAAATTCAAAACCGCGTAAAAATTTAATGATCATGGGGATTTTAACAAAAATTGGTATGAACGATGAGGATCGACCCCTCTATCTATGGAGTAAATTTCAGCTCTATATCTCGAGGCGTTCCCGAGTTATAAATGTTTATATTTTTTGAGCGTGTAACATACACACACACACACACAGAGAGACATTTTTTCTAAATCACTTTTCTCGACGTTTTGGACCATTCTGAGTGTACTGACATGAAAATCTCCAAAAAAAAATTTCACGAAAACAAAGCTTCCTGTATGCGGTAGCAAAATTTCGGGTATAGTCTATTTAACGGCCCAAGGCTATATTTCGAGCATAAAAGTTTGTTATGTTTGCTCTTGTAAAAATGGTAATAGTCTGTGGCGCCATTTTAAAACTCATCGACAACCGAGTATGGTTTATGCACGAACATGACAAAATATGTGCTAATTTATATTGACATTTACACATTTCAGACCTAATCACAGTAAAAATACATTTTGGTTCAGAAAAACGCTCTGGGCCGAATAGAATGATGGAAATTTCCACATAATTCTGCCAATTTTTTCTGATCGATAGATATTTCAAGGTGTTCCTATGGACGATGCACTTTAAATGCCATCGTCCCGAAATACTTATACACGGAAAGAAATAAGTAGTTGCTAAAACTGACAAATGGGTTCTCACAACCACCCGGAACGGTTGATATAATGCCAACTACTCAGTTAGTTGAAGCGTCTATTTAGTTGGTTAAAGGAACTGAAATGTCGTTGGTACATTACCCGTAGTAACAGGAACCAATAGAAGTAGTAACCCGAGCTATGTGCTTAGTTAGTACATGCAATTTGTTTCAGTGCAGTTCTAAGTTAGAAACGTTGAATTTGGGAATTAGTTCGTCGTTGCCGAACTGCCGAAGTCGGTCATCGATAGATACATTCAAACCATCCATCTAAGAAAATGCGAACAATGAGGTTATAAGCGCCGTTTCCATATATTTATAATGGCATGGATCATCACCAAATTCCAATTCTTTAAAAATGAAGAGCATCTACTTCTAACACTACTTACCGTATATTTAGTATGGTTCACTGTAAATTCCTTTTCATGTCACTTCGCACTTCGATATGTCACGTCACGTTCTTCATATAACACAATGGCGTTGTTAGCCTTTGTCATTCACGAACGAAAAAATATTAGTTACAAGAACCAACCAATTTGTTTTGGGAGGGAAGTGATTGGTAATGAAAACCAACTCGTAGGATGCCGGCAACATTCAAATCGTGTTTACAACTATTGCCGCCGGTAGTTGCGCCACCTCATGGCTGTTTAAGACATGGCTGTTAAGGACAGAATTATGATTGGTTGTCGGAACCAACGAGTCGGTCTTACTTACTATTTTTCGATTAACCAATCACGTATAGTTGAGGATACTTTTCCAATTTAGTTTCTGTAACTAATCTGTGGCACTGCATATGTTGGAAATGGTTATCGCGACTACTTTTTTCTTTCCATGTAGAATGTTCGCTAACAATTTTAAAAAATTTCTACAGATTTTGAATCTGATCGCCTACCGTACTTCGAAAATATTCAATGGGTTACACTCGCTTAGAAAGAATAGATGATGAAATGAAAAAAAAAGCCGAAAAATTGTGTCGAGAAGAGAATTTTCTTCCGCAACTTGCGTCCAATTTTCAAATCGATTGTTTACTTTTTTTTAGATATCATCAGAGAAAGTATCTGTTGTCACTCTGACTCATGCATTTTCGGGTTATCGCGCTCTCTCGTACCAACGCGTTGATTGTTTGTCTTGCACGGAAAAGAATTGAGATCTGCCCCTCTGATACCCGCGTAGCGGGCGTCCATAGGAACACCTTAAACACCTCGCTACCGAAGTATTCGCAAGACTTGGTGTTATGATCACGTTTGTTACCAACGTAAAGTTTTCACACGAATAGAATTTTGGAATTTCGTTTATTGTAATATACGTTTCCCAATACAATTTTTCGAGACCTCGTTCTTAAATTCTTTTTTAAAATGACGTCACGTGAAATTAATACATTTTTTTTGTTTTTTTTTTTTTTCTCATATTTTAATATAAAGTTTCAAACGAGATGAAGATTTTGGATTCGATTTGAATACTAAAACTACATTTTGAACATAAAAAAACACACAAAATTTCACTATGGCCCGCAGATTTTTACAAAAGTTATTATGTTTTCGGACGTTACAGATAAACAAACAAAAATTAGTGAATGCTTTTTTTTTTTTTGGAAAACTGTAAACTCGTATTCCCGTAAAAATCTGAGAGCCGATGTTTTGTTTTGGAATGCAATACTTTTTCTTTTTATATACTTTATCTGTGATGAGAAAATAAAAAAAACATAACAATGTCTATAGAGAAATAAACGGTTGCTTTCGCACGTTCAAGCTTTCAACGTTCCAGTCCCTGGGGTGTATAGGAAAGCTTGGTTGGCCGAGCAAGGGGATATCATGGTGGTGCCTGGCAGGCTGGGCTGGATTGCAGAAAGAAAGGGACGAAAGCGAGCTTTTCGCAAAGTGCTCGCGAACCGCACATGATTCGGCGAATCCGAGAGCAGCCAGCTGCGCGTAGCATTAAATTTATTCCTCCATCCCTTTGACATTTGATTCCATGAAGTTAGAACGAAATCCTCAAAAATAATCATACGACCAAAAAAATATACAATCTTTAATCAGACATTATGAAAAATATTTACGTTACGTAAAATCACCTTTATTTTGGCTTTTTCCTAAAGAAAGTCGTGTAATAAATAAAGACCAATGGAAAATCTATACAGAAATTTCTACTTTGTATCTCTGTTTTGGAATTTTGTAAAATTGGTACATCTGAACCGTTTGTGACTATATTCGATTATGGTATTCTTTTTTAATCTTTTAAAATATTTATAAAAAACGCAATACTACAGCTCACGATTTGGTTGACTTCGGAACATTATAATCATTTTTGCTTCCTAATGGAAATTTTGTTTTCGCGCAAAATTCTTTTTTCGAGATTTTTATGTCACGGTACTCAAAATAGTCCAAAACGTCGAGAAAAGTGGTTTAAAATTTTTACTTTAAAATATCTCAAGAACGGCTTTAACAATCGGGCTGATATTTAGCACACATGTGCGGTAGGTCAATGCCATTGCTTATGACAATTTTCTAAAAAATTAAAAAATATATTCAAATTTTATGTACCTTTGCAAATTTTGCAAAATGTCTGTACGCTCTCTAGCATCAGCAAATTTTTAGCTATTGAGCTAAATAATTTTTCATGAACAAAGCTATGTTAAAAGAGGATCGGTATCGAGTTTGGAATGAATCCATAAAAAAGTTCGGATTTTATGGGATTTTGTATTTTTCAAAAAATATTCGTTTTGCTCTAACTAACGTCAAATTTCACCAAATCAACTGAGATTTTGTACAGACAAAAAAATAACATTCAACGCTGATACCTACCAAATTTGGTCATGATAGGTAAAGCGGTTTGGATTCTATGTGAGTTGGAATTTTTTAAAAAATTACCATTTTCTTACAACTTCGGTCAATTGACAATGTATGAATTGAAACTTTTTATAAATGAAAAATACACATGAAATATTCACCATTGCTGTGTACCAAATTTGATGACAATCGGTAAGTGGGTTCTGATTTTTGAGAAATTTGAATTTTTCATGTTTTAACAGATTATAGTTTAGAATGATATCATAACCGCTGTATTTAATAGAGATTTAAACACGTGTACAGTTTTTTTACAACGCTTTCTCTATGAGGAAGTCAAAATTAATAAATAAGCTTGCTTTGTAAGGTCGCTTTGTGAAAAATGAAAATTAATGTCGAAGCAATGTGCAAAGTTCCACTTTGCAACTTTTTTATTTTATGCTATACAATTTACTCACGTGTATTCAGAAATCCGCACTAAATGTAATTCTTGAATCTTTCAACCTACTTTAAAAACATTGACGTAAATATGTCGAAAATAAAAAAATGTTGATGGAATCAATGTTGCTTCAGTGAGGAAGTAAAATCGTGCCAGAAAATCGCACTTACCAATTGAATCTATTAAATCGACTGCTGACCAATCGATCGAAAACATTGAGCGTTCGAGCAGGCCACTGACGATTTATCGACAGACTCGTAAATCGTTCGATCCACATCGAGAGAATACTACAGAACGCGGATAGAAGTAGCAGGGGCACAAGTGTAGAAGCAGTGAAAGCACCAGCAGTCTAACGCAATCTCGTCAGGGTCGATTCAACTCTCACCTGTACAACATTGCCCAGGGGAGAAAAGGGAGGCGAGTAACGATTTCACCAAGTGCCTCGGTGTAATCTAGCGAAATCGAACTGCCAGTGAAGTTTGGTGCTGGTGTATGGCGTCCTCCATTGCAACATGTACCTCTTACCAGTTGTACGAGGTAGTAGTAGCTATTCACTGCCAGAATCCAATGGACAGAGCGCGACCATTCGACACTATGTCCCCTCTCCATCGCTGCCAATATATATGGGATGTTTTCTCATTCTGAAAATGCTGCGTGGTGCTTTGACTTTGGATTTACTCGAGGGAAAAAAGACACCCATACATCTAAAGATACTCCCTTTTATCTTGGATCCCAGTACCTTTGCTCTGCAGAGTGTTGACCGTTTCGTTGAAAGGAAATTGTGGAAATCAAAAGTAGCACAATGACGTGGTACAGTTGAATCTCACCTACAACTTACATGATGAGAATAGTCAAATTTTCGCGTCGGTAAATATACGGTGATCGGAATTTATTTTAAGTCTGTGCTACTATTTTTTTATAGTTGCATAGGCTTAAAATAGTCGGCGCAACTATAAAGTTAGGTAGAACAATTTTTTAGTTACCGTAAAATAAAAAAATTTTGCACGGAATTAAAATGATTAGTTGTCACTTTGTAGTTGCCAGGACTTTCACGATTTGCAATTTGTTTGATTGCTAATATTATCATATTTGCAACGATGGACGAAGAACTAATTGAAAATATATATATATTTTTAATACGGTCCAAAAATTCTAGAAAAAATTCACAAGGAGTGAAAATTTGTTAGGAATTTATCCGACAATTTCATTTGATGAAAGAAAATGTGTTTACACGTACCAATTGGAAAAATGACTTTGCGAACACATGTTGTCACCATTTCGATTCGGAAAAATATCGAGTATTTGAGCAAAATTATTTTTTTCTACGAAAAAGGCTCTTGGTTGTTAAACGATCTTGAAATTCTCGTTGAAGAAAATCAGAAGAATTGGCAAAACTTCCAAGTGAAAAAACGTTATTGTTATTTATTGCGTCAAAAAATATTAATTAGGGACGACTTACCGGATTTAAAAAATGCCCAAAATTTATTGTTTATATCTACGTTGATTAATCTTAACATGTTTGTCCCGGATTAACTTAGTAAAAAAAAATCCCACATATGTACGTTTATCAACTTTACCAGTTCATAGTTCAGCTTAAGGAGGGTCTTCTGTTATCTCGAAGTGATGCCAGCGTTTTGAAATTTGGACAGCATGTTCAGGAGGAATTCTCTCATCAAACTGTGGAGTTTTCATGAGGTTGTCTGCACCGTTTTAAAGATATTAATTCTCAAAGTTAAGAGATTTAACATTGGGCTTATGGAAAATAGTGCATTTTCGATCGTGTAAAATAAATGGAAGGAGTGATGTCATCTTTTGGAAACGTATACCGCTTGAAACGACGTACTTTCCAGAACTACATATCCAATTTTCGAAACATTCGTCTATACCGTTTTGCTGAAATTAAAGTGATAAGTATAACTCGTGTTACACGAGTTTTCCGCCTCCGACGCAACATTGTTGCACGGCTAGCTACCTCCGTCTCACGTCTCACCGCTCTTCGGCCTCCCCACCACAAGTAACAGAAGACCCTCCTTAATATTTCAACGGATTATCAAATTATTAAAGCTCGAAGGTTAAATCACTTGGTACAGGAACCCAAACAGAGGACATTTTTCCAAGCTCATTTTTCTCGACGTTACTGCCAGTTTTAAGTGTCCTGATATAAATATCACGAACAAAGTTTCCAAGGAGGCAAAAGAGACTAATGTACAGTCGTTGAATTGAAAAATTTTCCAGTCTGCTGCTTGATTATTAATTATCACTTAGCTATCTCTTCCTTGATACCTTCGTCTTGTATCGTTAATGATACTTTGAATTTTGTGTAGGAACCTATGCAGCCAAGAGGGAAGCACCTGGTGTCGGGCTAGGCATCAGAATCAAGCTCACACTGTGCTTAAAACTGCTGTACTACTTCAACTGACTTGGCCGTGGCGATGGTATATTACTGACACTACTGCCGTTGCCGACAGGGCGTGCCTTATTTCCACGACGACGAGTGCATAACTCGCGAGACGGATATTGCATGCAGCAGCCTAGTTAGGTAGTCAGGCATTTGGTGCATACATCCCATCCACTTTCCGGCTTCTTCTTGCGAGCCAGCGAAACGTGCTGGCGTGCTAGGCGTTGACGACTACAAGGAGGACGCAAGAGGTGGATGAGGACGACTACTAAGACGACAAAGACGGCTACAAGTGAATAAAGGGCACACTTGCCCTACTGTACCACCGTGACTTCTTAAACGTATGAAGTGCACCGACAATTTTCAACTATGTTTGTCACTGCGTGCAAGACGACGTTTGCGTGTAACTCGAAACACAAATTGCACACATGTACTGTGTATGTAACTGTATGTATTACATGTGAGAATATGCTATTCCCTTGTAAACGAGGTTCTTCCTACCTTCAAGAGGTATGGAAAATTTCTAAGGTAAGAAATTTCTTTTTTTTAAAGTGACTTTTTTCTCTTTCTGATTTCAGAATTCACAGATCCGCATTTCGGATGGAAAATCTAACCTAATGTTTTTTTATTCAGGATATCGAATTGTGAATTGTGGACAAAAAAAAATTAAATTTTATTGAAGATATTCATATTACTACACTATAATTTTATATTACTTTTTAAATATTAAAGGTTTTATATTTATGAAATTGATCACCCGTTATACAGTTCTGTTGACTCACGCCACCAGCTTTATTCAGGAGTAACTAGTACGAAAAATGAACGAGTGAGATAAAAACAATGGACTTACCAGAAGATAAATACCTCGGGTATCACGAACCAAAAAAAAAAAACTAAGCCACCCTCAAGGCTTAGCTTTCTTAAGCGTGTCTAATTTTTACTCGCAGTCGGTGGCGTCAAATATTTTTTTGCCGCCCAGAGTTCAATGCCAGAAGGGAAAACGTCGTCCTTGGTCTTTCCCTGCGACAAATAATTAGCGACTCTTTAGGGAAGACGTGAGGCGAGTATTTTTATTATTTTTATTCACATTGAGGTGTTAGCTTTTTCCGTGGGTATAAATTGACTTTGGGGGGCCGTGAATAAAATTTAAAAAATAAAAGTTTACCACGTGAGTCTTGCTGAGGGTTATGAGTGATATATATTTCTATGTATATACATATATACATATAGAGCACGTTCTGAATGCGAAAAAGTTGAGCCACGAGGGGAGCTAAAGGGGAGAGATAGTTGGCGATGTTTCCAGACTAACGAGGACCCCCGATCGTCCTCTCTGCTCTGCTCTTGCTTTCGCTGCCTGTATAACGAACGCGAAAATTGTAAAAACTGATACACAGTTTCACCCGAGAGGAGATGAGGCCTTCGAACTCGCTCGGGAATTTGCGCATGAAATATACGCTCATGTATGCGACTACAATACATACAAGCACGACTCCTCATGCATAAAAAGCGCGCACAGTCAGCCGTCACACATGTCTTTTTTTTCTCCTTCAATTTATTTATTAATTTGCAGTAACGACCGGTTCACTTTGCTCAAGCATGCTAATGGAGCCAATGACTGTGTTGGCTGTCAAGAATGTTAAAGGGTTTATCGGCAGTAACAACGTACACGAAAGCTGCCGAGTACAGCATGAAAATTTTTTATTCGTCATCTTCAACGCGAATGAACAGTTGCAATAAAATTTGCCTCAATCAACTAATCGGTGTGAAATGTCCTACCAATTGATATTGCAGCCTGTCAATGGTTAAAATAATTCATTTTATCACTTTTCTGTATACATTTTTTTTGTATTGTACACTATTATTTATAATAGTTTTGCAAAATTATGCACAAAAATATAATATAATAATATAAATATAAATTCACATTTATACATTTTTAATATTCATGATGTTTTGTCATAATTATTGTCACGCAAAACTTTAAAAAAATAATTTACTTATATACGATGTTATTAATATTTAAATGACTGCCGCAAATATTTTATTTTTCACATATTTATGTTTATCTCGTACTCCAAATTTAGTTAATAATCAGAAATTAAAAAGAAAAATCATTCTTCTCAGTAAATTCTCCACGATTCTTTAATAATCCAACATAATGAAGAGCCGAGGTTTTCGGTCCCTCCATCGTCAAGAAAAACAGTTGCAATAAAATTTGCCTCAATCAACTAATCGGTGTGAAATGTCTTACCAATTGATATTGCAGCCTGTCAATGGTTAAAATTATTCTTTTTATCACTTTCCTGTACACATTACTTTTTTTGTATTGTACACTGTTATTTATAATAGTTTTGCAAAATTATACACAAAAATATAATATAATAATATAAATATAAATTCACATTTATACACTTTTAATATTCATGATGTTTTGTCATAATTATTGTCACGCAAAACTTTAAAAGAAATAATTTACTTATATACAATGTTACTAATATTTAAATGACTGCCGCAAATATTTTACTTTTCACATATTTATATTTATCTCGTACTCCAAATTTATTCAATAATCAGAAATTAAAAAGAAAAATCATTCTTCTCAGTAAATTCCCCACGATTCTTTAATAATCCAACATAATGCAGAGCCGAGTGTTTTCGGTCCCTCCATCGTCAAGAAAAACAGTTGCAATAAAATTTGCCTCAATCAACTAATCGGTGTGAAATGTCCTACCAATTGATATTGCAGCCTGTCAATGGTTAAAATAATTATTTTTATCACTTTTCTGTATACATTACTTTTTTTTTGTATTGTACACCATTATTTATAATAGTTTTGCAAAATTATACACAAAAATATAATATAAATATAAATTTACATTTTTATACATTTTTAATATCCATGATGTATTGTCATAATTATTGTCACGCAAAACTTTAAAAGAAATAATTTACTTATATACAATGTTATTAATATTTAAATGACTGCCGCAAATATTTTATTTTTCCCATATTTATGTTTATCTCGTACTCCAAATTTTCTTCAATAATCAGAAATTAAAAAGAAAAATCATTCTTCTTAGTAAATTCTCCACGATTCTTTAATAATCCAACATAATGCAGAGCCGAGTGTTTTCGGTCCCTCCATCGTCAAGAAAAACAATTGTAATAAAATTTGCCTCAATCAACTAATCGGTGTGAAATGTCTTACCAATTGATATTGCATCCTGTCAATGGTTAAAATAATTCTTTTTATCACTTTTCTGTATACATTACTTTTTTTTGTATTGCACACCATTATTTACAATAGTTTTGCAAAATTATATACAAAAATATAATATAAATATAAATTTACATTTCTACATTTTTAATATTCATGATGTATTGTCATAATTATTGTCACGCAAAACTTTAAGGGGGGAAACCAGTTTAGACCGATCGAAAAATCGTCTTTTTTTTTATTGCATGAATCGTTAGTATAACTATTCAAGAATATGTAGTCAAAATTTCAAAGCAAAATTCCCATTAGTTCGAATGCAATGAGCACTTAAGTGACCGCCCGTCGGTTCTGTGAAGAAGCACACGGTAATTATAACGGAGCGGTCGCCCAGACCCGTCTTTTCCAGCTACCTGCCTCAATACCGCTGTGCTATTGAATAATAGAAATATCTGGTGATGGAACGTGGAAAAAAAGAGGATTCAAATCACTTTTTGGCGTTACAACCCTCATCGGATATTACTCCGGAAAAGTCATCGATCTGGTTGTACGAAGCAGTTACTGCCAATCATGTACATATTGGAAAGATAAATCGAAAAATTCAGCAGAATATATAGCATGGAAAGAGGATCACGACGAAGAAAGTTGTATGAAAACACATGAAGGCTCCGCGGGAAGCATGGAGGTGGAATCGGTGAAAATGATGTTCTTGAGATCGGAGGAACTACATGGTGTCAAATACGGCAATTATATCGGTGATGGAGATTCGAAAACGTTCACAGCAATTCTAAATTTGAATCCCTACGGTAATGAACTGAAAGTTGTTAAAAGTGAATGTATAGGCCATGTTCAGAAAAGGATGGGAACTCGGCTCCGAAACATCAGGAAAAATAAAAAACTGGGCGGAAAAGGAAAATTGACAGAGGCTTTGGTGAAAAAGCTCAGCACGTACTACGGCTTAGCGATTCGAAGAAATATAAACAGCGTCGAAGACATGAAGAAGGCTATAATGGCAACTTTTCAGCACATGATATCCACAGACGACAATCCACAACACGACAACTGTCCAGAGGGAGAAGATAGCTGGTGCAAGTGGCAGCAAGCTAAAGCACTTGGAACAGAGCCTGAACCGCACCCTGCCCCATTACACCCCGACGTTCAAAAAGAAATTCTTCCGATATACGAAGATTTATCGAGAGACGATCTGCTGACGAGATGCTTAGGCGGTCATACGCAGAATGCGAACGAAAGTTTCAATTCAACCGTTTGGCGACTGGCTCCAAAGCATCTACATGCTGGTTTAAAAATAGTCGAGGTTGCAACATTCTTGGCTACTGCATTATTCAATGAAGGAAATTCAGCCCTTCTAATGCTGATGAATGAATTAAATCTCGTCGTTGGCTCACAGAGCTTCAATTATGCCGAGAGCATGGACAGAAAGCGCGTGACGAGACAGAATAGGCGCAGCTCATTGGAGACGAAGGAAGCTCGTATAGCTCGTCAAGCGGAGTTGCAAGCTAAAAATGACGCATATGAGCAAGAAGAGGGATTGCTATATGGTGCTGGAATAGCTGATTAACCGGTGAGCATTTTTTATAATTAATTACTGCCTTGGATTTCTCATTTTCGCTACATTTTATTTCAAACGCGTTTTTCTCGAAACGACTTTTTTTCGACTAGCGTACATTCTAGCTCAAAAAGTTATTGATCAATCGTTCTGAAATTTGGTGTAGATATTCTTTATTCAATTCCACGGAACATGAACCGAATTCGGGGATTATAATGTTATTAAAAATATATTTTTTTATGCAAGAAAGATGAAAAAATATAGTATAAAAACATGACATTGTGTTCAAACACCTCAAAAACATGCAATTTTCAATGTGTTTGATCAAAATTAGGTTCATATTCTTAGAAAATATGTTTTTAATGAAAAAAAAAAATCCTGATGATTACAGATAAAAATTGCGACGTCAGGGATGTACGCCAGCCAAATGCTCGGATGGCAATCGCCCATGGACTGCACGTGGTAACTCCACTATTTCCGGCGGAAATCGTTTGAAAAAATGTTAAAGTGTACTTGAAAACATAAATAAAATATCCTCCAAGTTTAAACAATTTGTGATTATTCCTTCCTGGTTAAAAAAAATCATGAAAAACAGCAAAATTTCGACCTCATAAACCGGGTTCCCCCCTTAAAAGAAATAATTTACTTATATACAATGTTACTAATATTTAAATGACTGCCGCAAATATTTTACTTTTCACATATTTATATTTATCTCGTACTCCAAATTTATTCAATAATCAGAAATTAAAAAGAAAAATCATTCTTCTCAGTAAATTCCCCACGATTCTTTAATAATCCAACATAATGCAGAGCCGAGTGTTTTCGGTCCCTCCATCGTCAAGAAAAACAGTTGCAATAAAATTTGCCTCAATCAACTAATCGGTGTGAAATGTCCTACCAATTGATATTGTAGCCTGTCAATGGTTAAAATAATTATTTTTATCACTTTTCTGTATACATTACTTTTTTTTGTATTGTACACCATTATTTATAATAGTTTTGCACAATTATACACAAAAATATAATATAAATTTACATTTATACATTTTTAATATTAATGATGTATTGTCATAATTATTGTCACACAAAACTTTAAAAGAAATAATTTAATTATATACAATGTTATTAATATTAAAACGACTGCCGCAAATATTTTATTTTTGACATATTTATATTTATCTCGTACTCCAAATTTATTCAATAATCAGAAATTAAAAAGAAAAATCATTCTTCTCCGTAAATTCTCCACGATTCTTTAATAATCCAACATAATGAAGAGCCGAGTGTTTTCGGTCCTTCCATCGTCAAGAAAAACAGTTGCAATATAATTTGCCTCAATCAACTAATCGGCGTGAAATGTCCTACCAATTGATATTGCAGCCTGTCAATGGTTAAAATAATTCTTTTTATCATTTTTCTGTATACATTACTTTTTTTGTATTGTACACCATTATTTATAATAGTTTTGCAAAATTACATACAAAAATGTAATATAAATATAAATTTACATTTATACATTTTTAATATTAATGATGTTTTGTCATAATTATTGTCACGCAAAACTTTTAAAAAAAAATTTACTTGTATGCAATGTTATTAATATTTAAATGACTGCCGCAAATATTTCATTTTTCACATATTTATGTTTATCTCGTACTCCAAATTTATTCAATAATCAGAAATTAAAAAGAATAGTAGATTGTGATACTAGTGCGAGAAAGCGGCCGTTACGCGCGGAGGTTAGGAAGCGGCGCACTCGCCAAATCGAGTGCTACAACGACACGAGGTGAAGCCGAGCTTTGTTTGTAGCACGAGAGAAGGCGAGTGCACCGCTTCCTAACCTCCGCGGGACGGCCGTTTTGTCGCACAAGTATAACATACTATTTTTTGTAACGAATGTCAACGTGATGTCGCACATCTCCGTGCCTGCAAAGCATTGCGTAAAATTATCTTGTAGATAGTTTCACACACGCCAATGTGTGCGTGAAGTTATCTACAGAAATCTAGATAACTTCATGCACGAGATGGCGTACGTGAAATTATCTACGTTTACGTGAGTATAATACGCGATCTCACGCACGCTTTGCAGACACGAAATGTGCGACATTACGTGCATGAATTACAAAATATTCTATTATACTACAAGGGCAGAAAGCTGAGATTCCTGCACTGCGCGGAATGGCGTGCGTTGCAGGGCTCTCAAATTTCTGCCTGTGTAGTGTATACTATTTTTCTTTATACTTGGCCGAAAGTACGAAAAAAATTGCAGTTTTGTATTGAAAGATATTGATGCCTGCCCCGACATTTGTGGCACGAGCGAAGCGAGTGTTGCTGGTCGGGGGCAGGCATCAAATCACATACATCTGAATATACACTACTTTTCTAAAAAATATTAATTTGATTATGGAAGCCTAATTTTATCAGTATGTTTTCGAGTATATATCACTTACTGATTTATCTTAACTGTTAAACTTTAGCATACATCAATTGTAAATAAACTTTGAGGTTATGCAGGCAAGATGTATAGAGTATTAATGCGCGCGAATAAGTTACTACTCCCGTTGTATAGAGGGCACGTGTATAGCTTGACCAACACATGAATGACATGTGTATAAACACAGTGAGCGACTCTTGACTTTCGGCCGTCTTGTGTGTGTGTGGGTCGGTCTCAGGGCACGAGTAATTTCTTTCGGCCCGCTGTCGCAGAGCGCATGCGCGTCTCTATCGAGACATAAAAGTTAGCCTTTCTGCCGTGGTATCGCGGCAGGAGGGACGTACTTTCGGCATAATATGAAGAAAAATCATTCTTCTTAGTAAATTCTCCACGATTCTTTAATAATCCAACATAATGCAGAGCCGAGTGTTTTCGGTCCCTCCATCGTCGAGAAAAACAAATTTTGTTCCATGTTACGATGGAAAACACGCGGCACCCCCTAAACCAGTTCACAAAGGGCGAAGAATTTTTTACTTTCCAAGAACCCCTGACTAGTTTTCCAGACTCTGTTTTTCCCACGATTATCAATTCGCCATAACAGCGTGAAAAGTATGACATGCGAGGAGGTCGATCAAAAAAAAAGGAGAAACGGTAGAGAGTGAGAAAGAGAAAAGGGGCGATAGGGGATCCGCGATACCAGACCACAATAATAATCCCCGAGAAGATGAATCACCCTGTCGACCGTCTCTCAAATCGTCGTCTGCCTCGCGGGATCTGCTCTGACACCTCCCAACAATTTTCCAAGCCTCCGCAGCAGAGCCTTCATCTATATAACCTTCTCCGTTTGTCTGTATCCTCCTCGTACTACAGAATAGTATCGCTGTCGACGCTTCGGGTGAGACAAAATGAATGAAAGCTCTGGCGTAAAATTCAATTTAGCTCATAAGACAAAATGAAAATTTGGCCGACGTAACGAAACGAGAACGAGTGGATGAACGCTGGCAGTTAGACGAGGATACATCTACACAGACATTTTCCAGCTGCTTCGCGATGAAAATATCGCCCAAGATTTTATTATAGATAGAGGGAATTTTTCCTGCACCCTCCGCGAGCTCCTTATGTTCCTCGCTTTCTCCACTTTCTTATCACAAATTATTTTCTTTTCTCCCGATGGACAGAAACTCAATATTTTAAATCGTCTCGTCGCTTTCCGGTTTTCGATTATTAGCGTGATCGTTTTTTCACCTCATTCACCATTGCTTGTCATTTCAGCGACAATCTTGTCATTAATTTTATGTAGTGATGTAACTTATTACGAGTTTTTATCTGCTTTGCAAAACAAACAAAAATTGTTGATGCAACCAAATGACTTGGAGATTAATTTCTCCAATCATCGAAATCTTGAAAATTCTTATTTAAGTTGTTCTCTGCAATTATCTAATTATTAAAAAAAAGCAATCAAAAATTTTATGGGTTTCGTTCGTTTTCATCAAAATTGCATATATTCTTCATATCGACTTTCAATACATTTTGTGTTTGTTTAAAAAATCTACACTGACGGAAATTTTTAGATGATTATTATTGCTATTTAGATTCCAGATGATCAAGAACTTTTAAGCCTATTTTTTAATTGCTTTCACGATTTTACCGAATTTTCGTAAGAGACTTGATTGTTCTTATCTGAACGTGAAAATTAATCATGAATTCGAACATGTTTGCTAAAAAATAATACGTTATGTGAATGGGTTCGGAATAATTAAAATAAATCTAGTTGATTTTATTTTCCTATATGTGATTTCCATATAATATTTCATTTATTTCTCTCCCTATTGCCATAACAAACTACAGATTACGCTCGTATGGCTTTTTGTAGTAATTAGTAATTTTATTTATTTTCATTTTTGAAAAATATTCGCACATTGACCCCTTTTGCATCTTTTAAGCGTGTTAAACTTTGATGTATTCTAAATAGCTCACTTAAGAAGGATCTGTACGATGATTTCCGTGTCTTTCTTCGAGCATCTGTAATTCCGGTTCCTAGGCAGCAGATACAAAACAATAAGAGCCAGAGTAAGCACGGTATCGCCTGCATTGTCAGAAATACCTTATCCTTGCTTGCAGTGTTTATTTCCTCTCTGGAAAGCTTCTATTTCGTTACTGACCCGGTAACTAAATTTCCTCATGAATGGTGCCAACGTAGGTTGTACCTCAGAATTTACCTGTTGGTATAAAATATATTTACATAACAAGATAAGAACGCGTTCTGGTAGAATGAATCGAAAAACGAAAGATGGTATATAAAATATGAAAAGTGAAAATATTTTATTATTTCACTCGCGAAAATTAAAGAATATTCTTGGTAAAAGAAAATTCGTTACCCTTTGTATTTTTTGAATATATATCAAGAAACGCGGTAGCGTCTCGACGCCAAGTTAAAAAAAAATTAATTTTGCCTCCGCACGACGATTTCTCTCTTGTCTATATGAATATATGTAATTTAAATAAAGTTTATCATAAATATAAACAAGATAAATTAGATAACTATATTTTGTGGCAAAAAGTTATCGGCGTTTATGTTTATGTAATTTTTTTCTTGCAGCCCTTATTACTTTCTCGGCAATGAACAAAGTTATCGTGACTACGGTAGGTTTCGGCGACCTTGTCTTTTTTTTTTGCTTTTTTTTTTTAAGCTATATTCGTTTTTCATCATCATCCATCAATCTCGCAAATGAGTTTTTTAGTGCTGAAGTGAATTTAGAAATTACTGTGCAAAAAGTTATTGCCATAATGAATCGGCTATTTTTCACGGTAAATTCGTTTTTAAATTGTGAGCGTAAAATTCAATGTATTTTTCTTGAAAATGCAGGAAAAATCCTTGACAAGGAAAATCACATGAATATGAAAATAAGAAAATGTTAGTCCAACACAAATTTAACTTATTGCATCTCGAGATCTTTCATTTCAGAATATTTCAATAACCGATCGAGTGATACTTTAATTAAAGTTAAGTCCTCGTCTTCGCCTTTTCAGGCGAAGGTTGGGGAGGCATTGCGAAGGGGGTGGGGGAGGGAGGCTCTTAGACGCCTTAAGACTCCGGCAGCTTCTCCAGAATCACTCGGAATAAGGTTGAATTTCATGAGAATGAAAGACCGAGAAAATTCCGTATCGTAAAGAGCGTCGAAGCACGTCATAGAATTTCAAAGGCGAAAAGTCCTTCTCGAACTTTGTCTTATCTCATCATTTGTACTATTGGTACTACCCTCGACTGGTGTAGAATAATACTCCGAAGAAAACAAGTCATCATAGCAGCAATTCTATGAGCAGTTTGTTTTGGACCCTAGTTCAAATTACGACCCTTCAAGTATCCTGCGGCAAATGAAAATGGGTAAAATATGCCACTTTTGAAAGTTTATACAAGGATCTAAGTATCTCATCTCACACTGTAGAACCTAATTTGAGGTCAAAACATACAAATTTTAGTCCACGGTTTTCTCAGTCCATTCCGAGTGGGAAATATCTGCCATTTCCGGAAGTTCTGTAAAGGGTTATGACAGGATTACCACGTTCAAGTTTCGACAAGGGTCTTAATTTTAACTCGGGAAATATGTGCAAATTGTAATTGATTTACAACAAAACCGATTGACCTAAGTGGCTTTCATATTGCCAAAACGTTTTCTTGTTCCAATCCTGGATGAATAGGTTTATTTGAAATTTATTAGTCGATCGAAAAAAATGGACCTAACTAATATCCATTTTCTCTGTTTGACCCGGCCACTTAAACATGCTAAAAAAATCCCATTGAGTGTAACAAAAGTTCATTGATTCCAATAGAAACCGATTCGGTTTGAACGGGATTAGTGTCAATTGAATGAGCATGAATAAATTTCAATGGGATCCTTAAAGCAGATGATACACACTAAAACTTGATTCTGCACATTTCACATCTAAGAATTAACGAACAAAACCCAATTCATCCACCAAAAAAAGCACTGATACGTCCTTGTTTCCTGAATCAGCCGGATCACTGATTGATAGCAGGTGCTGGTTGCTCGTCGCAGATCAATGAAAAGCTGTCGATTGCTCGAAACGTGGTGAGTTTGTGAAAATTAACGAGATGTCCTCGTAAGACCAGTTTTACATAACAGAATGGGATACATGTACCTATAGAATAGAAGCCTCATACATTCCGTTTCCTTTGCTTCTCCCATCGAGCATGAGCTTGAATAAATTTCAATGAGATTCTTAAAGCAAACTAGAGTTAGCAGACTATAGTTAGATTCGGGTTAGAGTTGTCCCTTTATATCAGTTTTGACATTGGATCCTTCTCTAAAAAGTATGTTGCGAGATTTTATCGAAGTGCGAGTTCGTCCATTGTCATCGTGTTATTCGCGTTGTGATTGGTCCAATTTGGCGCAAGATGAGATCGAGACCGAGACCGAGTTCGTATTTCACACGTTTGACAGTTGCAATTCTGACAGTTTTGTCAAGCATATCGGGCGCGCGAGGTTTGAATTCCCAAGTTGGTTGACTTTACAATATTTCGGCGTTTCCGGATTATGTGTTAATTGCGAATATTAAACTAGGCTTAAGATGTTGAACGACAAAGTGCGACGTAGTGTCTATGGCAGCAACAAAACCGGGCGTACGCGGAGTCACTATATGCGGATTAACAGAACAACCGCAAATAAGATGATAAGCGAAGAGATCGGGGAGAATTGAAATTCTGCAGTCAAGTAAATGAGACCTCTTTGTTCACTGTTACTTTTAGCAAAATTCATGCCAGGTTTCCAGAATTGGAAATCCTGTATTTATTTCTTTGAGCAAAGAGGTCGTACTGCTTTACTAAAAATGTAAAGCCCCATATAATGATGGGACTTACATTTTTTTCGAAAGTCTGGAAATGCTCCAGATCTCGCAAATTTGAAGTTATCAACCTAAATACTAATTTATAATTGAAAGAATGTTAATGGACAATTGGTAATCAATTTGAGTCAAATCTATCAAGTGTTTCCAATTCGATAAGATTTGGAATTGTTGAAAAATTTATTAGATCTCTTAAATTTTGGGAATTCTGATTACATATATTATATGTATTAAATAAGATCGCTGCTCCGACGGAAGTTTTCTAGTATAAACAAAAAATTTCACTCCAATCAGAGTACGAGTAGATCACTAACAATGAATTTTGTATTCGTTACTCATGAACTTTCTACAGAAGGATGATACGCATCGAAACTTGATTCTGCACATTACATATCTAAGAATTAACGAACAAAACCCAATTCATCAAACAAAAAAAGCAATGATAGGTTCTTGTTTCCAGAAATAGCCGGATCACTGATTGATAGCAGGTGCTGGTTGCTCGTCGCAGATCAATGAAAAGCTCCCGATTGCTCGAAACTTGGTGAGTTTGTGAAAATTAACGAGATGTCCTCGTAAGGCCAGTTCTACAGGATAGAATGGGATATATGTACCTATAGAACAGAAGCCTCATACATTCCCTTTCCCCCGCTTCCCTCATCGAGCAGCACTCCACTCGGGAACAGCGTCGACACGATCGAGCGCGTAAAAGCCGGAACGTAAATAAAGCAGTGTTCTCCCGGTGGAAAATCCGGTGCCCGTGCGGAACGCAAACTAGCAGCGGTACAGAGAGAAACGCGCGGGAAGCTCGTAGAGTGTTGGAGGGGTGAGCGAGCTTGATGGTGGTACAGGACAGTGCAAAGGGGACGCGGAGAGAAGAATGAACGAACAATCCTACCGAGCGGAACAATTACCCGATTGGCGTAAGTTTTACGAGGTACGCGCAGGATACTTAACGTAATTTCGCGGGCTCTTCCTTTGTCCAGAACGCGGCAGTTCAATTGTAATTACCACTCGAGTTCGACGTTAAAAGCCACCGTAAAAGCGCTTTAATGCACGAGAACCTTGGAAACCGGACTCAGCACCCCTTTGCCCCATCCCTCTGAAGCCTCTCCTTCTAATTCTATCCTATTAGTTGACTTCATCACGTGGTTCCGTGATGCCAACCAAACGGATGTCAACACTGTGCTTTTCGCATTAGCTTGATGTTTTTAGACGATAAAAGTTGGGACGTGTATTTTCAAATTGTGCTGTTAGGTATTAAACAACTTGGCAGACACGGAGAGAAAGGTTTATTTGAGAGATTTACCAAAATTATTAGTGCTGACCATACTGTGGCAGTATCAACAAGTTGCTTCACTCGTCTATTGATGCGCTTACTTAGAACAACCAATCAAGCTTCGATTGGTAATGTTAATGAACTGATTGGTAGATCAACAAATTGTTTCATAACCAATTGATCTACCAATCGATTGATTGGTAGATCAACAAATTGATTCATAACAGATTGGTAGATCGATTGATTGGTAGATCAACAAATTGATTCATAACAGATTGGTAGATCGATTGATTGGTAGATCAACAAATTGATTCATAACCATTTGGTAAGTCAATCGATTGATTGGTAGATCAACAAATTGATTCATAACCGATTGGTAAGCCAATCGATTGGTTGGTAGATCAACAAATTGATTCATATCTGATTGGTAAGCCAATCGATTGATTCGCATATCAACAAATTGATTCATAACCAATTGGTAAGCAAATCGATTGATTGGTAGATCGACAAATTGTTTCATAACCGATTGGTAAGCCAATCGATTGATTGGTAGATCAACAAATTGATTCATAACCGATTCGTAAGCCAATTGATTGGTTGGTAGATCAAGAAATTGATTCATAACCAATTGGTAAGCCAATCGATTGATTGGTAGATCAACAAATTGATTCATAACCGATTGGTAAGCCAATCGATTGGTTGGTAGACCAACAAATTGATTCATAACTGATTGGTAAGCCAATCGATTGATTCGCAGATCAACAAATTGATTCATAACCGATTGCTAAGCCAATCGATTGATTGATAGATCAACAAATTGATTCATAACCGATTTATAAGCCAATCGATTGATTGGTAGATCAACAAATTGTTTCATAGCCGATTTATAAGCCAATCGATTGATTGGTAATGTCAATCAACCGATAAATTCGATGTATGCCGTAATTAACGTATCCAAAGTATTAAAAAGTTTATCACAATTGATCTCTTTTTCTCTGTGTATCCGTGTTCGATGTTTGCGTTATTAATTCAAGACGTTTTTAAATAGTACAGTGTTATTGCGCTTTCACCGTTGCTTTAGCAGCAATTACACCATTTCATCATGACCGCTAATTGGGAGCTTTTTATAGGTATGCGACAAAATTGTTTTACCGAACGACGTGGCTAGCTTCAGTTGCAATTAAATTTTCACAGTAGCACCGACTACAAATTATCCATGGTCATTTGTTAAACCCTTCCGCAAGCACGAGCAGAGCTAGCTCTCTTTATATTTCCCTCTTTTTCTCGCTATCTAGCTCTCTACCGATTGCACATGTACTGTTTTGTACAGCACCCTCAGTCCGACACGCCAGTGGAACAGATTTTCACTCGCCCCCGTCTGAAATTTATTTTGGTTAGAATTTATGCTGCTCTATACAAAAACGTTAATCCTTTTTTTACATGGCTCATCATTCCCAGCTCGATTCACAATATCTTTGCCCAGTGGAATCGATCACTTCCTACTATCAATTATTATACGAATACGAGTTGTGAGGTCAGTTATAGGGGACCTTTAAGAGGATAAATATATAAAGGCCCAAAAAAAGTAATATCCAGGCCTTTTTTTGGGTAACGGTTAACGTTGGAAAAGTCATCATAAACTTATATTTTCTGTAGTCATTAAGAAGAATTTTTCAATTTCAACACGGAGAAAAACGCTTGGTTGGGCTTTCTAAGATTTTGGTTAAAAATTTTACAAAGAAAAATTTGGTAGGCGCAACCAAGTTATTGATTAGGCGTACTAAATACTTGGTTGTCTTACCAAATCCTTAGTTATGTTAGCTAATAACTTGGTCATGTTAGTCAATAACTTGGTTGTGCCCACCAAGTTTTCTTGATAACATTTTTAACCAATTTTTTGATAATTCTAACCAAGCTTTTTTTCTGAGTGAATCATTACTATTCCTGAAGAAATTGACACGCGGTTGACGAAACACAACATAAAACAACCGAAAAAGTTAAGAATTTGACGTTCACGAGTAAAATAAATAAAAAACAAGGATGCAAAGTAGAACCTTGCACATTGCGTCCTCATTATTTTTTGCTTCTTACAAAGCTACCTCTATGAGGAAGTATGTTATTCAATTTTTGGCTTCCTCATAGAGGAAGCTTTGTAAAACGCGAAAAATAATGAGGAAGCAATGTGCAAGGTTCTACTTTGCATCCTTGTTTTAATTAGATAAATATGCATATCGTGGATTCGCTTTTTCTATTTCGTTATTACGTTATTTCGTGATTATTAGAGCGTTTCCGAAAGTGAATGTGATAATGTATATTTTAAAAAATAATTCAACATTCCATAAAATCAAAAATTTCATACCGTTTGTCACTAAATTATACATATATAATGGCTGAATATTGTTTCATTTATATACAAAATTTGAGCTCGCTATCTTAAGTTTTGCAAAAGTTACAATAGAGCGATAATGTCAATTTTTTGAAAAATTCAAAACATCATAAAATTTTAACGGTTCAACCGATCTTAACCAAATTCAATAGCGATCACCGGCGTATGAAAGCTCACATTCATACCAATTTTAAGATCAATATCTCGAAAATTGAAAGAGTTATCGCGTAAACAGACATTTTTCAAAAAATAAAAAAACGCGTAATAATTTAACGATGAAGTGGATTTTAACAAAAATCTGTACGAATGATGAGGCTTGAACCCTCTATCTATGGTCCAAATTTCAGCTTGATATCTCCAGGCATTCCCGAGTTATAAAGGTTTCCATTTTTCGACCGTGTAACACACACACACACACATGCAGACATTTTTTCTAAATCACTTTTCTCGACGTTTTGGCCCATTCTGAGTGTACTGACATGAAAATCTCGAAAAAAAAATCTTTCATGAAAACAAAGCTTCCTCTATGAGGAAGCAATAATAAACCATGTACAGATTATTATTAATTAAAAAGTGAAAATTTAATTTTTCATCTCTGAATCTTGTAACACCATGAGATGGTGCCAGCAGAAATTCCCTCGTAACCAGACCGCAAACCATTTTATGAATGTGACCCGAGATTTTACGCTTACTGTCGTTGAGTGTCGAGTGCTGAGCTATATAATGATGCCAGTGGACCGACGATAAAAGAGGTTGGCCAGAGAATGCTTGCTGAGCGGGCCCTTTAATCGCCCTGCACCCTGCCAAGAGAGTGCGTGCGTAGTTTAGCCGTCGCTAATTACATCATTAACTTAGCGTCAAAGCGAAGTATTCTTCTCGTTCACAAAGGACGAATGAGTGAGCACCATTCGAGCATACGCGATAAGTTGACTGCGCATATTGTACTATCAAGGTTCCCCTACTAACCTAACGAAAAATGCCTCTTCTTAAGTTTCGTTTTCCAGAATCATTTTTTTAAATTCCCTCCAGAAGCAATTGTACTTAGTGAAACTGCACTCCGTATTAATCACAAAAATGAGATGTAGTTATGAAATTTATTAAACGATTAGGCTAATCAATAAAAGATATCCGACTAGAAAAAAAAATCTCTGTTTCTCCTCTTGTTCTCCACATAGAAAAAATTAAAAAATATTTTTCTAGCATATTTCAAACTTTTGTGATAGAAAAATAATATCACATCTATTTCCTTGACGTCAACGCTCAATTCAACTCAACTCGAATTATCAAGAAATTCGATACTAAATAACAAATATACATAAGGTCGAAATTCACATCACTGAAAATCGTTAAATATCCGTTGATTTATTTATAGTTTAAAAAAATGATAGTGTAAATATATAAAATCTTAATTTATAATAAAATATAATTTTTGATTGAATAAAATACTGCAAGGAATTCAGGAAACATAGATGAGCCACTGTCAAAGTTTAATATCATGGTGTGGATGTTTGTTTGTAGGTTCTTACAATTTATAGTCTTTGCCACTTACATAAGACTGGAAGTATTGGGCAGTTTTAGTGCCGGCAGCACAAATGGGATAAAGATATAAAACTTACTGTAGACAAGTAGCGCTCTTAATGAAAAGAAAGATAGTAAAACAGAGTCGTTGCTTTCCCTCAAGAATACAAGCAACTATATAACCAGAGGAAAATGTCGAGGGTGAAATAGCAAACGAAAGAGAAACAAGAGAAGGTGTGGTAGGGCCGACACTTTGGAGACTTTGAAGCACCCAAGGTCCAAGCACGAACCTCTCTGTAGTTCGTGTATATCTCAGTGGTCCTATGCCATATCTAATTAATCCATAGAAGGTGGGGGAAGGGACGATGAGGAGGAGAGGGGAAGGAGCGAATGAGAGAGTTCCACTGCGTCTGGAGAACACTGCTAGGTCCTCCGGGGCATTGGGCACAATGTGCACTAACTGTCAAGTACCGTGCATTGTTCCAGATACAATGGAAGCCCTGCTGAAATAGACAGAGCCCAGCGTGTCCTGCTCCTGCTAGCTTCTAGCGGAGCTGGACGACCGGCACAAATTTATTAATCGCTTCGAGGTCCGAGACATGCAGGCTTCTCTACTCTCTCTCAGCTCTCAACCTGTGCTGAAGCCCTCTTAACACACGAAACTATGGCCTGCTCGACCGATTTTCTGAAGTGATTTCACTCAGACTACGAATTGACCTTTGCTCGGGCTAATTTAATCATGAATAACTATACGTCTGCTCAGCTTAATTTACTCAAAATTTCATCTAATTGATCATGTTACAAACGACGTGTTTTTCCATTAAAAATAAATAATAGTTTACAGTTGACCTGACTAATGGTCAGCCACTGTTCTTATTTATTTTTTTTGCACCTTTCATTTTGTTCTTAATTTTATAAGAGTTAGTGATTTGTGGAATATTTATTGAAAAACTGGCAGAACGGTCAAAATATATTTTTTGATGTAGTATGCGTAAAATTCGTTTTTACGCACTGTTTTCGGGGCGTAAAATAAGTTTTTACACACAGTATGCGTAAAATAAAGAACGTTGAAAACTGTCATATTTGAGGCGGAAATATATTCTATGGCCTTTGTATGATACATTTCTATATACATGTGTATGTGAACTCTATAATATGTCGTTAGGAGCACTACTCTGTTTACTTGATATATGATTTAACGGGCGGGGTCGAGCCCGTTAGCCACCTGGCGGTAGCGAGACAAACTGTACGTGGCTAGACCACCGTGAATGCCACGGTGTATCCCACCGCTGCCAATATGCAAAGAAAATTCGTCTCGCTACCGCCAGGTGGCTAACGGGTAATATATCAATCTTCAAATTTAATTAATCGATTTCGTTGTAACGCGTTTGCTATTTATTAGTTTTGTATTGTTTTGCTGTATACAATTTTGGGAAGTTGTATATACTATTGATTAATTTATAAAAGTATTCTAATAAATAAAGGCCGTACTGACCATATAAATCAAAATATGAATTGAGATCGATAAATCATTAAAAAAATATATCTTTTTGTAGAGTGGGGGGGCTCCCCCCCCCCAAACCCCCACCGGGGGCTTCGCCCCCTGGACCCCCACCAAGGCCTGCGGCCCTGGACCCGCTCCGTCCGCCCAACTACTTCCATCACATGTCCGCATAACATGCGTTACATTTTTGCGGGGGTGCGAATTTTACGCATACTACATCAAAAAATATCGTATGCGACACGTGCGTACGATTTACACACTCGTAGCGATCGTACAACACTCGTGGCCGGCTTCGCCGGCCACTCGTGCTCCCGATCGCTACTCGTGCGTAAAATCGCATTTTACGCACTTGATGCATAATATACTATTAAGGGCCAAAATATTTTTATTTTTTTCAAAAGTTTTTTTTTTAATTGATGAAGAATGTCTCACATGTACTTTATCTTAGTACAATATAATATACCCATGGACTCAATCAACACGAATTGTAATTTTATTTTCTATGCATAAAACAACATTTTAGTAAAAAATGATTACAAACCATACATATTTTTCCATGAGAACAAAGCTTTTAAAAAGAAAAAGCAAATATTCAAGGTTTGCAAATGAGATGAGCATTACATTTTTTAAAATGTTTTCCTATCATTACAACCCTATAGTGAATTATTCCCATTGATCATAATAATTCCTTAGTTTCGTAAAAGGTAATAAATAATGATGAAGCAATGAGAAAAATTCGAGTTTACGCCCGTCCTTCTGACTAGGATTATTCTACTTTTTGGGGTACCTTGAGCCCTGTGAAATTCAAACTGGGAATATTTTTATTTACGAAAATAAAGGTTTTAAAATAAAAATGCAAATGTTCAGGATTTTTTTAAATAAATGAGACAAATTTTATTTTTGTCATTAGAAAATCTGTCTGAATTATTTTAACCCCTTCATTGTAAAAAAACCCGTATTCTCCTATACTTTCTTGTCTATGACAGAGAAGGGGTTAATAAGGTAGTAGAAATGAAGACATGTGTCGATTGTCAACAATTCTATTTGCTGATATCAGTGAGATAAAGCGTAGAGCATATATAGTACTGATAAGTGAGACGGAAAATTTTCCAATTGAAGTAGCTCGTGGATATAACCAGAGCGGCATCAAAAGCCAACTCGTTCCTTTGGCACGTCGTCGATGTGGATGCAATATCCGCATGCAATTACGGGTGGACTGATTGCAACGGCATTCCGTTGGGCGAGGCATGACGGATAGAGCGCCCTGCACGCACATGAACGCAAGCATACGCTTCCGGAATTTAGGGAGGATTTCAAACTCCGCTACGGTAGACCGACTAAATATCTAAATTCAAAATATCTAAAACCATGATATGTATGCAAGGAATTAAAAAAAAAACATCAGCTTTGGTGAAACATATTTCGCTAAAAATAATAATTAAATTGTACGTGCATTCAGATTAGTGGTAATTCCATCGCAATGTTGAAAGCAGCATTGCCGAGAGGCCGTTCACTACTGAAATCATCGGAGCATGCCGTTCGAAATCAAGAACGATATCAAAAGAAATCGCTCGAAATCGCTGAAAATCGCTCGAAGTCTACGGCAATCGTCGATTTTGATTTTTCTTGAAATCCCGTTGAAATCACATTGAAATCACGAAATCGAAATCACATGAATTCATGAAATCGAAATCATATTCGAGCAAGTATGCGCGGGTAGTGGCAATTCCAAAGGATCGGTGTATTATGCCATTGGTATGAGTTAGTACCGAGGATTTAGTACCAAAGATTTAATATCCGTACCGATGGACGTACACGGATATTTTAGTATTAGTCAATACTACGTGTCGATTTCTCCGCCGAACATGACGGACAAGGGTATGACCCTTAACGAGATTGTTTTCAATAAAATAAAAAACTTCTTGTAAGTTGAGTGTTTTTTTTAATCGCCGTACCGAGTACCTCCCTACATCAGTAATTTCCTTTGAATTTTCCTAACGAGGAGGCGATTTCTTACTGATTTCTCCATTCTTGAAATCATGATTCGAATCATTTGAAGTCTTCCGAAATCACTCGAAAAAATATGAAATCTACGAAATCACGAAATATTTGAAGTCACTGAAATCACATGAAATCGGGCAGTCATTGAAGTCATCTGTCCACCGAAAAAGAGAGTGAATGGCCCCTCGAACATTGCTAAGATACTCAAGATTATTGCCATACTCTATTCTTGATTATAATTTTGATCGTGGGCATACGCTTCCGGAATTCAGGGATGATTTGAATTTCGCTACGATAGACCGACTAAATATTTGAATTCAAACTTACAGTTATTACGTTATTTTGAGAAATACGTCTAAGCATTTTCAGGCCGCAGTTGGGATCTATGAATTCTGAAATCGAAAACGTCGATGAATCACTTTTTCAAACATCACTTCAAAAAGGTTTGGGCGTTTTTTTTAGCAAAATATATTGTTTCAGGTCTTTGCGAAAAAAAACATTTGGAACGTCGTTTTTGGAATTTGTTACGGGAAGTCTGATCTATGAATTCTGATTGAAATCTGTATAAGGTACGTCGAAAAAAGGCTTTTCTAAGAATCTCGAATTACTTGGCTACCCAATAATAAAAAATGAACCGATGCTTTCAAAAATTCAGAAATTTTGCAAAAATCAACCCGTAATCAGCCAAGTTCCAACCGTTTAAAAGTAAATCTACAGTTGGATCAACGGTTGGTTTTACAAACTCCTACCAAATTCCAATCCTTACACAGCATAGCAATTGGTAGGATAGTAGTTTGATTTTACAAAATCCTACAAAAATTCCGACTTCCCGTGCAGAAATTATTTCGGGCAGCCGCGATTAAATAAGGGGCTTTTTTAGGTATAAACGTGGCATCCACAATAGGGAATCTTCTCTAGAACCCTACTAGGCTCAACAGAGGCGGCGTCGACAAACTTCGGGGCCTAATCAGGCTTAAATGTGGAACCCTCACTAGGGTCGCCCATATTGAGCCTCTAAAGGCTCCGTACTTCAAGCGTGACTAGCCTAGTAGGGCCCCTAATAGAACTGGGGCAAACTAGAAAGGGCCAAGTTGGAGCCCCAACTATATTTCTGCACGGGTTATCCCATGTGATGGTTGGAATTTGGTTGATTACAGGTAGGTTTCTTGCAGAAACCAACCAGTAGGAATTGGGTTGGTGTACAGTTGGTCAAGTCCGCAAGCAGTCCATTCATGAGACGATCATATAAAGATTTTATAAATCCCCTTACCTTCAATTTACAAATGAAGTAAACAATGAAATCAAAAGAAGAGAATCTATAAATCCTCTTATCTTCAATTGAGAAATAAAGTAAACCATAATATCCAACAAAAGTTTAAGATGCTTAAAGTCAGATATAAATGGATTACTCAGCTATTACCCAACAATGCAAATTCAACCGATGCTTTCACCCTTCAATGGATCTAAAGACCAATAAATCGCGTATACGAGACAGTTTGCAGGTTAGACGACGGCTGCTGTCACTCGCTGCTGCTGCTGCTGCTGCTGCTTGGACTTGTTAGCAACCTGGAGTTTGTGCCCATTTCACCATCGGTAGTATGGTGGACGAAACAGTAGTCCGTTCATGAGACGAGGATATAGTGGGTACGTAGTGCACGTGCTGTCTTCTCGTGCCGGTGTTACGCGGCTAGTGGAATTGCAACCGATACAATCCGGAAAGCCCGCAGGTGGTGTAGCGCGTTGCTACACTACGTGGCTGCCTGAGGCGGCCTGCTGACACGGTGCGTCCGAGCAATCTACCCTCAACCGCCCCCCGGCATCCCCTAGCACACAACCATTGCCACTAGCACACCAATACTACTATGACCGCTTTACGTACCTGACAGCCGTAATCTACTAATCCACTCGGCCGTTGTCAAACGGTGACTGCCGTCTGCCCGGCAATTATGTTGGCAAAGGGCTTTAAACGATATTGGACGTAATGGTGGTCGTCGATGGCTTCGGGCGTATTCGACAGTGTGTTATTCGTTTCCTCCCAGCGCACTTTCATGTGATTGATGATGAGCCACGTTCACACTGAGGTTGGCCCTTTCAAAGTGCTTCATTATTTTTTCTAACATTTATGGATGCTTTACAGATACATTCCCATATGAAAAACTGTATATCTGATTATATAATGGAGATATAGAAATTTCTGACGTATTATGTGGTCATCATATGTGTGTGACGTATCTTTATTTATATCCCTCTGTATTATAAAAATCTAGCCAGACAGCCACCCAACCCAGTATTGACTGATTTTTCCAAGTCTCCCAAACGGATTTTCTGTTTATTCACCAGAAAAAAAAGCCCAACAGTAATCAAATTTTCAAATCGATAGGAAAACAAACTTGATGTCAAGACAGTTTGTTTTGATGTGAAGACAGTTTGTTTTGATGTCAAGACAGTTTGTTTTGATTTCAAGACATCAAGTTTCTGACTATTTATCAGCAAACAAATCCAACATTCAACAAGTTTCCAAATTGTTAGAATTATGTAAAAGTTCGTCTCGACGTTAAGTTTGTTTAGACTTGCCTGTAGAGCTAATTTCAAATGTTTCGGTAATCAAGAGGTTTAACTTCCGATCACTACAATTTAGCAATGTAATTGTAGCAGGAATGTTCGCTTGCTATTAGAAGTCAGCAATGTGCTTGAAACGAGCTCCGTGCGCGAACCTGATAGCAAACGACGACTTCCAACGGTGGTAATCACCGTAGGACGATACTAGAAATACGACGCTATGTTCGAGTTTCGAGTGTTCCCTCGTACGCTGTACCATGAGTTGCTTGCCCCGGGGCTTCCTCTACCGATTCTACGCAGAGAACCGTTAATGTTAAAGGCTCGTTGCATACGTGACCACGACCAGTTTCGAATACGTGAATTGGAGTTCCGGATCGCGACTGACCATAGCTGCACCATGAACGAGCAGCAACCTTGTCGTCAGCAGGAAAAACATTCATGTCTCGTTTCCACGTAATACCCACCTGTGTTGTATTCTGGAAATGTTCTTACTTTGTGTAGCTCAACAAAACCTGCAAATTCAATTATCCCAAATGAATAGAGGTAAAAAAATTTCCAATTATCGTTTACTATTTACCAATATACGCTGTCAATTTAATGTCTACAAAAAAATTAAAATATTCTTGTTTCCTTCATTGATTCAATAGTTGCGCAGAATTACTATTGACCGAAATATGATTGAGAAATTAAATTAAGGCCGCTATTCGACTTCAAACTAGCCAAATCATTGGTAAAAAAATTCTGCATCATTTGGTGGTTTAATTTGTTGTTTCCATAATCATGCGATTCAAATGAGATAAACCAGCTAAAAAACTGAATTCAAAAAATCAGTTTCTTCTGTCATTGTTATTTTTTTTTCTGAAAATAAATCATAATATTTGTCTGTGTATGACAATTATGTTAAACCAAATCCTTTTTTTTAATATTCTGTAAATAATAATAATATAGCCTCGCTTAAATTATTATAATGACTAAATACTATATCCATATGATATTAAATTTCATTGATGGTCTCCACTTTCAATAAACTAGATGCTATCCACTACCGCAAACTCAGTCAATATTGCTGAGTATTGCTGTCAGTCTAGATAATAAAATTGCCGATGTACTTTCTGTCGAGGATGAGGATTGATTATGTATAGATCCGCAGTAACGATATCGTCGTCACGTCGAGTCTACTCGAGTAGATTCTTTAGTTGTCCATTGTCAGTCAAAGAGCCATTGAGGTGAAATGTGTTCCCTGCACGACTCATAAAAAACGAATCTATATACGAGAGATGTCCAGGTTTTCCCAACCAACGAAAAGAGCGGACGGTAGCACCGGGAAAAATGTACGAGGAGCACGATGGGTTGAGAAACAGGACGAGGGGCGGTGGTGGAGTCGAACGTGATAGGGCGTTTAGCAATGCAAATCTTCGGGTCACGGAATATATTTACCGTGGTCCTTCCCCACTGGACGCCTACGCACGTACATTCCTTCCGGTCCTGGGGGTCCTCTGTGAAGGTATATAGATATAGACATGTATACATAGACATATATATGGGGTATTCCATACCAACTCATTAAGCGTTCAACCCTTACCCCTTCCAATTGGCTCCATAATTTTTTATACTATTCTACATCCTCGAAAAAACACTTTTTATATTTTTTTAGATTTTCTTTACATAAACTTATTTATTCATGAATTTTTTAAATAAAAATTTTTCGGCCCCAATTGAAATGTTAAAAATTATCTTTAAGAATCCTGTATGAGATATCACATTTTTTTAGCTATAACCCAGAGTAGGCAAACGCTTGCGTCCATTTTTAAACTATTTTTATAATATTGAAAAAGTACATGATCTTTTTATAGCGTTAAAAAAAGCTCCAGCTAAATTCCGATCATCTTGGTTAATTTTTTTCCGGCTTTTTTTCGAAAAAATGGTTTAAAAAATCGACGCATACGTTTGCCCATTCTGGGTCATAGCTCAACATTTTTTATATCTGATACAGGATTTTTGAGAATAATTTCAATTTCTTTGATTGGGGCCGAAAATTTTTATTAAAAAAATTCATGAATAAAAAGTGTCGGTAAGAAAAATCTAAAAAAAATTTAAAGTGTTTTTTCGAGCATATAGAATAGTATAAAAAATTATGGAGCGAATTGGAAGGGGTCAGGGTTGAACGCTTTTTGAGTTGGCCAGAAATACCCCATACATGTATATATGGATGTACTTGCAACCTATGGGAAACCGGCAAGTGCGCTCCACTGCTCGGCTTTGCCGTAGTATGTAGTATAGTATACGTACCCGTTTACGGCCCGCTTTACCCTCTGCCATTCATATCGCGTTCCGTAATGCGTGAATTTCGTACGTTCCACGTTTATATCGATTTGGAAATTTCGCAAGGCTTTGCACAGAACGATATGAGTATATTTTTTTTTCGTTTTCCAAATACATCTTTATTATATTGCATATCAAGTTCTCGATGGCAGTCGTCGAGAAAATCTTCTGCTCTTTTCTGTTTTCTCAATATTTCCTTGCTACCCTCGCGTATTTCATATTTCTTTTCACGGAGCGCCGAGTATAGCCTCCGCAGTGAAGTACGATATGATAAAGTTATGAGTGAGCTCGTTTCGATTGATCTACGAATGGTAATATTTAAAAAAACGAAATGTGTTTGTTTTATTGTTTTAGAGATACTTTTGTATTATGGAAATGGTTTTGAAACATGGAATTTTTTCAATATTTAGGCTCCCCATATGTGAACACTGATTTTTTTTTGTTATTTATTTAAGAATGTTTAATATATATATTTTTATAAATATCCGTCCACATTATTGAGAAACAATGGCATTGAAGCTGCAACGAAATCGTTGTTAATTTTTTTTCTACATGTTAGAAGGATCTCTGTTAGGTCAACCATGGTTTTCCTATTTGTTACGACATTAAAGAAGAACTGAAATTATTTGACTCTAATCGATCGTGCGGAAAACTTTCCATGCACCAAAAACTGTATTAATCGCCAGTTTCGATTTTCTCCTGACATTATGGATCATTTCTGTTAGCTGAAATATTTTTTAAATTTCTGCTACATTATCAGTGAAGTTACTCAAATTATTGCGCGCGAATCGATGGTGCGGAAAATTTTTGATAGTCAAAAATCGGTCTGAATTAGCACTTACGTTTTTTTTTCAAACTCCGAGGAGGATCTCTGTTAGGTGAAATATTTTTTGTACGTCATCTACATTATCATGGCTGATGCAGAAATTATTTCGCATTCATTGATGGTGCGGAAAACTTTTGACAGCCCAAAATTGGTCCGGATTGGCAATTACGATTTTTTTTTCTGACTCCGTGACTCCAAACCAAAATCGCTCCGAAACGATGAAAATAATTTCAGTACCTACATTGGGATTGTAGAAGGAATACAATAAAGAATTTCAGCTAATAGAGATCCTCCTAAAGTCAGGAGCAAATCGTAATTGTTGATTAGCACGGTATTTGGGCCACCTAAAGTTTTCCGCACGATCGATTAAAGTCAAATAATTTCAGTATCTTCTTTAATGTCATAGCAAATAGGAAAACCACGTTTGACCTAACGATTTCGTTGCAGCAACGTTGCTAACTTCCATGCCATGAGAAAAAGTAGAACTAGTATTACTACCTGAACTTAAAAATGTCCATAAAACCCCTTTTTCAATCCCATAAATATCAAAGTTCCTATTTAACATTATTTTTTTAATGGCGTTCTTATAATAATCAATAAGGCACACTGATTAGTTTTCTAATCAATTTTTTATACGTTTTCTTACTACTATGACAGTAAATAGTAAAAAAAAACCCTAGGAGGGGTAACATGACACAACATTTTAATTAATGGAGATACTAATATTCCATAATTTTTTTCTGATACCATTTTCACACAAATAAATAAGAAATGGCATGTTCATTTGTTTCTAATTAAATATATGTACATCAATTTTTTTTCACAAATGTAACAGAAAATGTTAACAAAATTATTCCAAATATAAACAGATAAATAAAATAAATGAATGTCATAAACATAATGATTTGCTTACGCTTTATTTTCAATCAATAATACGTGGTGTTATTTTTCCTTCCTTCATTCGTTAAATATTTTTATCTTTAAAGTACAAATGCCCGAATGAAGAAAGAGAAAAGTAAGAGCCATAAGATGGCACCAGGCGAGCCAAGCTTCGGCCTGATAGCTTTTTGCCATTTCTTTCTTACTTGCTCTTCAAGACGGAAAGACTTTTTTCCTTTTCCTTCCATTCCGGTAAGCCCTCGTTGGGCAGGAACGAACCGTCCAGTAGCCACAATAACGTTGAGTGAGAGAAGAAGAAAGAATTGCGATTCAAGAGGAGCGCGAGAGCTGGCAGAAGACGAAACCCCCCGGTTATTTTCCCCGGGGGTGACCCATATATTTTTCATCCGGATCGAGGAGGCGAAGAGTGACTTTTATCCCCCGTGCGATCACTCGACTTCTCTCCTTTCTCTCTCTCCCTCACGCCTCCCATCACATCTCCCGAAGAAGCTTGGCTCTCAGAGCAAAGTGAAATCCACCGATTTCTCCGAGTCGAATCGGAGAAGAAGAATGAATCGAAGAAGCATACGGCCGTGACTGTGAAAAATCTGTAGATATATATGCTTTTTTCTTGCAAGGCTTTTATACTAGGGTTCAACTCGAACCCACCAAATTGCTCGTTATCACCAAGGAAACGATTCGACACGTTTATCACTTGTGAACAAAATATAGCTACTTGGTGAGCATCGAACCCGCATATGATTTAGTAAATTTATAAAATTAAATATCTACTTGCACTGAGAGAAAAGTTTGTTAACAATTAACAAATCTTGGTTAAATATGGCGAAATGAACCATTTAGTTATTCTTATTGAATCTCAATTGAGCCAAATAAGATTTGTTAACTATTAACAAATGTCAGCGAGCTTCATTTGCGACAAGCAAATTTTATTTAGCTCAAATAAGATTCAATAAGAATAACTAAATGGTTTATTTTGCCATATTTAACCAAGATTTGTTAACTGTTAACAAATGTTAACAAACTTTTCTCTCATTGTGGCTTACCAAAATCCTTATTTCAATCAATTAAATACTGTTCTCAAATAATGTTCAGTATTTTTCAGAGTGGCAGGAACGCATTACTTTTTTTTAAAAATAACAATCCATAGTAAATGTTTAAATTTTTAATGACGGCAAACAAAAAGTGAATTCCGTTCAGATTTCACAAAAAATTGTAAGAATAAAATAGAGATATACGCTTGTGAAACAAATGTTCTATTTTGTAAGTATCAAATAAGTATATAATTTAGTATTGATCGAATGGGTTTCGTGTGTTTTTTTATATCTGCTGTTTTTCCAATATTAAGTCAATATTTATTTTTAAAGATAAAGGATTTATGGTATTTTTTTATTGTTTCCAAAATTCGTATAATTTGAACTCTAACGATATATTGTCATCTCAGCTCAGTGTTTCCTACATCGCCTTGTAGCGTTGTTCGGATATTTGACAACATTTCTCTCCTCACATTTTCGTCAACTTACAGACTTCCTTTCACTTAATAATAAAGTTTCTGAGGCACGAAAAGGCAGAATAAGGTGAGCCACCGTCATACCACAATTGAAAAGTTTGCACTGTATCATTCTCCATGATCATCGAGTGACATACGCATAAGTAGGAAATTTATTTATTATGTCGAGACACTATTAAATGCTTTACAAAAATGCTTCTAAATGGTACGTTAAGAATATAACAACATTCGATGTTCATTGAAACAAATGAAAAAAAAATGACTCGGCCCTTAGGCCAGTTATGAAACTCAACTTCTTATTTACCTTAACGATTTATAAACTTATACAATGTCTACGATTCTTCATCATCAAATCATTCGGCTCTGAACGACACACCTTAAATCTAGAACTTAATGAATTCGAATTTACTTATTGTCATCATTATCATATACTCTCTAAATTCAAACAGTCTTGATCGATAAATATTTAGTCCTAATTATCTGCATATTTACATATATTTCCTAGTAAAAAAAACAGATTATACATATAGGCCTTGTGAAATTGCGGGCGTGTAAAAAATTACGAAAAAAGGTAATGTATTGATGAAATATAAAAGTACATGACAAAAATCATACCTAACTGTTAATACTTCACTACGGAGTCAAAACTCCAGCGCGGACTTTGATAAAAAGTACATTAAAGTTCTTTCATTTCTTGTTGGATGGTTTTCGTTTAATAGTGTTCGTGTTAGAATTGCTCGAATTACTCGTACTCGCAGAGGAATCCGAATCCTTCTTCGTCAAAGAAGGTATATTCGACCTTTCAGCGTTCAATGGAATTGTCGTAACTTTGTTAGTTGGTACTGCATTCACTCGTTGAACTATTTCAGATTTCTCATGATAAACGGACTGTTTGTCGCTGACTCCAGGACGTTCGTCCTTCCGCCTGGAAAACGACGGGATTCTCGTGACCTTTGGTTTCTCTTTTATGGGCGGTTTTTCGGCGCGAAGAATCGCGTCCATTGGATTTGGTGGTCCTTTGGTGTCCTTCTCCATATTGTGATAATTCTGTATTTCTGGTGAAGGTATCGCCGAAACTTTTGGTATGTTTCTCTGATCCCGATTCCTCTGAACGTTTGTAGTGGGCTTGATTATGATTTTTGGCTGTTTCAGATTAGACGACTGCTCGTGTCTAGAGTCTTTCGATAAATTCGGCAGAACTGACACTTGCGGTGGATGATTCGGCCTCTCCAAAGTCTTCGGCTCGTTTGTTGGGGTGGATAGCCCATCGATCATTTTCCCCTTATTCATCGTGCCTAAGCGATCAGACGCTGTCATCGGTGTGATAACAATCTTGGGCTCTTGGGGAATGTCCTTCTGAGTCGTTATGCCCGTCACAGCTTGACTCAAATTTTGTCCTGACTGGCCAAGAAGATTTCCCACTCTGGGAGTGATAACGATCTTTGGTTCAGCTGGACTTTTAGGTTCGTTGATCTGCATAGTTCTGTCTGTGTTCAAATTGTTATGTGACATCGCCGTTAATGGTTCCTTCCCAATGTCTTTTCGAAGTGCCGAAGGTTTGTACCAATTAGGATTGCCAATAATATCCGGCAACGAAGAGTTTGGTATTCCTTTGGATGATCCCGGAGAATCGTTCATACGGTACCAATTAGGATTTCCAATATTTCTATCAAGACAATCTACCGACTGACTCGTGTTCGTTTCCACAGGAACTGAATTCGGGGAATAGAGGTACGGCGCACCGTGAAGAGGACATTTAGGATTAGCTGCGATTGCACCTGACCGAAGATTGTCGCCATATTCCGTGTGATGATTCGATAGAACTTCTTTTGCGTCTGTAGCCACTCTCTCGAAGGAATCAATGAGGTTGGGATCGGAACTGTTCTTGCTAATAGAGTCCTGCCTTTTTAAAAGAGGTCCCACGTGAAGATTCGTTGTAATAGGCTCACGTTCCTCGACCTCCTCGGCGAGATCCAGACTTTTGGAGATCCCAAACATTCTGGGAGGCGGAGGAGGTGGTTGTCCACCAATAAAAACCTCCGGTCCATGTCTGTGGTCCTTCGACAACGTCCCATAGAGCTTTGGGAGTAAAAGGCTGTTCGGCGCTGGCAACGAACGTCTCTTTTCTATGTCTGGCAGGACCTTCGGATAATTTCTTCTCTTTATTGTTTTGAGAGCCTCTTCCGGGCTGATGATTTCTCTCTCGCGTGTGGGTTCACGGCAAGTCACATTGATATCACCTGTTTGATCAGCCGACGCGAATGTTGATAATTTCGGCACCGCCTTTCCGTAAATATCTTCTTCAGGAGTTTTCGGACATTCTTTATTCTCTGTGGATTGTTCCTCTAGCATCCCTGGTTGTCCTGGCCTGGCTAAACGTGACTTCAACTTGGGATTAATTTTCGCGTAGAGGCTGCTGGCACTGCCAGAATCGGATTCGTAGATTCTGGTAGCTGAGAAATTAGGTTTTACACTTTTAAAGACATTTTCCATGGGCAATGGATCGCTTCGCGAGTGATGATGTTCAATGACGACCACCTGAGGTGTTGTACGGATATTCTCTAGTTCCATATCGTATCCGCCAAGTGCATTAATCATTTCGAAGTCCTTGGCGAGTTCTATGGGAATCTGGTTCAGTATTGATTCAGTTCTCATTGCGGGAGTCGCATCTATCGCTACTGAAACTTTAGGCGGCTTTGATTTCTTGCCCGGACGGACTACAAGAGTTGGGCTTTGCTCGTATATCGGCTCTGGTTTCTTGCTATTAAATCTTTCCTCTTCCTCTCTTCTTCTGTCCTCTTCCTCCTCGAGCTCCTGCTGCTTTGTCATTTTTTCTTGATGCTCTTTCTGCAGCGTCTCACGAGTCTTTCTCAGGAACCTTGGCGAACATCTGCGCTCATTTAAATAAGAAAAAAGAATTAAATTAACATTTGGCGACGAAGAATGAATTCAATAACATGCACGAGAAAAAATATCAACGAATATAACTTTTGAGTTTTTAGATAAAATATTTATACTTATAATTCATGAGTTACCGTTTAAATATATCAATTGTTGTCGATCGAATCAGCTTTTGTCGATCAATTTCATAAAGTGATATGATTCAAGCGCTTACAAGCCATGAAAATACGTTTTACCCAGTGATCGTTACAGGTCAAACAAAGTGAGTCGATTAACGTTTACAAACAGTTTATTAAAGGGTGTTGACGCTGTTGGTAGCGCTGAAGTGCAACTTCAGTTAGGTATTATAGGTGATCATTATAATCGGGAGCAAGCTCATATACCATCACGGTATCCGAACTATATACGACAGCAGCCACGACTAAAATCAACGATAACCACAGGGACGATACGATTTGGTAGTGAGAGAAGGTCGCCTCCCCTTCCACCCCCTCATTGTAGACTATGTAAACCAGGACCCTACAGCCAACCGTATAAAGTATACGATCATTGCCGCATTATAATGATGCTATTAGTTACGACGAGTCTCGTTATTGCGGCTAATTATCGTCAACGGCAGGGTTAGCATTACATTCCATTATACTAGGGGATATTATTTAAACGTGGAGAATGGAGGGGTAGTTATGGCGTGGGTGAGAGAGCGCACAGCATTATCCTCACAAACTGTGGAAGCATCGAAGCGTGCATATACAGTATATTAGTGATCCTAACGACTACTAAATGTGGAGTAAATGAAAGCTTTGAAATCATGCGGGTCATTTAATCCACCTGTCGAGCAGTTTACATCAGCACCTCGCACCCTTATCAGAAACATAACTTTTCTATCTCTCAACCCAATTGTTCAACCCATCAAGATCTTGACTGTCAGAAATTTGACAATTTTTCAATCAAAGTACAGAATCGACTGCACGAAGAAAAAAGTTGCATCATCCATACTAAATTATTAAAGTTCCGTCAGATCCATGTCGCACAGGAGGATCTTTCGTCTATGATTCGACAAGACAACTTGGATCAAAAGTAATTGAAAACCGCAAGAGATCTGTCTACTTTCGAACGCGCAGCTTCAAGATGCGAAAGCTCTTCCATTCGTGATCAAGCAACGTAGCGTTTCACGGTGCAACGGAGCCTCGAGGAGAAGGCAGCTAGCAACGGATAATTGGATTAGCAAGCGGTTTCCCTTGGTATGAGGAAGGAGCGATGGATGCGCGAGCCACTGGCTAGTCTAGGAAATCGTTAATGCGATGAGGGAGGACCTCTTGAAGGAATCACGTGTAACCAGGGACCACGGATCGTCTCGTCCAATTAGGATGGGATCGGTTGAGATAGCTGAAGACATCGGAGCTCTAAGCTCTTAACCATATACACATGTATCCACTCATTGATCACTCCAATACTTCCTTTCTCCCCAGAGCAATCAAGATTAAACTCTTTCGTCTTACCTGTGAACGATCTCCTGCTGAATCCACTCCTTGACCTTGATGTGAGTATCGATTGTGGAGCTCGAATTGTGACGAGAGAGTTTGGATCTTCTACCAAAATTCGAGTTGTTATCATAGGCCTTGTCGTTCTTGATCACCTCGTTCAAGTCCAGTTTACTCTCGTTTTTCTGACCCATATCCGGAATGTTGTCGGATTGTTGCTGATGGTGCTTTACCGATTTTAGTACCTTCGAACCACTATCGCCATTTTCGTTTGATAAACGCATTCGCAATTTTTGCTCTTTGCTCTTAAGACTGTGACGTCTGTGGCAGAAGTAGAAAAATGCAGTGACGTTTATCAACAAGAATATGGCAAAGAATCCAATCACCATTGTGATCGCTGATGAACCGTGCATAAGGCCGCTGTCCAATGATGTTGATGTGTCATTTTTTTCAGGGGCGGTTGTTTTCTGCACCAAAGGTGGTGGTCGAAAATTGTTCGGAGGTCCCGGCACGTCGTTTGATGGGTCGTGTCTGAATCTGGGCGAACTTTCGGTTGATTGTTGTCCGATATTGTCAGCATGATTCAGGATACTTGGCCTCGTCGGTAGATGTCGTATGAGATTGGGCAGATCTTCGTTCCAAAATTGCATCTCCGATGCTCGATAATTGATGCCTACTTTTGGAGGTGTTGCTGTGAAAATCATGATCATTGAAAAAATGTCATTTGAACGAATAAAATTGAAAGTAAAAAGTGTATTGAATTTAATTGGAAAACTCACTGAGATTCAAATACGTTCTGTTCCAAGAATTGTACTCGGGCCAGTCGATGTCGTACTGCATTCGCTCTTTCGGACCATCAGTCATATACGACGGTGGTCTCGGTGTGTTTGGATTACTTTAAGAACAAAATATTTTCATAATAATTAAAACGAAAATATTTGTATCGTTTTGTCAAAAGAGTTCAGTTTTTTTTCCTGTCTCTCTATTTTGTATGATTGACTCAACTGGCTTCATATTGACAGAAAAACTCTTCGCTCCAGCCCTCTAAGGATAAATTTAATAAAAATATATCAGTTGACCGGAAAAAAAACATACCCAAATGAAAATCATTTTTTTTTGTTTCTAACATGGCTCTTTTAAATCATAACAGGTGTGGATTCCAGCCTATTTACTTGAAATCCACATGAAGCAAATTTAAAAAATTTAGCATGGCTGGGGAACATTCCTGCCGACATGATTTGCGCGATAGCTTTTTCTAGGGGTTCTAGATATTGTGCCAAACAGCTTTGTTTTGCTTAATTGAATAGACCTTGCTCTCGCTCGCGTACTCTCGGAGGAATCAGGAGCTATAGAAAACTTTAATCTCATTGAGCAACCAAACAGGCGCTCAGCAACTATTTGTGCTTCCATTCATTGAAATTTTACTTCCCGTACATTTCGTTCGTTAAATATATAATTAAAAAAAAAAAGTGGTGTACGAATGATCCCCCCTCGGGATTGGACCCCCTCGGGTCCAATTTTACGTATGCTTTCATCGAATGCTTGTGTGTTTTATGCAGATAGCCAGAAAAGCGTATACACAATGCACTAGGTCTCTGACGTTTATTCATCGCGATAATAAAACAAATAGCTATTTGACCCTGATATATACGTTCGACAAATCGTTTGTACCGTGCCATTCTCCGTATTCGACGAAAATTTCGCACACAAATTTCCGCCATATTGTTTTTGGCCCATTTTCTTGCACATCGATGTGAACTGAAATAACGAATGCATACATATATATTATAAATTTATATATATCGATATAGGATCAATGAAGAGCGCTGAATGCCTGGTCGAATAAAATACAACGGGAAACGTCGGACGATTTCACACGTATGATAAAACGTCCAGAACGTTTACAACGCATAAAAGTGCGGCGCTAACTCGTGCCGCATGACTGTTTAAAAATGATAAAGGGCACAGCTTGACGCCAATGTCGCTTTGCCTACGAATGAATACCCCGACCAACCTCTGTGGACAGTCATCGACGCAATGCGTGTAATTTGTTGGTATGGGTGTGTAATCCGGTGGACGGCTGAACTCGCGCGGTATTCCATCCGGCAAATTAAAATGTTCGAGTTACCCAGGCGTTAATTCAACAATTGTTTGTGAGCGAGGAAATCATTGATTTACCTCTTCAGCTCCGCTAATGAAAATTCATCCCCCTTTGCAGTTATTAGAAGAAGAAAAAATCACAGCTATCACATTTTTTTAATATTCATGTATCAAGAAGATAAATATTTGAATAATGTCAATTCATGTTGATTCCATATAAAGGAATCTTAGTTATTGAAAAAAATCGCGTTTTATATGTTAAAATGAATATTGGATTATTAGAACATTAGATTTCAAATTTTGCATTTTAAAAATATATTTTAAAACTGGAGAAAAAAATAGTCCCGGATGGAGTCCAGAATGGAGTCCGGGATGTAATCTGGGCAGTCCGGGAAGGAGTCCAGATGATAAGGATAATCCGATCCCGAAGTCCATCCCTCCATCCGGGACTCCCGAAAGGACTCAATCTGGATTCCATCCTGGACTCACAAAACTTTCCCGGACTCCATCCGGGACTCCATCAGGGATGCCAAATACTGTCCTGGATTCCACCCTGAACGATCAGCGAATCTCGACGAATCAATCGCAGTGTCCATCCTGATATCCATTTTCGTTTCTCGCCTGGACTGTTTTGGTCTCCATTCCGAACTCTACCTCATACCCGATCTCTAGACACCAGGATGGTGTCCACCAGGATGGTGTCCACCTTGGCAACCTTGATGTCCAATCGATCGATTTTGGACCGTCAACGAAGGGTATACCCCTCGTGTGTAGTTGAACTCAGGACAGCTTTGCAGTCATATATACGCTGAGGCTTCAAGTCACTTGCCAGAAACGCTTCGACCGCTGGCCATCTAGCGGAGTATTGTACATCTGTGTTTCATATGATGACACTAGATGGCGAACGGGCGGATCGTTTCCCGCAAAGGTTTTGAAGCCCAAGCGTAAATAAGACCGTACTAAGTTGTCCTGAGTTCGACTACACACGAGGGGTCTACCCTTCGTTGACGGTCTAAAATGGTGGATACCGTCTGGTCCGGGTGGCCACCATCCTGGTGGACACCGGGATGGACTCTGTCCAGGATGGAGTCCAGGGTAGAGTCCGGGACGGAGACCAAAACAGTCCAGGCGAGAATCGAATGATCAATGAGGTGAGTGAGATTTCAGATCATAAAAAATGTTTAACTTAACTTTTAAATATATTTTTAGTTTTTACACAGTTACCTCCATTAGATAATCAAAATCTATAATCATTAATCAAATGTTTATAAATTTTTTTTCTAATATGGTATGATGGAAAATGATTGATATAAAATTATTTGTGGATCAAATAAGCGAATATATTAAATTTTAAAGTAATCGGTGTTTGTCAAGGTTATTTTAAAAGTAAATATTTAATCTTTATTGAAGCGCTGGTTTCAAAAACTATAAGTGTCTCAATGTAGAAGCTATATCCTGCCAGCGACAATTTCACTCCGAGAATAATGTACTTCACCGTCCGTATTTTCTGCGTTTCCACGAGCGTTCGTATGTTAATGCAGGTGAACGGCGAATTTCATGGAAGAGTGCGCTCGTTCATCCCCGTCTCCGCCCGCTGGCCACGGGCGCTCGAGACCCGTGGTTGTATAAATATTCAGATGAGGGGGTTAATTGAAAATCGTGTTTTTACCGCGAGTCGCGACGTCGATCTGTGCCCGCGGATGCTTCGCCACCCTACCAGCCCAACGCGGAATCAAGCTATCTCCCTTGCGTATGAGCGTAATGGATTCTGTCACTTTCTGCTGGCCAATTTTCCATCCCACGAGCTCCCAGACGCGACCCGACGCCAGAATATTAGCTACCCTCCTCTCGCGACGATAACTGATTTGAATTGGTATCACTTTTACTGCCATACACTATGAAGAGCAAATAACGACAATTTGGAACTGTTCTCAACGTCTATGAAGATGCAGCAATGCATTTTCACAAAATCTATCTCTATATGTACACACGAAGAAAAAGGCTCGGTTGGGCTTACTAAGATCTTGGTTAAGAATGTTACCAAGAAAAGTTTGGTTGGTGTAACCAAGTTATTGGTTAGGAGTACTAAAAACTTAGTTGTTTTACCAAATTCTTGGTTGTCTTATCAAATTCTTGGTTGTCTTATCAAATCATTGGTTGTCTTACCAAATCATTGGCTGTCTTACCAAATCCTTGGTTTTCTTACCAAATCCTTGGTTGTCTTACCAAGTATTTGGTTTTCTTACCAAATCCTTGGTTGTCTTACCAAATCCTTTCTAATGTTAACCAAACCAAATGTTAGGAGGTTAGGAGGTTAGGAGGAAATGTTGGAGTTAATGTTCCAACCAAACTTTTTTTTAGAACTACCAAAAAGTTTGATAGCAAAGAGTTTGGTAGTTCTCGGTAGAACTTTTGTGGTGAAAATATGCACATCAAAACCTGAACATGACAAATTTTTACACAGCACCAGTTTGACACACAAAAATTCTACACTGCATAGTTGTACACGTCAAAATTCTACATCGTCACAGTTCGACACAAACTGAACTTTACCCAGTTTGACACAAGATATATTCATGCAAGAATATGCACATTTTTTTAAAACTGGTTTCGAGGGTCTTTATAGACATTTTTTCATTACACGAAAAGTTGAACAAAATGGTTTGGGGACGAGACGCGAGTTTAGATGTAAGAGAACTTACCCTGTATAAGCAAAATTACACCACCAGGTCATCATCGCTTCGGAAAATAATGATTCAGAAAAGCTGTAGCGACCTCGCAATTGATAGCCGTTAGTACGTAATGGAACACCCAGAATATACGGAATTTCCTCTCCATGAACTGTTCGATACTTCTCCTTAAAAAAAAAAGAGGTATAATGTTTAATATTTAGAGAATGAGAAAATGCAAGGATTTTATTTTTTATTTATCGCTGAGCTTTTAGCAGAATAATGAAATAACATCACTCACGCCTCCATAATCTTGCACAGAGTTTGGATGTGAGAAGACATACATATAGCTCTTTGGATTAGCACGGACGTGCAGATCAGCAACCCTCATGAGTGGCGCTAACGTTCCACTGTCGGACATTGCATCCAGAACCAGATCTCGATTTTTGGATGTATTTATACCACTGTATCCATGACTGTAGTCATTATAATGCTCGAGGATCCAAGAGGTGGCAAGTTTAGGCTCGAATTGGTGTGTTGCCTGTTCCGAAAAGTTCTATGAATACTTGAAAACATTTCATATACTTCAAACACTTGAAAATGGCAAAATTAAATTTTAAACGGCGAAAATTAGCCAAAATGGGATTTTAAGCAACAGAAATTGGCCGTATTGAATTTTCCAACAGCCGAAATAGTTATGGAATGTAATTTAGATTTTATAAAATTTTACCATAAAAATATCTGTAATAACTCCATAATAAATAACACAATGTTGGAAAAGTTGTGTTGTAAAGAGATAATTTTTCTGGAGAAAAAAAAATATGGTTCGTATTTAATAATATTTTAAGCTGAAATAGGAACCTAATACTCATGAGATATGGTGCTACAACAATTTTTTTTATAGGTTTATTTACCTGGGCATGAGCTTCGAGGACCGCGATTTTCTCATCATCCAACATCCCGTCCAAAATATTTGTGGGCGAAAGAACATGATACTTTTCAGACTCTGTGACTCCGTACATCAGGTCAAAGCTGTTGAGGCATCAGGTCGATGCGAACATAATAAAACATTGTATTCCATCATAAGAACATTGATGAAAATATTATAAATAATTAATGCACACAAAACCTGATTAAATTTTTAAAAATATCGCTTGAATTAACTGAATTAATGATTACAGATGCCGAAAAAAGTATTTTGTTGATTGAAGGAATAATTAATTAACCGAACGAACAGTTAGATGGATTAAGTATTTTTTTAATTTACCGTGGTAATTCTTTCGTTCGATCAATTTACTAATTGTTTATATATATATTTTTACGTTTGTCTAAAGTTGTATCAAATGCATAAGTTATTAACAACCCATCGTACAAAATCCAAATAATACAATTTTTTGGATCAATTCTCTATCCCGTAAAGTGCAGTTTCCCGACTTACTGAAAGTTTCTTTTTCGCTCGTGTAATTGTAATACTCGCCTTCGACTCGTATTACAAATTACACACTTGCTAAGGAAATGGTTTTTCTCCCTTGTAACCAGTAATTTACTTAATTTCACTGATATTGTTTATCTATTTTCCAGTAATACCAAATGGAGTAGTGCATCCAACCTGCCGAAGAGTTGCATGTTTTCCATCTGCCTGAGTGGCTCTCCCTTTATGACAGCATCGTCGATAAGGGGTGCATATGCCGGGACGTATCTTGGCTTGTCTATCTTAACGTTGAGCAGGGAATCGATGTCCGCTTTACGAAGGCAGATAGCCAAAGCAGTGTCGTTGTTCGTCTGACAGTTGAGAGCATAAGCGACCTTTTCCAGTTTATGACAGAGAAAGAAAAGAAAAGATATATTATCTGTCTCATGAAAATCTATATACGATAAAGCCTATTTTGCATCAAAAACACAGAAATCACTATATATATAACACACGTTTTCGAAAACACCGGATACGTATATAAAAATGAACTCTATAATCGTCACACTCATCGCCTGTTGAAAAAAAAAATTCTTGAATGTTTAATACTTTCCAGTGTCAAAATAGTCGAAAAATGACACTTTTTAAAATAATTCACTATTTTCATGTCTACGTGTGAATACATTACTCTTTCATAAAATGAAAACATAATAAATATTCCTAACGGAATTCCACTATTTGTGAAAAATTTCTAGAATTTTTCTATTCAAATTGAAAAATATCTACCCCTTTAATGTAGAAAATACACTACAATGTTACAAATCTTAAACTCCATTGAATATTTAGCATTTTTTTCGCGATCAAAAACTGACGTTCTTCAATGTTAACTATTTTTTTGTGGTTGTACTCTTGACCTAAATCTGATGCGTACTTGGCACCATATAATGATAATCCTTCTAAAAACCCCAAAATTGCTTCAGGGTAAATTGCTTTTTCCGGAAAAAAAATTAGGGTCTACAAAGGAGCAATATTTCCGTTATACCGTATTACTACTGCACAAGACAAAGCCCTGTCCATTCTTTTCATCGATATAATATCCAATCGAAGTAGAAAAGGCATCGCATGGTTAGACGCTATAGAATCCTACTTCGATCACATAATTCCAGCAGTATATTTTGCTCACCTGCAAGGTCACCTGAAGGGGTCCTTTTCCAATAGCGTCGGAGCTTAGGGCAGATCCCGACATCAGTATGGCTCGCTTGAAGAGCCCTGGACCGGTACCGAGATGATAGAAAAGAAGAAATGTATACAGAGATGAAGAGAAAATGGCGTCACATGAAAAGCTGACCATTAATCAGCCACCTACCTTCCTGTCCTGCAGACGTGGTCTTCCCCCCTCCGCCCTCTGAAATATGAAGACCAGTTATTTTTCATTACGCGATATAATTATTGGCCGGGTGTGCAAGTCTTGGACTCTGGCATTGTTGTGATGGCGACGTGGCTAACGTTGTGAAACGAGAAAAGTTTCTTCACCCCGAGGTAAAGTGGCTTCGAGGATTGAACCCGCGTCCGGTTTATATATAGTTCAGGGTCTAAAGTAAACGGCACAATTATTGGCCGACTCGGAAATGACTACACATCAGTTGTTGGCATATTGCCATCTTGCTCGGTGAAATGGCGCTTCATGGGTCATGCCGTTCTGAGTGGCCAATCACGGCTGGAGGGTCAACTACTGGACTGTTTACTCGACAAGGTTTACACTAGGTGCACAACACCGGGGTTTTGAAAAATGGTCGAGGTCTGGCCATTGTTCACGTGCTCAGCCTCTCTATGTTTTCAAACTGCCCGCACCGGTAACAATTCCAATTTTTTACACAAATTTATCAAACCCGCGGCTAGTGCTCGACGGTGAAGAGGCAGAGGCACGAGGGATGGTGATGACCGCACGTGCATGGTACGTGTAGAGGGAACTGTGGTGTGAAAATGTAACTGCATTTTATTTCTGCAACGGAACTTGGAGCGCGCTTATATCTATGCACAAAGCACAAACAAGTATATCCATTTCTGCAATAAGGGATCATTGGATACTGATCATTATATTCGTAGCCACTAATACGCGGCGTACCGAACTAATAATAATGCACAAGCCCGTGATCATATCCTGAAAGCCAATCGACGCGCAAATAACCAGCATCAATAAGCTGAGGTAAAGTAAAGTACTATTGTGGTACTAGTTTCCGATAGAGTGATCCTCTATAATAACTAATTAATTACTGATATTACTGTGAATTATGATTTAACTTTCTCACAGCTTTTTAGGAATTCTTTCTCTTTTTCAGGTTTTTATATGTCAATTTATACATAATTAGCTAATGTATCCGAAAAGCGTATTTTGAAAAAAGTGTCATTCGAAAAATTACCGTTTGTATCAACTTCATTGCTTGATTCAATTTTTGGTATATGGCTGGCAATCATTCAGGTTATACGCAACTTTGAAATACGTCTAATTGAAGTACGAGAGTTCCATTAACTCTATTCTTTTCGTTTCAGCGAATTCTTCCGAAGAAAAAAAATTGAAAGTCGGTCAAACTAAAAGAAAAAGTTGTGGCCCGTTAAAAATTCCGAAAGTTCGTAATCCTGATTTTCCAGTAAGATAAGGATTTACTTTGCGGGTTTGTTCCTATCAGATATGGACAAGTTACTTACTAAATACATAATTAACAAGAATTAAAACCGAAATGTAGTTTGCACATAATTCTTCCCCAGTCAAAATTTAAAACTTCGTTGATACTGTAATTTCACCTTCTCTGAACTCGTCCAAACTGGCAGTTATTATCCATTTGAATTCAAACGAGGGGTTCTCGAAAGCTCCACAGACTTTCGGTAGACTCTGAATTCTGCAGCTTAGAGTGTGCGGAGTAAAAGTAGAGTAAAACAATGGAACTATACCCACTATTCCAGCAACCCCATGAAATGGCACACTTTCTGCATTTTAAGCCCGAGCATGGGTAAGCGGATGCTTTTTATTTCTACTCGGTTTGTTCCAGCAGCGAATCTATTAGTATAAACAGCAAAAAAAAATTGCTGCCACAGCAAAAAATAGTCAAATTATATGAAGTAACGAAATTCTTGCTGCACCAACAAATGATCATTTTCCATTTGGGTATCATTGAACGGAATAGCTTGTACATATCTTACTAAATATCCCCTCAATTACTATAACAGAATCACATAGCGACATATTCCAAAGAGCAGATCACATGGACTACATTTATTGGTTCACTGATAGAGAGACGGTGAGCTTACAGAATATCCTACAGTGCGGTAGAGCATAGCTACGACATAGCAAGCTCAGTGGCAGAAGTGCGGTACGCTGGACAACGGTTTGCTCGTGCGCATCAGGTACATCTGCCATGGTCAGGTAAACCCCACGAATTAATTCCACGATTATCTTCTATCCGCTTAGAGATCACGACACGCGCCCTCGCTGCGCACAGATATTAAATCCTGCCTAATGCGAGCTCTGCGCTCTGCTTCACTTGTGCTTGCTCTATGCTTCAACGTAGCTTCTGGTATATACGAACCACCGAACCTACCCCTGGGCTTCCGCGTGACATTTCCCATTTGGAGGGTGCACGCGGCACTGGCAAGCATGATTGAATGCGACAGAGCGAGGAACCGCAACCCCCGTAATACCCACTCTCCCACTCGAGCCTAATTGAAGCGTCACTATTGGTGCTTCCGCCATTAATACAACTGAATCGAGATCAATCTTGAGATTTATCTGAGCTTGCGGCCATTTTATACTCAACAAAAAATCTGTGAAACGTCCTTTGGTGGATTATCACCGTCACTACTCGCCAAACGGCTAACCATCAAAACTGTCTAAATTTTTGCGCAGTCACTAACGCTACAGTCTATTGGTGCTTCCGCCATTAGCCGACTAGAAATTTGAAGCATTACATCAGGCGCTGCTAAGACCTTATCAGCCCCTTATAATCACCCAGTCAGGGCCTGATCTGTGCCTGATGTAACGCTAAAAATTTCTGCTCGGATAATACAACTGAATCGATCTTATACTGGACAAAAAATCTGTGAAACGTCCTTTGGTGGATTATACTCACCGTCACTACTTGCCAAGGGGCTAATCAGCAACAAATTGGCGAATATAGCACCTGTTCCGTGGCCTACTACAGTCATGCTGTACGGATCACCACCAAATTTGTCCACATTTTTGCGCAGCCACACCAATGCTGCAGTCTGATCCAGCAGACCGAAATTGCTCGGTGTGTTGTCGCTCGTTCCTGGTCTGAGGAAACCTGAAACAATGAGAAATAGACGTCATCAGCAATGCCTTGAGTCAAAATCCCTTAGAATTAACATTAAAGAAGGCGTAGTTTTTGTTCAATCGAAGCCTGTACAGTCGTTGATTAGCAGAGTTTATTTCAAGACGATTTTGCGATTGGGTCCGTCTATCCTTCATGCAGTTATCACTTGGAAACTTAGTGATGTGCTGGATCAACGATGATGAGTATAGAAACGAAATTATTGTTTGGATTCATTTTGAAAATAACCGTAGTTTATTCAAATTTGTACAGATTCTAGACTTTGGAGAGTCGAATTCTGGACAAATGTGATACTGACGTTAATTTCGTTTTCAAAGTATCAGTATTCGGGTATACGAATGATGATGACCTTGCTATTAGAGTTGTTAAAATTTCGGCTGTAAACACTAACATGATTGGTGGTTAATGGATCCATTAACACTAGTGGAATTGAAATAGAGTCTTTGGGCGACCCATCATCATAGCGGAACTTTCAAAACTTTCATCAACAGTGGGATATGTACTTCTGTTCCATTTAGTTAGTTAGAATGTGGAGATCTGCTACATCTGGCTAATGAAATTCAGCGAAAGTCCATATCCTGCCGTTTATGAGAGTTTTGAAAGTTCAAACCTGTGATTCAGAATCATCTGAGTGGAAAATCGGTAGCGTTACATGCATCGTAAATCGGACATTGCTGAATCCAAACAGGACTTTAGCTCTGCCTAATTCGTCCCGAATGTAATACTTCAGATTTTTTACAAGGGCTTCACATAGTTCGTATCCCATCTGTAAAGCCTTACTGTGTATTGTGGAAACGTATAGCCATAAAAAATTAACCCATCGAGCGAAAGTATTAAAATCGTTACCCAAAGGTACGTGTAAGAGCGTTTTTATCCGGATGAGTACAGACAGTAACGATGCTTTATTTAAGCGAGAAAACTCTGCGTTGGTCGGCGGATTATCGATCGGTTAAAAGAGATGAGTGAGTTTCGGCCACCCTCCACCCTCTTAACAAGTTTAAAAGCTCGTTAAAATTTAATCGCCAAATTGTTTTTAACCCGTTCGAGTCGAACGCGTTCGTGGTTCACCCTTTTGCATCACCCCTTACCCCTCGACAGCATATTTTCACCGTACAAACCATCTCTTTGGGCTTTACTCGATATGTTCACGAGAGCTGACTCGAGAAGTTACCCCTCTTTGGACTTGCGGGTTAACCGTGTCTTTCAACCCCCCCCCCCCCCCACCTACATTCCCCTCTCTTTTGCAGTAGCTCGTGCGCGCGGACTTGAAGAACGGGGGCGCACGTCCGTCCGCCCTCGCTAAGCGCTTCCCCAGCACTTCAACGTAATTTATGATTATGGTTTTGGTACTTTTTTCTAACCACTCCGCGTAGTCCGATGCTTAAGCCTTGTGGCCCGGATACAACGGGTGGGAAGCTTTCTTCTAGACCGTCAACGGATCTCAGAAGAAGAAAGAGAATCAAATGTAAGAGTAGGCGTTAGTTCATTTTCTGTCACTTTTGTATTTCGAACATGTTCCATAAAATTAACTAATTCAATTTAAGTCCAACAATTTTGATATCTCTTTGGAAATTAATAAAGAAGGATTATTACCATAACTCATTGATTTTACACGGAAAAAATTGTTTGGTTGTGACAACTACGTGTTCTATTTGCTGTACACAATGTTTAAAAAATTAGTTGCCTCAACCATATCGAATAGTAACCTCATCTATTCACGATTAGTTCTCGATTGGATTAGTTAGGTTAACTAATCCAATCGTTGGGACTACCATTCGAATCGTCGGTATTATCATTCGAATCATCGGTATTACCATTCGAACCGTTGGTATTACCATTTGAGCTGCTAGGGAAATAGAATAATCGATTGGTTGTGTCAACTCATTTCTTGGTTATAACAACTAATCTTTTTTTTTCGTGCAGACTGTCAATGGATCTCAGAAGAAGAAAGAGAATCAAGTGTAAGAATTACCGTTAGGTCATTTTGTGTCACTTTTGTTTTTCGAACATTCTCTATAAAATTAGCTACTTCAATTTGAGACCGACAATTTTTATATGCCTTTGGAATTGAATAAAGAAGGTTTATTTATTATTATAACTTGTTGATTACACTTCTGTTTTCTCTTCTGCATTGACCATAACGAAAAACTTTCAGTGCTGCACTTCAGTGGTTCCGAACCTTTCCAATTACCAAGATAAATTTCGAAACAGATAGAAAACAAACAAAAAATGAAAGATAAACATAATGCGGCTTTGCATAGTTTAAAGGAACTTCAGTAAAGTTTGACACACTATAAAATTGATGCGGCAAAGTTTCCGAGTTGCATCTGCTCCTCCTTAGCTGTATAAACATAAAAGCGTGTTTTAACGTCAGCGGGTACTAGGTTTAGGATTTGTAAATGTAGTCCTCAAACTTGGCGTTTTTTTCTTCTATCAACTTCGCAAATTCGAATTTAGACAACAATTTTAACATGTCTTTGGAAACGCTTCTAAAGAATTGATAGAATCAATTTCTCGTATATACATTTGCCGTCTCTTCTCCATTAAAAGTCATTTTGTGCATAACTTCCAGCTTTTTCACGGGGGTTAGTCAGGAGATTAAAAAAGACATATTCAGTATTAGTTGGAACACCCCAAAACCTTTTATATTATCAACTCTAATTTTCAGAAAAATTTAACAAAGAAAAAACAGAAAAAAGAAAACAAAGGCAATTTATCTTCGCAGAGTTCGAAATGATTTAGACATCAATTAATCAAAGTCTTGCCCCACGAAAAAGGTGGACGTATCAAAGTTTCAACGTTGCGTCTACTTTTTCGACTTTTGCATTCCTTAGCCATATAAACGTTAATGCGTCTTCTAACATTTTTCTAATCCCATTTAGGAATCTACAAATGTAGTTCTCAGACTTAGCGTTGGTCAAAGACAGCATATAGCAGACTTTGCAGTCACATTGTGGCTTGGGAGATTTTTCCTTCTTACAGTTAAGACGAGGTGAAACATATTCTGAATTTTTTTCTCACTTACACTGCAGTCACTGCCATTAATTCCATCACTCTCACACTCACACATCCTTCGCCTTGCCTTAACGGACAAAGTTCTTCGAGCTGCAAATGCCATGATCATACCAAGAACGAGTAGCAAGGGAATTCTCGAATTCACATTCCGATTGTGCTTTCACGCGTTATCCCCAAAACCCTCAACGAGTTCGCTGGATGATCACGATTCCATCCAACCTCACCGCTACTGTAGACGCTCTCGTATTACGACACATCGACGTCGAAATTGCAGCACCATTGTGGCTAAAGAGAAACACTTATGTGAGTATGTGATAGTCATGCATGTATTTTCATCAGCGTTAGTTCTATTTACCTCCAACCGCCAACCCTGCACTCTACATACTGAATTGTTAAAATGCGTGTATAATGCCTGTTCATTATTCAGAAAGCCAAATGGGAAAAAATGTGTATATTACTGCGGTATTCGTGTATGTATAATTCATAACTGCGAGAACGAATGACCAGGTAACTTCGTTTATTAACCTCTAAATCTTAGTCTAGTTGGTCTCACAATGATAAAATGTCCTTTCTGTTTCAGCCCATAAGTTCAGGCCGATATATTTTTCTGATACGACATATTTATTTTTGTTGATATGAAACACATGAGACATAATATATTTATTGAGTATATTTTACACTATTTGCTACCTATGCCCCTGGTGAAGTAAGAAAATTAAATAGTTGTAATGATACATACTTAAATCAAATTAACGCGCCGAATATCTATCGATTGCCGCACGAGGATCGATCGCGAATTCGTGCTTTTACGGATTTTGCCGAATAAGCACGAATTCGCAGATCACAGTCCTCCTCGCGTGCAATAGGATCGCTCTCTCGCCTCTCAACCGTAGTACCGGGCAGACGTGCCTGGTCCTCTATCAATTTGACGACAACTTATAAATTAGAGTAAGATTGTTCATCGACTTGCGTGTGACTCGCATCTAACGGCCGGTCATCGTTAATTTATAGCGAGATAAGTATAAAAGAATTGTAATATAAATTTGTTGTGAATAGTGACAGAGAGTGCGAGATTGTTTATTATTTACTAATATATATATGTAAGAATAGAGTCTTATGAAAATTGATTTTGAACGAAGTATAATAAATAAAATATTGTACACGATTGCAGTACAAGACATTATACGTGGATTTTGTATATTGGTACACACATTATGTTTTTAATTAAAGTGTCCACAATTATTAGCTTGATATTTTTGTGTTTATTTATAATATATCTACGATAATTCTTGATTTTGGAGGCTATTATTATTGTCAAATTAAATGCTAAATGAATATATATATATAAGTGTATGAATATAATCTATTATAAATAAAATTGGCTTTAATTTACATGTGTATATATATATCTCTCTATATTATAAAAAGATCTCGCCGCCGCCGCCGCCGCCGCCCTTTCAAGAATCGAGGGACTTAGAATAATTCGGGCTCAGGGCTTGGCGGAAGGGGGTGGGGCTAAAGGGTTGGGGCTAGCCCCAGGGGCTGAGGCTAGCCCCACACCTTTCCGCCAAGCCCCGAGTCCGAATTATTCTAAGTCCTTTTCCAAAAACATAGGTCCCCCAAGGCTGCGGGCACCTTTGGGGGGGACACCCTTCGGGGGGAGGGGGCATCCATCGGGGGGGGGGGCACCCCTGGGTGGGGGGCGATTGCGAGCGCGCGCAGCGCGCGAGCCACGATTGAATCCTAGTATATATATATATATATATATGTGGATAAGTATTTTTAAAATAAATTGAATATTACACTGAATATTACATAGTCAAATTTAGAAATTTTATTTTCCTATCCTTAGCGTATCTTTCTTCGAAAGGTTTCAGTTTATCCGACATTTTATGTATTTGTGGTATTTGATAAAAATCCGCGGAAGAAAGGAAGCAAAACTTTTTATTGAGTTAGGGACAGCAATTGAAGTGAAGAGCACAAACAAAGGAGAATCGTAGATAAGTACGAGCAGGCACTGATAAATAAATAAATTACAACCTGTTCTTCATTAGTAGTACACGTATCGAATAGCTTCAGCTTCTTTAGGTACTTTTAGACGAATGGTCTCAATATTTTCCGGCACTGTGTTTCTTTTTATAAGGAATCAATTTCTTACAATTACGAACAAAATATTTTTGTAAAAAATCGGATCATATTCCGTTCGATGTAAATTTCAGCGTTATAAAATTATTGCTTGAGGATATTGAATCACACAACAACAACAACGAAAAGGGCAATGGTTGTTTGCAGATAGACTGGAGCAATGGGATATTGCGTGTTCCTCCTCCTCTTCTTCGTTCTCTCGTTCACGCTGTTACTCTGATGCTCTCTGCCATGCGACTTGTCTCTGGCATCGATTCACTAGCGAAAACGCAAACGTTGCGAGAGGTCGTCGTATACACACACACACACCCACACACACATGAAGCGAGAGGAAGAGCATCACTGCGAGTACAACCGTAACACGCGACAGTGGCAGAGGCGAATGTAGAACGGCGCCACTTGGATGCGGACGACTGGGACCGGCCGTCGAGCTAGTGACACCGATGCCAGATCGAGAAATAGTCCAAATAAAGATTATTGGAGGGAAATTGGGAGGAAAAAAAATATCCACGAGTTTCCGTTTCCTTCAGACACGTGATGAATATGTGACAGTGAAAAATTTCGAAGATGTGTTACGTTTCGAAGATACGTTGAAGGGGATGAAAACGTTAACGAAGCAGAGAATTCTCCCATTTCCTTGGAACAAGTCAGGAAAGAATGTCATGTAGACTCGAGCGGTGCTTTTCTCAGAGTCTCGGTTGTATTGGCCATTTTTCGGAAGTCATAAATCATCGAGGACATACATATCGGTAGCTGGATTTATTCAGTGCTGGAATGAACCGTAAAACTGAAGTTGACTCGAAAAACGCTTTTATACAATCATTTTTTATTTAGGGATAAACCGGATTTTTATTTTGTATCTTTTAAGTCTTGTGGGTTTGATATTTTATTCGTAAAATTTTTTACTTACCTAATATTCCTAGACGAAAGTTTATAGTGACGAATACCACTTTTCCATAAGCTGATATGATAGTTCCATCGTAAGGATTTCCACTGTTCCAATCAAAACTTTCTCCCTGGATGAAAACCATTACTGGATACCTCCTGGGATTAGCTGGACCTGTAAAAAACAGCATAGACAGTGATTAATTTTTATTGTATAATCGTTTGTCCTATCATTTTCATTCCTTAGGTCTGTTTTCATTGTATGATAACAATGCACATCAATAAACATAACGAAATTCACATTTGTAAGTTGTAGTCTAATTGTAGTAGATATGATCAATCTTACATCTAAAAAAATTATTCATCAATCAGCGAAGTATGACGACAAAATTAATTCTTGTAAAGTCTGTGAAAACGGTAAAAATAAAAACATTTGTTTCCCGGAGTGAAAAATACGACTTGTAAACGATTGTGAAGTCAAAATTCAGTTTTGTCGATTTTTGGACCAAAATTCTGTTCTATGAATTCTAAAATGCGGTATGTCCAAAAATTACGTTTTTTTTAAATCATGAAATACTAAAGCAATTATTGAAAATATGAAAACCTTGTGAATCACGACAGATACTAATCTATATTAACCCTGCACTCTTTGAACAATAAAAAAATAAAGTTAATTAATAGTTATATTATTTGATGATAACGATAACTTTCACATTACTGCGGTAAGTTTTTGACGTAAAATTTTTCATTCGACCCAACGATTTTCTGAATTATATTACCACGTGATGTGGTAGTGAGACTGGGTTATACTTTCCCAGTGAGAAAGGACGGTAGCTACGTATCACCCTTTGTAGAACTTTTGATTTAAGCCCTCCGGGCGTGAGTGTCCCGTCTCCCATTCTTATAAAGCGTGCGAGAGTAAGAAGTCCAACTGAGCCCAAACCAGTCTGATCTCATCCGTGGGAGTGCGGGTCAGTTTGAGAATTTATGAGATCTCGTCGAACCTCGTAAGATTTTTATATTACAATGAAAAAGCCTCGCGAACGTATACTTTCGTGCTCTCCACGCGGCTATCGACGATCGGACGTTGAATAAAGGATTTCCCTTTTCAAGGAGGTGTGCACTTTCTTGTCGACCTGGGAGAATTGGCGAATTATACGAAATGCTAAAAATTCGAGAGACTAAAATCCTCCTCTCGTTCTTCTGGCACTTTTAGCAAGTCTGTACGAGCCATCCACAGTTTCATGCCGATATCCTACGGATATTTCGACCCCAATTTGTGAAAAAGTTTGTTCGGTGCATATTCAAGTGTCTCTCTTGAGCTTAAACGTCCAAGTACTAGAATGAGTGATTTGAGAGAGCTCAGGGTGGTAGTCCAAACTGGAGAGCTAACCTCTGGTAGAATCCTCGATAATTCTCAGGCGCCAAAGGCTTCTGCATACCTTCCAAGATACAGGAGGGTGATGAGTGTGGTGTTCGTTGGCTGGTAACGTAGGAGGTAAGTCCAACGCGAAGCGATTTAATTTCTTCGACGTCTCGGGGCACCGAACTTTGCAAATTAACTCGTTACATCCCGACGGCTCGCTGCCGGGGGCCCCGCAAGTTTATCACAAGATTTAATTAACCTCTCCAATTAACGTTAGAGTACCTGGACGCGCTTTGCTCGGGGAAAAAGGCGAGTAGGATATGGCCAAACTTTTTCTTGCTTATTTATCATTAATCGAGGGTGCAGCATTCTTCTGATGGCCAAGATGAAAGAGAAAATACAAGATACGTTTATAAAAATTTTAAACAAGTACTGGTTTTAAAACGCGAAATAAATAATTTTTAAATTAAATCCATTGCGTAATATTAGAAATAAAAGAGATGCACGAGGAATGAAGAAAAATAAAAAATCGTTTTTCTAAGTCCTGTTGAAACTTTCAGTTTTTACGTGGCTAAGAAAAAAAGTACCAGGTAACAACTTTCACATTTCTTACTTTTAATTTTTTATTAAAAAATTTGGATTTTTCATAAATTTGAAGATTTAGAATTTTTATAAATTTTATATTTATAATCTTCGTAAATTCGAAAATTTTAAATTTCTGCGATCCTGACTATTCTAAAAGGCTACTCGATCGGTAATTCCATGTTGATTACAAAACTGACCAATTTTCTGTAGAGAACTCGAAATAAACAAAAATAAAATTTTTTTAAAAAGTTTTTGTGATTTTTACTTTTTACAAATTGTCTCTAAATCACATTTCGTAAATTTTGTTAGCATTTCATATCACTCCATGAAAATAAAGATACCACTATTAGGAAGCAAAACTAATTATATTTAACTCGGCAACGCTTTCGGATCGACAAATTCTAACTGACGAAGCTATTATTTCTTGATAAATTCGATATTTATATCGCCACCGGATGGATATAAATTTACAGTGTTGTGTATATACGGGAATTGCGACGAGCGTGTTTGAGGGAAGGATGAGGGTCATCGAAGGTTGCATTTGACGGGAAAATAAATGAGCACTAACGTTGGCTGAAGAACTAACGTGGATTTTTCAGAGCCGAGTTTCGCGCGAAATTTATGGTAAATTTACATGAAAATTGAAAGGGACGTTTCGAGGGAGAATAAACGTGGTATTCTAGTTCGCCAGAAGGGAATATTGATGTACCGGCGGATATCAAGGATATTCCTAGCTTGCGTGCACAACGCCCGGAAGCGTCTAGCAATAAATCAAGAGGACGAAACGCTGTAGCCTTCGGGCTATGCTATGAAATAAAAGGTGTATGGAGGTCGGAGAAAAAGGGATCTGCAACAACGTTACCTACTCGTAAATTCGCGAACTCTGCCGTAATTACATCGGCCGCTTATACACGTAACGCACGCAATACTGCAGAAGAATTTTTGAAATGTCTTTCATGTCATTGATCGTCATCTTAAAAGTGTTCCCCACTCTTAAAAAGCACTTAAGGCGTATTTACTTAATTTCTGTCTTTGAAATTATGTTCTGCGTGTGTAATACGCTGTTTTCTACACGGAGAGAAATAATTAGTTGCCTAAACCATCGCTAAATACGCTCCAAGCTACTAAGTTGACTAGACAACTTAGTTGCCAATAGACAAACTAGTTTGTTGTGACACTGAATTTGTTAGTTGCAGACTAATTAATTTGCCAATCCATCCAACTGGTTTGTCACGCCCATTAACTTATTTATTTCAGTAACCAACTAATTTATTGTCTAAATCAATTTTGTCTTTTCGAGCGTATTCAACCATTTATTTTTCTCCGTATAGCGCAGAAGAATTTTTGCATTGTCTTTCATGTCATTGACAGTCATTTTGAAATTTTTCTCTCTCTTCAAAAGAAATGACAAGGTACTTTTATTTAATTAAAGAAATTATGAAAGTGATGAGACGTAGAATCGTTTTTTTACCGAAAAAATCACTTTAATCATGTGTTATTAAAAAATGGATAAAGATATTAAAAAATTATTTGGCCATACGATACAAAACGTTGTATACTATGCTCTCTCCGAATTTGGAGAGAATCGGCCGAATAGATAATTCGGCATCACTTTGTTAAAAAAACTCATAACTTCAGTGTTTACCAATATTTTTCAATTAAAAAAAACCCAACTTGGAAAGTCCATGTATTAATAAATGTCAAATCTCAATCTCATAAACCCAATGCTCTAATTAGAAAAAAAGATATTGAAAATAAACCTATTTATTGAGTCCTAATTTATGCAGACACTTTCATATTCATTAAACTTTTATAAAAAACTAATATCCCTTGGTCTATAACTTCACTGTTTACCAATATTTTTCAATTAAAAAACCCAACTTGGAAAGTCTATGGATTAATAATGAATGTAAAATCTCGACCTCATAATTCCAATGCTCTCATTAGAAAAGAAATATTGAAAATAAACCTATTTATTGAGTCCTAATTTCATGCAGACACTTTCATATTCATTAAACCTTTATAAAAAAGAATATCCCCTGGTGGCAAGAATCGGGAACACGTGTACAAAACTATATGCTCGACCGATCAATTTTATAACTGCAGAGTGCTTTATTCGTGGCTAAAAGAGAATGGAGCCAAATTGTTCCGATCTTACGCTTGTTCTCTTGTGGCTTTACGAACAGAATACTGGCCATATACTTTCCTCCACCTCTCGGATATTGCCAAGCGTGAATTAGACGAGTAATGTATCGCAGGATAACTGCGGTGTAAATCAGAACTCATTGGCGAGTTTCCAAAAGTTCCGTGGCCACAGGAGCTACTCACCCGAAGGCTAATGGCGCCAGTATTTTGCCCTAGAGATACAAATTTAAGCCCAATATACAAATCCGTGAATTCCTATTTATCTCCTGTATTTTCCCAGTTCTTGGAGATTCGTTGTACGATGAAATAGAAGCAAATAAAAAACATTTTGCATCGTCGTTGAATCGCAGCGTCTCGCCATCTCTGAAGAATTGCGCGAAACTTCAAGCCAGTAGAAGGTTCAGCTGTTCGTCCGTAGATGTCGGGTCGAGGCTCTCAAAAGCCACAGGAGCTGAATTCCGCACGAAACGTTCACTGCATATGGGATTTAACTTGAAATACGTACTTATTATTTACATTTATATTGAGTTAGTCCAATTTTCACTGGATTTTTAATTTTCTTTACCGCGTTCAGGTTACAAAGATTAAAAAATGCACTTTGCTTGTTGAGGTCTTTGGTTGAATTTACAGTCGATATACTTTAGAATCCAGGAAATATCATCTCGTTATTTCTATTATATCTTTCAATAATGGGAACGAGGAAAGTGTTTATTTTTCGCAGTATCGGATAATTCTTTTATAACTCTACTGTGGATTGTATTGCCTCGGGCCAACGGTATTCCAGTTGATTTTCTTTTCATTCCAAGTGAACAAGGTGACTTTGCCTTCCGCCCATCGAATCGAACGATACGACAACGACGACGGAAGCGCTGATATTTTTTCTTCATCCCTTCTAAATGAATTGAACGACAGCGTCGTCAATTGCTCCCACCCTCGCCAAACAACTTACGAGTGGTGAAAGAAAAAACAAGATTATTTTCCATCAACCTGGATAAAACTCTTGCAGATCCTTTTTTTTACTACTTCACTCTTGGTTTCACTTGACATGGCGAACACGAACCAGAATTCTCGAGGTTTTGCAGTACCGCAGGGCATAACGATGACGTGATCGAAGTTCCACTTCGTGAAATTGGGAGAGGCCAAAGCTGATGATGGCCCGAGGAAATTCACGTCTACTGTTGGTATCGGCTTGGAAAGTCCTCGACACGGAGTAAAAAATTATTTCGCACAATTGGAGCGGCAGTTTTCCTAAGTAGCAAATTTGTCTAGTTAATCTTACAATTTTTTTGCTCTATACATTTTTGTTTTGTTACATTTTAAAAGCGATATTTCATCAATTTTGCGAACTGTACAAATTATTTTTTGGTGCATTTTGTAAAACTATAAATTGAATATTTTTTGTGAAGTTAACAAAAAATTTTACGCGGATATTTTTTAATAAAAACTTTTTTTTTTTCAAAGTAAAAAGATGTTATAAAGCCAGAATGGCAAGAATTGACGAAAAAAAAATAGTATAAGATCTGTTGTCGGTAAGTTGATGCACATACGTACCGACGAAAATAATATATTAATCACGTGTCATTCTGTATTTTGCATAGAGAAAGTACGTCCAATATTGATAATTATTTAACATAGAGTTAAAAAAGTCTCTACTATATTTTTTAAGTTATCTTAGTTACTACAAGTATATAACGAACCGAAAAAGTCGGATAAAAAATGAGTGTGTAACAAAAAAACTAAACAGTCATAAACGAAATAAAAATGCAGCACACATGGGAAATAAAACTCTAAAATAATTACTCCAGCATATAACGTTTTGTAAAGTTTCGTATGCCGTGTGTGTTTTGAGACCATGTTTCATATTTTGTCTCATTCAAGCTTGGCTGTAAAGTAAAAACAACTTTTCATTGCTTTTCCGGACACGCTTTCGTTCTTGCTCAGTGCTGCAGCACTAAACAAGAAGGAAAGCATGGTCATGCCCACGGGTCTAGAGAATTCCCTTTAGTAGTACTTGCTCGTCTAGTATATTTATCTCGAATCTTCGCTTCTTCACAATCAACACGTTCTATACAAATTCATTTAACTATAAAAATATTTATTATCCAGTAAATAAAATTTATTATACAAATAAATATATTTAAAAAAATATATGTTTCTGATATAGTTCGAAATAAAAATAAAAAGTACATAGAATTCGTTCTTGTTAATTGCTAAACAAGAACGAAAGCGTGGAGATGCCCAAGGGTCTTGAGAATTCCCTTTAGTAGTACTTGCTTGTCTAGTATATTTTTCTCGAACCTTTCCTTCTTCATATTTAACACTTTCCCTCTTCAAAAAATCAGTGGGTAAAATATCTCGCATTTTCGATATACTTACCAGCGTGAAGTTAAGGGGATGCTGGAGTAGATTTTATTATCGACTTTGGTCGGTAAAAACAGGCTATTTCGTAGTTTTAATTATTGTTCGTTAATACGCTACGCACATGCTTCAAATTGTACACGATTGTAATATCAACATAAACGAGTGGACGTACATTCGAATATTTGGTGAAATCAAAATGGCCGCCAGAGTTTGACAGCATCGCCTATTTGATAAGATATAAAAGATTCTGGAATTCACATACGTTAAATCGAAATGTACGTCCATTCTTTAGCGTTCTCTGTATATTCTACGAGCGTCGAAAAGTCAATTACTCAAAAGGAATCCACGCAAAACCCAGACTACGTTCACGTAGTCTGTTCGCGATCACACGGAAAAAAAAGTTTGGTTGTGGCAACTACGTTTTCGATTTGCTGTACACAATGTCTAAAAAATTAGTTGCCTCACCGATATCGAATAGTAACCTCAACTATTCACAATTAGTTCTCGATTGGATTAGTTAGGTTAACTAATCCAATCGTTGGGACTACCACGCGAATAGTTGGAACTACCATTCGAATCATTGGTATTATCATTCGAATCGTTGGTATTACCATTTGAGATGGCAGGGAAATAAAATAATCGATTGGTTGTGTCAACTCATTTCTTGGTTATGGCAACTAATCTTTTTATTCCGTGCAGAGTGGGTCAAGAAGAGCGCGAATGAAGTTTCCCGATTAGAACCCAAGTGGCGCCGATGTAGTCTGTTTTCTTTTGGCAAAAGCTCCGAGCCTTTGCAACGCGACCGTATACATGGATTTGACTTGTGTATTTGCCATTCCGATGGTTTTCGAATATTCAGAAATCATCACAGAATTGACGTCCGGTCTGATTTTACACAACTAATTTCCAGAAACAATTAAATCTTACGGCAAAGGTCAGCTGACATATCGTGTGTGGTCATATTGCTTTTCGGGAGATTCAGTATCTTTTGCCAAAAGTAAACAGACTACGTCGGAGCCACCTGTCCCCTGATCGAAAAACTTACCGACCAAAGTCGGCAAACAAATTTTACTCCAGCATCCCCTTAATACTCGTCGACGAATAGTTTCAATCATGTTGTTGATTTTGACAGTTCTAATACTAACTCATCGCGAGATTTTCATTTGTGTTAAGCAATAGGAAATTAAAATAAAAAATGGAGGAGGATAGTGACAGTGGTGACAAGATATTCCAAATGGATTCCACGACAAAAAATGACAAAAACGTCGACGGTTTTTTCGGGTACGCCGAACAGACGATGACACGGGAGCTTCTTTGGTTGGTTATCACATTTTTAAATTCGTATCATAAGTCTCAAGGTCTGTTGCGAAGAGGGGTGAGCTTCGAATTATCAACTCCGTTTCATATGTATGAATTGTAATACTAATAATGCATCACTGTAAGTTACAGATTAAATATGATATTGTAATGGTAGTATAATTTCTAACCATGCACAACTTCTAACAGCAATTCACGAAACTAATAAAATGGCACGAGTTCATATATCGAAAATGCAAGTTATTTCATCCACGACAATATGTAAAAGTCACGGCACGCTAATAAAACATTTAATAGCGCGATTCAATGGTAAGTGCGCAAAGCGCGAATCCGCTGTTAGTGATTTTTAAAATTGGGACTTTATGCCGTTTCTGATTTCAGAATTCACAGATCTGATTTCCGGTCGGAAAAACCCAACCTAATTTTTTTCTTCAAGATATCGAATTTTTTGTCCTTCACTATCGTTCTCAAGTCGCATATTGTACATCAAAAAGTACCTGCTACATGCCTTTTTATGATGATTTTTAAAAAAGTCACTTTTGGTCGGTTCTTTACAGGTCCGACTTTTGGTCAGAAAATGTAACCTAAAGAACCTAAATTTTAGCTTATATATTTTCGTGGGTAACAATTTTTTTAAATGGTCCCATGAATTAAATTAATATCTATCACTTTAAGCTTACCAACACTAATTTTTCTCTCAGTATAATAATTATTTAATTATTGCAAAATGTAAATAGGGACATAAAAATATTTCATGGAGTAATGATGAATAATTGTAATTCATAATTGCATAAACAGTTACTTTGAGTGTAGAGCAGCTTCAAGAAATACTCGACAGCCTTTTAAAAAATTAATACCCGACCATATTTTTTCTACGAATATGTATTATATATCTTCTCTCATTCCTCCATCTTTTTATCCTCATTTTCACAGCCTGAATTTCTGCAAATTTGTACGTCAGCCTTGCAGATATTCTCAAGAATTTTCTTCTTACTACTTTGTAAGACATTTTTTTTTCCATAATAAGACGAAAATCTTTCGAATAATTAAGAATATAATTAAGAGGACACGTCTTTAATTTCGCTTGGAGTTTTTTTTCTTTTGTACATTTCACCGGAGCCGTGAAACTGGCGAGTTTTCAGTTTTGAAGGAGACGAAGCCAACGACGCAGATAGCAGCGTGAATCGTGAGCCAGCAGGCCCGAAATTAGAAAGGGATAGCCCCTGCTTATTAAATCCAGCGTGGCAGAAGTGCGAGAGAAGGCTCGTTTCGGGAGATGGTGAGTTTTTAGCAGGGCAGTTTAAATGCATAACACGCTTCTGGCAACGTTGCGCCACGAGCATTTTCCATTTCTCTGCTGGTGCAACCGCTCGTGTTATTCCATACGCCCTTCGCCGGCGTTTCTCGACATATTTATGCGAGTCGCGATAACCGGACTGTCCGTTGTCTCTCACCCTTCCACCTCATTCTTGTTCCTGTTTTTTCGTCCTTCCTATTTTATTTTTCTAATTTTCTGCTTTTTTACGAACGTGGCTTAAAAGCTCAGAAGGCGTCGCGTGGAAAAGCGACGAGGATATTGCGCATATATTTAAGGGAGGAGGGGGAAGTTTTTCCTAGCATCCTAGCTCGAAATCAACAGAAAATTCAATGTTTTTATTTCTCACCTTCATTCGCTTTTTCTCACCGTAGCGGTAGACAACTACTTGAAACAACCGCCACCTACTTTAAATGTGAATTTACTCGGTAGGTGATATTCACGGTACAGCAGTCCCTTTTTCCTCAAACCGTTATTGTCAACGACTACACCAGGACGTTGATGTCATTAGAAAATTATATTTCCAGCATATCTTATTTCTATCACTAAATTGGAGAAAAAAAAATCGGGCTGTTCTTAGTAGTTTAGTTACAATTATTTATTTGTCGCGTAATGGGAGGGAGTTAAAATAGCGCATGGCTAAAATTGCGAATTTCAAAATAATGTACGTTTTTAGTAATTTAGTTACAATTGTTTATTTATCTCATAAATAATCGGACTTTTTTTTCGGAAAAGTTGAACATAATATTATGAGAATATATAAACGTTTAGTTAGAATAAAAATTGAATTTTTTTCGCATACACTGAGCAAAAAAATCGTTCGAACCAACAAAACGTGCGCTTGCGGGCAGCGAAAGTAATATTTTGTCGATTGGGCAAAATATTTGTGAAACGGTAATCGAATAATGATTGCTTCGATCAATTACATATTGCAATTTGATCAAAAAAATATCCTTTTCGCTGTCCGCAAACGCACGTTTTGTTGGTTCTAACGATTTTTTTTCCTCAATGTAGGTTCGTTTAAAAATATTATAAAAAGAAAAAAAAAATAATAATTCGTATTAGGGAAAGTAATTGGTCATGGCTTTTTTCGATTAATTTGATTTTCATGTCATACTTTAATTAATTTGTATTATACTAGTAGTAGTAGTAATTGTGAGTTTATTGACGAAAACAAAACATGGGACGAGTTTAGATTCACAGTACATTACATTACATAAATACATATTTCATATTTTGTTTCCCGTACTGTCAATTGGCCATCGACCGAAGTCCTTCAGCCTAGATTGCCTTTTTTGTTTTGCGTCGTCTATTGTTTCGGTTTATTATACTATTCTTCTCTTTTTCACCTTTTTAAACTTTTACTAGAAAACTTCCGTGCGCTGCGCGCGCGAGTAGAGTGCGTGTGTCGTTGCAGCAATCTTATTTAATACATATAATATATATAATCAGAATTCCGAAAAATTAGGAGATCTAACAAATTTTTTCAATAATTCCAAATCTTATCGAATCGGAAACTCTTTATAGATTTGACTCAAATTGATTACCAATTGTCCTTTAACATTCTTTCAATTATAAATTAGTATTTAGCTTGATAACTTCAAATTTGCGAGATCTGGAGCATTTCCAGACTTTAGAAAAAAATGTAAAGTCCCATTATTATATGGGGCTTTACATTTTTAGTAAAGCAGTACGACCTCTTTGCTCATAGAAATAAATACAGGATTTCCAATTCTGGAAACCTAGCATGGATTTTGCTAAAAGTAACAGTGAACAAAGAAGTCTGATTTACTTGACTGCAGAATTTCAATTCTCCCCGATCTCTTTGCTTATCATCTTATTCACGATTGTTCTGTTGATCCGCATATAGTGAATCCACGTACGCCTAGTTTTGTTGCTGCCATAGAGACTACGTCGCACTTTGTCGTTCAACATCTTAAGCCTAGTTTAATATTCGCAATTAACACATAATCCGGAAACCTCGAAATATTGTAAAATCAACCAACTTGGGAATTCAAAACTCGCGCGCCCGATATGCTTGATAAAACTGTCAGAATTGCAACTGTCAAACGTGTTAAGGTTGTTGATCAAAAACGTGAAAATGGTGCCAGCTTTTCGAAATTTATACAGTGCATTGGTGAAGGTTTTCTTTATCGATTACTAAAAAAGTTTAATTCGATTATAACATTCTTTTTCGAGATATTGAACGTTAAATTGACACCAAACAGCTCGTAAGATACATTGGTTGTATAGCATGAGGCATCACCGGCCACATTTATTTACTTATATCTTCCGTGTGGGAATTGCCAGCTTTATGAAAAACGCATATTATACAGTGCAAAGTATGAGGATTATGACGGTGTAACTTTTTTGTGGGGTTATAAGTGTTTTTGAAGAAAAATTACAAAAAATGTTAGACAATACATCGTGAAACTATGCGAAGTGAGCTGACGTCGCTCCGCCTGCCGTGCCTGCCTCACACCCCGCACATCACCTCACCTATCCCCTTCCTAATGCCGTTGATCAACAACCTTAAACACGAACTCGGTCTCTGTCTCGATCTGATCTCGCGCCAATTTGGACCAATCACAATGCGAATAACACGATGACAATGGTCCAACTCGCACTTCGATAAAATTTCGCAACATACTTTTTAGAGGACTCACTCTAGCAGTGAAAACTACTTTAAACAACCGTCACTGACTTTCAACGTGAATTTATTTGTTAGGTTATATCCCTCCCTTATTGCAACCTTTCCCTTAAAACCGCTATTGTCACCGACTAAATCCCTTCTGCAATAGCGCGTCAAAAGACACCCTGAGGACCTTGACGCCATCGTGAACTTATATTTATAGCATCTTTTATTTCTTTCACACGCTATAGCGCACCAAGCGCATCAAAATTGAGATGAATAAAAGAGATAAAGAACATCATGAAAAACTGTGGCAAACAGTTCGATTTGAATACCATGATCATTAATAACATTTAAGTTGTCAAATATTTTGTGTGAATGCGAGAATCTTTACTTCACGAAGGGCGAAAATTGATCGGTTTTTATCGCAGAATATTATGAGAACACATAAACGTAAATTAAATTTTGAAGTGAACGATTGAAGAAAATTTTAGTGGTTTTTGGAAATAATTTTTGTAGGCTCATGCAACTATTTTCTAAGTTATATTAAGGGTGACATGCACATACTCTTCTATAAATTGATTTTGAATAATGGTAATTTCAACAAGTTAGTAATAAGTTTATTAATAATTTTTCGGCATTATTATTATTCGTAATCAATTTTCTTAGTTACCTTAATCAATATGACAATTTTCAAATTTATATCTACATATGCTGTATGTGCGTTGCGCGCTGTACATTTATTAAATGTACATGAAATTTTACAGCCTCAACCCGACGTCACATTTTTTTTTTCTTTGCGAACCAATTAAATTTGACTTTTAATAATCACCCCGTTTTTGTAACGTGCAATTATATTACCCAATTTATGGAGTGCTTTAAATTGTTAATTATTAGAGGCTACTATGCGAACGAGATGAATGAAGCAAAAGCCTGAAACCGAGTAGATTGCGTATTAATGAAAAGTAATTATATATTTTCGGGTCTCGTTATATTGTTCCGCTACGGTCGAGTGGACAAGGACAATAGCTAAGCTAATCAGTACTGCGTATCCTCAAAAAAGTAACGAGCTGCCAGTTTCATTAATTATTGTGCAGATATATATAGATATATATATGGGGTATTCCTAGCCAACTCAGTAAACGTTCGACCCTTCCAATTCATTCCATAATTTTTTATTCTATTTTACATGCTAAAAAAAAACACTTTTAATTTTTTTTGTTTCTTTTTGTTGAAACTTTTTTTTTCGTGATTTTATTAAATAAAAAATTTGCGCCCCATTTAGAAAATTAAAAATTATTCTTTTTAGTGTTTTTTGTGAATTTTTTAAATAAAAATTTCCACCCAATTTAAAAAATTTGAATTTGTTCTCAAAAATGTTGTATTAGATATCAACATTTTTGACCTATGACCCAGAGTGGTTTGGAAAAAAAGAGCTGTTAAAAATAATTAAAAAATGGAACAAGATGGCAGTTCATGGTCGGTTGTTGCGTAAACATTTTATACATAATGCCAGATTATTTTAGAATTTAGCTGAAGGTTTTTGATTGATATAAAAAAAAATCATATCATCTTATTTTATTTCTTTCTATTTTCAACGATTTTTTTTTAATGGCTTAAAAAACTGACGCAAACGTTTGTCCACTCTTAAAAAAAAAAATCATAGGTCATCGCTCAAAAATGTTGATACCTAATAAAGGATTTTTGAGAATAATTACAAATTTTTAAAATGGAGTACAAAATTTTTATTTAAAAAATTCCAGAAAAAAAAGTTTCGGTAAAAAAAATCTAAAAAAAATTAATAGTGTTTTTTCGAGTATATCGAATAGTACAAAAAAATTATGGAGCGAATTGGAAGGGTTGAACGCTTACAGAGTTGGCCAGGAATACCCCATATACATATTGTGCATATACATATGAACGCAAAATTTTTATTTAAAAAATTCAAGAAAAAAAAGTTTCGGTAAAAAAAATCGAAAAAAAATTAAAAGTGTTTTTTCGAGTATATCGAATAGTACAAAAAATTATGGAGCGAATTAGAAGGGTTCAACGCTTACAGAGTTGGCCAGGAATACCCCATATACATATTGTGCATATACATATGAGCGCAAAATTTTTATTTAAAAAATTCAAGAAAAAAAAAATTCGGTAAAAAAAATTAAAAAAAATTAAAAGTGTTTTTTCGAGTATATTGAATAGTACAAAAAATTATGGAGCGAATTGGAAGGGTTGAACGCTTACAGAGCTCGTGAGGAATACCCCATATACATATTGTGCATATACATATGAGCGCAAAATTTTTATTTAAAAATTTCAAGAAAAAAAAGTTTCGGTAAAAAAAATCTAAAAAGAATTTAAATTGTTTTTTCGAGTGTATCGAATAGTACAAAAAATTATGGAGCGAATTGGAAGGGTTGAACGCTTACAGAGTTGGCCAGGAATACCCCATATACATATGAGCGCAAAATTTTTATTTAAAAAATTCAAGAAAAAAAAGTTTCGGTAAAAAAAATCTAAAAAAAATTGAAAGTGTTTTTTCGAGTATATCGAATAGTACAAAAAATTATGGAGCGAATTGGAAGGGTTGAACGCTTACAGAGTTGTCCAGGAATACCCCATATACATATGAGCGCAAAATTTTTATTTAAAAAATTCAAGAAAAAAAAAGTTTCGGTAAAAAAAATCTAAAAAAAATTAAAAGTGTTTTTTCGAGTATATCGAATAGTACAAAAAATTATGGAGCGAATTGGAAGGGTTGAACGCTTACAGAGTTGGCCAGGAATATCCCATATACATATTGTGCATCGATTTGGGTCGTTCCCTTCGATTGTACGCTCGTGAGTGTGTGTGAGGTAAAATTGACGCACTTTGGGGGCTGACATCAGCGAGTACTGTATATATATGCACTCCCAGCCTCACCGAGCTGCCTCTCGTTCGAGCCCTCTCCCGTAATTACAACGAGAGTTAGCGAATAGACGAGAATTGACAGAGGGCAATTAATCAAACATTGAATAATAATCGAATGTAATAATGATAAGCAGGTGAAGCGGTGAGTCGAGCGAGAATGGGGCGGGACGATTGGGAGGACATAGGACGAGGCGAACATAGATATATACGAAAATCGGTCGGCAACACTGCACATCAGGCGTAGGTCAATGATCTGCATTTCTATCGGTTACAAATTACATTGCATCGAATATATCAGAAGTCCGCGATCGATGAGCGCGTGGCAAAGTGGAACTCGCCACAATCGTCGTAACCGTTTTCAATATCCACATTAAATTTCAAACAGGCGTGCAAGATTAATTTTGTCACAAAATCACGCATTATCATTATTACAAATTAATAATTCGAATAAATACTGTTTTTCATACAACTGATCACATATTTTCTATTTAATAAGCGTTCATTGAATCGATCGACTGGACTGTAAACAAATAAAAGCGTTTTAATGTTACGCGTGGATGACACAGATTTTTGGATGGAAGTGAATTGACAAGCATTTGACAATATTTAGTCGCATACTCGATAAATAACTCGCGTAGAAAAATTTTAGTCATTGAGACATGTTTGAAACATACACAAAATCAGAATTTTTTATGCATATTGAATTTAATATATGAGTAGGGAGAAAAATTAAAATTATTATTTAATATGAAATTACTGTAATGTTGCTATATAATTGTATGTTATATTTAATATGTAGATTTATGCATAAAAAATTCTGATAAATGTATATTAATTTCCATAGAAACGTTTCGAGATATTACCAAGTTAAAATTAATTAATAATTCATGACGAGAACAACCATGAGCTGTTATTTTTTCGATTACTTTAATATCTGTGAAGTTTGTTAATTAATTTGCATGAAAAGCCACTTGTTAAAATAACTAATAAAATGTACCTTCATTTTTTTCAATGTGTCGGAGCTTTTTATTAAAATAATTGATATCGAATTACTCACGGGAGAAATATGCAAATAATTCGAATGGTAGCAATGAAAACCTCTACAGAAATACAGGATTATTTAATCTCATGTATATTTTTTAAAGTCATAAATCGAACACCATTTGAGATATACGTATGCAAAGGTAAATTGAACTTCGATTTTTAGCGTATGAAAAAAATATACAATGTATTGGTGAATTTTTAGACGACGTCTGCTAGATTTTCGGAAAGATTGGCAACAGAAATGCAGCACCACAGTGATATCCCGTATTATTATGGATAGATATTTTATACCATCATATATTTCATATCGAGATATTATTATGAACTAGGGGGTGGCTATATTGCCTGATGTTGAGAGAGAGTGCAAGTCTCGCTGAAGATGGCATATCCCAAGCGGCTAACAGTACTGGGGAGGACGAGAGGGCGCCCAGGGCAATGTAACGGTGGATATTTCGTTGGGTGGTGGTGGGTCGAAAGGCCGATTCGACTTCGCCGAGTGGAAAACGACTGACGTCATGAAAAATGACGCCATCAGTGTAAAACGGCTTACTCTCGTGTGGTTAAGCAGGCGCTCGGGAAATTATGTTCTCTTGGAGCACGCTGCGAAGCAACATTGGCGATTTTCATATACCCCATGGAAATCGTAACAAAAGAAAATATTGGAAAATAAAGTAGCATCAGTGAAAGCAACTTAGTGAATTATCATGATCCGCGAGCATATTACCCACGATTTAGTCAATATCGATCATTTTAAATAATTTATTGAATTTTTAAGTGTCAAACACAAAATAGCAAACACATTTTTTAAATATTTATAAGAAATTTAATCAGAAATGAAGAAAACGAAACTTTAATGAGGAAGAACTAAAACAGAAACAAACACAAAATAGCAAACATATTTTTTTAATATTTATAAGAAATTTCGTTGGAAATGAAGAAAATGAAATTTTTAGGAAAAGCGACTGAGAAAGAGTGATCCACAAAAAAATCGACACGACGAAAATTTGTATTTCAATGAAATAAGAACATTGCATTGAATACATGTGATTCCCACATAGATACACGGAAAGAAAAGATTAGTTCCCATATAGCATTTTCACATACATTGCATATGGGCGAATCTCCGGAACCTTTAACTTTCATCATTATGAAAAAAAAAATTCAAAAAATTAAAAGCACATCTGTTTAATACACAAATTATGGTTTCAAAATTGAAAAACTATCATCAAATGCTGCAGAACATCGTTTTTTCCAGTGCCCGCGGTTGAGAAATTAATAAACAAACCATAACCTAAATTTGTCATTTTTTGCAATAATTTTCATAAGTAAAAAATCTAATTAAATCACAAATTCGAATGCAATTCAACATATATATGTTTTAACTTATTATGAATTCCTGTAAATACATTTTTTACAATATTTACCACATTCTTTTCTCAACTGCAAATACACAACATATAAACTTTTTTGGCTCTGTTTAAAATTTTTAGTACTAGCCTTTTGCTGTAATTTTTTGCTAAATCTATTCTTCGTCCTCAATATTTCTCTCTTCCTGTCCCTCTCCCTCTTTCTCTCCCTCTTCCTCGCCCTCTTCCTCTCCCTACTTCTACTGTACTCTTTTGCAATTTTCCGGGGTTTGTTCTTTTTTTTATTATTTCATTTTCACTGAAGATCATTTTATCATCGCTCAAAAAGTCTGTCAATTCATTCAATTTTCTTTCCTTGTTTTTGGTTCTGCAGCTTTTTCTACAAATAAAAATGATTTTGGATTCAAACTGAAATGATCACAAGGTGGATTTGAAATACATTTTGTGCATGATAAATAATTAAAAAATATTTTGTGTCGATCTTCGCGTGTCCAAATCAATTGATGCAACATCTTTGTGTTCGGAATTGTTTTGAGATTATCAGGAACCGTTTTCACGACTTTTTCAATTTCGTTGTTATCAATTAAAAACATTTTTACTTTCGAATTTTGTTGCTTCGAAACAACGCGAATCACATCTTCAGCAGAGATGATGTCAGTATCATACATAACTGCTTTATCACAAATGCCTTTGACAGTTCCACCTGTACCATCTGCACAACTTTTTCCGTGACCAGCAGTTGAAAAATTCCAAGTCGCGTGACTCAATCCTAGTTCTTGGCATCGAGCATGAAAAAAATAAAAATTGGTCTTATTTTTGTACTGGGTACTGGATCCGTCACTCTGAAAGTGTATAGTGTCTAAATTCGGAATCAAAACTTTTACAAGCTTCAAAATGGGAACCATGTGAGCCCAGATTGATGCAGCATCATGTCGCAGATTTTCGGAAACTGTGCAAAAAGATATACACTCAGTTTCTTCTTCCAAAGAAATTTGTTTTTGAGAAGCTCCGAAATGCTTGAGGTGCTCTGATTTTACAAATATCTTTATAAATTTCAATATAATTTCAAAAAACCATTATAATTATATTTACAAAAAATGAATTAAAAAAATTAAAATACATACTTTTAACCGTATTTAATTATAGTTTTTATCAATATATTCAATAAAAACCAAGTTTATGTTACTTAATTTGAATTTTCAACATTGATGATGACAAGATTTCGGTTGTGACGGAATTTCGGTCGTGACATTTAATGGTTACATCAAAATCTTTAAAAATAGTCTAAATTTATCAAAGCACACTTACCCACTGATAAAGGAAACAAAAACGATTGTGTGCATATAAATTTTAAATGAATTTATTGGTAACTGTTCAAGTCCGCGAGGATTTAAATTGTGACATTGTAACCTAGACAGGCTGACAGATAATGTGTCTTCGTCTATAAACAATATAAAGAAATTTTTTTTTGAAAATAAATCGATACGTTTTTTTCTATTTGATTTGAATTTCATGTGCAATACAAAAAATTAGCTTTATATTAACAATTACTTACTTTATTTTTGAAAATTCCGTGATTTCGGTCGTGACACCTCAAATTGAGAGACAAGCTTTAACTGATCGAATATGTTAAATTAAACAACGGATGTCATTAAAATATATTAAATCGAATTTTCGAATTAAAAATTAATTATTTTCCATGTTTAAAGTTTTAATTAGTTAATGTATTAATTACAAAATAGTATAATAAAAGTAAGAAATCGCGAAAAGACAGCCGAAATATTGTTACAGGTATAGTATGTGAAGTCAAAATCAAGGATAATTAATATTTAGACATCATTAAAATCGTAAAAAAAGCTAGTAATGATAAACCGATTTGATAGTTATTCATTTTTTTAGATGTTTTATTATTCATTTAATTGGCTAATCATACGAGAAGTCGTAAGACATATAGATTAAAGATTCCGGAGATTCGCCCATATACATCGTATAAACATTTGCGGATATAGAATGTCCTATGTATATACGTATGCACGTCGTATCACATCATATGTATATGAAATGTATCTGTAAAGAAGACACCTATTCATGTACATAGAACATACACTGGATATCCATGAGGATATACATATTGTGTGCACCGTATGAACATATATGTCCTGTCTAAAAAAAACGGAAAAATTAATTACAAAATAATTATCTGAATTCATTGAATTCGGTTTATCTTGCACTTTTAGTTGGATATTCGCAATTATTGCATTGATCGGTACACATTTATTGCTGAAAAAAACACATGTAAATTTATTTTCTGTTGGTGGGAATCGAACCTGGATTCTCTGGGTGACTTAGGGTCTTAGAAGATTTTTATTTTTATTGTCTATTTGAAGTACATTAAAAATAAAAACGCGTCAAGACTACATTCATTTAGAGGGTTGCGACCGAAATATATAAAATATTAACACAGTGGGTTACCTATCAATGTACTGACCCTTAAGGGACATTGAAAAATTCGGCCGTTAGGCGGTCACCCATCCAAGCACTGAACTTGGAGAACTTGGAGAAACTCGGATGCGGAGCGATCACGAATGCAAGTACTGATCCCCGCGGGAGTCCAAAAATTTCAACCCTGGCGCGGTCACCCATCCAAGTACTGACCTACGAGGCACTTAGAAAAATTTTTTGTCATTTTTTTGGACTTTTTTTTTATAAAAAACAATTCTTCAGTAGCTGCGAAGAACTCGATTTTTTTTAAAATCTTTGTGAGACACAAAGATTTAAAAAAATGCAGATAATTATTTTGTAATTAATTTTTCCGTTTTTATTTAGACTGGACATAAGTGTACATACGGTGCACATAATATGTATATCCTCATGGATATCCAGTGTATGTTCGACGTACATGAATAAGTGTCTCCTTTACAGATACATTTCATATACATAGCACAATGTATATCCGCAAATGTTTATACCATGTATATGCAATGTATGTCAAAATGCTATATGGGTACATCCTTAGGAAATTAATTCGTGGACGTTTGATTTTCTTCCTATGTTCATGGATTGCATATACATGAAATATCTTACGAATGTGTCCGTACCCGCGCTCAAATTCATATTATTCAGGTATGTACATAGAATGTGTTCTTGATATTCATGCGTGTATATACCTGCATGTATATAGCATAAATATCCATAGAATATATAAGATATACTTTTCACATTAAGGACCTAAAATGGATATACATCGAATATCTGATGCTATATGGGTTGCCATAACTAAAAAATGAGTTGACACAACCTATCGATTATTCTATTTCCCTTACAACTCAAATGGTAGTGTCAACGGTTCGAATGGCTGTCCCAACAATACAAATGGTAGTCGCAACGATTCGAATGGATTGGATCCCAACGATTGGATTGGTTACGCTTACTAATTTCGGGAGAACTAATCGTGAATAGTTGAGGTTACTACTCGATATGGTTGGGGTAACTAATTTTTGAGATCTTTTATACAGCAAATTGGAAACGCAATTGTCACAACCAAACATTTTTTTTCGGTGTAGAAGGCTGACGTCATGAAAAATAACGCCATTAGTATAAAATGGCTTTCGTGTGGTTAAGCAGGCGCTCGGCAAATTATGTTCTCTTGGAGCACGCTACGAAGCAACATTGGCGATTTTCATATACGCCATGGGAATCGTAACAAACGAAAATATTGGAAAATAAAGTAGCAACAGTGAAAGCAACTTAGTGAATTATCGTGATTCGCGAGCATATTACCCACGATTTAGTCAATATCGATTATTTTCAATAATTTATTAGATTTTTAAGTGTCAACCACAAAACAGCAAACACATTTTTAAAATATTTATAAGAAATTTAATCAGAAATGAAGAAAATGAAATTTTAATGAGGAAGAACTAAAACAGAAACAAACACAAAATAACAAACATATTTTTTAAATATTTATAAGAAATTTCGTTGGAAATGAAGAAAATGAAATTTTTATGAAAAGCGACTGAGAAAGAGTGATCCACAAAAAATCGACACGACGAAAATTTGTATTTCAATGAAATAAGAACATCGCATTGAAAACATATGATTCCCACATTGATAGAAGGCCAATTTGATTTCGCCGAGTGGAAGACGACTGACGTCATGAAAAATAACGCCATTAATATAAAATGGCTTACGTGTGGTTAAGCAGGCGCTCGGGAAATTATGTTCTCTTGGAGCACGCTACGAAGCAATATTGGCAATTTTCATATACCCCATGGAAATAGTAATGAAAGAGAATATTGGAAAATAAAGTAGCAACAGTGAAAGCAACTTAGTGAATTGTCGTAATCCACCACGATTTATTGAATATCGATATCTTGAAATAATTTATTGTATTTTGAAGTGTCAAAAACAAAACAGCAAACAATTTTTTTTTTAATACTTATAACAAATTTAATCAGAAACGAAGAAAATGTAATTTTAATGAAGAGCGACTGAGAAAGAGTTATCCACAAAAAATTGACACGTCGAAAATTTTTATTTCTACGAAATAAGAAAATTGCATTGAAAAGTATGATTTCCACATAGATATGAATTTACTCCAGCTAATGCGTTTCCCGTTCAATGCTGCGCCAACGTGTTTTAAAGCTGGAAATGCTTCACTGCAGTATTGTAATTTGCGTGAATATCTCGCCACGATTAATTGAATATTGATGCCTTCAAATAATTCATTAGATCTCCAATTACCAAAGCACAAACTCATACAAACATTTCATAATATACATATAAGCATTAAAATTGAAAATGGGGAGAATATAATTTTACCGAAGAACAACTCGAAAAAAATTGCCCGTAGAAAATAAAAAAATTGTTGTTTCAACGAACCAACAAGATAAAATATCCATCGTTTTGTCGTTGAATTTTGCTGAACGTTAAGTTAATTAAATTAACGTTAAAAAATTAGTCGCAGTGATTCCCAACATAGATATGGATTTACTCAAACTAATGCGTTTCTCGTTTACGATTACACCGATGGGATTTGAAGCTGACGGAAGGCTTGACGCTGCAAAGTCGATAGAGGCTCTCAGGCTGCAGTACAAGTAAAGTAAAATGCGTTTCATCTTTTTTTTCCTCGTCGTTCCTTCGAGTTATCCTTTCTATCCGGTTGTTGCATTGGTGAGGATAAGCAAGGAGTAGAGGTTGATGAAATTCGCATGGCTATCGGTATACGATCGACTACAGTATTTTCTATGAGCTGGAGCGGGAAACGTATCGTAAGTTCTCCCACTGGCTCGAGGATCGAGCATTTTAGCTACCATAAACTCAGGTCCACTCTGTCTCCAATTGTATATAGAGTGGTTCAAAATATATTTCGTACGGTGAAGATTGACAGATCAAAAAAATTACCTAAACTACAATTTTATCAAAGTCTTATATGTAACTAAATAAATATGTTTAATTGTTCTGTATTTGTATTAAATAAAATTTGCTTTGGATGAAACATGTATGTATTTTATTGAAATGTGAAATGTACTGATTTCGATCATATTTTTTTATTTAAGTGAACGCTCACAGAATAACGAATATTTAAGAAAAATTCTATTTGTTGCTAGGAAAATCTTTATTCACTCGCAAAAATATTCAGTTAAATAGACGATGTACTTGTATTTAATCCAACATATATTTACTTGTTTTAATTATTGTACTACATTTGTTCGAAAAAAATGTAGTTAATCAAATCAACGTTTATTTTATAACATTTGGTAAACGATAATTATATTTACCACTTTTAAACTTAAATTTCCACTTAGACCCTATTTGGAGACTCGATTATATATACAATATATATGTAGAGTCCATATAGTGCATCCAATATCCGGATTGTGGCTTTTGACTGGTAATCAGTAATACCAAGTATCATTCAAATGATCCACCGCTATCGCGGTTTATTATAATTGACTGTTCTACTCAACGTATCAATTATGAAATTGATGTGAACAAAATTTTCATGATCGGGATAGCGTACTTATTAGATAGGTAAGTAGATTGTATAGGTGTTAAGTTCGAATTTCGCAAACATAACTTTCTGAACAGCGTCACGAAAAAAACTTGTCTGAACGAATATCTTTTTTTCGATATAAATAAAACATTATTTTATCCGTCGTAAAAAATAAACCTGTAGTTAATTATTAATTTCCATATTAATTTATACTGAGGATGATTGAAACATTTATTCTAATTAAAAACACATTTATTTCATGTTAATTACTCGACTGAAATAAAATAATTTACGTAAAATAAATACACTTCTATTAGGCTGGAATTCGAACAAGAAAATTTGTTTACGTTAACTTCAATTTAGTTCGATCTGTTAGATCTTTTTTCAGTATATTCCAACTTTTAAAAATCTCAAAATAAATTTTTTGTAGCTCCCAGATTAAATATCTCCTTAATTACTCAAATATTCTCATGAGTTCTAAATAAACTATCGTTAATTTCCTGGTGACTGTTAATTTATCGCATCTTCGATGATTTTCAGCAGATTATAGCTGCACATCATCAGAATAAATTCTAGCAGCAGTTTTATTTTTATTAATTTTAAAATGTGTATGAAATTTTATTTGAGGCAAATAAATTTTATTAAAAACCAATACGATTTATTTGTATGCAATAAATTCGATTTGATCGAAATAAAATCCTATTGTTTCAGCGATTAAATAAATGTAATCAAACATGATTGATTTCATTCAAATAAATTGTATTAATTTCAAGTAAGTTTTATTTCATTGAAATAAAATTTTATTAATTTGCAATAGATCCCGTATTTGATCCAAATAAACTCTCTACACCGATTTCTATGGATGTATTCAATATCTCCGCGTAGAAAAAAAGAATCTTGTGAAGAATCTATTAAAGAATCTTAAAAAAAGTCTTGATAGAATCTTTGAAAGAATCTTTAAAGGAATCTTGAAAAGAATCATGTATAGGATCCGGAGCAAGATTCTTTCCAGGATTCTTTTCAAGATTCTTTCTATCCGGAAGCGTTCTGAGAATCTTTCAAAGAATCTTCGAAAGAATCTTGAAAAGCGTCTTTAAGAGAATCGTGAAAAAATTCCGTCCATTAATCAGAAAAATCGTTGAAAGAATCATAATGAAATTCTTCAGAGGAATCGAGCAAAACCTGCTGTTGCTTTCCCTTGGTGTCGAGACAGTACATTAACCCCTCGTGTATAGTCGAACTTAGAACAGCTTTGCAGTCTTATATACGTTCGGGCTTCAAGTCACTTGCGAGAAACGCTTCGATCGCTCGCCATCTAGCGGAGTATTGAATATCAGTGTTTCGTACGATGCCACTACGCCCTTCGTTGACGTACCGAAATGTACTGTTTCGACACCAAGGGAAAGCAACAACAGGTTTCGCTCGATTCCTCTGAAGAATTTCATTATGATTCTTTCAACGATTTTTCTATTTAATGAACGGAATCTTTTCACGATTCACTTAAAGACGCTTTTCAAGATTCTTTCGAAGATTCTTTGAAAGATTCTCAGAACGCTTTCGGATAGAAAGAATCTTGAAAAGAATCCTGGAAAGAATCTTACTCCGGATCCTATCCGTGATTCTTTTCAAGATTCTTTCAAGACTTTTTTTAAGATTCTTTAAAAGATTCTTCACAACATTCTTTTTTTCTACGCGGGTTTGTACAAGTACTTTAACTTTTATAAAAATTTCTTACAGTGCAAATCTTCACGGAGAACTTATTCTGAGTCGACCTGTACCTGTATATGTCTTAATCCCTCACACTACCTTATCGTTCCTGTTCGTGCGCCCTTTTTTTATGACCCGAAACGAATGGTGCCTTTAAGTATGAAAGGTACGAACCTAGACCAGTGGCCAGTGGCTCAGGAACGATACAGTCCACTACTACTGTGTACTCCAAAGCATATCTCGCTAGAGACTTTAGTGCAGCAATCTGCTGAGTGGCGGCACATGCAACATTCATCCCTGACCGAGGGCTGCACTTTTGGGTTGTGTGTCGCGTGCACATCGTTGGCTATGTCGTGTCCGATGGGAGAAACGATGCCGAGAAAGAAGCAGCACGCGACGCTGACCCGGTCACGAAAATACCACCATTGTTTGCCTCTCCGCCATTGTCGGCGATATTAAGAGTGCGGCCGAGAGAGTTAGAGACAGAACGAAGGAAAGCTGATGGCTGAACGTGCCGGTGCCAAATATCTGCTCGCGAAGCCGAGAAACGGATCTCACTTCGGTGTATGAAAAGCTATGTAGCCAAAAGTAGCACCACAAGCGAGGAATTTTGTTTTCCAATAAAACCGAAAGCGTGAACATGTGTGATACGGCATGGATAGCCAACAACTATCATCATAAAAGTGGTTCCTATTCAATATCGTTATAAGATTTATGTCGACTCGATTTAACTCCAATGAAAGTTGCAAATGCACGGAGAAAAATTATTGCTTCACACAATCAAGAAATTGGATGAAAATGCATTTAAAAAAAAACTATGTTAGGTTCAGCTAAATTATTGTTCAGGTTTATAAAGTACTTGATTGTATTAAGTAACATTTTGGTGAGTTAACAAAAAATGTCATGAAATAACAAACAGTTTTGTGTATTAACCACCAATTTCGTATAGCTTTTCATTCAATTTTTGAGGTGTATTAATGAAACTTCATTTTCGTGTAATGTAATCTCAATCTGCAATTTTCGGTTACCGATTCTTACACCCATTACGCTATTATTATACCAGGGACTAAAGTATAATTACTTTTGGAATAATCGGCGAAGCATACATACTTATAAAACATAAAACATACTTTATATTTTATATAGCATAACGCAGGAACAATAAGCGGAGCATAGCACGTCATTGGTATTAAAAATCCCGACAGCTTGCATCTTAGTCAAACAAGAAATCGGGTATTGCGCATATGCGTTCTTATCATAAAGTACAATATGCGCTAGAAAACGTTCGAACCCGAAAATGTTATATTTTCCAATATAAGTTTACAATGGTATTTGTGTATGTGAACATATTTATATGCTTCGGACGTGGTAGCCGAATGCCTGAAGTCAGTGCAGCATTTGCTTGTCCGGAAACACGGTACGAAAATAAAATTTTCCTTTGCAGAATTGATCTCGAGAAAATATCTTGGATTTACATTTTTAGCATTCTCCAATTTCGTCACTTCCTTAACTCACTACACATATATAAAAAACCGGTGCAAAATGGAATGTTGCTCATGGCTTCCTCATTATTATTCAGATTTTACAAATGTAATGTGTCTCTGAAAAAATATGTTGATCAATTTTGGCTTTGTGGAATCAAGAATATAATTGCACAGTTTTTTACAATCTATTATTACTTTTGGACTAACTTTACATTAACCAACTTTAATTGTATGTTTATGAATGTATAAATATTTACTTCGACATCTTGAAATTTACATAATGCAGGATGTTTATTTTATTATTTATGTTAAAAAAATAAATCTCATAAATCTTGAATAGCTCTGTTGATTCTTATAAAAATTACCTTATTAGTCAGGTAGTACTTCACTCTCAAGCAACGTTTTAGTTAAATAGGTCGAATCGTTCTCGAGTTATAAAGTTTAATTAAATGGAGCTAACTTTGAAAAAAAAAAAAAAAAATCACAACTTTTCGACTGCTTTGTCGATTCTGCCCAAATACAAGACCAATCAACCTTGATCACAAGTGCAGGTGTGGAGAAATTTTCAGACCTTCGGGTTAAAATTTTCATGAGTTAGCGTTTTTACGTAGTTTTTCATTAAAAAGAAAAAATAAATTCCGGTAAAATATGAAGTATACAACGAATTTTCATAAAATCTATAACGATAAAATAGTAAGAACTGTTTAACTCACAGGTTAATTTTCAGCGTGATAATTCTATTCGTTCTCTGTTTATAAAGAATGTATTAATTTTATATCCATTCCACGTATACACACACATTCACCGGAAATTTTTTTAGATCATTTTTGCTTCCTCATAGAGGAAGCTTTGTTTTCGTGAAAAAAAAAATGTTTTCGAGATTTTCATGTCAGTACATTCAGAACGGTCCAAAACGTCGAGAAAAGTGATTTAGAAAAAATGTCTGTATGTGTGTATGTGTATGTGTGTATGTATGTTACACGCTCAAAAAATGTAAACCTTTATTATAACTCGGGAACGCCTCGAGATATAGAATTGAAATTTACACCAAAGATAGAGGGGTCAATCCTCATCGTTCATACCAATTTTTGGTAAAGTCCCCATGATCGTTAACTTTTTACGCGGTTTTGAATTTTTTTTTAAATGTTTGTTAACGCGATAACTCTTTTAATTTTCGAGATATTATGCTCAAAATTGGTATCTATGTTAGCTTTCATACATCGGTAATCCCTATTAAATTTGGTTAAGATCGGTTGAAACGTTAAAATTTTATGAGGTTTTGATTTTTTGATTTTGTTGATTTTTTTCTGCGATGCTGTGATGAATTTTGGTATCAAATATCAAGCTGGGAGTTAAATGAGTATCAAATTCATGATTAACAGAAAAATACGTCAGATATAGCCCAAAAATGTTGAACGATACCATATTTTCATAGCGATGTTGTACAGTCTATATTGCGAAAAGTAGCAATTTATGTCGTCTAAACTATCCATATCTTTGCTTCCCAATGAAATTTCGGAAAACGCCGGTTTCTATCGTGTTCTACAAAAAAAACAGAGAAGACAGAGTATTCGAGGGAGTTTCCGGACCGTTCGTCCTTATAATATTTTTACAAAGCGGGAGTGTGCGCTTATTTATTTATTTAAAACAAGGATGCAAAGCATAACCTTGCATATTGCTTCCTCATTATATTTCGCTTTTTACAAAGCGTCCTCTATGAGGAAGCCAAAATCAATTACCGTACTTCCTCTTAGAGGTTGCTTTGTAAAAAGCGAAATGTAATGAGGAAGCAATGAGCAAGGTTCTGCTTTGCGTCCTTTTTTCAAGTTTCAGACAATTTAAAGTATATTTACCTGAACATGTCAAAAAAAAAATGTCACGAAGCTTTTCCTGTAGAAAAGCAAAATACATAAATTGATATTTACACACAGGCTTGTTAGTTCCAAGTTACGAAGCAATTTCCCCTCACGCCAGTAAAATTGAATTTACTGGATGGGCGCGTGAGTTCCGTACCCCCAGACGCATTCTTGACGTTCGGAACTAGGGAGCGAAGTCTGCCTACAACGCGAGTAACGGACGAATAATCCTGGCCCTCGAAACACGATAGACCGCGGTAGTCTCTGCTTTGTCCACTTGCACGTTCGGAACGGACCGTACGTTATTTGTTTTGCATCGAACAGCACACAAATGGAATGGCCGAGCAAGGGCCACCCTTGCCGATACATTATGCATACGAATTCGCCCGAGGCTAGCAATGTGCCGTTTCTGGATGCAATGGGCTTGGTACTAGACGCACAATCCATAACTGGCCACAGGGCCACAAATTTCATGAGGTTTCATTCTTACCTTCGCTTGTTGGTATTCAAATTAATTCACAGTATGCTTGAACCACTAATACACTGGGTAATAATATTCCCTCCCATATGGTTACTTCCCATCGTTTTTTATTTCTATTCCTTCACTCTTACACAATTATATATTTCAAAGAATAAATTTCTTCGAGGGATCACGACAGGTACAAAAAAAGACAAGCATAAATTAAAATTAAATTTGTTGGATTATTTGGTCCTAATAAATTGTGAAGATTGAGCTTATTTTCTTCGTAATATCCTTCTACATCAGTTAAGCGCAGAAATTTTTTCAAACGCCTCCGTAAGAAAGTTATTAATTGATTTACAAAATGGAAAAATAATTTTGACATTTGGAGAGTTGTAACTCTTGAAGTGTCAAGTTAGAAAAAGATTCTCCACTTAACTAGTGTAAAATAATGCTGTGAAGAAAATCAGATATTGAGAGCAACTCAATGAGCCTAGTTGGCTCTAGATTACGCGCTCAGTTGCACAGGCATAAATCTGATTTAGAATAAATCCGGTTGAGCTAACTGGCTTTTATATTGACGGAAAAGCCCTTCGCTCCATTCCCCAAAAGATATAAATAATCAAAATTATGATTGAACTGAGGGAAAAAATCATATAACTGATAATCATTTTTTCTAGCTTCTCTTAATACTTTATATGGAATCTCTATTAGGAATTTACAAATTTCATAAGTCCTGTTTCAGTATTTTCTAATAATAGCTGAATTTTTAATTTAGTTTCATGAGTTGAAATTATTTTACCCCGACAACAAATTTGCTCACCTGTTTCTCTATTCCTTTAATAACAGAACTGGTGAACCCAATTTGTCTATTAATTTTGATGGCACATGAATTGTTCAGGCACCTGCACATTTTATCTTATCCCCAGCAGATAAGAGAAAACAATGGTACGTTCTGTGAGTTAGAGGGTTGCCCGCACATAACAGAAGGGACGAGGTAGGGAAGATGTATAGAGACAGCAGATGCAGCAGCAGCATTTCTGAGAACTTGGAATTCTCTTGGAAGATGAATTGTCGGAATGGAAACGTGCGAAAACGGTGCACATGGCTCATTCAGGAGTGCAAGGGTTCAAGCGATATTGTGGGCTTTAAGTGAGAGGGAGTTTGCAGAAGAGATCCGTCAGTCATCAAATATGAAAACACGATTAGCTGGTCTGGGCAGCGGATAGGCGATTTTTTCGTTGCCATACGAAAAGAAAGACTCTTTCCAAATTAAAACTTCCGTATACCTTACAATTTGTTCCTTTTATATTACGATTCAAAATTGATGAACTCGAAAAGTTTTAACATCGTGTATAAATTCGTCTAAAACCTTCATTGATGTATTATGGACTCATTAAGAATGTAACATATTAAATATAGTCTGTAAGATGATTTAGGATCACATGTAAAATTTCCAACATGACATCAATGACAGAATATGAACTTTACCGGAATTTAATCAACCAAATACAGGGGAAATTCTCTCTCGACGATTCTGACTAACCAAAGGCAGAAGAAGTACATATTCCGGTTTTGATTTAATTTCTATAAGTTCATCTATGATTCAGAGTGGCCAAATATAGATGAGATTTATCTGGACTTTCTTTGGTGAATTCATAAGATAACAATGATGGACATACGATTTTTATATGATATCATTTTACACTCTATTGTCCAAAAATTTGGCCATTATATTCGCTTCCTTCTGGTAGGTTAAGTGTTTTTGATCATTATGTTAATTGACTACGATCGAATCAAGTAATTACGATGGGTGAGAATTCACTTGATACGCAAATAGGGAGAAGAGCTTGCACGCTATATTCACAGTAGTAATATTTGTAGTCATGAAAGTGGTAGTAGTCGATGGAAGCTCATCCAATTCAAAGTTGGTCGACAGTGATTCTCACCATCTCCTCCCTCCCCCCTTTTCTATATACCCATGAGGGTATATATATGAAGCTGGTGCAGCCTCTGTGCTACATTCTACGTCTCGGCATTGCTCATCGACCAATTAGCTAATGTGGACTATGGGGGCGGGGATGATAGGTGTTCCCTTCCGCGCGAAGCAAAACCCAGAGACTTCCGTGTAATAATAGAACGTCGACTGATTTGCTCAAGTGTGATTATCGCTTGGATAATTATGCATAAAAAAAGGACAATCCACAGACGGAACCAATGTTCCACGGTCTTTTCCCATGCATAATAATCCGTCTAAATTGGTCAACCATTCGTGTCAGCAATTGAAGATTTAGTAGCCAAAGCTCCTATTATTTTATTCATCTTCCGAAAGATGAATTTATTTTCTGGTTAAGTTTTGTTCTTGGATAATTCTATCCAACGCGAAATTTGTAATCAGGTGAGGGTAATCCACTTGCGGAAAATGGAATAGGATTTAAATCATGGTTTGCTAGGCCATCAGCATTTCAGGTCTCTGTGCAAAGGATACTCGGGGGATGAAATGGGAATACTGTTTCCTGTAATACACCAAGTCGAAACCAAGAGCTCTGTAATTTGATTATCATGGCCACGAAAATAATTCAATCGGGAAATACGTTAGAGACGAGAACAGATATTCATTTGTTTTGCCATCTTCACATCATGCAAAAGAATAATTATTGACATCTATCACTTGCAAATTTCACCTTCATGATCATAAACAAATGAACTATCGTTGTTGAAGCTTCAGCAGATATATGGTTTATAAATATCATGGGACAAGTTAGTGTCCGGCCAACCAATCAGGAACGGTGACCATAAAATGTATTACGACTTCTACGATCAAGTTGATAACTGCGCTGAAGAGTAGTTAGATACCAGGAAGGCCGTAGTGCTTCGGGGAGCATCCGGCGAATCCATAGGATTGCCACTAACTTACTTTCCCGAGTTATGGCTTTTGTGGATATATGAATCATGTGCCCAATCAATTGGGCTTTCTATACGACCATTGATGATGCTCATCTCTCATTCACAACGGAAATAACGAACAACTATTGTCGCTCACTATCGATCCGAGGACTGGACAAAATGGCTGACAATTCATCAACTAATTCAATTGGTGGTGTTAAAAAAATTACTAATCACTTCGCAATAAATTGTCAAATGTATATATTGCTATGGAAATAAAATATGGGTTTACCTATAAATTAAAAACATTCAGCCAGAAATATGATCGACAGAGGTTTTTTTTGTTCTGAAATGCATTAAATTCATAAACTCTATAAAGACAATTGTTTAGATTGTAATTGAAATTGTCCTCATGGCATTCAAAGTTTGAGGGACGTTATCAGAACGATCTGCCATTTTTGTCCGTGTCTTAGTGTTTCAATTTCAAACATTCTATGATAATTTTTATAAAACTTTAATACCCCGTAAATGGTACTATGAAAATCGACTGGAGAAAATATGATGTTCCAAATAGCGATCGAAGTGGAACTGAGAACCTGCACCAGCAAAATAATGGAAACTTTAGCCAAGAAGTTGGATAAACGAAGAGTTTCCTCGGAAACAATTATGCGAGCGATGAAATGGAGACTGGCGAAAGTGGCAGAGGGGTGAACGGTGTGCACCGAAACTTTCGCATGCAGATGCGATATTTGTATTCAACGGATAGTAAGCGTTAGGTATCGGGCGAAGAAAGCGAGTGAAAAGGAGCATGAGAGAAAGGTACGTAAGAGTAGAACAGTCAAACGCGGTAGTTAGATTAATCTACTTCACTGGATCTCGATTTTACTTCTTGAAATGCTTAATCTACGTTACTATCTGGTCACGATATGTTGACCAAGGATTTGGGTTCAAGTAGATGCTGTGGAACTTCGACAAAGAATGGAAAGGGCAAAGTGAAGCGGCTCGAACTCTCGTACGATTCCCATGGGAATTTGACTATCTTCCGGTACAGTAATCCCCGTAGTAATCCGTATCCAGTTCCATGGCATCGTGCGCGAACACAAACTAAGTACTCTTGGTTTCGAAAGCTCTGCGCATTCATTAAACTCCTGCGGACCGCATAGATATCGTCTTCGCTTATTCCTCGCCGTTCTCTCGGCTCGATGAGTCAACTATCAATATTTGTGATCTGGAAGTCCAACGCTCTGATAATTATAAAACTTGGATATAACTTCACTGTTAATTGGTTTGCAGCCTGGCTTTTGGGTTATATTATCCGTCTTGAGTTAAAATCGAAAGTTCATCGTGAATTCATCCTGAATGTATTCGTTGCACGTGAAAAAGTAACGCTTAATTGGGCAATCCTCGAGTTTCCACGTATTTTAGGAATGTAAGACATATTCCAAATCTTTGCGGTGAAGATTTGTGCGGAAAATTCACCACCTACAAAATAGGTATGTAAGAAGTTCAGATCGGAAATTGTTATTTACAATTTTCTGTAATTTACAAGCATTCTCAAACCTATCCCAAGTCATTTTCCGAGAGGTTTAACCCGAGAAGTTCCTGCGGACCTTTTTCTGCAGTGATTGACAGTTCATATGGCTTAGCCTTCATATATTTAGTTGCATTTCCGACCATCGAACGTTATTTACAAATAAATAAAATAAAAACAGAATCCTCAAATGTATGTGATTCATTATATCAACCGATTGGAGGGAATGTACATATGGACTGATGGAATGACATAAAAATACAAATACCCATAACCGCGTATGGATAACTGTTTTAATTCAAACAGAATATAACATATCAAATAGGGTGCAACAGGAAGCACACAACTAACACAATAGTATTTTAATTAAAACCGTATTATGACATATCAAATAGGGGTCAACAAGAATCCGATAAATTTTCCTAAACCCTCATCCATTATATCCACACATTGGCAAATTGTAGAGCCGTGACCCCTCGTTTTCATGCCTCACGTGGAACTCCTGCTGGCCTCATCCAATCGAGCCTTAGTTAAAGTTCGATTTCCTTGAAGAGAGGAAGATGAGAAGAGTAGAGCGAATGGCGAGATCCCGGGAACTGGAAAAGCGGAAATGGTTTTCCCAGGAAAGTTTCAGCACACCAAGTCCACCAGGAATCCTGGACAGGGTTCGTACCTGGGGGTGGTTAAGGGTGCTGTGATAGTCCGTAAGAGGGTTGCTGTGGACGAACCGCGACGGGACTCCGATGCTCGCTCTGTTCTCGTCTCGTTCTCCCAAATCCCCGTTTGGCTTTTCCTCGCTCGCTTCTCCTCGACTGTGAGCTCGATTTAAAACTTCGTATCTCGCGCACGTGTGTGAATTCCACTGTGGTGAGCGAAATCTCTCCGTGCCGGGATGATGGTACGTGAGCTCGCTACCGAACCTCAACAGTCTGCCACGGATATGCTTATATACTCGTTGCTATACAGAACGCCATCAAGACTCCATATACAGAGATGTCGAAACGTCAGCGCTGAATAACTTATTCCACGGTCTAATACTCTTGGGTGCCGAAACTTCGTTTCAGTACGTAGTATGCGATTCCCGACGGAATGTGTATTCAAGCTTTCAACTTGATAGGTGAAGAGATCAATGACAGCTGGAAAGCTCAGAAATCTCCAGGGATTTCGCTTCCTCTCGGTCAGACAAAATACTTGAAGAAGGCACTGAAGAAAAGGGCATATACATATACATAATATATGCAAGCTTATGCATTATACGAAAGATCGCAACAAGCTTAAGTTATTCCCTCAAATTCCATCCATGTCTGAATTTTGGAAACATGTTAGTTTTCCTTGAGCCTTTTCCTAGGGTCATTTCATTTTAAGTCCATCTATGAGCCCATCAGGGTTCATTTCCAAATTCGTCTGTAAGATTCAAACTACTACAATTCGGCAGACTATGCGAGTCAGAATAGGTAATGTATATAAGTGATATTTCAATATCGCTGCTCGTCATTCCTAAAAGATAAAGATAGTCCTGAAATTCGTTATTCCACCTCACAGTCAGGATTCACGGCTTTTACCAAATGACATTTGTTAAGTGTTTGAGATAAAGAATGGATTTAATCGTTACGACTTTTACTCGACGGTGTGACAATCTCACGGCATTAAGCGAAGAATTTACGAGCTCAGGATGATGGTCGTGCTGATGGTGGTACACCAACATTGAATGGGTGGTGAAGCGGGAACGAGAGAGAGCTGAACATCGAAAGCCGGAAGTGCTTGTGACCTACCGCGTTAGGCACTTAACTCTTGTCTCAATGGGGTGCTGTCCGACACCAAGCGTTCGTTGGACACCGCACACACTTCAGCTTTACGCGCTCGTTACCAATCCCTTGTGCGTACTCTGGTGTACCTGCTGGTCAAAGTATAGATCGTCTTTAGAATTGACGATATAACTTGACCTCTGGTAAATGGTTATATAGTCGTTTAATATTGGTAATGCGTCACGTGCAGTCATTCGTCCCAATTTCGTCCATTCGGATGGGGTTGGTGGCAGTTGGCTCTCGCAAACAACATTGATTTATCATCGAGGCACATGATACGTCTGCCAATAGCTTTTCATAAGCCAGCACGAGAACGTCACAGTGCATATCGTGAATTCCGTGGAAACGCGTGGATAATTTTCAAATTTAACAATTTCAACGTGCTTGCCGAGTGTAGCAAACATTGGACGATGGGTTTGGGTCGTGGACGCGGGCTTGGAATATTATCGTTTACAAATTGCAGTGATCTCCAATACAAATGGGGGTAACGCTCGGTTACACAAAACGACCGCGTGCTTTGGTCCCTCGGATGACTCGCCGGTACTCCCGTCGACGATGCTGGTAGTAGTGGCACTGTAAATTCATGAAGTATCGGAGTGCCGCCTGCGCCACTCGATCGAGCTTCATCCCAGTCAATCACCCCGTTTCATTGCTCGATTCCCGTTGAAGGTAGCAAGACTCGTTTCGTTTTCACGAGAAAATGTATCCTTCTCAACAGGGAATCGAAGATCGAGCAACGAAACTACAAAAGTTACGACGAAGATGAGATGAGAGCTGTTACTTTTATCTCCTATTCAGGTGCATTCCATTTGTTGAATTATCTTTGTCCATTGACTGGGTAAATACAATAAAGGAAATACTTTACTGATAATGAATAATTGTTAATTCATGCAGTCAAACGACGAACCTAGACTTATGATTTATTTGACATATTGACCATAAGTCCTTAGACTTATAATTATTAGAATCAATAGTCGCGGTAGCGACTCGACGCCAAGTTAAAAAAGAAAATGAATGTTGCCTTCACACGACGATTTCCTGTCTGACTTGACTGGGCGCTACTGCTACTCTATTATTCATAATCTTCTATAATGAAAAGTAGGTTAACCACGGTTTCGATGACACTTGATTGTATGTCCACAATTTGTTTAAAAGTCAATCGAGTATAAATAAATATAGTGACTTCGCGTTTCATTATTTTTTAAGTGACCAAACCGACATGTTCGGTAATTTTTTTCTGTGCTAGTATTAGAAGCAATTTACGAGTGAGCCCGTCACTCTTTTCCTTTGTTGAAACGCTTTTAAAACACTCTCCCTGTTCAATATAAGTCAATTTTGTGTTGTCAATTACTGACGAAGCTGCCAACGCCGGTATCAATTACTTGTTGTCTGGACATCCATTGGAGAAGGTACACAGTGAACATAGCAGTATTAATTCCGTCCTCCAGAGATTCCAGCCGTACGTTCGAAGGGTGATTATTTACACAACGAGCACGTCCGAGTTCGCGGACGTCTCGACGTCTCTCAAAGTGCCAGAGATATAGCGTAGGTGCAGTCTGGGTGCATCGAGGTCCTGTCGCGAGGATAAACAGTGTTGGGCGTTAGAACTCTCCCCAGATATCTCCGGTTCGTCGAAGCCAGCCATACGCTATATCCGCTGCTCAATATGTATATATTTGAAGGTCCAAGGTTCTGGACGGGACCGCTCCAGCTGCAGCAGCGCCAGCCACGCGCGTTTCGAGACTTACATAATGATGAACCGGAAGGGCTGGACCCAGCCTAAATTCCATATAGCATGTTCCACCAATGTGTTACCCATGACCGCGTGTGCTTAGGGCACGGCTAGCTTGGGCATCTCCATAGAGATCAGGAGACACAAATGTATATATAGATATAGATTCACACCTCCCAAGTAGATAGTGCACAGCTATGGTAGGATGCCAGATGGATCTTGACTTCCATATTAAGTAGCTTTATCGCCAAGCACGTTATTCTCTGCGGAGAACTCTGAGAGGAATATTGAAAGCTCTCCGCGAGGAATTGATTTCATCCGAATGTATTGAACAATTTAATGGTACATCTGCTCGATTTGGTGATTGCGCTACTTGGAGTGAAGTCAGGAAAGTTTATAAATTCAATTTCAATTGCATCGAGGGTCATCACCAATATATGGTATTATTTAAAGTCTTCTAGTCCTGATAATCGTATGTCTGAGACTCTATCCGGAATCTGGAAAATTCTCCCAGACTTTGGCTGGAACTCCAACCTGGACTTTACCGCGGGTAGACCGAGAATCATGGTAAGGCCCATAATCTTTCCAGGTCTCTATTCTGGACTTTATTCCACACACAATCCGAAACTGGGAAAGCTTTCCCTGACTCTATCTCAGAATTGGAAACTCTCTCCCGAACTCAATCCTGAACTTGGAAACCTTCCGGATTGAATCCTGAACTTGAAAAGCTCTCGGACTCAATCCCGTACTTCGAAAACTCCTGGACTCCAAAAACTTTCGGATTTCAACCCAGACTCGAAAAACTACCGTTAATTTTTTTTGCGTTGCATATCATGCTATGTTTTTCAATAATTACAATTTCACAGATTATTACAATTCATTTATATTCAACAGAGATGGTAAAATCTCTCGGAAATGAGAAAAAATAACAGTAGATATGATTACCATAATTTTATTAAAACGTGATTAGTTTAAACTAACGAATAGATAATCGTTGTTGGGTTTCATTACGTTCATCGCCTTATTAGTCAAACTTCTCATTACCGTATGCGAAATAGATTGCTGTACCGGAGCTTGTGGTGTACCCGTATACGCCAGAGCGGATATACGCTGTTCAATGGTACATTGGAAATTTGCGCCGAGAACTTCGTCACGTTCTAGTAAGTTCGTGTACTGCAAGCTATAACACACACCACGAGTATACGCAGTTCTCGAACGTCCGGGTTTGGTGAGAGGGGCCATTAGGCAAGTGTTCAGTAGAATGTTCATCCTCGTCGTGTCCTGTAGTTCCTTGTCCTCAACATTGCCTTAGCCGTCGTTGCCTGGTGGTGACCACTTTGCCATGAGTGCGACTGTTCCTTACGACAACGTGCTACTCGCCTTCCAATGACGCTTCGCTTTCCCTTCTCAAGGCATTTACCCAAAGACGTTGTGTCCCCTTGTTTACGAAGTAATGATTAAGCATCGACAAGGTGCGGTGAACGCAAATAGATTGCCCGACGCGTTAAGGGTCGTTGATCCGCTTCCAACGTTTCTGCTGTGGTAGACCAGAAGGCGCTCACCACGATCATGTCAACGAACGCAAGTCATTGCTCACACGAGCTACATGCAGAGAGGAAACCACTAGGGTTGATATGGATCAGTGGGCAATAACGGTCAGATTTATACCAATTCAACATTACCAATACTGTTGATAGTTTGACGCCGGACATTTCAATATCTGTTCATTAACTATCGCATAGTTTTTTTAAAGTCTGGTTCATTAACGAGGGATACGTATGAATATACATAAGAAATATATTTCTTTATAGATACTTATATAAAAAAAATTTATTCCAAAAATGCTTATGTTTTTTTTTTCTAAAAGAATTTGCAAATAACAGCCTAAAATACAATCTTCCAGAATAGAATGGTACTTGATGAATTACAAAAAATAACAATAATATTTGTTGATTCGATCTGTAATCTTTCTTTCCTGTATATATATGCGAATATTCTTAGTGCAGTGAACTATTGGTAAGTTTAAGTTGCACTATGATTTATGTATGTAACGTTACATCGTAAAGTGTGGGAATTCTAAAGTGACCTCGGAAATGTGGTTTTGTATCCTCACGAAGAAAGGAAGCTCCAGGCTGAACACAACTCAGGAGTGTCAAAGCAAATATAGTTCGATTTTCGGCTAACGCTTTCATGCTTGCTTAATTGGAGTTGGCTGAAAGTTGGATAAAGGTTTGTTGAAACTACAGGAGTGCGGAGGGTGACCGAGAGTTAACGACGACGAGACCCGAGAATTCTCCAGCTACATGCACATGCGAAGAGTCGATACTCACTCGCAGAGAAAATTGGCTCTCTAGTTCGACGTTTCGGAAGAAACTCTGCTACCATAGAGGGTTGACAGTAGCCTCTTCTTCGATTTCATTATAGCGTTAGTCGAGCAAATCCACTTTGACCGCAGTCGTAGGGTCGTTGGCTACTCGGGTACAAGCCGTTTCGGGAGTAGCTAACCTTCTTAAAGCCATAATAAAATATCGAGGAGTTTTTACTCTCTTTACTTACACGGAAGCCGAATCAAATAAGGTACGAAACGAAAAATCGAATTATTGTAGATAGTATGAGAATATTTCAACAGTTCGGACTGTCTTATTCAATTAGTGTCGATACATTAACCCTAAGTGCTAATGTTAATTCAATTAGTGTCGATACATTAACCCTAAGAGTAATAATTTTAAGTTGGATTTTCCGACCGGAAGTCGAATATGTGAATTCTGGAATCAGTAACGGAAAAAAGTAATTTTTTTTAAATCATTGTAAAAATGCTTATAACCGGTATCTTCTGTGGTAGAATATGCGACTTGAGAATGATGGTGAAGGTCAAAATTCGATATCTCAAAGAAAAAAAAATGCAGTTTGGATTTTCCGACCGGAAGTTAGACCTGTGAGTTCTGGAATCAGAAACGGCAAAAAGACACTTTTTTTAAAACATTGTTAAAAGGCTTGTGACCGGTATTTTCTGTGGTAGAATATGCGACTTGAGAACGATAGTGAAGGCGAAAATTCGATATCTTGAAGAAAAAAAATTTAGATTGGATCTTCCGACCGGAAGTCGGGACTGTGATTTCTGGAATCAGAAACGGAAATAAGTCACTTTTTTAAAACCATTTTTTGTAGTTTTCGAAGTCGCTCATGTGCCCTTGAAGCCCTGATTTTTCTAAATTTCCCCATGAGCCGCAAAAAAGCCTGATTTTTCTAAGTGCCTCATTACGCCCCCAAGACCTGATTTTTCTAAATATTCTAAGGGTCCCTCAAATCCAGAGGGGTCAAAATGTGGAGGATCTCATGAGTTAAGGTTACTGGATTGTGAGAGCGAGTAGCTCTCGAGCTGTTTGAAACCCTCGTATATATATACATATATATATATATTTTAATCTATATGCTACGCTGTAGTACTCTTTGCAGTGCTGCCGTGTAGAGCCGTTTATTTTAAGAAGTTCTTTCAAACTGTCTCGCGGTGGCTGTAGGGTCGGGAAGTGCAGTGCCGTTGTCGATGGTGCTTCTTGGTAGTGGGGATGGTGCATGGACGCATAAAGCAAGTCGAAGAGGGGAAAGGAAGGAAGGAAAAAGGAGAAAAAGGAGAAAAAAGCCCGCGGACGCACTACGGGGGGTGTAAAGATCGTGGCACTGGAAATAGAAGGGCGATGAGGGAAGCGAGGTAGCCTGGGAAAAGTAGAATGGACGAAGCAATGAAGGAGGCAGGCAAGAGCAGCGAACCAACCGAACCATTAGACAAATTTTATCTATAGCGAGAGCATAACTCACAGACGTGCTTGGTACTCTTTTTTCCTACTCTTTAAATCCCGACTGAAAAGAGGGGCGTAATACGTTTGATTTAAACCCAAAGTGAATCACTTTCTTGCACATGTTCGTCAGACGTATTGACAATTTCATAAAAGTGTTTCGTTTAAAAACCAAAATAAGCAACTTTTCGAGGAATTTTTTTTAGAGCCTTTAATCACTGACGGAACTTTTAGATAAGAATTGAACTTTTGACATTTTGTGGCTGAAGCTTGTTTTTAAAATAGTTTTTCTGAAAGTATCTTCTTCTGTAAGATCCAAATTGGTACAGTTAGGGGCTTTTACAAAATCTGTTTTCCTTTTATATTCCTCACACTTTTTTAAATTAGCTTTTTGCTTTTTTTATTTGGTGTTTGCTTCCACGACATCCACATGAGAACTCGAAGATTGATTTTCATTTACCAATATTTTTTTTAGAATCTCGGCATTGCTACAAAACACAATAAAAATGTACACACACAACAAGTGTTTGTTTTCGATATTTTTGTCATTTGTTTTTTCGTTGATGTTGATATAAGCTTTGTAAACTATGTTCCAATCAATCGCCCAAACAACAATCAATTTCAGTGTAAATACCCAAATAATGTTCCTGATGAAAACTAAGTAACATATCCCGAGTGTGTATCGATATATATCTGAATATTCTCAGCTGAATAATATTCCGTATCTACGGAAAGCCATGCGACCTCTGCTCGGATGGTTTTCTATACCCGACGAGCTTTTCGGTTAAATAAATTGTGAAATCGATTCTCAACGTTCAGGCAACTCGGCAAAGGGATGAGCGAGAGGAGCGGTCCAAGGAAACGAATAAATCTCCGAAGCGAGGGATTGTCCGTGACGGTGAGGAAAATCATACGCTTGCGGGCTATGGTATACGCGTTGAAGAATGGAAGAGGTGAGTAAGGAAGAGGTAAGAGTATGATAGTCCGCTGAGGGCGGAGGGAGAGAAGAAACCCGATCAAAGCCTTGGCCCTGCACGAATATGAAAGGCTGTAGATGCTGCAAGAGGAAATCGGCCCAAAGATGAGCCCCTATCGACGCTCTAGCTACAGCCTGAGACTGAAAGAGATGGCGTACAAGAAAAATGGCGTAACAATGCGATCGGCACCGGGCCCAGTCTGCACTGATTCCACACGTGAGAGACGTTACTTTTACCGAGAGGAAACGACATATATATATGTATACATATGTGTCTGCGTATTCGCCGTTACAATTTTACCTAGTCGCAATTCCTCGTCTGCGTGATAGAGGAAAGTCTTCGCACACCTCGATGGAAAATGAAAAAGAATGTAGTTCTCTTCTCTCGCGTCCTGTAACAAAGCCAATTTCGTCTTCGTGCAACGCTTTCAACGAAGCCGTTGCGCCCGCAGCTCACCCGCGACAGCACAACCTTAACGGGTGCAACCACGTTGCACAAGCTCCTCTCGCCTCATCTAGTATATGCTATCCTGTAGCTTCAGCAAACCTACATACACACTGGCTTACTTCCTTCCTCTACGATCGAGAATTCTCTTGGCTCGCCTGAAATGTTCCATTGACTTTGAACAGCCGGTATAGGATATCGGATCTTCAGTCGACAATTCTACTTTGTTTTTCCATTATCCTTTCATAAGATTTTTATTATGGAACACTGCCGTTAGCTGCAAATATGTGACCTCAATATTTGGGTTGATGGACCGATTGTTTGTTATTTTGACGTCATTCAACTTACCAATTTTTGCACAGTTTGTATATATCTATTCAACTTCCCAGACTTATCCAGATTTTCTGATCGCCACGAGTTTTTCAGGAAAACCAGCAAAAGAACATCCTTCTTTAATAAACTTGCAAACCAGCATAACTTCGTTGGACTGTGTCTGTCCCCGAAGTTAACGATCTTTTGAACCGTCGATAAATCAGACAATACTTCGACGTATCAATTTCTTGCCCAGATTGTATTTCTGTCATTGGAAATCGATCAAGTCCCGGTCCTTTTTCTTCTGATAGTGGCCAGTCCTCACGGATTTATTTGTGTTTGCGGTGAAACTCAAATTTACCCTGAAGAACATGTCCGGTTACTGTAAGCGTATCCACATGGAAGTGAAAATATAAGAATTCTCAAATTTGTTCGATATACATGGGATACTTCTATCTCGTTTCGATACTAGTTTGGGAATTCCTGTTCGCCTGTAGAGCACGTACACTCGAGAGTATGAGTGGAATGAAGGGGAAAAGGGATGAGTCGCGGGAAGATGGTTCAGAGGATAGGGATAGCAGTAGCGAGGTCAGCACGACGAGAGCTGGATAGAGTTTCGTTGGGTCAACGTTTGCGCACTGCGATATGGCCCGGGACCAGCGAGTGAGTCGAGGTATACAGCCAGAAGCCCCTTTTCCCCGCTGCCCATATCGTCCTCCACCGATCAGTATACGATTCGATTGAAATATTTTGACGCGCCTCGATGATATTGTGCGCCTGCGGAACGTGATGTCCCTCGTAAATTTAATATCGTCTCCCTCGAAACCTCTGATAGGCGAGCTCCCCCTCTCCTTTTCCGCCTCTATCACTACCACTGCTATGGCATAGACTGCACTATTGTTACTATTGCTGTTCTCCCTCAGCCCCGCGGCCCTACCCCGGAAATACTTGAACTACCTCGAGGCAAATATGACAAACCCATACAATAAACGCATGACCCTGTTGTACGACAAGCCTCGCACTCGTGTATGTTGTCCTGCGAGTTCGTGTCAGTGAGCAACTCGACCATCGACTACATATAGTCTTTTGTGTGTCTGTGTACGAGATTGCTGTGTGTCGCTGGTGCGTGCAGTTTGATAACGTCGTTATCAATCTGACATTCTTTGAGTCATATCGAACCGCGGTGCATCGACTGGCAACAGCACGTGTGCATAGTACACACAGTAAGCGATTGTACGAGTCCCTTTGTCAACATGGATATGTGTCAGGGATCGAACAAAAAAAAAAAACTTGCGACCATTGTAAGCGAAGTTAATTCAGCGCAGGTGCTCAAACAATAGTCCAAACATTATGAATCTGAATATCGTAACAAGGTGATTGGTGGAGCATGATATCGCTACAGTCTTGATAGTGCTTAGGATTCACCAGATTTGTGGCAGACTTCTCAAGTCGAAAAGGAAAGGATTCAACTATGGTGTCAGAGTGTAAGTTGGAGTTTTGAAACTGTAGAAAAATGAGAACTGTTACCGACCTAGTCAAACCGCAAAGAGATTCAACTCCGGTCGAGGAAAAAGGTGACTTAAACGGAATTGAAATTGAAATCCTCCAGGTATGTACGTGGATGGTGTACGACAAAGCTGTACAAAGGAGTGAGCTAGGAAGGAAGACGAAGTCGTGGGGGTTGGCACTATGAGAGGCTCACCGACGTCGACGTCGTCGTCGTCGTCGTCTTTATCCAGGAACGCCTGGCGTATGTTATACATACGTACGACATAGGGGATGAAGTATATACCCCAACATTCGAGTACAGGTTTTCCTCCTTTCAAAGTTCGCGAGTCAGTGCCGTAGCGTGTCATGGCGTGCACCGAGGTAGCAGCGAGTCCTGAGCGTACGGGAAAGCCCTCAAGCTTACTTCACCTACGAACTCGGCTGGTACTTTCGCCCCAGCTGCTTGTCTGCAAAACCGTCGTACTCTATACCAGAAGGTATAGCAGAGAATAGGATTGCAACCAGAGGCACACTCGCGGCTACGTCATCCACATTCGGGGCTTCGCCTGCAAAAATAGCTCAATCCTGAACTATTCGGGTGAAACTTTCAGCAGACAAGCCTGAGGGTCACAAGCTTTCGACGTCTGGGGTCTAGGTAGATCAGGGTTTTTTTTCGACTGAACTGTCGCTAGTTTCTTGTTGCACCCGACAAACTGTCCGATCTCCTTTAGATTCTTGATGATCGGTTTTATATATGTTATCATAGTGAAAATTAGGGTCAATAGGGCCAACTGTTAGGTCTATATTTTTTAGTAAGTGGCGTGCAAATCTGGTTTGATTTATCTGTGATGCCATATCAACTCATTTGCATTAAGTTGAAATTCAACATTCTCATGAATTAGAAAACTTGTGGAGCTAACATATTAAAGATTTTATGGTTGGAATCGTGACAGTGGAACTTGGGAAACCCCGGTCGAAGAGCATTGACCCGACGTATAGAATCAGCATTCCTGAAAAATATAAACACACTAACAGGAAGGGACCTCAAGGTCTGGGGTCTATTTGAATCCTGCCAACCAAATAAAGCCGTGGTCAATAAGTACGTGCATAGCAAGAAATCTAAAAAGGCGCAACTCATGCATGTAACATTTCTTATAAAAAGTGCTTGGCAAAGGTGAACCCAACTCATCACCCCCTGTAACCTGGGAGCAAAAGAATCGTCTTATCTACTTTGTGATGCGATGCCCTCTATGTACATGCTATACCGAGAGTATTACTTCAAAGATGTAAACCCTAGTGGACTAGACGACATTTCCCTTGGGACCTTCTTGTCGACGGGTGAACCGATAAAGTACAAAAAGCTATGTCACTTTTTCTCGAGAAGCATTACGTTTAGTGTGCATATGTTAAGCTTGTAGGGTAATAAAAGGATTACATATAAACGTCAATCCTTGATGAAATGAGTGTGTTCGTATTAAAGTGAAAACTTTATCCTACAAACACCCTTGTAACAGTCTCAATAATGTATTCTTGCTATAAGCAATGAAGAACCAAAATGCTATCTGCATGGACTGTCGAATTTATCAATGAACCGCCTGAGCTTGGTTGTGTCTATTTAAAATTAACAGTTAACAAGTTGTAAAAGAAATAGTGGGATTCAAAATGAAACTTCTAATACCGCAATGTTAGTCTTCTAAATCCCTTTGATTGGTGATTTATTTATTTCATTTGGACGCCCATTTTGTCGTGTACTTTATCCCGCTCATGAATTTCACAACATTTTACGACTGTAACACCGAGGTGGAACTTAATTGTGTCCCCCTTTCTTCATTTCTGCCCACAATTCCCCAAGGTGCTAGTGAATTGCGGACATCTTAGGATCCGTGCGCCACTGCCGGTAAGCACGCCAGCTCGAGTAATAGTTTCTGGGAATGGTGGATTGTTCTTGGAAAAGCTTCAGGCAAAGACCCAACCTCCACCCCGATGAACCCTTGGCTCATATTCTAAGGTTGAAAACGGAGTTATTCGTTGCATCGTGACTTTGAAAAGGGCGGAATTACGTAACTGCCGGCCGGTCTACTGTAACGAGTCTCATTAGTCATTACGTTTGAGAAATTATAATGCCGAGGCGGGAGCACCCGGCTGTAAACCATCTTTGGATCGTTTGCGTGACTTCAATTAGCCTAGCTATGGTAGCTCTTCGTAATCCTCTTATGACCTGGGCATTTTCTTAGCTATTTAGTTTCACCATTCTTTCGCTTTCTTCACAGTCGTTAGTGTCCTGTACGATTCTCAGACAACTTCAAACAGGCTCGCCACTTCGTTTGAATCTTTTCATTTCTCGATTCTTCTTCAAGATTCACCCTCCTATTAACTTCTACCATTCATTTTTCTTCATTCCATGTCTTACTTCAACACTGATTTACCGTATGATGAAGACGTAGCCGTTATCAGCACTCAATTTAACCGGAGCTGCTTAAAAAACTTTCCGTGCTTTACAAAGTAATTATAGGGAAGCTTTAATCTGCCGGTAGGAAGAAACCGGAGCTCCCATTCCGTCGGTTGAAAGTCGATATTATCTACAGTGTAGTTGGGTAAACTAAAAATAAGTAATAAACAGATTCTAGGACGCTATAATAGTGTATCAGATTTCATATTTCTTCATCATCGTCGATGCGCTTGAACCGTTTGACATATCTGATACTATAAGTATAAAGCCGTAGTCACCAATTGATGAGACTATTACAACTATACAATAACATATTGCGATAGCGGAATTTCTAATACAAGTATCGGGAATAGAAATAATACTATCATTGGTAGAATAGGATTTTTTTGTTTGGCAAAAGTGAAAACTGACCACTCTTCAGTAGTTCCACTTTGGTGGTTCGTTTCACTCGGTTTCCCGATGAACCATTCCCATTTAACTGGTACGGTATCAATCCATCGAATTCGATTTCCATTTCGTTGCTGACCGTAGGGACGAAAATCGATGGACGTCAACACGATCTATATACTTCAGGCATGCCTATCAAGGCACAGTATTCGGCTAGAGTGAGCCTCAATATTTTATTTCACTATTAGAGAGAGGGTGGAAACCACAACGATATAACTGAGAGATTGTGTGAATGGAAAACTCTGCGGGTTCTCATTGAGGATTTATCTCACTTTGATACCTCGTCGTCGATGCGTCAATATCCTTTGCAGCATTTTTCTATATTATTTTGCCAATTTTTTAGACTCTCCGAGTCCATGACTCAGATACCACATTAATCTCTTGTTTCAGTTCCTGAAACCTTTTTCTTGTTGATTTTTAAACTCAAGCAATCTGACATACAAAAAAAAATGAGTCCAGATTGGAGTCCAGGATAAATTTCAGAATGGAGAATGGGACCGGTTCAAATCCATTCTGGATTTATCTTTCTGACACAAAAATCTTATGTGCGTTTTACCGGTTCAGCTTTTTATTTATTTCATAGATCAGTTCTTGTAAAATAATAATTCTCAACTTTTTGAATCCAAAGTGAATTTGACACTTTTCATTTGACAATTACCTCCCATCGCGTCAGTACTAACTTTCCGAAGTATTTTTCCCAGATCCAAAATATGCGGAATCGTATATCTACCTTTAAGTTTTTCATCGCATATCTTGTCATCTACGACCAGTAGTAACGTCAGGACCATCTAAAACGAGATTTCCAGATCTTATCGCGTCGGTTTAACGTCTTCCTTTATAGCTCTCTGACTTAAAATTTAATATAGTCGCACGGTTGGACAGTCGGGTACTTGGACTTGAGTCTGAGGGAGAAGTGCAGGAAGGGCGCGGCAACGAATGTAGAGGTAGTTCAGAGCTGAAGGGTGCGACGGTTGTTAAAGGTAAGAGAGCCCTCAAAATCTCGGTGATACGCTAGCGTAGCGTCATTCGTTCCTCGAGCGTGTCGGACAGCTTATTCTCTGGGTATGCTCACCGCCGTTTTCCATGTTAACGAAGTAAGCTCTGTATGATGATCTCGTCGCAAATACCCTAAGGCATCTGTTTGAAAAGGCCATTGAATTTCACGATTGAACACGCGTAGAAACAAGAGCATGAGTTGGAATTTTTGCGGCTGAGTTACGTCGGTCTAAAATTGATGGAAAGTCGGAAATAAGAAATCTTTTTAGTCGCATAAAATCGAGAATCTGCTAAAAAGTTCGTAATTACAGCATTCAAACTATGCTATGCTATGTTATGCCATTGCATTTCACGATTGAACACGCGTAGAAACAAGAGCATAAGTTGGAATTTTTTGCGGCTGAATTACGTCGGTTTGAAATTTATGGAAAGTCGGAAATAAGAAATCTTGTTACCTGCATAAAATCGAGATCTGCTAAAAATTTCGTAACTATAGTATTCAAACAAAGTCGCGCAATGCGAACTCGCTCAACTTCTCCACATTCGATTGTTAGTCGATTTGACACTGACGATTTCACATTTCGAGTAGAATGAAGAGAAGAGGAAAGGTTTGTGGGTTCTGAGTTTGTGTCGTTCGGTGTATAAGCTCTATTGCAGAGCTTGTTTGCCGTAGAATGACGAGGGTTGGTCCCGTGTAACTTCAGATTCGGTCAATGCAATATTCCAAACCCTGAAAGCAGACGTAGAAACGAGAGTCCTCAGGAAGTCCGCTACATTTTGCAATTTTGGACACGTCGAAATTATTAATGCAAGTGTGAGGATCCCCACACGATTGATATGGAAACATGTGACAAGATCTCCCCATCTTTATCGCAAAAGAGACCAAAATATACGATCACTTTTGCTACCAGAGTTAAAGGGATTTGGTATTCATAATGAAAAGAACGTAAAGGAGTCTGGAAGCTTTAATAGAGAATTTGAATTTAACAAAGCCAAATTGGTAGGATCAGATTCATATTTGATCTACTTTAGGTTTCAATCAACTAAGTCGCTATTTATTACATTTTTACTCAGAACTTTCTGCCTATGAAAGGAGTGTCTATAAAAAAAAGATGAGCTACTTGGTTTATTTGCTAAGTTTTTAAATGCGTTTGTCAATCAGATAATAACAAATTCAGTTTCGGCAGAGAAATGATACTGTCTTGAACCGGAAATACTAACTACAAGTTTCTTTCACTTGGAAGTCGACGAGGGAGTAAAACCAGCAGTAAACAGACGACCTTATTTGCCAGTGATTGTATCGTGCAGAACGGTTGTAACGGCGAATCGATTTCCAGAAATCGTTCGAGCTACGGTTCCTGCTACCGCTGCAGTTGGGTTCAAAGTGAAACGTTTCGTTTGCAGGTGGCCTGCAGGATTCCGACCCTCTTCCCTTCTTTCTCTCATTCCGTCGCTTTCGTAATCGAGTCGACCGAACGAGTTGACTGAATGTCTGCACGTTCAATCAGACCACGGTGCTACACTATTGGCTATTTGTAAGCGATTGGACGCATTTTCGTTTGAATTCATTAAACACTCCTCTAGTATAGATATCTTTTACGAAGTGGAGGCAGCTCGATTCCTTGAAATAAAATTCTTATACCCTATACATTAACTCGACAAAATAAAATCTGTATATAGCGAACATAAAACGTACGTTTTTTTTATCCTGCAACGCGGATTACCACTGGAAATAATCATGACTGAATAATTGCTTTCATAATTTTTACACGTTTTGATATACTGAGAAAGAACGCAACGTGTAGGGGAGAAAAGCGTTTAGAAAAAACAATGAATGTAATCTGCATTCCTTAGACAAAAAACAGTAATATATGGATTTCGTAGCCGTTACTACGTAAATGAGCTCACCGATGGCAAAATTCTTATGCAAATGTGGTCGTTTCTTCCATCCGTTCGCGGATAGTGAAATGCCCGTGTAAAATATTTGTCAGGTTACTGTATTATAATGATTCCGTATGAAATTAGTTAAATTCTACTTCCACCAAAGCAGACTTAACGTTTGGGTGGAAATTCACTGGTAGTGAATTTGGTGACTCTCATTACCCGATGGCCCTCATAACCTCGGTCTCCTCTTCACTGGAATAGTAGGTATTCCCGACTATAATACTCGCTTCGTTAGTAATTCAATCTGTATATTCCTATATGCCGAACGAGAGGACGAAATTAACAAGAATCAGGGAATGGAAAGAAGCAATGAGCGTGTAACAAGATGATCCTTGACGGTTCGAAATCAGGAGTCGGTGCTTGCTTGCACTCGAAATTCATGAACGGCTTGGGTGAATTCAGTACAAGCACTTGCTGAGTGCGCGGGCCCGAATTCGTGACCTTAATTCGACGGGATAAGCCCGAATGCACTCACCGTGGTTCTGGTGAGGAGCATAGACGTTCAGGTAGAGACAATCCTCACTCTGATTTCTCAGGTAAGGCAGCAGCATGTTGAGATACTCGTGACGTGTTGGTTGTACCTCAAGTCGATGATCCGGCGGTAGTTGGGGACAAACTGGTGCGAATTTGATAGCTTCCTTTACTCGAGGCCACCAAGGCTGTGGTGACTTTGGTGGTGTGAATCGCAGACTGCCCACAGGTGGATCAGCATATGGCACACCTAAAGTGAATGAAAAGTAGGCTTGTTTATTTTTTAGACCAGATTTCTAAACAAAGAATATAATGTTAGCTAAATTAACACTGCAGAACCACCAACAGTAAGAGTATTTTTTTTTCTTGGGTTGATTCTTCAAATGCCTTATTCAGACTTTTATATTCCTTCGTTCTTTCCTTTCCCCGTACCTTCTTAGGGTCGAATTTATAGACCTAAGCTTGAACTGAATTACGGACTTGAGTACGAAATAAAATGTAAAATTCGATCATAAGTACGAAGTCAAGTTCCAACTTGGAACGATAAATTCGAGCCTTAGAGACTACTGGATCGCATTTGCACGAGGGCTGAAGGAACATGCAGATAACCTCGTCGATACAAGCGGTTTTATTTTTCATGAATTTCTATGGTATCCATAAGAAATTCAGAAAAACTGCCTCACGATTATCAGTTAAACTACAATTTACGATGGCAAGAAATGACGCTTAATTTGAGAGACCACCGAAACGACATATCAACTGCGCGTCGTCTGCTGTGAGTTTGAGGAAAAAAGTCAACGCGTTTAAAAACGTATAATCCATTTATCAGAACAGGTTCTCAATGGAGATTTACTATTGTTGTGAAGAATCGATGTTGGTGCGTAGATTCCGTATTGGTGGAAGAACCAACCAATACAATACAGCCGAACCAATACAATACAAAGTACCAATACAAAAGCTTACAAAGGTTCGGTCGCACGCCCTTCAATCAATTTTAACTGGAATACCCTTCCGACTGGAAACTTAGAATTTAACTGGAGATAGAGTTTCGTTGGGATATTGATGTATGATTCTGTTACGTAGTTTCCATTCCAATTTTTTACCTATCGTTATTTTTCGATTACTGTACCCTAAAAAAAAAAAAAACGTTCCGTGCTCGGAATTGGTTACGAACCTCGCATGACAAGCCCACCTTGCGAAACTGGCTCAATTGTACAAGGACTTCGTGTAATTGAAGGAGAATGTCAAATTCTAGAATGGAATCGATTGAATAAGTACCTTATTTAAGCACCCAATGCGTCTTTGTATGCACATCGTCCATAAATAGTGGCGATAGTAGTCGGTATTCAAGGAACTAGCATATATAGCAATCCCGTACTATTTACGTTTTCGAATCATCAAATATGCTACGCTACGCTGTGCTACGCTGTGCTACGCTGTGCTACGCTGTGCTACGCTGTGCTACGCTGTGCTACGCTGTGCTACGCTGTGCTACGCTGTGCTACGCTGTGCTACGCTGTGTTACGCTGTGCTACACTACGCAACGCTATGCTATGCTACGCTACGCTACGCTACGCTACGCTACGCTACACTAGGCTACGCTACACTAGGCTACGCTACGCTACGCTACGCTACGCTATGCTACGCTATGCTACGCTATGCTGCGCTATGCTGCGCTATGCTGCGCTATGCTGCGCTATGCTGCGCTATGCTGCGCTATGCTGCGCTATGCTGCGCTATGCTGCGCTATGCTGCGCTATGCTGCGCTATGCTGCGCTATGCTGCGCTATGCTGCGCTATGCTGCGCTATGCTGCGCTATGCTGCGCTATGCTGCGCTATGCTGCGCTATGCTGCGCTATGCTGCGCTATGCTGCGCTATGCTGCGCTATGCTGCGCTATGCTGCGCTATGCTGCGCTATGCTGCGCTATGCTGCGCTATGCTGCGCTATGCTGCGCTATGCTGCGCTATGCTGCGCTATGCTGCGCTATGCTGCGCTACGCTACGCTACGCTACGCTACGCTACGCTACGCTACGCTACGCTACGCTACGCTACGCTACGCTATGCTACGCTATGCTACGCTATGCTACGCTATGCTACGCTATGCTACGCTATGCTACGCTATGCTACGCTATGCTACGCTATGCTACGCTATGCTACGCTATGCTACGCTATGCTACGCTATGCTACGCTATGCTACGCTATGCTACGCTATGCTACGCTATGCTACGCTATGCTACGCTATGCTACGCTATGCTACGCTACGCTGTACTACGCTGTGCTACGCTGTACTACGCTGTGCTACGCTGTGCTACGCTGTGTTACGCTGTGGTACGCTGTGCTACGCTGTGCTACGCTGTGCTACGCTGTGCTACGCTGTGCTACGCTGTGCTACGCTGTGCTACGCTGTGCTACGCTATGCTACGCTACGCTATGCTATGCTATGCTACGCTATGCTACACCATGCGATGCTATGTTACGATATATTGGAATTAATCCATTTAGATAATAGATTTGTTTACTTTATAAAAGATATACAAATAAATATAAGCATAACATTGAAGAGCAATTCGGGCCAAATTCTCCAAAGTACTTCGCTGTGTGTTATGTCGAAACTAGTGAAAGGCTCTATGCAAACGCGGCAAGTCGATGCTAAGGTATTCGCGAGACCGCAAGAAACTCTAAAGTAAATGCAGTTTCGGCGTGGCAGATGTTCGAAGAGCGCGGCGAATATACTCCAAGTGAACTCCGAAAATAGTTGCACACCGTGCATATCCATGCGCTCAGCCTATGGATGTGAACGCGTACGAGCATCTCACGGATCTCTCCCCTTTGACGCATCAAGATATATGCGCCTTTTACGCAGCTCGGTGTGCGTTTCGCAGATGCCGACACGTGACACGTGCGCTTCTACTCCTCGATCCGCCCCGTAACCGCACACCAAAAAGCATTTCGTCGTGACACGGAATCGCGAATGTTCGCGCATTACGTTTCTCGAAGAAAATACCAGAGGGAGAGAATTGGACAACATAAGAAGGAAAAGAGAGAATGAAAGAGAAGATCGACGTATCGCAAGCGAAATCCTTGAACCAGCCCCTCTCCATATGATCGTCTCACTCTTCCCGCTTTCACCAGCGCAAAACTAACTCAGCACCCTACCATGCTATATCGTTTATCCACGCTAGTTCAACTCTTTCTCTTTCTTTTCTGGCCGTTTGCCAGTTTGCGGAATCTTTGCACCGTTAGCTACCAGCGGGAATCTCGCGAAGCTATAAGGTGCGAGTGCGCGTGTGCACGAATGTTGTTTGGCATTGAGGTCAGATTATCTGCTGGTCGAATTTCGTATCAAATGGACATGAAGTCCTTCAAATTAAGGTATACGACGTACGATCGTGCATCTTCAGAATTTTGGTTTTGGGTGCACAAATGTTGTTTGACATTGATCATCTGCTGGTCGAATCTCGTATCAAATGGACATGAAGTCGTTCATATTTTTTTTTGTTATACTGCAAATTTTATTCTGTAGCATCAATTTGGAAAATCTGACGTTTGCTTAGGAGAATTTCATACGTTAATTGATGCGTATTGCAGTTTTGCAATCGACGTTAAAAATGTGGCATCACCGAACTTCTCTAAAGCCACAAGAATAAACTGCGATTATTTAGATATTTGGGAGATATCTTGTCGCACCGGAATTTCGGAAGACGACATGTCCATAGCAAACATCAGGATATATCATTTTATTAATACAATACTTTAACTTCGATGACAAAAGGTACTTAAAGCAGTCGTAGCGATTGATTCTCTCACCTTATCTTCACTTTTCCTCATTATTTACTTTCCCTGCCACAGCTTAATAATATGTCTTTCTCTTTCTCAACGGTTATGAGTATGATAAGGACATAAGTTACTTACCGAGAAATACGTCAACGAGCGGCAAGGCGGGATTGGTCATCGGCCTTACGACCATTCCACGCAAACGTCCCTGTTCCACTTCAACTTCTTTAGTTCGTTCGGCGTTCCAGTCTTGAGGATACCTCTGATGACCATACTGATTGTAGGGTCCGTAAAAATCACGGTGTTCGGTAAGTATTTGGGTGCACGCCAATAGCACGAGGCCCACTAACTCGAGTCTCAGCATCTTGGACATTTGCCGCAATGGCACACTGTCCGCCATGCAATGCCACGAAGTCTTTCGAGCTATGTCTATGCCTCGTCGAGACACGTGCCAGGTTTACCCCGGAAAAACACTACCCGGAAATTCGTCAACACTTATAAACGTCGTTCATCCAACTGAACTTGATATTCACTCACTATTGTTTATAATAACTTTCTTCTCGGAAACTTATTTTCTCATAGGTATTCACACGTTCGGTTCTCATCGTACGCCGGATGTCTGGTTTTTATTTTCACTCCACTTCCTGTGTTCACAGTCACACGAACAGCCTAAGATTGGACTTCCTGCCGAGTCTCACTCTAATTCATAGACGCTTTTTGCGACTCTCTGTTTCCTGTTGACTGGAATTAAAAAGTTTCTAAAGCACCTCGGTGGTCCATGTTTTCAGGTTTAGGGTTAGTTTGGCACTTAGGTCGAAAGAGAAACAAGATCGCGAGATCCAAAAGTGAAAGACAGGCAAAATAAAAAAAATTGCTCTGTGAAAGGTAAGTTGGTTAGAGGGAATGAAACTGACAAAAGAATAAATAGATATGAGTGAGAGAGTTGAACACTTTCGAAGAGATGTCCTCCGCGTCTTGGATATTCTTAGACGGTGATGCTTCGTGGCGTACAAGGGTGAACGTACGTAGTAGTAGAAACAGAGCGCGTGCTATATTCTCTTGCTTTTGCCTTCTGCTGCTACTGCTACTACGACTCGTACATTGAAAATGAAAGAGCAAAAACAGGAAAACTGTGCGAGGGTACTGTGTGTACAGCCTCGCGACCGGAATCTGCTTCTCTACTGGCTATGGCTCTTTCAAACTCCACAGGCAAACATAGTACTCCCATGTTGGTAAACTTCGCACTCTTTCAGCAGAAACGCCGGTAGAAACATCAGCAGACTCCGAGAGTGCATAAACTCCTGGAGTGTACGGTAGGTATCCTTGTGGCCTGGAGCGTTTTTTTTTGGTGTTACTGACACTACTTCATATAAGCCAAAACCCAACGACCATCCAATATGAAGAAGTGTCAAGCTTGTGACAAATTATAGCAAAAAAAGACAGCCATTTAAAAAATATAATCATGCATAATCAGACCCCAAACATCATCACGAAAAAAAATGGTTGTAAAAATTGACCATTCGACAACAATTATTGTTTCTTTCCATGCTGCAGTAACAAACGCTCTTTTTAAATTCATTCAATTTATAATTGTACCAATGGCTTCTTTAACTTTGCCCATGAACCAGAAAAAGCTCGTTATGATGACTTATTTTCTCCATTGCATCATCGTACATCAGTTAAATAAAGATATTTTTTTAAGGGTTCCTATGTCGAAGTTATCAACTGATTTAATAAAAGTAAAAATAATATTACCATTTGGATCGATGTAAATTTTTAAGTTTCACCTTTTTATGAAAAACCCTCCACCTCAATGATGTAGAATGATGCTGCAAAGAAGCTATGACATCATGAATTTTAAAAACCTGAATATGGGTTTTGAAAGAATTGGTTTTCATATTACCAGGAAAAATCTGTTGCTTCATTTCTCGATGTATAGATTTAATTGAAATTCATCAGTCAACAAAGGAAAAAAAGTCAACCAACCAAAAATCAGTTTTTTCTGTTCAACTCTCTTAATGCGTATTGAGTAAAACAATTATGTTGAGCTAGTAAAAACTATCCGAGCAATAATATTGTAACAAAAATAAACCACATGTAAGTGAAATTTGTGGTTCTATGGCAGAAGTAGGAAAAATAGCATCCTAACAGCCTTTGCGGCAAACTTTTTTGTTCACAAGGCCACGAACGTTGCGAGAGGAACCGCTTCGCAAACCGAGAGTTGCTCAGTACTTGGTGCAGCCGGTAAATGTGACGAGAGGACGAGTGCAGCCTCTTGAGAATTCACAGGGTAAGAGAAGAGAGAGAGTGAGTGAGTGAGGCCACAACCGCAAGCTCAAAGAAACGTGGACTGCAGGCAGGGGATTCTGAGTGAGCTTATAGGCTCGTCTGTAATGTGACAGCATCAGCTGCGCTAGACCTGCTGCGATGATTAAGAAGACGAAGAGTTAGCCAACTCACGAGCTCACAGCTTATAACTAGTTAGACAAGAAATTATACGCAGCCGTAAAAAAGTTTTCTCAAAGCTATCCGTTCATCGATGGATGAACGCTGTATGAAAGCGATGAACTGAAGAAAACTAAAGGATAATCATTTTTTATAGAATAAAAATTAATAAAAAGCTCATTTTCCTAGAGGTAACTTTACAGTCTACATTTTTTTCAAAATTCATTTATCAATCCAAACTATACACTGTAAAAAATAATTATCAGTATTGATTATCAATATTTAGAATTACTCAAAACTATAAAAACTTTGTTTTTCAGATGCTTACTTTGTTTAAAATGCTTGTATTTACATTTTTTAGGCGAAGAAAATATTGTAAACAGATCTAGATTATTATACATGATGTTATACTTGATCCAAAATATTTTTTTCGAGTTCTGTATTGTTCCGGTCCTTTAATCCAACATAGGACTTCCATTAAACTATGTTATTTACTTCGAACGCAGCTAACCACGTGTTGGTAGAACGCAAAAATATAATCAGTGTGATGCAAGCCTGAAGTCAATTCCGTTTGCACTTACTTGATTAGAAAGTGCGACCTAGATCCCGCATGATAGTATAAACCTTTAATTGAAAGTCTTCGACACGACACAAGAGAAAAAGAGGACAGTTTTGCATTGGAATGAGAGAATCAAGAGTAAAAACGAAACGAAGCACACTCGAAGCCTCTTATTTTATCGTCGTCTATCGCGACAAATTGTTGGAAAAGAGAGAAGCGAAATGTCCAGGAGAAAATCGGGGTTTGGGGTAGAAAGGAGAAGGATGAGGTAGAACAGCGAAAGAAACATGAGACCCTTGGTTCAACTCGGCTTCTCGCCCCTTTACACTTTGATGCCCGCACCCCTTCCGTATCTTTCTTTATTACCGTTAAGTCTTCAGTGTTCACAGTAATGGGCTCAAACCCCTCCCCTCACCACTTTATCGATTAAATGGGTGACGAGTGAAGAAGTAAGACAGAGAAAAAGAATCAGAAGAGGAGGAGTTAAAGAGTCCTTTAAGAACCTGGCAACGACAAGAAGTACAAGGACGTCAACAATGGCATAGATCGACTCAGTTCAGTGACGCCAGTACGCACGTACTGTCACCCCAAACAACAATCGTCCAAAATACACAATAGCGTTTTATTTTTACGAAAATGGCTGCACAGTGAAATCGCAATTTTTTTTCAGGTTTCTGTAGGCTATGAGGAACTATGTTGATCAATTTATGACCTAATCGTAGGAGAAAAAATTATGTCTTATCAATTAAATGGGTGACGAGTGAAGGAGAAAGTCAGAGAAAAAGAATCAGAAGAGGAGTGAGTTAAAGAGTCCTTTAAGAACCTGGCAACGATAAGAAGTACGAGGACGTCAACAATGGCATAGATCGACTCAGTTCAGTGACGCCAGTATGCACGTACTGACATCCCAAACAACAATCCTCCAAAATACACAATAGCGTTTTATATTTATGAAAATGGCTGCACAGTGAAATCGCAATTTTTTTTTTCAGTTTTCTGTAGGCTATGAGGAACTATGTTGATCAATTTATGACCTAATCGTAGGAGAAAAAATTATGTCTTATCAATTGAATGGGTGACGAGTGAAGGAAAAAGTCAGAGAAAAAGAATCAGAATAGAAGGAGTTAAAGAGTCCTTTAAGAACCTGGCAACGACAAGAAGTACAAGGACGTCAACAATGGCATAGATCGACTCAGTTCAGTGACGCCAGTACGCACGTACTGTCACCCCAAACAACAATCATCAAAAATACACAATAGCGTTTTATATTTATGAAAATGGCTGCACAGTGAAATCGCAATTTTTTTTCAGGTTTCTGTAGGCTATGAGGAACTATGTTAAACAATTTATGACCTAATCGTAGGAAAAAAATTATATCTTATCAATTAAATGGGTGACGAGTGAAGGAGAAAGTCAGAGAAAAAGAATCAGAAGAGGAGGAGTTAAAGAGTCCTTTAAGAACATGACAACGACAAGAAGTACGAGGACGCCAACAATGGCATAGATCGACTCAGTTCAGTGACGCCAGTACGCACGTACTGATACCACAAACAACAATCATCAAAAATACACAATAGCGTTTTATATTTATGAAAATGGCTGCACAGTGATATCGCAATTTTTTTTCAGGCTTCTGTAGGCTATGAGGAACTATGTTAAACAATTTATGACCTAATCGTAGGAAAAAAATTATATCTTATCAATTAAATGGGTGACGAGTGAAGAAGTAAGACAGAGAAAAAGAATCAGAAGAGGAGGAGTTAAAGAGTCCTTTAAGAACCTGGCAACGACAAGAAGTACAAGGACGTCAACAATGGCATAGATCGACTCAGTTCAGTGACGCCAGTACGCACGTACTGTCACCCCAAACAACAATCGTCCAAAATACACAATAGCGTTTTATTTTTACGAAAATGGCTGCACAGTGAAATCGCAATTTTTTTTCAGGTTTCTGTAGGCTATGAGGAACTATGTTGATCAATTTATGACCTAATCGTAGGAGAAAAAATTATGTCTTATCAATTAAATGGGTGACGAGTGAAGGAGAAAGTCAGAGAAAAAGAATCAGAAGAGGAGGAGTTAAAGAGTCCTTTAAGAACCTGGCAACGATAAGAAGTACGAGGACGTCAACAATGGCATAGATCGACTCAGTTCAGTGACGCCAGTATGCACGTACTGACATCCCAAACAACAATCCTCCAAAATACACAATAGCGTTTTATATTTATGAAAATGGCTGCACAGTGAAATCGCAATTTTTATTTTCAGGTTTCTGTAGGTTATGAGGAACTATGTTGAAAAATTTATGACCTAATCGTAGGGAAAAAAATTATGTCTCATCAATTAAATGGGTGACGAGTGAAGGAGAAAGTCAGAGAAAAAGAATCAGAAGAGGAGGAGTTAAAGAGTCCTTTAAGAACCTGGCAACGAAAAGAAGTACAAGGACGTCAACAATGGCATAGATCGACTCAGTTCAGTGACGCCAGTACGCACGTACTGTCACCCCAAACAACAATCGTCCGAAATACACAATAGCGTTTTATATTTATGAAAATTGCTGCACAGTGAAATTGCAATTTTTTTCAGGTTTCTGTAGGCTATGAGGAACTATGTTGATCAATTTATGACCTAATCGTAGGAGAAAAAATTATGTCTTATCAATTAAATGGGTGACAAGTGAAGGAGAAAGTCAGAGAAAAAGAATCAGAAGAGGAGGAGTTAAAGAGTCCTTTAAGAACCTGGCAACGACAAGAAGTACGAGGACGTCAACAATGGCATAGATCGACTCAGTTCAGTGACGCCAGTATGCACGTACTGACATCCCAAACAACAATCCTCCAAAATACACAATAGCGTTTTATATTTATGAAAATGGCTGCACAGTGAAATCGCAATTTTTTTTTCAGGTTTCTGTAGGCTATGAGGAACTATGTTGATCAATTTATGACCTGATCGTAGGAGAAAAAATTATGTCTTATCAATTAAATGGGTGACGAGTGAAGGAGAAAGTCAGAGAAAAAGAATCTGAAGAAGAGTTGAAGGGTCCTTTAAGAATCTGGCAACGAGAAGAAGTACAAGGACGTCAACAATGGCATGTCACCCGAAACAACAATCGCCCAAAATACATAATAGCATTTTATATTTATTAAAAAGCCTGCAAAATGAAATCTCTTTTTCCAAAATTTTCAAAGCTATGTCTATCAATTCCTCATAGAAAAATAATTCTGTAACTTTGTACATTGTCAGTACCAGACCAACTAACTTTAAGGTTCGTGGAGCCAAGAGTGGATAATGTCGGAATTTTTATGTCTAAATGTTGGTATTGATATCTCCAGTCATAAAGATTAAAACCACAATACAAAATTTGTAAAAAATTCGAATTCACAACGTTTGAATGGCTATGTCGCGCCTGCCCTAAATGCATTAGCAAGCAGCCTTGGTCGTAAGTGCATGTGTAAAATAACATCCAGTTTTTATAAAATATGAAGAATTCAACAAATTGAAATAAAATTTTCCACGTTGAAAGACTAGTAACCGATTCGCTGGCGCACCAAGTTTCAGCCCGATAATCCAATCCACTCTGTATTTATAACAAACTCATTTTTTTTAATTTATAGTACACAAACATACATAAACCAACACCGTACATTTTTTACAAACCACATTTCCAGACGCTTCAGATGTTAAGATCCAAAAAAAATCACCCAATCATTCGTCCATGATGAAGTGAAATAAATTCTTAAAAATTCACATACACACATACAATGAGTCTATATATCGTGACACCACTATAAAAAAAATTAATTTTATCCACATTTATTGACATGTTTTAATTAACCAGCCAATTTTGCAAAACTAAATTTCGTATCGTTGAGTTGCATTAAAAAAAAAAACAGTTCGTTCGAATTATCCACAGAGTTTCGTTTTTACTCCGGCCGCGCGTACGAACGACCCGAGTACTGACGGCGTCGCCGACAGCGACGGCGAAGCCAGAATCAGGGAACACGAGGCGGTGTGTGCGGGGAAGAAAATTCTAAAATTAAATCGAGAGAACGTTTGCGAGGGAGAAAGAATGAGATGGGAGATCGCGCTTAAAGGCTGAACGCTCAACGCATTGCCGGATGGAGTAAAGCCTCAAGGCGAGTCTCGCTACCGAGGCACTGTGCCTTTTTTTATTTTTGGAGAAACTGATGGGCACCGAGAAACTCGCCTTCTATACACGAGGACGGTAGAGCGCAACCAGGGAAACGAGCCTCCAGCAAAGAAGTACATATATTCGGCCTAGGAATAGTACCATAGAGCAGCACAGCCTGAGGTGTAAGCTTGGTGAATAAGAAGGCTGATGTAGAAAAGCAGGAAAAGCACCAGTGGACGGAAAAAGCTTCGAGTTCCGTACTTCTGCAACGATAGAGGAAGACAAGCCTCGAGTACGATACAAGAAAATACTCTGCATGGAGATAGAACGTTCTGTGTATATATATTTATATATATATATATATATGAACTATATGTTTATCTCGTATTGTGCTTGTTTTTATGTACAACAGTCTCCGCAGTTCCCACGATATGTTTCCTCGGTCTTACCTCTACAGGTTACATCGCATCTGCTGCTGAGCCTATATCTCAAAATACATAAAAGCTCCGCGGATCTCAATGGATGGATCAGTTGGGCTTGCAACAAAAGTAATGTATGTTCTTTTCGCTAGAATTCATCGTGGTGAATTTTGATATGTATCCTTATAAAATAACTGAAGATTTAAGCACATTTATGTTTATTTCAAAATCACGTTGATGAGTAGTTGGATTTTTTTTGTTGCAAAAAATAAAAAAGGCCAAAATTATAAGAAAGCAATCTTTGTGTTTTTAGTTTGTAAATTTGTTTATATATTGTCTACATTATTTATTATTAGATTAGAATTTGTAAAAACCAACGGATCTATAATTTTTTTAAGTAAGTAGCACTTATATTATTCAGGCTTTGCACTTTCATTTAAACTTAAGTGACAAATTTTGCATAATAATTATTCTGAAATGTTATTAACAAATTCATGAAAAACAAATTGTTTAACAAATTTCCCAAAAAATAAAAAAGGCGAAAATTATAAGAAAGCAATCTTTGAGTTTTTAGTTTGTAAATTTGTTTATATATTGTCTACATTATTTATTATTAGATTAGAATTTGTAAAAACATCGGATCTATAATTTTTTAAATAAGAAGCACTTATGTTGTTCAGGATTTACACTTTCATTTAAACTTAAGTGACAAATTTTGAATAATAATTATTCTGAAATGTTATTAACAAATTGATGAAAAAAATTGTTCAACAAATTTCCCAAAAACCCAAATTTTTTTAAATGAAAATAATTCGTTCATTTTTCTGAATACGTATGAATTTTTACATATTTTTAAATTCACTTTTTTATATGAAAAAAATATTTGAAAAAAACATAAAATTCAAAGCGGATTAAAAAATCTGAAAAAAATTCATACGTATTCAGAAAAATGAACGAATCATTTTCATTTAAAAAAAAAGTGGGTTTCCGGGAGATTTGTTAAACAATTATTTTTTTCATCAATTTGTTAATAACATTTGAGAATTATTATTGTACAGAATAAATGTTTTCAGTACCTTTAATGTGCATGAATTTTTACAGATTTTTATACCATCGAGATGTCTTTGAAATTCCCTCTCATTTTTCTCGAACTTATGCAAAATGAAAGACGCAAGGACTACCTTAAAGGCAAATATGATATCCATTGTAGAAATGCAAAAATTCTTGGAGGCTGCTGCGTAGGAATGATCAGATAGACATAATAATTTACTTGTGCAGCAGTCGTCGAGATAGCATATTGAAAATATCTTTGACAAGCACAAATGGTCGCAACGACAGACGTTTTATGATTTATGATTTACGACCCATAGGGTCATGTCAGTCTTTTGTCATTCTTTTCACAGGCCACTGAGCGCAATCCTATCCGTCCAGTAAAAATGTCATTCTCTGTTTGTCGAAAGTCTCTCGTGTACTACATTCACGTCTACATTTAGCTGATGTTCGCTACTCGCTCGATCTCTCCCACTTGTCTGTTTGTGCCAACTTGACATCCCGTTAAATCCGCTCACGGGCTACTCTCCAGATTCGGCCATCGAAGATTGTGCAGAGTTTCCTCGGGAAGAAGGGAGAAAGAAGGAAAAGAGATACTAGACGAGATTCCTCGTCTCATATCGATGGAGCCACTTGCAAGAAGGAGGAAAGACACTAGGATTTCTCTGTGTAAAGGAAAAATCCAAGGAGGATGAGGAAAACGTGATAAAAGCGCGCGACTCCTCGCCTCGAAAGACTGAGAAGAGAGAAAATACAAGAAAAGCAAAGAAACGAGATATAGATTTCCGGAGTAACGACCATCCATACATCGTCCTTGGTGCCCGGAAGTCCTGGAAGCGGTGGAGCAAGCTGCTCGTGATCAACTTGAGAGGGAAGCGTGAATTTTCCGACGAAACGGCCGAGTACGGGATAGGAAGAACGAAAACCAAGAAGAAGCTGAAGAACCAACAAAAAACGTCACGAAGAAAAAAAAGGAATAAAAATGTACGAAAATAAAAATCGCGAAATAGAAAACGAGAATCGCGAAATAGAGAAGAAAAGGTATGTAACAAAGAAACACTGATGCGAAATGGGAAACGAAAGGAACAAGTGAGAATTGGAATAGCTGGAATTCAGCCCTTACTGTCTGACTCTCGCTCACTGTACCTACTTCGCACGTCGTATATTTCTTTTTTTTTTGCTTTATTCCCGTTTCCTCACTCCTTCGAACCCTTAGCACTGCCATCCCCATCGCTTTTATTACATACAGCAAGCTCCCTACATATCTCTCACAAGTCTCGGTGGGTTTACTTTTCCCGATGTCACGGACATCGTACACTTTCATTTGACAGGCTTCCCGAGCGACAGTGCGTGCTTCTCATCGAATCTTATTTTTTAGTGAAAGTATTATTTTCATTTTTATTTTTTCATTGTTTTGACGTATTTTGTTGCAAACATAATTCTGGCAATCTTGAATAACTTATAGTTAATTGGAAACTATAATAATCTAGTCGCTCACAATGTCGATATTAGTGCAATGTAAAATAAATGGTTTTAAAAGAGTTTAGAGAATTTTCTATCATGTGGACGATATTTAAAAAAAATATATGATGAAAAAACGAATATGGATAAATGGTTAAAAAAAAACGACTTTAAATCGATAATTTTGAACTATTCATTACCGTTCTTAAAAAGTGGAAAATAAATCTGTATTATCGTGCTAATAATTAGATTCAGTTTATCAGCAATCAAATCAAAACTTGTGTAGATGAATGCTAGAAACAAAAATTCTTCTTTCTATAATCGATATTATTACTGGAAAATAAGTCTTAATCGTATTTGAAGTATTACTGTATTAGTCGTTATGTTAATACAAGAACGTCATCTTCCTTCTACCGCGTTAAGATAATAATAGGAATTTGAAGTGCCAAATTGTTTTCGAAGTTTTGACAGAAACATCAGGAACTCCGAAGCCAAACAATTGCAGATTCATTAAACTCGTAACCTCACTAACGTCGCGACGTTGTGCGATGGCAACTAATATCGAAATTTAGCTAGAGAACTCGTATTGTACTTCATTTCAGCCACATTTGTCTTGTCATTTTATTACTCATTGAACATCCAATTCATTTTTTTTAAATCGATAATGAGTAGAAAATCGATTAACCGTTATAAGGTAAAAACTGGTTTGAACATCAATTTGAGCAGGCGAAGATTGATTGGTTTTCGATTAATTCAGGAACATCGCACATCCCTTAGCTATCATTTTGCATCATAATTAAATAAGAAGCATATAATTGTATACCCAAATAAATATTTCTAACTATTGCATTATAAACAATTTTTATGAAATTTATTTTCTCTTTTTTCTGGACTGAGAAGGTAGGGAAAGAAAATTTTGTTAAATAGACGTTTGATGCATTTTCTATTGCCTATTACGCTTTTCTTGAAATAGTTTACAAAAAATTACTCTAAATGAAAATGAGCGAATAGAAATGCCACTGAGTTTTAAAATAGCAAGTTTAAGCTAGGAAGAAAGCGAGTTCATATAAAAATAGGGAGCACAGAGAAAGGAAGTTAAATTGCCAAAGTGAGTTTGCTCGCGAGATCGAAATCCTCTCAAGTAGTGTTTTGATGTAAAGGTGCCGTTTCGCTTTTGCGTTATAAAGAAGAATGTTGTGAATATATGTATAGCTTCGTGGACGTACTTCGTTCGGTGCTCGGACGAAGTATAGCTTACATCGAATATAACCGAGCTTGAGAGGCACGTAGGAGTTTTACCGACTCGCTTCGATGGAATAATGGCCCTTTGACGTACTTTAATGTACGAACAATAGCTGCTTCGTTTAGTGCTCGCGCCTGGTACAATCTATATATTGTGGATGGTAGAATACACCAGCTTTTTTTTATGTTGATGTGAAAGCAATGTCGCTTTACCGATCATGAAAAATGTCGTCAAATCAAGAAATCCATAATAAAAAATTCTCTTTGCATTATATCCGTAATAAAAGATTTTCTCAGCATTACAAATGTTTTATATTAAATGCTTCTATTATCAGGAATTTAAAAAATGTCATTTCAGCCATATATTCAAGCAATTTGAAATTTACTTTTACTGAAAAATATAATTTGATGGTACACAAACAATTTTGCTCATTTATCTAATTTGGCCTTTTGGTACTATTTTTTTAATGGCAACAACAATCTTGCTATAGCAAACATTTTTTTTTTCTTTCGATTCTTATGGATTTTCTACAGAAATAAGACATCAATATCATCAAATCATATTTTATGAGAGTTTGGAAATAATTTTTTTAAACTTACAGAATTGTTGTTTGTGTATGATCTTTATGATGTATCTCATAGAAAATCAATCTGAAAACCGCAAGATCAATCACTGCTTCATGTTTTGGAGCGCCTCCATTTAAAAAAAAAAGTCTTCTTAGGGTCTGCAAAAGCATGACAGGATTTCGTTGTTTCGCTCGAATACACCCAAGGATATCTTTGTAATTGCTTAACTTAATGGGATCATCCCCCAGCGTTGACTAAGTAGGTACATTCTTTCTATCCTCTTTGATAGTTTTTTTTCTCTTCGATGTTTTTTTGTTCTCCTGGCGCGATATTATAATTCAATAAAGCTGGTCGGAAGCTTCGTCGGGTGAGATACGATCGTAGAAAAATAAGAGTAAGGAGTATTGCTATTTCTTGGCAAAAGTCTCGTCGGGCGCTTTCCTCGCTTCAACCCCTCTCGCAGAATACCCGATACTTCGAGGCTCGCACCGATTGTCCTCATCCCACGCTCTCAGCCAGTTTCTTAAAAGTCCTTTCGTTATAAAAGCGTCGATCGTTGAGTTTATTCGGAAAAGTTTTAATCGCCGACGCTGGCAAGTTTGGGAGCTTTAAGGCCGCTTAACATCCTGTCAGTTTTCATTTCTGTCAACCTTTTGCCTGTCTGCTCGGCTGGTTTGGTCTCATAGCCTCTGGTGAGTCTCTCTCCGACTCACCTCATGGCACGTCTGGTGTGGTTGTTTTTTTTTCCCCTCGGTTCATCGAAAACGTTTCTGCTACGGGCAACTTCCTTCGGTAAACAGGAAGGCAGCAGCAGCTCGCTTTCTTCCCATCCCTCGTCATCACCTTCAACATCGTAGCTACTTTTGATGATAGAAAAATGAAAAGCTCTCGGAAAGGAGCCGAAAATTTGAGGCTAATTTTCCGCGTGAACGAGCGAAGGGTGAAAGGACTCGCACCCTTCGCGTGGGGAAGGAAATATAAGAGGACTCTCTTCCCTCCGCTTTAAAAGGTTTGGGTTTTACAAAGAGGCTGTAGAAACTATAGCGAATTTCAGTTTTTTGTTGGATGTAAAGTCATATAGTCGAGTATTTAAAGGGTCGAGATTGAAAAGCGCATCGACAATTACAGAAGGTCTCATAGTCACACACTGACGCGTACGGACGGAAGTAAGGGTGGCTCTTTTAAGGGGAGGGAGTCAGATAAAAAAAAATTGACTTTGGAAATTCAATATCATCCAAATCCTATTGCATATAAAAATACCCAACGCACTATATTGTTGGTACTCGATGAAAGGATTTTTTACTGTCATCTGACTTGCATATGGTTTTCAATATTATCTTAAGCAGAGTTCTTAGGTTTTTCATTCTGCGCATGATTCAGATCAAACTACTAGGCAGATTGGAATGGTTGATGGCTCATTTTCTTCTTGATGAAAAGATACACCGGCTAAATGGAGCAAATGTTAATAAAAGGTAATATTTTTTAAGTGACATAATTATTAATAAATAAATTTTATGCTATTTTCTAAATCAGTGATTAACTTTACTTTCAGAATGAAAAAAAAAATAGTTTGCTCCATTTAGCCGGTGTATCTTTTCATGAAGAAAAAAATGAGACTTCAACCATTCCAATCTGCCTAGTAGTTTGATCTGAATCATGCGCGGAATGGAAAACCTACAAACTTTGCTTAAGATAATATTGAAAAGCATATGCAAGTCAGACGACAGTAAAACATCCTTCCATCGAGCACCAACAATATAGTGCATTGGGCATTTTTATATACAATAGGATTTCGATGATATTGAATTTCCAAAATTAATTTTTTTGACCTGACTCCCTCCCCTTAAGGCTGGGATGGGCCCTTAAATACTTCTTCTAAATTACCCAAAATGATAAGATGTTAGCATCCCCTAATAATATGTATCAAATCATAAACACGGAGGCGAGAAACTGAAAGTAGAATTTTTTTTTCGTCAATGCTATATCGCCTATTTTGCCTCGATAAATACGAATTTGCCATTTGTTTTATTAGGAAATTGTTTTTCAGTTTGAACAGACACAAAACGGTGTCATTTTTTCGATTTTATTTTGTTGGTATTCTTTCAGCTTAGACTTTCCATAGTGGATAATCTTAAAAGTAATATTTCTGCAGTATCAGAAATTGCATTCGCTGCGGTATTATTACCAATTTATAATATTGACCAGTACAATAGATAAACTTGACCATTGTGGTATTTCAAGTAATAACACGATTGCTAATTCAACGTGATTTAATATTAAATGGGTGATATGAGTATTCTGACATTTCCAGGAAATAAAGATTAAAAAAGTAGAACGTTGCACCTTGCTTCCTCATTATTTTGCGTTTTGTACAAAGCTTCCTCTATAAGGAAGTATGTTAATCAAATTTGGCTTCCTCATAGAGGAAGCTTTGTAAAAAGCAAGAAATAATGAGGAAGCAATGTGCAACATTCTGCTTTGCATTCTTTGTTTTGTTGTTTAAAATCATGATAAAAAGACTTGTAACCAGTATTTTCCGTGGTAGAATATGCAACTTGAGAACGACAGTGGATGCGAAAATTCAATATCGCAACAAAAAAAAATTTCGATTGGATTTTTCGACCGGAAGTCCGATCTGTGAATTCTGGAATCAGAAAAGAAAAAAAGTCATTTTTTTTTAAATTCATGGTAAAAAGAGTTGTAAACGGTATTTTCTATGGTAAAATATGCGACTTAAGTACGGCAATGTAGGCCAAAATTCGATATGTCAAAGAAAAAAAAATTAGTTTGGATTTTTCGACCGGAAGTCGGATGTGTGAATTCTGGAATCAGAAACGGAAAAAAGTCACTTTTTTAATAATCATGGTAAAAAGACTTGTAACCGGTATATTCTGTGGTTGAATATGCGACTTGAGAACAATAGTGAAGGCCAAAATTCAATATATCAACAAAGAAAAAATTCGATTGGATTTTCCGACCGTAAGTCCGATCTGTGAATTCTGGAATCAGATAAGGAAAAAAGTCACTTTTCTTAAAATCATGATAAAAAAACTTGTAACCGGTATTTTCTGTGGTAGAATATGCGACTTGAGAATGGCAGTGAACGCCAAAATTCGATATGTCAAAGAAAAAAAATTTACATTGGATTTTCCGGCCGGAAGTCAGATCTGTGAATTCTAGATTCAGCAATGAAAAAAAGTCACTTCTTTTTAAATCACCTGTAAAATATGACACATGCAATATTTCGACTGTCATGTCACTTGGACTTGGACATGTCGTTCATCTTGGACTTTTCAATACGCAAATAAAGAGGTCGACATTTTACACTTTAATAAGTCTCCAAATAAAGATTGAACTTTGCGAGAACCGTGGATTCCAAGTCATAGCCAGTGGAGCCAAATGTCTCTTTTATCAGAAGTTACTTCACGTGTCATCGAAGATTCCAGGACAACGTTGAACCGTTTCTTCCTTTGACTCGCTCATTCGAACGTAAACGATTACGATATACGTTACGTAGATACACGACGGTTCACCGTCTGACGATAACGTTCGTTTTCCACTGAATGTCATACCACGGTACGTACAACATGCAAGGGCATGACTCCTTTTCACATGGACAATGGCTTCACGCGTGCCTTTGCACACAGTATGCATATATCAAACTTACGTGTGAACGTATGTGCTTGTGTTATCACCTCTTCCGGGACGATGTGGCTGCTGCTACCGTTGCTGTTGATGCTGCTGCCACACTCGCCGCGAGGTATTTCAGCTAGCAAGCGTCCCTCGTAAATTGCTTTGTTGGTTTCTCGGCACTTCGTGGTGAACGTCGAGCCTGTTAACGGATGACGAAAGTATGTGCAAATACTTCAATATAAATTTTAGTGATTACGACAACTATTGATCATCCGTTTATAGCATTTTTAAAAACATATTACGGGCGCTGCAGCGCCCATACTCTTATGTCAAATTTGACACCAAACTGAACTTGTTTACCACGGACTTTCCTAGCAACCAATCACAGAACGAATAAAATGATGACAATGCTTTCCGTTACTCATGAAGTTTTTAACGGAGGAATCGCAAGTCATTTCTTTAGTTATTTTCTCATTAACAAATCAGTGCTTCTCAAAAAAAAAGACAGCTATATTACTATAAAATTATATTTCCATAACAAGAATAGCATTCTCGAACGGATTGTTATTTTTTCGAGCAACTTTCCTCCCCATAAACACTAGAATACGCAAAAATTGTTGCTTCTGCGATTTTGAATATTAAAAAAGATTTTGAAATATTCTAATTTGGTTATCATGAAATCTGAAGATAATTTTAAAAAAACACGGCATATCTATAATATATTTCGGAATATGTCAAATGTGTAGATGTTAAGTGAACCAAATGACAAAACTTTGTCTTGAGTCTGTCGGAAAAAGTTATAAGTAACATTTCGAATATCTTCATCCTCGTTTTTGATTTCCATTTTTAGTCAGAAAGAATTAATTTTGTACATTCCTCTAATCTGCACTTTGAAATTCACACGACACACTTGGAACTTATAGTTGACGTAGTAGTGATGTTCGAAATGGACGTTCTAAAGTTGAAGGGTTATCGGCGGAAGCACGGGATGCAGCAAGATTTACATGTGTGTATGTGCATTTGCATATACTGCGATTACATTGACATCGATGCATATAGGACATGTTAAAGCACTATTCTGTCTCCCTTCATACTCTATGCCCTCTTCTCTAGGAATCCGACGGTCATGCTGAAGTGTGCTTTAGTCGTTAAGGGTTTAAAGTGTCAACCGCCTATGTGTGTGGAAATTCCTGATTTTACACCTTAGCCGAGAAGGCCGCGAGCATTGTTTATCGATTGCTCTCGAGAATAGACAGCTGCAGTGTGTATTCACCTACAGCTTCCATGATGTCCTCTAGTCTTACTCGTTTTATCAAAAGATCTCATATTGAACACTTCACAAATACCACCATTTGAATTTAGCTTCTGAATGAAGTAAAAAAACGTTGCAAAGTCGAACTTGGCACATCGCTTCCTCATTAATTTCCATTTTCCACAATGCCATCTCTATGAGTAAGCTTATGCACTCATTTTGGCTTCCTCGTAGAGGAAGCTTTATGAAAAATGAAGATTAATGAGGAAGCAATGTGCAAATTTCTACTTTGCAACTTTTTTTTGCGACTCTATAGATTTTTGAAAATTAAAAACACGTAAAATCCGAACCGTTTTACCGTCATCACCAAATTTAGTACGTAGTAGAACTGAATATTATTTTTCTTCTGTTGAAAATTTCAGGTGATTTGGTGAGATTTCACATAAGTTAAAGCAAAACGTAAATTTTTCGAATATTTCTCAATCCGATTAAAACCGAAGTTTTTTATAGATTCTTCTCAAATACAATACCCATATTCCTTTAACATAGCTTTATTTATAAAAAAATATTTGGCCGCAAATTCACGAAAGCTGGAGCGCATACAGAAATTTTTCGAAAATTTAAATGTTAAATAAAAAGAGAACTTTTTTTTCATTACCACGAACAAAAGCATCTACCAGATCCACATGTGCGCCGAATTTCAACCCAATTATTCAAACCGTTCTTGAGAAACGTAGGTTTGAATTTGGAATTTTATTATAAACATTTTCAATGTTTTGACATGAAAATCTCGGAAAAATTTTTTACCGCGAAAACAAAGCTTCCTCTCTGAGGAAGCAAAATAAAATAGTACAATACGTTTGATAAAACTGAGTTCACATATAAAAGATTACAAGATATTGTAACGAAAAAACAAGAGCAAAATCTATCGTTGACGGTTTTTTTTAAGTTTCATAGAATAGGCAATTATAAAATCGAGTTAGGTCAGACGGCCCAGATGTGAAAACTGCGGCATATCACTGTTTGCGAATGAAAAATAAATTAAACTTTTAAAAAAGATGGGTGAGGAAGACGAACACACAGAATAATATTGCTACGATAAATTACGACGAATCTTCGAAGTCCATGTGCTTAGAAAGACAAATTGGGAACATGAGAGGTTCAATTAGACTCGTTCGTCTGTTTTATCAAGGTGCTGTCATCATACATGGGGTAGGAAGGCTCGCCAGGATTTGTAATCCCAGGCAGTTTTCGTGTTCCCTTCTGGGTAACTGAACCCTGCAGTATCTACTCTCATCCTCACGTAAAGACGCAGGCGAAGAGGGGTGTAAAGAGGAAAGCGTAAATTAAGGTGACAGGATTTTAGTGGGCGGTCCTGAGCTTAGAGACGAGGGTTATCAGACGTTTGGATGTTTCCATTTACTCGCTTGGTGTAAGACGAATTTCCAATCTCGACTTTGACAGCTCTACATTTGTGGAATCTTCACTTTTATCCGTGCATTTTCGCCTCAACTCAAAAATGCCAGAAACGTATTTTTCTTTACTGCCCCGATGGTAATTCATTTCCTGCCGTTTCGTATCAAATCAACAAGAAGCAACTTGATTGGGAAAATGTTATTTCTTGCATATTGATACGAACGTAGCGAACTTTCCGTTTTTGACAGATTCAATTTGATGATCCTATCAGCAGTAATAAATAATTAATATATTACAAATGTGCGTTTAACTAGTTTTCGTTTAGATTTGGAAAAGAATTAAAGGTTGACACAAATGAAAATTAAGGTGACCATTTACTCGCTTGGTGTAAGACGCATTTCCAATCTCGACTTTGACAGCTCTACATTTATGGAATCTTTTCTTTTATTCATACATTTTCACTTCAAAATGCCAGAAACCTATTTTTCTTTACTGCCCCAATGATAACTAATTCTCTGCCTTTTCGTATCAAATCAACAACACGGAAAAAAAGGCTTGGTTGGAACTACCAAGTGCTATGGTTATATATGCGCCAGACAATTAATTGGTTAGACCAACCAAGTAATTTGTTAGGCTACCAATTTCTACGTTGGTCCAACCAAGTCACTTGGTTAGCTTACCAAGTCACTTGGTTAGTCTAGCCAAGAAATTGGTAGCCTAACCAAGAAATTGGTCGGTCTAACCAATTAATTGTCTGGCGCATATATAACCATAGCACTTGGTTGTTTCAACCAAGCCTTTCTTTCCGTGAAGAAGCAATTTGATTGGAAAAACAATTTTTGACAGATGCATTTCGATGATCCTACCAGCAGTAATAAATAATTACCATATTACAAATGGGCGTTTAATCCGTTTTCATTTAGAATTGGAAAAGAATTAGGCGTAGAGACAAATGTATTGTTGCAAATTAGGTAATGATAAAATAGTCATGGGTGCGCTGGCAGTGAACGATATCGTCGACTTCACGTTCGTCGGGTCCAGGTTGGGCATTTGGGTTGGTAGTAGTGGTGGTGCGTCGATTCAGCGAAAACGAACGAGCGGTCGGAATGGTACGAAAAGGTGGCTCTCTCACGTCGTTTGAGCCGATGGTGCACCGCACCACCGTGACAAATCCCCAGGTAGTGAAAGAGGTAGACGAAGAGAAATCCAAGACAGCCAGTCGGCGAAGTGTGACTGAGAATCCGTGCCTGGACTGTCGAACATTCAAATCCGCGGGGTACAGGAAAATCGATGAGGGATCTTTCAGGCCACTACCTCAATCCGTCCGTGATTTTGCTCTAGACAGTCTATTACTCTCTCACGTCGACTTCGACTTTGTTATACTCTTTTTTTTTACTTTTTTTCACTACTTTTCGAAGTCGTATAAGATGCGCGGGGTGTGAAGGCTTTGAAGTCATAGCCAAATCTTCTATGATTCCAGATCGATAATGTCGAAAAATTGAGATCTCCTGAATAACTTTTTTTTCCTACGTAGATTTAAAAAAAATCTATTGTCTCTACGTAGAATTTATTTCTTTATGTCTTCTAACTTTGATTTAATGATCTATGATGGATTGAACCGCAATCTGAAATGTAGTCTTCAAGACCACTTCAACTTTGGTACGAGCTATTTTTTTTAACCTTTTTCCTATATTTCGTAGTGGTTTAAAATTCGCTGTGGTGGAATGCTATGAAGACGTAGCCAAATCGTCTTTGATAAAGACATTTTCTGTCTAAAAAAAAATCTCGCCCATGTAGATCAACAATCATCTATAATGAGGCCTCTATAAAAAGTTCAACAGTTGCGACGATCATGGACCGGAGTGTAGATTTAGATTTGGACATATTCATCTTGAAATCAAAGTTAATATTTAGATCTAGGTAAATTGGATGTAGATCTTTGTCACAGCAGCAAAGTTTACCTTCCAGTTTACGATCGTTGGTGTCAGTAAACTTTTCATAGTCTTCATAAGTTATTGGCGATCTAAACAAAGAACTTGTTAACGTGATCACCTTTGTTATCCTTGTTGCGAAAGTTAATTGACGTGTCAAAGGTTCTTTTGGTTCATGGTACTTTAAAATTTGTCTTTTGGTGTCGATCAATATCATCTATTCACAAGCATGGCCACATCCTGCGTGATACGTTGATGTCTCGAGTGTCTCCTCGTCTGTTGTGGTCGAGCTATATACTCTGGATCGATAGGATTAAATCACCAGTTTGCCCTGTTGCTGATTACCGATGACATTATTAATGATCTTCTAATCTACAGGAAATTATAGATATAATTATCACTGAAATACTCTTATCGATATTTTATTAGAAATTGGTCAGTTATCGCCAAAATTTATGAAGATTCATGTTTCTATAAGAAGCACATCATCATGCAAATCCAGTTTTCAATAATTCGGGCTCAAGCTCGTGAGTCTATTTTGAAATACAAAAACCTAAGTACCATAAGAGCAACAACGTTACAGCTTACAGATAAAATTCGATTGGGAGGTCGAAAAAAAAATAAATAAAAATAAAGAGGAAACTCCGTAACCAGAGGAAAACGTGGCAGCTTTACTCAAACATCGCACGTACATACCTGTAGCCAACGTCTCTTCTTACCATTTTACGTAAATAAAATTTGTGCTTCGCTTTGCTTCCATCCACCTCTTTTCTCGCGCCCTTACTGCTACCGATTTTACAGCTATTGGATGATTTTGCACAGGTGTCTCGTCCTGCCGGAATCGACCATATAGAACACTACCCCTATTTCCAGATATATCCTAACTCGTTATATATCAAGAAGTGGTATGCATTTTACATTCGTACTTTTTACGTACGTATGATATATAACGATCGATGCTACGATCGGGCAGTTCACATAAGCGCCCAGGGCTACATATGCAATTTAGAATCGACCAATGTACAGGTCCAACAAGATTCTCGATACGAGAATCTCCATCGCACGATTTGACGTACTTTTACTGGTGCAAAAACTTAAAGCATGCATCACACATAAATTCCCAAGCAAAAGTTTCATTCGATTTGAATTTGACAAGAGGCAAATCTGAACAAAAATTAATGCCATTAGCGATTTTAAGAACATTAATTTTGAAAAATATTAAGCAAAACAGTAATAATTTAATTAGAAAAAAAAATGCAATCCAATCTTTCAGAAAACTTCATAAGAGAAAAAAATTGTAAAGTCCATAAATAATAATCCAGATAAACCTGTAGTTGAAAATGTATATGTGACCCCCTAATACCAGGCATTGCTAATGGAACCGATAGCAGTTTTCAAAAAATCATAATGATAAACCATCTGTCTCTCGGAGCGACAAAATTAGTATCAATACGCATCACCCGTTGTTTACGAATGAATTGAATTTTAAAGAAGCTCGTTACTCGTCGAATTGAATCGATGCCGCAACCTACACTCGCCGGTTACATCAGCGTAGAGGATATTGAAACCAGAGCTCGAACGTATGGCTTTACGTGTTCGGCATGTGGGCCACTTGCAAGCGGCTGACATCGTTTAATTAGCGTACAAGCCCAATGCCCCACACGACCGTGAAACTGAATTAATTGTCGTGGCTTCCTGGCTTGTCGGATGGCGACCACGGGTGAACTAGGGGAGAAGTGGGAGGAGGGGGTGAGATAATCCCGCAGACGACACGTTACCCACTAATATGTTCTCTTGCTGAGTCCCACGGAACGCAATTCCCTGGTGGTTCTTCTTTTTCAACCTTTTTCGCTGCTGCACTATACGATATAAACGGGTTTGAGGAGATAGCGGAGAGAAGCTTGCGAACAAAGTTCCAGATTGAAACGTTAACCGAGTGAAGGTGTAGAGACTTTCGGATACCTGATGCTGGAAGCAACAGCAAAGGCAAGGGTAAGCAAGGGAATGGGATACAGGGCAGAACGTCGTAGCTTTTGTCGTCCGACAAATGGGGTGAAGATTTCGGTGATCTTTTCAATCTGGGCTGCAGCAGTGGAAGAAGAAGAGGCTGAGGAGTTTGACTCGGTCCGTATCCCCTTGGAAAGAGTAAAGAGGAGGTCTAGTCTCGCTATACAGGATTAACGGTACCGAATCTTATCCACGAGGCTCTGCAACATCCTCCACCTCACGGAAGTTGGTCCCTCATTCGTCTCACAACTAACACACACGAAAACGACAAGCGGAGCAAGAGAGTTGCTTCGCAGTATTCGAGTTACCCAGGCGTACACCAGTGTCGTTTGCGTTGGGAGTTGTTGCACTTTTCACTGATATATCACGCCCGGCGGCGGCGGCGGCAACAACCCGCTGAAGTTGGCTTCTCCCTGTTCGGAAATGAATGTGCAGAGTGAGACACATTTAGAGTCTGCTGCAATACATTCGGATACAAATTGGAGTTGTGGAGGTTGTTTCAAGTCGTCTGCAGTCGTATGCTCGCGGTTACTTTTCAAATTTATTTTTCAAATTGAAACAATTTTTTTCAAAACTTGAAGAAAATGTTGACATTGTCTGAGAAATATGACACGTTGGATTACTTTTTAAATTACATTGTGAAACATTGAGCAAAGGGCTTCTAAAAGAAAATTAAAAAATGGTTGCAGCATTCCACGATGACGAAACTTCATTCTTTCGGTTTTCTTTTACAAGATTTTTAATTAGTTGGAAATTTCTAAATGGGACGTACTTTCTCTATGAGGGAACAATGTTGAAGATACGAGTTTGCAACGTAAAAAACGTTAATTTCATATCTTCGTATGGTACCAAAAAAAAATGAATGTGCGAATAAAATTTTGATCGCCTCATTAATTTTATTTAATATGAATACTTTAATATGGTTACTTTTCAAATTTATTTTTTAAATTAAAACAATTTTTTTCAAAACTTGAAGAAAATGTTGACATTGTCTGAGAAATATGACACGTTGGATTACTTTTTAAATCACATTGTGAAACATCGAGCAAAGGGCTTCTAAAAGAAAATAAAAAAAAACTTGCTACTGGCGTGATCGCAAAACGTGACTTTCTCATCACGATTGTTACTGGCGTCACGTTACTGTCGTGAAGTTAGTTTGTGAAGTTAGTTTGTGAAATTAGTTTGTGAAATTAGTTTGTGAAATTAGTTTGTGAAATTAGTTTGTGAAGTTAGTTCGTAATATTCGTTTTTGTAGTTATATATGAATAAATATCTCTCTATATTATAAAAAGATCGCGCCGCCGCCTTCGCCGCCGTGTCAAGAATCGAGGGACTTATTCGGGTTAGAAGCGGTCACCCATCCAAGTACTGACCACAAAAATTCTGGGGTCTATTTTTGAAAAAATTAGCTTATTTAGGCTTATTTAAAAAAAAATTAGGTCTTTTTTTAAATTTAGGTCTATTTTTGAAAAAAAAAAATTAGACCTATTTTTTAAATATTATTTTACATACTTTGCATGTGATGAAAAAGTAAAAATTTGTTACTGGTGTAAAATTTTTATCGTGAATTTACTGGGTTATAGTGATTAATAATGTGTGAATTTCGCACATTAATTGTAATCTCCATTTTTAGCTATAATTTGTCAAGAACGCGTTTGTAAATTCGAAATTCGCGCGCGCGAGAAAGCGAGCGTGACATCGCGCGCCGGCGCGCGCCTTCACATCTCTCTTTCCCTTTGATGTTATTATCGTCGGCATTGCGATAGTTTGACAGTCGGAATTACATTTTATTTGATATTTCCAACGTTTCGCATATTATGGTGTGTATGAGCAGCATTTGGAATTGGTATAAAATGCTATACGAGTGATAAAATAAATAAAAAAACTATGATGTGATGAGTGCATGAGTGTTTATAGTCTAACATCAAGAGTGATGATAACCTCAAATGTGTTTCTCTTGTATTTTTACATTCTTTTTTTAAATTTTAATCTAACATATGGTGTAAATATTCATAGTATGTTATCATTGAAAACTGCTCAAGATCATTGCAGTTCTTTTTTTTAGTGAATGTGTAACACAATAACACAAGAAAGTAACATATTTCAAGCAATACATTTTTTACAACAGTTTAAGATGTCTTATGTGGGTGATTGAAAAAACAAAATCTTCTATATACTAAATCTCTTGTTGTTCATTTTTTATTTGCTGGTAATACTATTTGTATGTATCACATTGAAGCATAATATCTTTTATATTAACTTGCGGTACAAAAATAAATAAAATTTTTATTTTTTTTTATTTTGTATTTAAGGTAAAGTATCAGAAGCAGTGGAGATTTTGGATTGGATTTCAATACCAAAACCAGGATTTGAATGCAGAAGACACACAAAAAATTTCATTTCAGTCCATAGATGTTTTCAAAAGTTATTGTGTTTCCGGACGGCACATACAGACGCCAGACAGACAGACAGACAGACAGACGGACGGACAGAAATGAGGTAATGTGTTTTTTGGAATCTAGGACACTCAAAACATCTATTTCCATCAAAATCTGGAAGTCGAATTTTTTTTGGATTGCAATACTTTCTCTTTATCCATACTCCGTATGTGATGAGAAAGTAAAAACGGTTGCAGCATTCCACGATGATGAAACTTCATTCTTTCGGTTTTCTTTTACAAGATTTTTAATTAGTTGGAAATTTCTAAATGGGACGTACTTTCTCTATGAGGGAACAATGTTGAAGACACGAGTTTGCAACGTAAAAAACGTTAATTTCATATCTTCGTATGACACCAAAAAAAAGAATATGCGAATAAAATTTCAATCGCCTCATTAATTTTATGTAATATCAATACGATAATCGAATATATTTGTTCATGAATTATAAGGATTAAATCGACTACCATATTTTTCAAATGTGGTGAGTTTAAAATCACCAAAATAAAAATGTAAATATCGTCTATATATATTTTCTATATTTTCAACATATATTTGTCATATATTTTCGCAAAGGTATATGGCGAATATATGCAAAATATACAACTTTTTGCGATACACATATCTTACGTACATATTTTTTCATGTGGGAATTAATGCGTCTTTGATGCCAGCCACTTAAAAATAATAGAACATATAATACTAACAAATTTTGGCATAAAGCATTTTGCAGTACGGTTCGACGTCGTTACGGAAAATAACACCGAGCGGTTGTCTTAATAACACGAAGCCAAATGAGTACTTTCCTGCACGAGCACGAGCAATTCGATCTCCGAGCAAGCGGTACAATGAGTTGTTGCAAAGACGATGAAAGCTTCTCGCTAGTTGCTAATTTTCACGACACCTTCTCAGCAACGTTGAAATTTAGTCGAGGCAATTCGGGCTTCCGCGGTATCGCGAGACGCGTCGCATCGGGTAGAACCTACTTCTAGTAAAAAGCGAGAAAATCGAGGTTGTGAGGTTGCCCGTGGTGCAAAACCACCCTGTATACCTACATAGCTGCATACCTCCACCGTCAGTGACCTCGACGAGCGAACCAACCCCCAAGCACGAAACTCCTTCAAGCTCGCTGCTGCTATGCTCCAACCAACCAAGAGAAACTTTAATTAGCTTCTAAATCTTCACCACTGATTATAATTTCTTTTTTTTTCTCTCATCTACTACGCGGCCTCTTCACTGGCTTCACTGACACCATACCGTCAGCTGTAGAAGTTCGATGGATAGAACGCAGTTGGTTCACTGAATCGACCTGATTACTGCTTTGACAGATAGTCACAATTATATAGATAGTGCTGATATCTTCATCATGTAATTCTCTCCAAACGTCGTACTTGATCTCAATCTCAGTATGACTAGTATTACCTGAACCCATTTCTCCCTTCAGAAGTTCTAAAGCTGTACAGAATTTGTAAAATTGCACAAGAATTGAGAGCTAGGAATGGGATTCCAAGCAACAGGGACTGGATCCCGAAGAATAGAGGCCGGATTCCAAAGAATCGAGACCGGATTCGGAAAATGGGAGAATTTCGAAGGATAGTGATGGGGTCCCGAGGGATAGGGCGTGGTCTCGAAGGATAGGGTTAGGGTTCCAAGGGATAAGTTTGGGTTCGCGAGGGATAGGAACCGGATCTCGGGGATAGAGACAGCATCCCGAAGGATAGGGATGGAGTCCCGAGGGATAAGGACGGGACCCCGAGAGATAAGAACGGGATCCTGAGGGATAATGACGAGATCCCGAGGGATAGGTTTGGGGTCCCGAGGAAAAAGGACGGAATCCCGAGGGATAGGGACGGGGTTCCGAGGGATAGGGACGGGATTCCGACCTGTGCAGAAATATAGTTGGGGCTCCAACTTAGCCCTATCTAGTTTGCCCCAGTTCTATTAGGGGCCCTACTAGGCTAGTCACGCTTGAAGTACGAAGCCTTTACAGGCTCAATATGGGCGACCCTAGTGAGGGTTCCACATTTAAGCCTGATTAGGCCCCGAAGTTTGTCGTGGCCGCCTCTGTTGAGCCTAGTAGGGTTCTAGAGTAGATTCCCTATTCTGGATGCCACGTTTATACCTAAAGAGGCCCCTTATTTAATTGCGGCTGCCCGAACTAATTTCTGCACGAGAAGGGATAGAGATGGGGTACGAGGAATATGGGTTTTCTCGAGTATTTAATTGCCAAGTAATTAATGTATTCTCCTGAGAGACATTGTCATAGCAATCGTTGCCATTCAAAACATTTCCATCAAATTGAATAGTTTAAAATATATACGTCCCCTTAAATCAATGTTTCTGTAGGAAAACGTTTATTCGTCATTGTCCTCTTACTCTTGGCACCAAAGCATTGCTCCATAATACAATGATGGTGCTGCACCAGTGGATTTCTCTGTACGTACACTAACAGATAACGAGGAAGTATGAGCAGCAGTCAAGACACTAGAATTTCCCTCAGCTGATTGTTCTCGTCTACGATGTTGAGATCAGCGGATGTCGAAACAAACTAACGTAGAAATACAGAGCTCCGTTGCTCTGATTACGCCCTCCGGTGCATTCGGCGCGGGGAGATATGCCGCACCTTGGAAGATGCTCAGCCTCTCTGCACTGGGATTGTGTCGCGCTCGTATCGTTTATAGTATAAATTCAAGCTCATAAAGCGCATGACTAGAGTACCTCACTCTCATCGTTACCGTTATCGTCTTAGCATTAACGCAGCGACAGATGTTCTCGTGTTACCTTTCTCATCGCACTAACCGTGTTCTCTTCGATGGATTTTCTCTACTTGATGGAAAATTGAATTTTAGTCCTGGGAAAACCAAGATTCGCATCACCTGAAAAAATTCCGGAGTTTCGATACACGTATAGAGACGAATTTTGATCGTAAAATACTGAATCTCGTTATCATCCCCTTGTAGGATGATACGATCAGTTTTCTACAAACAAAAAAATGAAATTAATTCATAGGATTAGGATTAGGTTGGAGCTTTCTGGGAAGAAAGATCGTGGGTTAAAAGCCCAGTTAAACCTCTCTCTTCATTCTTTTCACTTTGAATGACGAAATACGTGTGTGAGACAGGAGGAAGCTTAATCGAACAAAAAATAATGTAGTTTTTTTTATAAGAAGAATCCTACTGACTAAAGATAATACGTGAATGTCAAAAGCTTTAATAGTATGCATATACTATATATGTAAATATGCGACATTCCATGCCAAATCAACGTGGGAGTGATTGATGAATATTTATTTTCCTTCGAAAATTAATTTGCATCGTCTAAGTTTTTTTTTTATTGCTAAGTCAATTAAAAGAAAATTCTCAGTAATGAGTTTGTATAACTCTTTACCTTTGTTTGAGCGCCACACCGGAGTCGCGATGTCTAACAATTATTACATTATGAACAAAGTGAACTTTGCCGCTGGGAACGACATTAATATAATATCATAAAGTAGTTTCCAACATCGTGTTAAAATTAATACCCGCTCTTTTTTCATTGATAATTATAATTTTAATGCATACTTGATTCATAATGATTCATAAAATATACAGCCTAACTATATTTACAATTATTAATTATGCAATTACATGATTTATATGCACAAAATATTGTTTGCCTCAACTATTTCACTTCAAATTCGATTTCCTTTGCTTTATCGTGATATTTCCATAATCGGTGACGCCTTTTTTGTGACAGACAAATATATTGTTGGACGAACGCTCGACGCTTTCATTTTACTGTACAATTTCAGATTTTAGTACGATATTTTTAAAAAAATGGGACCTGAGAAATTTTTAGAAAGCTTGCGTAAGGGATTGTTTTCCGATGTCTCACGAAACAAAGAAAGTAAAAAAAAAGGGAGGGTCATAAACCGATCTATGTTGCCTGTCATGCATCCATGATCATCACTTTATGTACATATGTGTATATAAACACTGTTCATAGGTACTTTGCGTAAGTACAGGAGAACCTGAAAAATCTATAGAGTTGTCGAATAACGTACCCTTCTACCGGAAAAAGAACAGAAAGATAAGACGAAAGGGGAGAGAATGCTCTCGCAAGAAGCCTCGTAAAGAATCGTCTGTTTCCCGAGACAGCTCTTTTATCCTTATAAAAGGACCTTAGGGGTTGAAGAGCCTCTGTACAACGAGAAAAAACGTAGGACAGGAGCTCAACCTATGGATAAATTTCGACGTCCTCCAACGAACCTTCCATGGAAAAGATAAAGGGAGGAAATATAAGAGCATCGAATATATATATAGGCTGCTAAAGTTTATATATGATACGCACATATATGATTACATAGAGGAAAAGAAGAAGCTGGAGAGATACTAAGGCTGAGCATGATCGAATCCCAAGAGGTAGTGGAATGCAGAGGAATACGTAAGGACGATATCAAGTCTAGATTGGGATTCGACGGAGAACTTCTTCGATGCCACTCGTGTTTCATGAATCATAATTATCGAACTGGCCTCATCGGTAGAAAATACAGGAGCACGTATAATAATGTTATATTCTAGCAATCTTTGCGTTTGAGAAATAAGAATGAGAAATGTCTCGGAGAATTATTATTTTTTCAAGAGTGGTTTGGTTACTATTGAACATAAATTAAAATAGAATTAAAAGAGATTTTAATTTTTTTTTAATAAAATAAAATTTATTTTTTTTTTTTATTTATTTATTTTTATTTAATAAAATAAAAATTGATCAGCATAAAATTAAATGATGAAAACCTTGTATGAAAGTTAAGAAAAATATTTAAAAATCGTAAAGAAACTATCAGCGGCCAGAAATTTTTTGCAGCTTTTTTTAATAACAAGTTTCATAATGTTCCAAGTGTGTGTTAATATAAAATTCAATATTTGGGAAAATTCGAACGCCTCTGTTAATTTTCACCATATTCAGAACCAAATTTCTATGCTTAAACGTTATGAGTTAATTGTTAGCCCAGCTTGATTAATATTTTGAAAGTAAAAGCAAACCGCTTTTCACAAACAATCAACATTATACCTAAACCAGGTATAATGTTGATTGTTGTAAAATCCAAACCACTTTACACAAAATTGAATATCTGCTACCACTTAATATTTATGGGAATTAAATTACTTGTGGTAATTAAAAATAATATGTGATAACTTTATGTAGGAGATTTTGCAATTAAATACCTTGACTTTGGCGTTTTTAAAAATGCTCTAAATTTGTATGGCTATATATTATAAATTATTATAAAAATGGTCACATATAAAGGAAAACACAGGAAGTCCTTCCTTATTATCTTTTCATGAAGATAATAACGCCGCAAGCTATTTAAGTACCCGAATATTAAAATCACAAACAAAAAGAAACGTCTAACGATAACAAAGCTGTTTCTAATGCGTAAGCACAATTATGCTTATAGCCAAGAATTTAAAAAAAAATCATACAATTAATTACACCACACATAGCGATAAAAGTGATGGACCCGGAAATTACGAAAGTGAATAAGCCGTTCATACTCGTAGCATGACCCAGAAATATTGCTTCGCGTTACAGAGTCTCACCGAGTTATTCCGGCAATTTTTATATACGCAAAAAAAAGCATCGTCAAAGATAATGGACAATATGGGCTGCTGCGGGGACAAGAGCGAACGCGAGAGAGAATCAGGATGAAAAAAAAAGAAAAGAAAACGAAAAAATGATAGTGAGGTCCAGGTAGGGCGAAAGGCGTTAAAAGATAACGAATTGCCCGTAGAACCGGGGACGTCGTGTAGCCACGAGAGATTTTGATAAAAATTTATAACGTACCGAGATATATTTATTATCTCCAGACACGACGTTCGCTCGTTTTGCGGCACACCAAAGTTGTGTGCGTAAGTGTTAGTGTGATGTTGAAACTCACACCCTCAGCGCTTTGCCCTTTTTCCTTTCTAACTATTTTTCCTTCTATCCCTTTCTCTTGGTGGCGTAAACCTTTTCCATGTAGCACACAGCAAGCCGCACGTAGCCCGGGAAAAATCCAATGAGGGCATGACGCGTGGCGGCTATATGTTATGGTAACGGTCCTCGGGACTCTCGCTTACAGCGGAGCTTGCTGCTCGCGGCGTTACCACATTGTTTTCCAGCGACGAGCGGTAAACTCCGCTATCCACGTGTACTTATCGCCTCACCCTTTCTTGTCCGCAGCTACGAAAACGGTCGGAATATTCTTTTCGCGCTGGTCACGTCCGATTGTTTCAGCCGAGGCGCACAGCCACACTCTTGGTTATTCGGTGCACAACATTTGTTTTGTCTGTAGGTATCATGTGCTTCGCAAAGAAACTGTACATCGTTACCAAGCAAACAAAATGTGAGACCAACTTTTCGATGTTTGTACAGGTTCGATTATTTTATACAGCATTAAAAATCCAAAGTGACGAATAAAATTGGTGTTGATTTTAGAGCAGTGTTAGTCCATTTAGTGTTAATAATCATTTTCGTTGTGTTAAATATACAAAAACGATTGTGTAAAAATTATTTGGCTCCTACCCAAAAATTCCTATTTCTTTCTAAAAAATCGTTGAGTGTTTAGATATCTCGTAAATATAGAAATAATCATAGAACATTGTTGTTGTTAGATTGAACATGGCCGGAGATGTAACCGGAACAAAATTTGTGCTTGGCGAGGTTATTTGGAAATTTCTTGGTCGAGCAGCGAAAAAGGGTTATAAAATTACTTTTGTAAAAATCAATGCAAATAGATTCGAAATGATCGTTGTCTGTAATAAAATAGGGTAGAAGTACCGGTTGTGGCCACTTTAAGAATTTTCTCATTTTCAAGTACTTATGATTGGGACCAAATATCATAAAACTGTTTTGGACCTATACTTTTCATATCTGAGAAGAATATAATTTCAGATTTCTAGCATTAAAATCTTCATATGTATCGAGAAAATACTGGAAAATAGAAAAAAGTAGGAGCATAGCCATTTCATCAGTTCTGGCCACCTATGCACCGGTTTTGGCCATGCTTAAAATTAGAATAACTCAGTATTTATTGCACTTCAAACATTTTTTAAGGTGTGTTTAATAAATCAAAATCGTATTCTCATCAAAGCATCCAATTCCTCTACACGAAAATGTCTTTAAAGCACAGATGCCATCTGTGAACCTAAGTAACCTTTTTTGACATTCGTCTCCTTCGTTTTACACTTTTTCGTAGCAGCTTTCTTTGTCACAAATAGTCATACATTGTATTAATTTTTTACTCTTTACACTTTTATTTTTACTTTTACCAGAGTTCTTTCCGAAAGTAGATTTTCGCATTGAATAATGATGGGAAACTTCAACATGAAAGGTGTTCCACCGCTTTACCTTCTTTTTTTCTATACATTTCTAAGGATATATTTTTCTTAGCGTTTTTTCGTTTTTTTTTTGTTTTTTCTTTACGAATTTATGAATTGATTGTGTAATAATTAACGAAAAATTAATGATTATATTATCGCGGCCATATCCGGGGCAACATGCTTATTCCATGTACCAGTTGTGGCCATCGTATTTTTTATAAATGTATAGCTTTATTTCAAACTTTTAGTACATCAACATTTGCAGTGATGACTCTTAAGATTGATATGTGCAAAGCTGCATACCATTCGCCAACTATAGAATCCGAATATGTATCTAGAGCTTTCGTAAAATCTTGTCGAATTCCGTAAGGAGTTGGCAATTTGATGAATCAGCTGATGATACTTTAATTACTGACACAGTACTTTTTGTAATGGAGACGAACGGACGTCAAAATGACGATAAATGTTCCCAAAATACACAACGTTATGAAAAATTATGATTAAATACAGGTACAGAATTAAAATAGCCACGAAAAACGTATTTACGTGTAGGGGTGGCCACAACCGGTACAGTGGCCACAAACGGGACTTCTACCCTATGCAATTTAAGATAGACAGTGGAGAATCGATATCTTGAAAAGTCGTTTTTGACTTCACAGAAATATGCAATTCAAATTTTTTTTAATCTTCCTGCCTCGTGGGTTATGTATTGTTTTCTATTTTTTTTTAAATAAACCTTTCATAACATTTCTATGACTTCGTCAAATTTAATTCTGTACACCACGATAGTCGTGCCGTCCACTATTTCACATGCTTGCTGAATTTTTTCTAAGTCCTTTAAGCCCTTTTCATGTTATAAGAGTTGTAAATATTAACCAGCCTAAGCTGTAACTTCATTTGTGATAATATTTCCAGTTGTATAGCTAGAAATTTGTACTCTTTAACGTAATTACCAACTTTTCGCATTAAAAAAAAAGCATGCTAAATAAAAAGGAGAAAAAATGAATTTAAATTCAATTAAAATCATAGCAATAAAACGGTATAAACTGATGGAAAAGCATGTGAAATTTCAGTCCAGTAGCACAATCCGCATTTATAAAACATACATTTTTTACCACACAATTTTCATTATAGTCTAATTAAAATATCGATTTTTTAACGCACACAATGCTTCCTCTTTTATTAAGCAAAAATCCTACATTTATGTTAACTTTGTAATTCCTCCATTATGTACAAAGTATTAACCCAATTTCCAAAACTAAAAGACTTATCAAACCGCCATTAATTCCATCCCAGGTCCAGTAAAATGGCTTTTCGTATTTGTCGAGGTGCGATTTTCCGCGGCACGCGCCGTTACCACGTTGAAAAATAAAATTTGTCGACTTTGCGTTATCGCCTCGAGTCCCGTGCAACCCGTGCAATCGCCTCTCTGTCCTTGTTGTGTTACAGCCTGTACTTCTTTGTCCCTGTATCTCGCCCTGTACACTCAACAAACCATCATGTGTGTTTCAAACACCAAGTGTGTGTGTGTGAGATGTTGGTATCGTGTATATATGGGGTATTCCTAGCCAACTGAGTAAACGTTCAACTTTTACCCCTTCCAGTTCGCTCCATAAATTTTTATTCTATTCTATATGCTCGTAAAACCACTCTTAATTTTTTAAAGATTTTTTTTACTTAATCTTTTTTTTAATGAATTTTTGTAATAAAAACGGTGCGCCCCAATTTAGAAATTAACAATTGTTCTCAAAAATCTTGTTTTAGATATAAAAATTTTTGAGCTATGACCCAGAGGGGGCAGACGTTTGCGGCGATTTTTTTAAACATTTTTTTTTCGAAAAAAAAGCCCAAAAAAATTATTTTGGAAGTTGGCTGGAGCTTTTTGTATTAAATAATGAAATGTTGGTTTACGGTTGAATAAGACAACGATGGTTGACTTTTGGTTGATTTTTCAGAACCGACCACAAACTAATAGTCTCATATAATCACCAATGGTTGGCATTGAAAAATGAACCCAAAGCCTCTGCTCAGGGTTGGAATTATGATTATTTTGTCTTATTCAACCGTAAACCAACATTTCATCATGGCCAAGAATAGTGGTTTGATGGTTGGATTTAAGAAATTTTCAAACCAAGATTTAGAAATATTTCACTTCATTTTCCATTCCAACAACTCATTATTTAATACATGACTTTTTTTATATCGATATAAAAATCTTCAGCAAAATTCTAAAATAATCTTGCATAATGTATAAAATGTTTACGCAACGACCAACCATGAACTGCCATCTTGTTTCATTTCTTTTAATTTTTAACGACTTATTTTTTTTCGAAAAAATGAATTAAAAAATCGACGCAAACGTTTGCGCACTCTGGGGCATAGCTAAAAAATTTTCACATCTAGTATCTTTGAGGACAACTTTAAATTTTTTAATTGAGGTGCAAAATAAACAAGAAATTCATGAAAAAAAAAGTATTGGTAAAAAATTTTTTTTTTTAATTAAAAGTGTTTTTTTCGACCATGTATAATAGTATAAAAAATTATGGGACGAATTGGAAGGCTTGAACGCTTACTGATTTGGCCAGGAATACCCCATATGTAGCTCCATGTAGTACAGGGCTTGTAGGGTATACTTCGTTGGGTAGAGCGGAAGGTGTACGCTCGCCAGGACAGGAGGCGAGCTTGCTGGGCGCAAGCAACCCCTGCAAAGCGCCTCGCTCTACTGCGTCGCCCCAGGATCGATTTATTATCTCGATACGAGAGCGAGATGCATTTCGAATGTGTGTGCCATGTATATCTGTATGTATACGTATGGGTGGGTAAAGGTTTTTACGACCCACCTACCTGCATCCTGGTATTTATCATCACAGCGGAGATGGTTCGTACATCGTCTACAACGACGACGAAGGTGACGTACACATACGTGCATTCTGTATTCGTCGTAGTCGTGTAGTTTACTCGCAGCATATATGGACCATGAACGGGCATAAAGTCCTTTGAAACTTTAGCCATGGTTTTAGATGCAACAAAGTAAACGACAGAAAACAGTAGTTGCGTAAATTTTTAACACATTTATCTCTTCGATGACAGGTGAAAATAAATGATACGGTAGTTTACTCGAAGATTTTTTATTTGGTGATAGTTTATGGTATGATAAAAAGATTTTTTTACATCTTGACGCGTTGTAAAAATTTGATGCGAAGCAGATGTTTGAGCCATAGCTATTATTTTAAACCGATTTTACATGGAAATAGTTGGGCTCTTTTATTTTTTTAATTAGTTTATAAATAATAAATTAATCTATTAATTTTAATGTCGAATGTGCTACATTCGACGATTGATTAAATAGATAATGGGGATATATTTTCTTTTACATAAATTTCTTAAATCTGGAGAAACGTTACGAATAGAATTACAACGAAATTTTTTTTTCGTATTTAAAGAGTAAATGATTTGATAATAATTAGTATTTTACAATATCTAGCGGATTGGAAAATAAATGTCCCAGCATTAACCCCTTCGTTGGCGTTGACGCAATAGTGCGTCAATACGCAGCGAGGAGCTCGTTTCACCGAAGGGGTTAAATAAAACATGAGTAAATGGATATTCTTCATAGGTTCGTTGAAAAACGTCGTAAAGAAAAACAATGGATAATAGGTACTAGGTATTGTAAAAATAATGGATCATTATTTTCTGCATTACTTCAATTTTCCTGCTATTTTCCAAGAAAGTTTTATGAAAAACCTTTTTTGATGTTAATACACGGAAAGAAATGATGGGTTGTGGCAACTACGTTTTCGACTTGCTGTACACAATATCTAAAAAATTAGTTGCCTCAACCATATCGAATAGTATCCTTAACTATTCACGATTAGTTCTCGCGAGATTAGTTAGGTTAACTAATCCAATGGTTGGGACTACCACTCGAATAGTTCGGAGCACCATTCGAATCATTGGTATCTCCATTTGAGTTGTGTCAACTCATTTCTTGGTTATGGCAACTAATTTTTTTTGTCCGTGTACATTTCCGTCTAATTACGAGTGCATATCCTTAGAAAAATATATATTAAATTAATTACAAAACATATAAACGATTATAGAGAGTTTGGAAGTATATATTTAGTATAGTATATTATTTAGTCAGTACATTTAGTATATTCCTTATTCAGTTCCTCGACATAACTACTTTAGTCTCAATTTTCCTAGTCCTGCGTTTACAAAGTACCTACAGCAAACGTCATTATAATTGAATATGTAGAGGAAGGGAGTGAAGGGAAAGGGTTAGGTTTGCAGTCCAGGGGTGCTACGACCCTGCAGTAAGTAGCTGGAACTGCTATGAGGACAGGCCGTTTCTACTGCCGGTGCATGCTCCTGTATACGAATGACGTTAGCCTCTAAGCACGTGAATAAGGGTTAGTAGCAATGCTGCTGCAGAGAACACGACGGTTGAATGTCTGTACTTCACTACTTGGACCAACGTGGAATACTAGTGTAGTATAGACTGGTACTATTACAGTGTAGACCCCATAAAGTATCTCTCTTAAAGAGAATAAGCCTGAGAAAGCGAGGGACGTCAAACGTGTTTCACCAGCGAACGCGCTCGGAAGAATTAAGCTGGTAATTCAGGAAGGGACGTTCAAGTACTTTGATGTCAAGATTCTCCTCCCCATGCTCGTCTCCTTCCACCCCCCCTCACTCATTCCATTCTCCTTCCACCGGTGTCGGCTTCTCTCTGCATCAATCAAGTGTATTGTTGGTGATACTCTACCATCTTTCCTTCAGAATATTCCAACTCGAGTTAATGCTGCTTGTATATGCGTATTATAGCCCTAGGAAAGTGTAGTGTGCTCAGAAAAAAATAGACACTCGTACTAAAGTGGCAAAGAATTCATGAATCAGTTTATCTGTAATGTCGTTTATCATTAAATAACCTTAATCTTGTGTCTTAGCTATCGAATCGAACATCGATAGGAAACTAATTTAGTTCAAGATTGTCGTGACATTTTTTTCTTCATAATCATTCTTGAGTTTCTACAGTTTTCTCAAATAATTAAGTGATGTCATCATATAAAAAAAATGAAAGTACAAAGATTGTAAGGGTCTTCGAAATTTGTTTGACTAAGTATAAAACTTCAACAACAAAAAATTATCAAACGTTTCAAAATAATTTTCACGGTATCGTAATTGTCGGAAACCCCAAGTAACAGTGATCTCATCATTGCCAATAATCAATGGATGAAATCGATCGTTTTAATAGGCTCCAAGCGATAAAATTGATTGGTCCAATAAGCAGGTTGATTGGGAAAAAAAATTTGGTCAACCCAGTCAACTTAGTCGCTTGTTCTGTTCGTGTATGCTTTTCAACGATAATTATATACTTCAGAATCTCCTTGAGATTTTTTAAACTGCTGGTCCAGTATATCTGGAATTGTATTCTCATTTGTTTCGGGATGGATGGATAACGAAGCGCTGGAACAAGAATAAAGCGAAGACGAGAACAATAAGAGACGGCGGTTGTAGGGTTGTGATGTATATACGACGAGAGCAGTGTATGCACGCGATTGAGGTGGGGGGTTGGTTATTGGCGCGCGCCTTCAAAATCTCAGACTCGAACCACCTTTGGCTGCCGGGTGTTGCTGGTGGTAGTGATGCTGGCGGGCTGCGAACGCGTCCCCCTGCCGTATCGACCGTCCATGCAGCCGACGACGAGAAGACGCGACCACCATCCACCCTACCATCCTACGGGGTAGGTTCTCCTCGCCGCGGTGACGCGAGGGTGTCGACGCCTGCGCAACTCACAGCCGGAGCTCTCACCCGACGCCAGTTTGTCGGGAGTCGAAGCAACGGTAACATCGAATCCAGGACGCGCCTCGAAAGCGCTCATCGTGCCTCGCGGAGAGCGAGTTCCTCGGTTTCGGTAAAAAAGCTCATTAATTCAGACCCATCAAACATTGTGTTGTGCCAGCAAATATCAAAATAGTCCATAGATTCCGGTGGGTGATAATTAATCAGGATTTATACGAATCCAGTAACATTTCTGGACCAACGCCGGATGTTGCATACTCTCCTGAAGCTGACAACCAACTGACCAGTACACAGCGTGCGTGGTCTGGTCATAGTAAAAGCCTGTTTGAAAGAAAGAAAAATTCAACAAGAATTAACAAGAAGAGGCGAAAAGAAATCAGCTGGCAAGATAACAACATCATTTGGATTGAAAATGCTGTGTTAAATGTATCGTGGTTCGCCGGGTATATTAATTAATATAAAATCTTAAGGTCGAGCCACTCGACCGTGACAGTGAGGAGGATACTAATAGACGGGAAATTGATTACCCCACCAGCGTGGGGCTATATATATTTTATATTATAACCAGGGATGCTGCATCTACTCACCCACCTAAGTTGACACCCTGTGGAAGAGTGTAGCATGCTGTCGTTTATTTATAACTGCGTTGTGATGACTTCGGAGGACTGTGTCCAGAAACGGCATTGGAATGCAGTTGCAATCGGACACTCGAGTCATCTGAAAAGGATCGATGCACCAGCAGGAAACGTCAGTACCTGTGGTCGACTGTTTCCGTCCCTGTCAGCATGAAGAGTCGCTTGGAATTTCTTTTTCCATCCTTATCCATAGGAGATTCCTCGTTTACGGGAATATACACATAATTCTGACGTTCATCCGTCTGCGCCGCAGGCTGATATATATATATATCCTCAGGGTTTGTTCATCTCATGATCCTTCATCGCGACAACTGCGTGCTCTCTGACTCTCGTGGATTTATCAGTGTTATAGTGTCGGGTGAAGAAGATCGAATAGGTAACGCGATTGGACGCACCGTGAGTGACGTGTGACAGTGTGATACCTACTAGCACGACAGATTGACCGAGTGTATTAGTTCTGACCGTCGTTGAACCTTTTGGACCTTGGAACTTCAAGGTTTCTTGTATGTTCCTATAACTGCCGGATTGTCGAGTTTAAACCGACGATATTTTTTCATCTGTGAATTAATCGTACCATCATAATTGGGGATAAAAGGATAGATCATTTAGGTCTTTTAATTACTTTAGTAAATCCGTCTTGCGAGATTGCAGATGACATGAGGCCAATGGTAAAGCACCAAAGAATAGCATTAATTCTTGAGTTTTTATGTGCCGCCGTTTCATCCAACGTCTATCGTGAGATCAGCAGGAATGCGATCAGAGAGGAAATCGTCTTCGCGTAAAGGAGCCGGATGAGAGACCGGCTTAGAAAGGATTTCCGTAGGAAACGAGGCGAAGGTCCGCGGACGGACGAGCGGCTTGCCGCTGGACCATTGGGGATGTTATATAGCCGCTGAACCGCACGTCAACGAGGATCGAGAAGAAGATAACGTGTTCTCAGCTGCTCGGATAACGTACCTCTTTATATCGCAAATGGAAAGGAACTAGAGGGAGGATAAAGGAAGAAGAAAAAAACATCCCCTCGAGCACTTAATTATAACTCATAGCCAGACGTAGGACAAGAAGATAGAAGAAAACGGGTCAGGAGTGTTGAGCGAAGAGGCAATCAAGATCGCACAAATTACATTTTATTTCTCGTCGTTAGATTCCAATACCATTTACGTCTGAATCATACATTTATTCGGCGCCAACAGACGTCAATTAAAAATAAGAAAAACGAGATTATTATTCATAGCCTGCATACAACAATCCATGTCGTAGAGTCGACGATGTGAAATTGCGTCAAATATTTCAAATATCGATCGATGAGCTATGAGATAGGAAACGCATTATCGATCTTTGTGAACAATTGGTTCTTGATTCAGGCTGGATCTAGGAATTCAAGATTAAAGCTCTCAATAATAGATCTCCAAGGAGTAAGGAACTCGTGTTTGATCCTCAAGACTAGGCAGCCAGTTGACATTCGAGCTGGGGCTTTAATAAGATCCGACGAAAAAACTGTCTTTATCCATGAAAGACGTCGGAATCATCTCTTCGTGGCTTAAGCTATAATCATCGTTCGGTAAAAGGGTATAAAGAGACCAAAATGATAAAGATAGAGAGAGGGTCGATGGAGTGAGATGCTGGCGAAGACTCATCGAGCATAGACAGAGTATCTCCGTGGAGACCGTGCCCAACGGCGTTTTCAAAGTTCGGCTATTTGCCTTTCAAAACGCTGACTTGATAATGGGCCAGAAGCGTTAACTTTCGGCTACAATCTGTCAGTATATTTCTCTGTGTTCAGAGAGCAGCACTGTGGATAGGAAGAAGTTTGAGCAGAGAGTGAGTCCAGAGAGTGAGTTATACTGTGGAACGGAAGTAAGGGGAGAGTTACCTTCGCAAACACGTCAGCGTTGATCGACGAAGGTACACACACCGATCTCGGCTCGAGAAATGGTGAATAAAATGTGAATGTGAGGTGTAAAAGTGTCTATATGTACGTATGATTGACACAGTAGTATAATAATGTATAAATATACCCCGAAGGGCAGATAAACCGCAAAGAGGCCTGTCACAATATTGATTCCGTCAGACGAATGTCTCGTGGGAATAAGAAGTTTGAAGAAAACGTAGGGCCAAGCGGAATTGAAGAAACGGCGTCGTATCGAACAAACAGGACTACGTGATACGAAGAATTGGTTTGTTCCAATGGGACCTACAGAAAAGGATTCGTCGTACGGATGGGCGTGACCGTGGGAAATCGTGAAAAGCGAGAAAAACAGTACCAAGAAGAAGAGAGGGGAAATAAATTGGTGAAACGTGACGCTGGAAAATGATCGGGTTGCGGAAGACGAAAAGAACAAGGAGTTCAGGTACGACGACAAAGTCGGCAGAGCCAATAAGAAAGACGAGGACAACGAGAGCGACGTGTTTCGAGTGTAACTGCTGAGAAGATGCGCTCCTCGTATATTCAACGATTTAAGATGTCGATGGTACCGGCTGTAAACGGTATGCCATTGCCGTTTGTCCTGGCTCAGGTGGTGCTGGTGATTTTGGCGCTGGTCCCGATCGTGGCTAGTGGTGACCTCAATTCACGGACGGTTAAGACGAAGTACGGTGACCTAAAGGGCGTTATTGTTAAGCTCGAACGTAATCTTGGTGGTGTTGAAGTTTTTCGTGGTGTACCATATGCATCGCCACCCGTTGGCAGTTTACGGTTCATGCCACCGGTCAATGGTGCGCCCTGGCATGGCGTCAAAGTTGCCGATAAATTCGGACCTGTGTGCCCACAAAAATTACCGGACCTCAACAACGCTATGCCACCTGGCAGAATGGAGTACCTGAGGAGACTGCTACCTTTGCTTCGCAATCAGAGCGAGGATTGCCTCTACCTCAACATCTACGCTCCTGCACAAGGTATGTCTTTATGCGAATCCCTATATACCGGTTTGAATGAACATGTGCTTGCTACTCTTGTTCTCCAGAATACCGAACTGTGGAGAGGTAGATAGGAAGGAGAGAGATGCAGAAAGGTTATGCCTTTTCCACCGGCTCTATCTCACATGTAGAGTCGAATTAAGCTCGGCAGCGAGGCAGAGTCGAGCGGGCTTCGACATTCCGGGTCAACTATGTCCGACGGAACGTACTGGCTCCATCAACCCAGATTCGTGATATCTCGCTCTCGAGTAAGAGAGACGCTACGAACTTCTCATTCGCACTGGTACAGCCAACCCACACTCCCTATTCTCATCGTGGCCTACCGCACACATGAACTCGGTGGCGGCAAAATAATTGCACTGATCGAAACTCGTGATCGGCCGTTTGCTGCTCTCGCTCTGTCCCACTCTCTCACCCTGGAACAGAAACATATACTATGTGCATTTTCGATAGTGATACCGGTGTACTATCTACCTGGATTCATAGTCAATAGAATCTAGCCACAAATAAATAAGCCTTGATCGTCAGTTGCCATTAAGGTGGTTACTAGGGTAGCATAACGAGCGTCGTTCAAAGCTACCGCATTTTGCGCCAGGGGGTCACGTGAATTACACGTAACAGAGAGTAGGTATAAAGAGGAGTATAGTAAATGGAATCGTGCGGATGTAATTCGGTGAGGATTCCCTCTGGGAGCTTTTCCCAGCATACTATGGTTTTAATGCGAATAGGGACACTCAACGAAACAATGGTAAATAGAAATTCAGTATACACAATCGTATTAAGTGTAAAAGAATTTAGTCTGCTATTGTCATTATAACTTATCTATTTTTCTCAACAAACGAATGCATGAAAAGCATTATCCACGTCATATGCAGCTTATCTAAAGGACAATAAAAGTTCCTCAGCCTATATTCTACATGTATGCATGCATGCAGTTGTGGAAGAAGCTTTTTATATTCAAAATGGTTGAATTTGTTCACAAAGTAACCACTTATTTTCGTGCTGGAGGATTTGCTGCGGGATTTTCAGACTCGTATACCTTGCCCATCCAGTCCAACCAATTCCGGTGCTACCACTGGCAAGTGCTGAATTTCGTAAGCTGGTAGATGGTCGACTATCCAGGTCCATGGAACCGCCAAATCACTGGACTCGGATGCGCTAACTCTATCTGACTTTTTCCCCACTCCTCCTCTTTTCGAGTGTTCCAGTTCAGCATAATAACTCAGGCAGGCATCCAGGGGTACCTCGTGGACCCATTGTCGAGAAACGCAAACAAAGAATCCATGAAAACGCCCATTAATTTGGCGATTTGAATGGGGAAGTGTTATTTTATAGCCGGGCGTATTCGTTCGTCGGCTATAAATTGGAAACGTGACCAACGTGGAATACGCGTGCACATCTCTTTCTCTCTCTCTCGCCTTTCTCGGTACTCACTCTTCTTGCATTCTCGCGTTCATTCGTTTACTTCTTCGCTTTGCAGTCGGAACAACAGCACCCAGTATGTATACCTACAAACCTCCGGCACTTGCTACCTTTCTTTTCCGGTATTCTATCTTTACGTCTCCTTGAAACGTGAATGAACGCGGAGTCCAGTGAGCTTGAAAGGGAGTCGTACGTGCAGCTAAATTCAAGATATCTCCGTTTATAAATGGAATTCCAAAATTGCAACCAATACAAATACACGAAACATTTGTCTTCGTCATTGCATCCATCGAAGACCTAGAAAATACATAAAATGAACGAATTCATTTTATTTAAGATCACGTTTATCTCTTTTTTTTAAGAACATGTCATAGTACAGTCGGACTATAGGATATTCTAAAATTGCTGGCAGTACAAATGCAACATACATTTATTTCCATCATGTGCTTCTACTATTATTTGCAATATACATTAAATAAATATTTTAAGTTTATTTATTTGTTCAAGATCATGTGTATATTCGGATTATAAAAAACAGCGTATAACATACCAAAATTGCTACCAATATAAATGCACCAAACATTTAACCATATGGTGTCAATTGCAATACACCCCAAACGAATACATTTGAATTATTTATTAATTGAGGAGCATTGCGATTTTCAAATTATCATGACAGTGCATACTATGCTTATCATACATGTCATAATACATAATTGTAGAAAATTCCAAAGTGGCTACCGTTATGATGCACTTGCATTTAGTGCTGTAAAAACACATAAAATAAAGACGTATATTGAATTTATTTTTTAAGAACATTTTAATCGTTACGTTAGGAAAACAATGCATAACATACTTATATATCATACATATTGTAGTTAAGTAATAGGAAACTCCAAAATTGCTACCAATAAAATTGCGCTAAACATTTATCTTCATCATGTTCGTGTATTAAAAGCTTGGAACGCACATAAAATAAATTCATTATCTCTTTCATTTATTTACGATAATTTTTATTGTCGTCTTATAAAAAAACGGCGTAACATACTTATCATACATGTCATAGTACAGTGGAGTTATAGGAAATACACAATGTATAACAGGAACGAAAGAACGCTTGCAGTAAAAATTATTTTCCCACCGTACCGAGGAAAGTTTGACGGGCTTAACGTAATTTACGTTTTTTCTCTCTTCGGCTCTCCATCCCTCTTCATCCCTCTCCATAGTCAACCTTTTCCCTCTCATCCACCCCTCTCTATTCCCTGTGCACGATAAAACAAACTTCGTTACGGCTTGCTCGGAGCCTCGTAACAACAAGTAGGAACTTTACGAGATCGCGAGTGAGTGGGAGAGGGAACGCAGGAGGAGAAGAAGGGGATAGCGACGACTGAACAGGAATCGCAAGGGAGCTGATGTAGTAGAGTAAGAGAGAAAGTAGGGAGCAAGAAAGAGAAGAAGAAAAAAAAAGAAAGGGAAGGAGTATGCGGATTGCGTATTCGTGGCAATTCCTGGATCAGGGAAAAGAAATTGCATTTAAATGGGGCATGCTAATCCGCGGGTATATAAGAGGCATAAAATTCTTTCGGGGCTCTCTTCCTATCTACCTATATCTTGCTTTTTCTTTCGCGATGGGATACTACGCGATTATCTTATGCAAACACGGAAAGATTCTATTCGCCTTCGTATCTCCTTCGCTATCCCAGTCTTTTTTCTTTTTTTTTTTCTTTCACTTTTTCTTTGTTCATTTCTGATTTGCGTGTTTCATGACAGCTCATCATAGCTCGTGATACTTGCCTATGTTTTGTAGACTTTCATTTGCAAATGCATTTTTGTTCCGTAACGGTTTTGATACAAGAGAATTTAAGGTCGCAGTCTGTGTCGATAGATTTTTTTTTTTAGCAATCCGTAATCTTGCTGCTATGGGAAATAGGTGCACACTGAAACCGGTCACACTTCCGGTAGTTACGAGTCTAAATATAGCTAGTAGGCCAGTGGCAGAAGCAGCAGCTAGACGCTCACGTGACAAAACGTGCGGTGCCTGTGAGCTCACGACACAAGCCTTGGCACCCAGGAGTTAATTATTAAATTTAATTAAAGTACCATCGTCGCTCTCGTCGCGTCGCGCTAACCACGCCTTGTTACAGCACCTGAACCGCACTGCTTCTGCCATATACCTATGCTAAGATAGCAATAGTTTAGTACTAGCATTTACACTCTTAATTATACTGAAAGTATTTTTTCCGTACCTTTAGAATTTCGTCGCTGCCTCAGTAAATATTTTTCGCTTTATGTCACCCAGTTGATACGACTATTTTGTTAACTATCACTATTTTGCTTCCTCATAGAGGAAGCTTTCTTTTCGTGAAATTTTTTTTTTTTCGAGATTTTCATGTCAGTACACTCAGAATACTCCAAAACGTCGAGAAAATTGATTTAGAAACAATGTCTGTATGTGTGTGTATGTGTGTGTGTATGTTACACACTCAAAAAATGTAAACATTTATAACTCGGGAACGCCTCGAGATATAGAGCTGAAATTGACACCATAGGTAGAGGGGTCAATCCTCATCGTACATACCAATTTTTGTAAAAATCCCCATGATCATTAAATTTTTACGTGATTTTGAATTTTTTCAAAAATGTCTGTTAACGCGATAACTCTTTTAATTTTCGAGATATTAAGCTTAAAATTGGTATGTATGTGAGCTTTCATACACCGGTGATCCCTATTAAATTTGGTTTAGATCGGTTGAAACGTTAAAATTTTATGAGATTTTGATTTTTTTAATTTTTTAATTTTTTTCTGCGATGCGAATATTGGTATCAAGTATCGAGCTGGGAGTTAAATGAGTGCTAAATTCATGACTAACAGAAAAATACATCAGATATAGCCCAAAAATGTTGAATGATAGCATATTTTCATAGCGATGTTGTACAGTCTATATTGCAAAAAGTAGCGATTTATGTCGTATAAACTAGCCATATCCTTGTTTCCCAATGAAATTTCGGAAAACACCGATTTCTATCGTGTTCTACAAAAAAAACAGAGAAGACAGAGTATTCGAGGGAGTTTCCGGATCGTTCGTCCTTATTATATTTTCACAAAGCGAGAGTGTGCGTTTATTTATATTTATTTAAATCAAGGATGGAAAGCAGAACCTTGCACATTACTTCCTCATTACATTTCGCTTTTTACAAAGCTTCCTCTATGAGGAAGCAATGTGCAAGGTTCTGCTTTGCATCCTTGTTTTATTTAGTTTTACATAAACGGCATTTTACATCAATTTTGTCTCTACAATTTTTCAACAACTTTTTCTACTCCTCCAAGTATTGTTTGACAATTTTTCTGTAGGGTCTGAGCGAGGGAAAAAATGAAAAAAAAGTAATTCTTAACATTTACGATTTTATTATGACAGAAAGTAATAGCGAGTACTTTTCTTCATCAGACTCTGGCTGAAGCAATATTAGACTATGCCGTGTATTCAACGAGAAATCACAATTTAAAATGTACATATACGAATACTTTGAATAGACGTTGTGACACGATTCATAAATTTAAGGACATATTTTAACGCTTCTATATTTAAGAGTGACATGACAGTGATTCGAAGAAGTTGGACATTGCTTCACTTTAGCGCATTAATTTCGACGATAATTCATATGTTATAATATTGGCGCGGTACCCTGTGCTATATTTAAGAGATCTTTCCAGTGTGACGGCCCAAAAAATAGTCTATTTTCACGATTTTTTTTCGGACGGTTACTATACGCCGATCAATCTGAAATTTTTATGACATATTAAGGTAATCATGAATGATAGAAAATGATTTTTTATAAGACAATTTTTATTATTCAAATATTTTTTTTTAATTGTTGAAAATAATGTTGATAAAAAAGATAGCCTCATGGTGGACATCCTAGGGGTCGCAAATTTGATCCAAAAAAACCCAAAGGATTATTAATTAGTATGCGATTGGCTATCGCGCTATGGAGGCTTTTTTTAATCGAAATTGACAAAATGGCGGAGGTTTGAACAAAAAGTACCGATTTTAGCCGTTTTTCTTAAAAAAAAAATGGGAAGATTTAAAAAAAAAAGCTTCCATAGCACGATAGAGAATAGCGTGAAGAATGTTCTCCTAAAAATGAAAACGATAGAGGGTAGCGTGAAGAATGTTCTCCTAAAATTTGAAAATGTTCGCTTGAAAACTGTTCCCTGGAGAAGGTCCACCGTTTTGAAAAATATCGTTTACAGTTTCGAGTGTAGAAATTTTATATACCTAAATTGTGTACTTACGGCTAATCGGCGATGCCAGGTCCATAAAGTATGCCAGCGAAGTATTTCGAATTTCGCTTTAAAAATTTAATGAGGATGTTTTTGACCGTATACTAATGGATAAGACGAAAAAAAATCAATTTTTTTTTCACCCTGGAAAGATCTCTTAAGCATATGATATGGAGGTCATTGATCAGAGCTTGAGCTTATTTTTTTGGCCTGTCTCAAATAATTCCGATTTGAAAAAGAACGTTGCAAAATGTTGTGTCCAGAAAAATGTATGGTTAATTCTAATATACACATATTTCCCTGAGAGGACAACAATATTTTCATTATTGGCGCAACAATAAATAATGTAACGAAAAACTAAATTATGGTACAAATAACTATTTGTATAGTAGAACTCATTATGTTAAATATGTTGTCCCATGAATATTTCTTAGTGTGTCTTTATGGATAACTGTCCAGATAATTACTTTGCAACTTTTTTCCTAGTAATGTCACATTGTATTCCGATCATACTCAGTATCAAATGTTTAGTTATTTTGTTTGATCAAATTGCAAAACGCCCGATCATTTATTCAAGACCGTGGTGAATTGTTGAACTTTCAAATAAAAATTGTTAAAATTGCAGGAGTTACTGGTAAATAGATTTTCTTTCCTACATCCACAATTCGTTGACATCCTATTTCAACACATTCTCGTTTCGAAGTGTACTAAACCACAGTACCGTGCATAAGATTTCCAAGCTAGATAGCATAATAAAAACACGTAGTGGAATACGGAAAAGTTCTGCACATTTTTCTCTATTTCTATAGCTATAAGACCATCCTCTTTCTATGTCTTGTATCGAATCGAAATCGCGGCTTTTCTCATACCACTTCCTAACACCATGCCTCTAGGCCCAGAACAGCACGGATTTGGAGCTCATCCACCTCGGGCTATCGGTTTCGCGGCCTCTTTCGAGATGAGAGGCAATGTGCATTCCCAAAAGCCAGTGGCAACGAGTGAGGGAAGAGGCAAAGGAGATTCGGAGGTGAGAGGGAGGATACGGAATCGCTTCGAATGGAAAGCAGGCAGAATGCGAACCGCTCGGAAACCGGACAGGACTTTTCAATTCAGCAAGGGTTGCACACAGGGGTTGCATTCTCCTCGGTCCCTCCCCTTTTTCTCCCTCTTTCTCTTTCCCCTTTCACACTCTGACACGGACAAGTGGATCTGGCCCGGCAAAATCCCGATCCAGAACTCGTTCAAATGCCTACGTGTATTATGCAAGTATATATACAGTTGCGGCGTTCTGGTTTCACCCATAAACGTGCAAAGCTCACGACTGGCCAATGCAAAGGAATCTAAATTCCTTCACCTATAACAACGACTTGCGCAGGCGTTGGAATGTAACGCGAGATATTTGGCCAAGGCCGGTTTGTACAAACCTCGAAAGACCATCTACCGGTGGTCCATGGAAAATTCCCACTCGGGTATACGACAATCGAATACATAGATTCATAGCGAATAACTGTGGTCAGTGAACAATGTGTATAGTGAGCTGGACCAGAACACCGGGTGCGAGAACAATTGAAAAATATGCATTAAACATGTGGACAGAATGGAGAGACAGGAAGAAATGTATGATTTGCAGAAAGACCAGACGTTATCTCTGTGGATGTAGTAATCGTAGAAGTGGTAGTAGTAGAAGTAGATGTAGAAGTAGAAGTGGAAGAAGAAGAAGTAGCAGTAGCAGTAGTAGCAGAAGTGTAGTAGTATATGTACAGTGTAACCCTCTGGTGCGCCAGAGGCAGTAGTCTACCCAGAAACCTCTCTCTAACCAACTCTCTCCTGCTTGCTTTGGTCTCTATGTATTCCCCAGTCTCTATTTCCGTCTTCCTCGCGAGGGTCACCAGGGACGTGCGTAGCTTCACGTATAGAGCGTTAAATTCTATCAAGAAGTTTAACTGGTCGAATCTCGAGGTACGTACTTCTCCGTATGTATTAGAAACCATAGCATACCCGACGATCCTCTGCGATCTCCCCGTAGAGACTTGATGTACCTAACTGTAGGAAACTCTTGTGTACCGATGTTTATCGAATTATATTAAGGATTTAGTTTTCTGCTAAAGATTTGTATATGTAGAGAAGAGCAGAGCTGCGCTAACTAATGTTTGGGAGCGAACAGACTGACTTTTGAATAATTGGTCAGTGATGACATTATGAATATATACTCTTGTATATATCTTGTATAATCTTGTTACGTACGGTAAATTAGAGGGATGGAATCGTCAAATTCATCGGTTTTGTGCATGATTTATATGAGAATTCTACACTTTTATACAATCGCAGTCTGAACTACCTCATGATTATCGCCTCATGGAAGAAATGGAAGCAACAGGAATGTGATAAAACATTCCTATTGCAGGGGGTAGCAGCCCAACAACTAAAAGACGAGAGACCAAGTCAGATTTTTTTTATTCTACTTGTGTTTTTCCTTTAAGATATCGAATTACTGAGTTCACTATCGTTCTCAAGTGGCATATTGTAACACAGAAAATACCGGTTACAAGCTTTTTTACCATGATTTTAAAAAAAGTGACTTCTTTCCGTTTCTGAATCCAGAATTCACAGATCCGACTTCCGGTCGGAAAATCCAACCTAAATTTTTTTTCTTCAAGTTATCAAATTTTGACCTTCACTATCGTTCTCAAGTCGAATATTCTACCCCAGAACATAGCGGTTGCACGAATTTTTACCATGATTTTAAACAAAGGATGCAAAGTAGAACCTTGCACATTGCTTCCTCATTATTTTTCGCTTTTTACAAAGCTCCCTCCATGAGGACGTATATTATTCATATTTGGCTTCCTCATAGAAGAAGCTTTGTAAAAAGCGAAAAATAATGAGGAAGCATTGTGCAAGGTTCTACTTTGCATCATTTTTCTTGTTACGTACGTCAAACAGAGAGATCAAATTCTCAAATTCTTCAGTTTTCTGCGTATTTTGTATGAGAATTCCACACTTTTATACAACCGCATTCTGAACTACCTCATGATTATCTCCCCATGGAAGAAATGGAAGCAACAGGAATGAGATAAAACACTGTATGTAAATATAACCAAGCCTATGATGCAGCGTTCCAAAAACTAAAAGACGTGGGGCCAAGTCACCATTTTTTTTATTCCACTCGTGAACATTCACCTCTCTCTGTAGAACGTGCTACTTTCCTTTATTTATCTACGTCAGTGCAGATGCTGCAGAGAAAAGATAGGAATGATGGTTGAGAAGTGCTGCAATGTCACAGTCAGCCACTGTGTAGATGCACAGTCGGGAGACATTTGTCTCTCGCTCTGCATATTGAAGAATTCTATGCATCCGTTAGTGACTGTACGTGAAGCCGCTCACGTGGATGCTGGATATGTCGCGAAGCGGGATAGCAACAGAAACAGTGGAATTTCTGCCACCAGTGGTTAAGGTCCCCGTATGTACAGACAGTGGAGTTCAGCCTCGAGAGCTAGTGAGGCAGTATTCTCCATGCAGTAGAATAACTCTCAGAATGGTAAGTTAGATTGTATGTTCTAAGCAAACATACATTCTTGTATTTTCATTTACTACGTTATTTTATTGTTTCCGCTGGAATTCGAAAAATAACTTTGCACACATCCTTTCAGAAATATATTCCGGATATAAAGTTCAACCAATGAAATAAAAATTCACAATATGTTCGTAATATCATGCGATTCCGCAAATCTTGATTCAAAAATAGTTCTATCTGTACTTCGTTTTAAATTATGCAATGTAAACTTAATCACATTAAACTCTCATTAAATAAATCTTTCACTGGAGTCGTGTTAAGCAGATTAGCTACCTTAAAGCAGAGCACTTTTACCAATACTCGTTCGAAAACCAGCATTGAGCAAGTTAAAAACATTTCTACTTGATAGCAAACAAAAGTAGAAGTATTAGGTGGAAAGGGACAAAAAAAAGGAGTTTCAAAGTTATTTGCTCGATATTTTGGAAACTTTGCTTGCCAGTGCTTCATTGCCCTAGGGAATCGTACAAGGACGTAGATTTCTGAATCTAATGGGTCAGTTAAGGGCCATTGAGACAAACGGGTTAAATGAGACGCGAAAACGATTTACGTCGGGCCGATTGGGGGCGTAATTAAAATGCACCCTCAACCTCCTGCCTCAGTTTCTCTTTCTCACCCTCCCGCTTTGTTTCTTCCCCTTCCCGCTATTCCCCGTGTCAGCCAAACCCCATCGGGAGCCAACAGCGAGGGCGTAGTACTCATTATTACGCGATGAGGCGAGACTGCCAAACTCTGGCATCGGTAGCTTCTGGCTTTTCCAATATATACTGGCTTTTATATATATTCAGCACACATATATGTATATTATTCAAAAATCGACAGAATATATTCTACGGTTATACATATACACATACCTGCCTCGTTTTAAGGTACTCCTTGCTCCTGGTATTCATTTCTCATAAGTTTTAGAAAAATGGGAGGGAATTGCAACCACTTCTGGATGGTATAAAAAACTGAAAAAATTCATGCACATTAAAGGTACTTGAAAACATTAATTCTGCATAATAATAATAATTCTAAAATGTTATTATCAAATTGATGAAAAATAATTGTTTAACAAATCTCCCGGAAACCCACTTTTTTTTAAATGAAAATGATTCGCGCATTTTTCTGCATACGTATGAATTTTTTCAGATTTTTTAAATTCACTTCGAATTTTGTATTTTTTTAAACATATTTTTTCCATATAAATAAGAAAAAAATTCATACGTATTCAGAAAAATGAACGAATCATTCCCATTAAAAAAATGTGGGCTTTTTGGGAAAGGAGTCTCTCAAACGAATTTGAATGAGAATTACATTTTACATAGACTTTACAGTACACAGAAAAAAAAAACTTGGTTAAATGTGTGACATTCGATCAACGTATTTGGTTTCTACAATTAAAGTATTTGGTTGATCTAACCGCAATTAATTGGCAGTCAGAAATTTAACCAAGCAGTCGGTTGCCCAACTAAATTTTTTTCCGTATATATTAAGAAACCTAGAAAATATTATCCTTTTCCTAAATATATCTATATATTTTTCTAATTACCCAACTATTATGATCACGCACAGCACTATTAAAGCTATATTTTCTGCCTGAATTGTACTGTAATTAATGTACTGATGAGATTTCATTGTTCATTGCATTATATGTACCATATGACGTTATCTTAATTTTTTGTAAATATAATTAGAAAAAAAAAAAGAATAAATAATGATTGCGGTCGAATTTATTTTAGAGCTCGCTATTGTGTTATCATTCTACGAATCATGCTAAAGCAGTATCAATCTTCAATCTTCAAGAGCGCTGTTCCATGAAGAAGAGGATATTTCAATTCGGTCGAGGATTTTTCTTATAAAGACCACGATCAAGGTGATTTCGTTCGAGATTTTCGTCTCTCCAGCGACGCTGCTACTTTTTTGTGCATTACGAGATCCCTGGATTTTTTTTTTAAAGGACATGATGACGACGGATTTACCGTATCGTAAATCGCGGGTGGAAAAGACGACCGGACGATGAATCGAGTCCGTGCGTTCTTATCCGACAAATCCTTTCGACCGATTCTCAACCCTGGCTATTACCGCCACATTCTAGAAGCTATAGCTATACAAAAGGTTGCAGTAGTGTTTCACTACTGCTGCGGGTAAAACGGTTCTTTGCTGTTTCTGTCGCTATGGAGCAAGAAAACCCGAAGATTACGGTTCTTATTTTCTTATAAGAAGGCCGGCATCGTTTGGCACCTCGGCGGTATATCGCACCTTGTGGCAACACAGGTCGTTCCCGCATCCTGAAGGATAAAACGATGCCGACCGCTCGTAGCCATAATATAAACCCTGGACGCCATGGAGGTTCACCCCGAACGACGGTAATGGCGAATGCGGCTCTCCTCTCTTAAATCCTTTGAGGCCTCTATAAGGGGACGGTGACCGTTCTATAACCACGGTCACTTTTTGTTTAGCTCCTCAACTAAATCAGCGAGTTCGCATTTTTCACGAGCGGACCCATGGGTCAAACTTTTTTGCAAATAAAATCGAATCATATGACCCATAAACTTGAACATTGCGAGATAATGATGTGTTGAGTCTGGATATATCAAATTGAAAGACGCTTTGGAAAGTTTTGCTCTGTTGAGTCGATGATGTGTAGAATAGATCTTTTAAAAAAGGTTCATATTTTTTTGCATTTCTTTGCTTATCGAGATTCTTGAAATTTGATGCAAAAGATTGTATTAAATATTATCGCATAGTTCGTTGATTGCGTATGACTTATTTTGTTCTTATTTAAACAAAGATTATAGTTAAGCGCGCCAAAACTCCAAAATTTGTATATTTTCTGAATCAAATTTGCAATATATTTATTACGATAAAACAGTAATAAAAAAATCGCATCGTGTTGGGAGTTCACAAAAATATTTTTCTGTTGCATCAAATTTCAAGAATCTCGATCAGCAACCAATTAAAAAAATATTAGTCTTTTTTTTAAACAGATCTAGTATAGAATGACTTGTGTAAAAGCTAGCCTAGGCAGAGTTGCATCCTATAGAAAAGCTAACATTTTCAACCAAGCTTCATTCTCAAAAATTGCCAAGACTGATTTTACTGTCGCAACAATTAATTTGCATTTACTCTCGATTACAATACTTATATATTTTTTGAACCCTCAATAAAAATATGACAGTTAACCGCAAGCTGATTGGTCGGACCAAGCAAAGAGAATTATGGCATTTTCGAAAGCTTAGTTCGGTATACACTGATGCATTTTTATTGCGAACCATAATTCACGAGGTTTGATAACGAACGGGAGTTAGCCGTGTGCGTGGGTCTCCATATATACATGTATAATATAAGTGTATATATAGAGGGAGTAAGAGACGTGGGACAAATCCGATGGCGGGTCGAGCGAGCTTCTATTATCGGTGGCAAGAAGTCCATAAAACTTGAAATACGACTTCCGGCGCATGGTCGGCCGTTGGTGCCGCTAGAATCGCGGTGGAGGCAGGCTTCGTGCGCGTATTAAAATTCACGTCGCGAGAACAATTGGAAGAGTAATTTATACCGGGAAAGAAACGACAGCCGCGCGAAGGTGTAGGTTAGGTGTTCGATCGAGTGTCGTCGATAGGGAAAGAAAGAAAAATATATATTTTGCTGTATAACGCACCCTGCGGGTATTCTTTTGCCGGATCGGATCGTTTAGTCAGAGTCGTTGAGGCGAAAAAGAAGAGGGCGAGAGATGGAGACGGGGATAAAGGACCCATTACGAATAGACATTCATCGGAAACGAGTCATCGAGGATTAACGGTGACCCCGATCATGGATTACAACCAACTCGATTCGTGCCTGATCCGATTGAAGATACAAACCTCAAGTGCTGTGTAGGTACGTGTGTTCAACGGATAAATATTTAAATTCAACAGCGAACAGAGCATCGGAGATAGGAGCGGATTTCTAGTCTGGTTAGTGCAAAATATATAGTGACCGAGATGGAGATAGATAGGAAGATAGTGAGGCAACATGCTGAATCCAAATTTCAGCTGTAGACCTCCTTAGACCACTCGTCCGAATCAGAATCGAAGTAGCCTAGGTAGCAGTCGTGAACGGGGTTAAGCTCTTCCCGCAATACATATATATATGTAGTTTCACTTGTGCGAGAAAACATCGTTTCGGCGAAACCAATCTGGAATAACCCAAACGGGCACCCAGAGACAATCTCTTCCTTCGATTACACCCACACTTTCTGACTGTAATAAAAATAAATTTTCTCGAAAGAAAGCTCATTTTGCTCCGTAAGGACAACTGTTACATGGATGAATTCACTTATTTTTGTCAAATAAATATCGTGGTCAAAACAAAGTTGGAAGTGACTTGAAATTACAAAATTTAGTCGTAGCTGGCGAAGTTTCGGCAGTTTAAATCACTTTCCTTGATTTGTTCGATATAAAATCGACTGATTTTATTTATAAAAGTAGGTGATATTTTAATTTAAGCAAACAGCCGGTGAAAAAAATATTTTTTTCTTAAATTTCAAACACGTTTGAGCTTAAAAAAGTAGAAAAATTTTACTTTAAAAATGGATTAATGAAGTTGCGCTGATTACTCCAAAAGTTACACTCACAAAAATTGTCCTCCATGTGTGTTTGTGCTGAACGTACAATTACATTTATTCTCTTAATCTTAATTACAATTATATCTTATCTTAATTACATACTTATCTTAATTACAATTACATTTATAATTAATTAATTTAATTAAGAAGCTTGAACTATCGAACTAAAATTTACACCAACCTTTCAATCGGCCTTAACCTTCATTAAAATTTACAGCCATTAAAATTTTTCCAATAAAGACTTTTTCCAATATTCTCAGAAATGCGCAATGGTGTAAACATTTTATATAACGTAAATTGCATGTCATGAAACTATGAGTTTTTACACTATTACTAGGAGTAGTTATAGGGGTATCCTCTTTTAAAAAGTTTATGAGTAAATGCAACGTATTGTCATCGTTTTATTCATCCTGGTTGCTAGGAAAGTCCGTGGTAAACAAGTTCAGTTTGGTGTCAAATTTGACATAAGAGGACAGGCGCTGCAGCGCCCGTAACCTTTTAAAGTTTTTAAAGAGCGCAGCAGCGCAAAAGCTGTTCAGACACGCGCGCCAGCGTGTATGATTAGCCTAGTAAAAGTTATAAAAATTACCAATTTAAAAAATTTATTCATTCGTTAACTTTTACAAATTCCGCAAAAATAAATTAGTGAATGCAGTATTCAAACAAGTCCGCAAAGTAGAAAATTGCACACGGCTTCCCTTATAATTTCCCAACTTTCACAACTCTGGCTATATGGGAAATTATAAAGAAACAATATGCAAGGTTTGAGATTGCAGGTTTTTCAAATGAATATCCTGATGAAAATTAGTTCTACATTTACCATCTGACGTTGATTCACTTCTCTTTTTTTAAATGTAATTATAAAAATATGAATAAGTAATTACTATCGTAACATTTATTTTTCTTCGTTTTGACGTTTGTATTTGTTAGTCAATAATCGACATTGAATATCTCTACTAGACCGCAAAAAGGGTGATGCCAAAACCTAAATTGAATTCTGGACCGTTATGGAGTTAATGGATTAATTGACTACCATCGATCAATGCAATAGCAAAATATACTATAGCATAATGTATGTTTAATCTGTACAGTTGTGAGGTTCTGGCTTAATTTGCAATCTATTAACATTAGTCTAGTGATCGTAATTATTCATTAAATTACCATGCGAGATTAATTTGTTTTTAACCTTATTAAAAATTCTAAATGGGTAATTACTACCATACAATTACTTATCATTAATTTCATCACTGCATCTTCTCATCTAGTAATTAATAGGAAGACCCAAACGTTCACGTTAATCAATCTTTGAGATTGAGTTTCTCAACTAACCCGCGGTAATGTCACAATCGAAATTTAACGCGAAATAGTTACAGAGACTATCATCGATAGTCGCAATACCGATAGGTATATATGTTTAAGGTGTACGGTTGTGGGAATCAAACAATGGTAATTCGTCTGCAGCCTCAACCGCAGATACTACCTCGACTCGAATGAATCCTTCTCTTGCACTCTAACCCTATGTCATCGGTACTGAATCGCGTTGCTTTCAGGCCCGGTGCTCAGGTGTTGACCGTCGTCGATTCCGTTAACCAATAATTAAGCTCAGCACTCCATTATCGAAAGCCTAACGCAGTATTTAGTCGTGCCTGCAGGTCTATAGGGGTCGAGATAGCGATGAAGTTTGGTGAGCGAGTGCGACAGGGTCAACAGAGGGGTTGGTCTGTAAATGAGGATAGAGAATCAGCAGGTTCCAAGGTTCAAAGGCTCTCCGGAAGATGCTCGAATTACATGTTGAACCGCAGTAGTTACCCTCCGTTAGAACTAAGCGACCGGCACGAGTTTTGTGACCCCTTGTCTGGTCAATTGAACCCAACGAGGCAGAAATAGGAGGAAGAGTTTCCTCCTAATTGTCCACTAAACGTAAATAGCAAACAAACGAATAAAAAAATAAATTGGATTGTAGCGTACTTCATAAATGACTTGGCAGATCTCTAGAATTATTATTTTGTTCAATCGCTATTCCAGTCCTTCAATTTCCTCTTTTGTCGAGGAGCAGAAACTCCAACTTAATAGAGTCCGAAAGACGGTTTAGGAACAAAGCGATGTGACTTACTAAGTGAGATCGAGTGAGAGTCGAGGAGAATCGATCCAGAAAATGAGGAAGTCTTAAAGTGCTGTCGACGAGAAACCAACTCTTCACCTTACAATAGCCTCTGATCACCTCCGAACGGCACTGCTGCATAAGGAAATCAAGAGACTCTCTCGTCTCTTTGCTTTTGTCTATTCCTCACTTCCTCTAGCACTTGATCTTCAATGACGATTCTAAGGACTGATCAAAAGTCGAACGACTTGCGAACTTTCTACACACTATTGAATCTCACTCAGCAACAGAAAAAGGTCTAAGTTTCCGTTATTAACTACTTAAACATGAACGAAATGTTGAACGGGTCACAATAAATAACAATAGTTATTTACGGCAGAAACAATGTTATCAAATCGGGTGACTACATATTTATATATTATATTTGAAATAGCAAAAAAAAATCTATTACATTTATAATTTCGCTTCGATACACAAGAAACTTTTTTTTTCGAGATTTTCATGTGATTATACTCGACACAGTCAAAATCATACTCAAATTTATACCACCATAAATTCTGAACTACTTAACCGAATCAACTCAAATTTCAATGAACTATCCAGCGCTGTCCAATAATTCTTTAGTATAGATTTTATAATCATCAGTTCAAACATTTTGATTTCATACACAATTATGCAATTGATTGCATTTTGATCCGCTACTCAAACAAAATAATGTTTAGTACTTCATGATGAGCGAAGAGTTCGAATTTTATAGGGATTGGAATTTGTGCCTATTGTTCCTTAACGATTAGCATTTCGGTGAATATCACTTTTTTTCTTTACGGTGCTTTTAAAAAAGTGACTTTTGTAATTACTAATATGAGTATCCGACATTCTATCTATATATTATACTACTAACTGCCTCCGTAATTCGCGTAAAATATGATAAGAAAGAAGGAAATGGTCGTCCAAAATAGCTGGAGCTGCAGATTGGAATCCGCATCGATATTATAGCCAGTAGAAACGCCCAGAAAGATTGCGCGATACCGGCTGTACCAGAATATTACACTTTTAGTGGTAACTATCTCTGTGGTAGGCGGAGTTGTCCTAAAATCTTCAGTAGTTCGGTAGTAGATAGGATCCGATATTGATCAGACATTCTGTGCTGTAGCTGTGCGACCGACAATCATAAAATTTCATCCTATCCTTGTACTGCCACCAGCAGAGTATTACGAAAAAAGTTGGGTCGATGCCCTCTTTATTTACACCCTCGTATTCGGAGTAAAATTTCATTTACGTTCTCCCAAAATATTGACGAGCGTTTTTTTGCAAGAAATTTGAAAAGTATCAAACCAAAACCAGAAACAAAAGTTTCTAGTTATTAAAAACACCCAGAAAAATGGCACGATATTGGCTGTGCCAGTAAATACTCGATAAATTGTAACTATTTGTATGGCAAACAAAATTGGTGGAAAATCTTCAGTACCTTCGCAGTAGATATGTTTCATATTGGTCAGACATGTGCTGTATGACCGCCAATCATAATATTTTCACCTGCGTTTGCATTCCCATTTGTAAAACATTCTTAAGAACAGTTTACACTCAGTATTAATTAAGCCTCTAATTATAAATATAATTTAACCGACAGTAGTGGACGCGCGGTCGGTGTGTGGCTTCGGCGGTCCCCAGAGTTAAGCAGCATTATTTGCGGCCATAACTTGGATGGGTGACCACTTAGCCGTGCACTGGTTTGCGCGTCAACTGCTGAGCGGGAGGCAGTTTTTCTGAGTTTCTAATATATTCTCATACAATAGAAACTCAGTAAAAATAAAGCCGTCTGTATCGGCCAGGTTTTCCGCAGTTTCCCTGTGCCCTCGTGTAATAAAATTTTAGATGTAGTGAAATTTATTTTTTCATTTGAGTAAAATATTGTATAAAAGTTTAGTTAATTGAGAAAATATTAATTTGAAATTTTGAATAACTGTAATAAATGAATTTATACTGAAATACTACTTGCACAATGTAAAAAATTATTAATATAAATAGGAGCGGGATTTCAACGTGGACTTGATAAGGCATAATAATATTATGGACCCAATTTCTATTATTCCGAATATATATAATTTGTACTATTATTCGATCTTATAATTTTAGCCCATTCACAATACTTTAATATTAACATTCATCCACTAACATGTCAGATTGTCATTAAAAAAATCACTGTACATACTTTTCATTCTTCCATACATCGAGAATAATTAATATTTTAACTGATTATAATTTTATAAGTATTTGTAAATCCGTTTTTTGTCCATTTGCGAAATTGCGAAAATATATATAATTTTGTTCTTCAGATAGAATGACGAGCTCGATTCTCCCGGACAGTTCGATTGATTTGGTCGATCGTTACAGATGTAAAATTGTAAAGTTTACTCATCTTGGAAATTATGTATGATGTTTGGATGTAGAAGAAACCCGGCCTGGTTATTGTTGAAGATTATATGTCCATCCATGAAGATTCCAATTATTGAATAGATGTAAACTCCCAATATTTCTCGGGAAGGCCTCCCACTCGTAACGATTGCTGATACGATCTACTTCGCTTGACTGTCCGGCGAGAAGAGAGCGATCGTTTCGCACGTGTGCTCGATGTGACCGAATTTCATGGATGTTTCGGTAATGATCGGTCGTTTTCGTAAAAGTATTTCGACTATTCACGCGCATCATTCGAATTCAAATAATAATTTCACACACTCGTGCAAATGCGATACAGTAGTGTATTAGGATGAGTGGCTGCGGACAACACTCTAAGGGGGGTCTTTATGAAGTGAACGGGGAAAGGGGTGTCTATGATGGAACGGGGAAAAAGGGGAGAGGGGCAACGTAAAAGCCTGAAGAAGGCATACGGAAAAGAAACAAATAAAAATATATAAATAGAATTTTGTTGACATATCGTAAAAATATTCGTATGTTACGTGTGACGACAAAATTATAGAGTGTCAAACAAGGACGACTACTTGGAATCGGGACAAGACAGTGTCTACGAGCTCGCAGAATCAACCACGACAAATTGGCTCTTTCGAAAATCTCGTAACGAAAGCTTACGTTCTCCATTTCTCAGACAAGCCTGCTTAGCTGCTGTCCCTTCCTCTGAAACAATTTATTAAATCTTTCCCAGACGATACATTAGGCTTGTATCTCAAGATTATTACGCTGCAGAAAAGAGACGAAGCTCTAAAAAGGGGAGAAAGAGGGGGAAAACCACGTCGCGTGTTTTCGGGTCTGCGAAACGAGATGTCGAACAAAGGGGAGCCTGAATCTCGCTTATATATACGTACTTTAATATATATATATATATATATGTACACGCTATAACTACCGCACTGTTATTTTCATTTTTCTGTGCTTCTTAGAGTTTCTTGCGAATTCTGGCTCCAGCATACCACGAGCTTTTCCTGTCAAGCACCGTCTTAAGATATATAGTACTATGGGTACATAGTGAAGAAAACGCACCGGGCAACTCCTTATACTTTTACGTGATCGTGAGGTGAACGACGCTGCTTCCAGAGCTTGTCGTGCTTTTGCTGCTTGCTGGAGAAACGGTCAGGGCTCTGCCCTGTCGGACCAACGTCGACCAAGAATTTTATGATTTAGTTATACGCCAATGTCGGAAGAGAAAACGGCAGAGGAAAAAAAAAGGACACGTTGAGAAAAAGTACAAGGAACGGCGGAGCAAGCGGACATTGCTGATACCTGAAAAGCAGCAGCAGCAGCAGCATCGAGGAATGAATTACGAGGACGGTCGTCGGCGACGACCCTAGCATGGAACTTCGGTCCTATCCTCTTCCATCGTTATTTTTTTTTTTTTTACTACTTCTCGTTTTTTATTTCATATATTCGCAGTTTCTTTCTTTCCTGGCCTGTTTTTCAGGAGAGTCCTTCGAGAATCGGTATGTGGAGCGAGTTGATAGAAAAGGGTCTTCCCTGTCTTTCTTGGGTATTGGTTGAGCGAGAAAACGAACAAAAAACACCGAGTGAACCGCGCTTCCAACGTTCCTCGACACTTTCCTGACGTCCCGACCGAAAGGGATTCCATATAGGTCGGATATTCGATGGATGGGGTCGAGGAAAAAATAGAAGTTTAGAATTTAATTTATTGATGTCGGATTATCAGAATATGGAGATGTGGAACTGTCGCTCATCATTTAATGTCTCTCCTCAAGAGTCCATGTCTATAGAGACAGGTTTTCCATTTTTTATATTTCATATTGTCCCTTGGATAGACAAAATATGTTGATCTGTCTTGATGATGTCTCCATGGAAAATATTATGAATGATAAAAAGAGAAAGTCATGCACTAATTCTTATGGGTTTTTTGTTGTTGTTAATATTGTAGTGATGAATTTTATTAATAAAAATATGACAAGAACCAGAAATAATAATAATGATACAATCTACTAAAGTCTGAGGTCCAATATTTTTGTTCGAGAGACGAACAAAAAGCGTGGAGCAAATCGTATGTGGTTTTTCCTCGACACTTTGGTGACATCCCGACCAAAAAGAATTCCATATAGGTCGAATATTCGATGGATGGGGTCGAAGAAAAAGTTTTGAATTTAATTTAATCGAAGTCAGATTGTCAGAATATGGAGATTTGGAGCTGTCTCTCATCATACAACATTCCTCTTCAAGAGTTCATGTCTGTCAAGACTGAATTTGCCATTTTATATATTTCGCAACGTCTTTTGTACAAAAAAATATATTGATCAGTCTTGATCTTCTAACAAAGAGTTTCATAAATGGTAACAAAAACAAAAAGGTGCAATAATTTTTGTGGAAATCTTTTTATCATCAATAATTTAGTTGATACTAAAAAACGACCAAAAAAAAACTATTAAAGTATAATAAACATCATCACATCAAGCATGAATGGTAACAATTTTTGTGTGTCATTTTCAACTTTAGACTTTGATGAAAAACAGCCAAGGATTATGCTTATATTGTGCCAAGTATAAGCAAATATTAGAGAATTATCGTAGTTTCTTCAACATTGGCGAACTCGAGCTACCCGGTCATTTTGGGAAGGGGAGAATGTCTGCAGACAGAAGAAAAGAGAAAGCGACTTTAACGCTGAGCAAACGACTGAAAACCGAAAGGCCTCACTTTTCCACGTTGCACCCTCTATTCGGGCACGCAAGCAGCCACCAAGAGAGTTCAGGCTCACATTTTTAATCTCGCAAACTTTTTGAATTACGGTTAAATACGCGAGAGCCTCGAGTGGGAAGCAGAATAGCAGGGAGTTGGTTGGGTCTCTCTGGCTGGCTGGATGGCTTGGCTGGAGCTAGCTAGCCGAGGGTTTGAGTAGTAGGAGTGTGCAGGTTATAGTACACCACGTTCCGGGTATACGTACCAACGACGCGAGGTAAAAGAATTACGATTCCGACCTCTCTACCGCTAATGTCTCTCCGCTTAACTCGCTGGGACAATTCACGCTGCTCTGCCATAGCATAGCAGTCCGCACGAGCAAATCCCGTTGCAGTGAGCAGTAGAACGAGCTCAAGCGGAGACACGGAGTGAGGCGGTGCGACGGTTCAGACGAATTATTTGAGAAGCGAATTTGAGAAAACTGCGGTGATGAAAACTTCTAAAGAACGGCAGGGAAAAAAAGTTTTCAAGTCTCGTCGGAATAGCTCGCAAAGTACAAGAAGAGGGGAAAAAAATGTATACCGCCGACAATAAATTTGGAGGTTACAGGAAAGTCAGAACCCTTCCATTGTTCTAATAGTTTCCTCCGGACAGATACTTAATAACTATAAACACAATCATATAATTTTTGTTCGTAACCTTTGGATTAGAGATACCAAAATAAAGCTTTACTCATTAAAATAAAAAAGTTGGCTAAGACATTACTGATCTCTTCAATCATATTTTTCGTTGAACTTTTTTATCAACAACCTGCAATAAACTTATCAGAATTAAACCTAAAGACTTTTTCTGACGATTTGATCAAAAGCCAAATGGATTCATCCAATTTGAAGAAAATAAATCTTAAACTTAAATTCTCGATAAAAATCCTTTAATTTCAACTCTCGTTAAAAAAATCATCAAACTTGAACTATCGGTAAAAAAATCTTTAGCTTGAAATGTCAGTAAAACGACTAAAGAAAAAATATATATACCGCCATCAGATTTTTCTCTGATTGTATAGAAAGGGTACAATAAGTGCTGTGTCTGAGTGCCTAAGAATAAAAAAAAATTGAAGGGAAAAAAACCGCAATAAAAAATCTTTTTACTTTACTGCTGCTGCGTCTGGGCATTGAGTGATTACATTTTAACGCCTCGAAAGATATAAGCCAATAGGTGTGTACAGTAATACGTAGTGTGGGAGGTTATTCGAAGGCTGGGAAAAGAGCAAAAATTCGTATCTTCCAAGTCACGCATTGGTCTGTAGTCACGCAGCACGTGATCCCCATTTAAGCCAACTAAAACCATGGTCTCGTAGTTAGGATCCTGCAGGCGACGCTCAAAGTAATTAATACTCTTATCCGTCGGTATCTGTACAACAAACAAGGGTAAATGCGTGAGTGAGAAGTAGTCAACGTGTTTAACGATCGTCCTACTCGTCGTTTCTGGCTATAATACCCTCGTGGAAAAGCATAGCGTGACTGCGAGAGAACCTCTACTCTTAAACGTCTGTGGTAATTGGTACGGTTGTTACTTTGCACGTACATATATCTATAGTATAGTAACATGGATATACCTATATTTATACTATGTGGTACTATAACTATACACGAAAGGTCGACGATGACGACGACAATGCTTTTATGCAACCCGAAGGGATCCATTGTATTTGTACAATGGCGTTATTATCGCGTGTACACTGAGAACACGTACATATCGTCCACATCGTAAGCTGAACCGTCGGCGAGCCTCAGTAAACTGCACCAGAACTTTACGAACATAGATAGTATGCCAGTATACTATTATATTATATAATTTAGGGAGAGAGCCTGTTTCTCGGAGCTTTCATGCTTACCCGGACAGCAGTAAAAGACAAGGTTTAGGTATTATAGAGTTGGAACGCTCGACGACACGTTATCATTGCTTCAGACTGGACTTACCGCGACTTGCCTGTCATCCACAGTCTTGTCAGTTCAACTAAACCTTCCGCATGAACACCAATGTCATCCCGAATACGTATGTCAGGTTGATGTGATCGTTAAGTTACAATGCTATGTTATCGAGTCTTATTAAGAGGACCAGGTCACCTGAAAATCATGGAAATTGAATTTTACCTTGATAAAAAAACCACTGTGAATACAAGGGAGTCAAATATTTTTGGTAACTTAACTCGTCTATTTTACACTTGTCATAAATTAAGGTTACGTCACTGGACCAACATTGTTTTTTTAGGTGCATTTTCATTTATATGAAGATTCTCTCCAGTCGGGGCATAAAAATATCAATTTCAAGATGTTTTGCTTATCATTTTCATATAGAGCCGATTTTTTGGAGAACTTGTGCTAATCGGACAGTAGTAAAAAACACGGTTTACCCGCGTAAAAAAGATGCGGAATCCAGGATGGAATCCAGGACAGAATCCAGGATGGACTCTGGGCAGTCCAGGACGGAGTCTAAGATGGATAATGGGATCGGATTAAATCCCATTCTTCATCCTGGACTACCCAGACTCCATCCCGGACTGCCCAGACTCCATCCTGGACGATACGTTATCATTACTTCAGACTGGACTTACCTCGACTTGCCTGTTATCCACAGTCTTGTCAGTTCAACTAAACCTTCCGCATGAACACCAACGTCATCTCGAATACGTATGTCAGGTTGATGTGATCGTTAAGTTACAATGCTATCTTATCGAGTTTTATTAAGAGAACCAGGTCACCTGAAAATCATGGAAATTAGACTTTACTTTGATAAAAAAAACTACTGTGGATACAAGAAAATAGAATATTTTTGGTAACGATACTAATCTATTTTACAGTTGTAGAAAAAATTAGATTGCGTCACTGGACCAATTATGGTTTCTCAAGGTGCATTTCTATTTGGAGAAAGATTCTGTCCGGCCAGGGTATAAAAATCTCTATTTCGTGATGTTTTGCATATAATTTTGATATAGAGCCTATTTTTTGGAGCACGAGTTAGGCTGCAAAAATTTATTGGGTGTAGATTGCAATATTTTGCATAATAATTAGAATTTTTAAAAATCTTTATCCCTGACTAATGGTTATAGCATATATGGTATATAGCTTATAATCCAGGCAACACATGAGCTAAGGGTGTAGATAAGACGGCCATCGGACGTCAGGTCGTATCTATATAAATCCGGCTTTACGCGACCTGACAAATTATCGAAGCGACGGGATATGCGAGCGCTCATGACACACCCCTGTTATTCAACCGCCCTCCAACGAATTACGACAAATCTCAAATGGCCGTAGAGCGCTGGTACATGTCCCCTATAAGACCCCGTCCGATTAGAGAGATTTAATGCGGAATCGTACGGCTAACGGAGGCACTGACATCGGATTATTTCTTGATGTAATAAAAAAAACGTATCAGTCTATTCTCGCACACAAATTAAATAAAAATCCAATACAAATGTGATATTACTGCTATTTTATGGTTATAGTAACTTAAAAAAGAGTAGTCACATATACTTAAAATGCTGCCACTTTATAGTTACCACCGACGAAATTGTGTGATTGATGCATAGATAAAAATACACGACCAATTTCACCCGAAATTAGGGATTGAGAGGTATCGTAAAACAAATCTGTAGATCTGTCAATATATGAGACAAAATCACTACCAGACAATACCAACACAACTTAGTATCCGACTAATAAAATCGGGAAGGCAATGGGATTTCAATAGTAATCTACGTCACTTTAAAGCTCTCTCTAAAGTACCCAAGTTTCTTTCTGAATCCTCGGCTCAACATTTGAGTTCACGGGAAAGTACCATGAAAAAAAAAAAAAGCGGAGAGTGTCCAGAGTCGATGTGGTAAATCGGATAACGCGGAAGGTCCCGTACGTTCAAGCCGCTGGAGGAGGAAAGCAAGTGCAGAGGATATAGGAGAAGGGAACGAGACTCTCGATAGCGTTTCGTCCCGCGAGGCCAAGCTCCCGGTGGACCAAACCTCTCCCTTGCGCTACTTCAACCGTTCTCGGCCTCTTGCAAGCTCCCCAAACTCTTACTCAACTCTTATTTCTTGAATCCCCGGACTGCGGAAGTCTGCTGGACGACGAGATTGTCGTCGTTGTCGTAGTCGTCGTTCTCGTCGTCGAGTTCAGAACCGAGATTGGAGCTTGCCCTGGTACGTAAGGCAGGAGAAAACGACGCCTCGGTACAGCCTCCGCGTCGAGGCGTTGAGAGCTGTGCACTACTGCATCGACTAAGACGATTGCAACTATACTGCAGGGACGATAACCGCCAACATAATCCCAACGACGACCACGACGACAACGACGAAGACGACGACGACGATGAGTTCCCCTTTCGATCTCCTCGAGTGTTGAACCTCGCATTTTTATTTTACACGGAAGTAGTTTGATTATTTTTCCAACGAGGTATACGCTGTAAGCCCAATGAGAAACGGGGAACCCTGGTAGCTGAAGCTACAACTTCAAACGGTAATTGATTCTGGGTTGCAGTAAATAAATTGGAGACGATTTGCAGGGTGGAAGACGATTATCAGGGTTAAATTTTCACTCGAGTGCCGAGCATTTGTTTTACTTTTTTTTATAGTAGAAACTATGTTGGTCATTTTTTTTCGAGATTTTCAGAGAGAATACTTAATACGTCTGAAACGTTAGGACGAAAGGTTTCGAAAAAAATGTTGGTATGGATGAGTGGGATTTTTTCGTTATTAACTCTATATCTCGCAGTTTTTGTGATAAAAGTCTTAATTTTTTTACACAAGTGAAATATTAACAACAATCCTCGTAGATAAAAAGAATCTGGCTGAGATTCTTAAGACGATTCACGCTGAGATTCTCAGTGAGATTCTTAAGAATCTCGGCGAGAATCACGGTTGCGCACCGAACCGAAATTCTTTTTAAATCTATCAGAGAATCTCGCTGAGATTCTAGAGAATCTCGGCCAGCTTCGTACCGAGATTCTTTAGGGGTTTGCCGAAAATAAAAAGAATCTCTATCAGAATCTCGGCCAGCTTCTTAGCGAGATTCTTCTCATTTTCATTTTCATTCAAAATGAAAAAAATCTATGTAAAAAAGATCTTTACGTATATTTTAATATTGCTAACACTAATTTGTTAGTACATCAACGAAGGTTAGACCCTTCGTGTGCAGTCGAACTCAGAAAAGCTTTCCAGTCTTATATATACGCAGGGGCTTCAAGTCACTTGCGAGAAACGCTTCGTTCCTTCGCCATCTAACGGAGTACTGTCCGCCAGTGTTTCGTAAGATGTCACTAGATGGCGAACGGACGGAGTGTTTCTCGCAAGTGGTTTGAAGCCTCAGCGTATATATAAGACTGGAAAGCTTTCCTGAGTTCGACTACACACAAGGGGTTGAACCTTCGTTGATATACTAACTAATTAGTGTTAGCAGTCCTTCAATATTCGTAAAGATCTTTTGTCATATAGATTCATTTCATTTTCAATCAAAGTGAAAAACATCTCGCTGGGCGAGATTCTCTACAATCTCAGCGAGATGGTGATAGAGATTCTTTTTATTTCCAGCTACCCACTAAAGAATCTCAATAAGAAGCTGGCCGAGACTCTCTAGAATCTCGATGGGATTTTGATAGAGATTATTTTTATTTTCGGCGAGATTCTGATGGAGATTCTTTTTATTTTCAGCTACCCACTAACGAATCTCGCTAAGAAGCTGACCGAGATTCTCAGATAGATTTTAAAAGAATTTCGGTTCGGCGAGAATCTTCTTAAGAATCTCGGCCAGATTCTTCCTTTCTATGCGGAAAGGCTTGAGATTGAGGTTCGAAATTGCGAATATTTACAGATGTCGGACCGAATTTGTTAACACAATTTAATCGGCATTGAATAATGAATGGGTATTTTTAAAAAAAACCTTTAGGAATGTGCCAAATATAAAATTTCTAATTTTTATACTTTGATAACATTTTATATAAATGTTTAACAGAATAAAAAGATTGCAAAGTAGGATCTTGAAAATGATTACTTCACTATTTTGCACCATTCAAGAATCAATCATTATAATTATCCCTCATCGAAGTTATTTTCTGAATGGTAAAATAGAGAAGAAATTTTTAAGAATTCCGAATCGCAGCGTTTCAATTTATTAGTTTATTCAATAAACATAGGTATCATTACTTCATTCAATAACTTTAGCTTTCATGGTTTAGTTTGTTTGTACCTTGATTCTATACACTTTAGAAGAATGAGATCTATGCAGAATAGTTTCCTTCGATTTTTTTTTTCAATATGATAAAACTTCAGAAAAAATGCTGCTGTTGACGTTTCTTCTTTGCATGCACAAAGCGTCGGTCTTCAGTTTGAAAACATATTTTATTTCAAGTGTAATGGAAACAATCCGACTGGATATGTGAATGGGCAACTGGCAGGATTTTCAAGAGTTCCGTAGAGCTTTCACTCGTTTCTTTCTTTCTCCGACCACCTCTCATTTTATCGCTCCCGCTGTTCACGTTATTCCCTCTACTGAAACTCGGCGCGTGTGCCTCAACCGACAGCAATGGTTCGAGCTCACAGGCACGAGCAGCAGCAACTCCTCAAAGTCAGTGTTTGCACGTGCCACTTTCGGGCTAGTGGTTATGCGTTCAAAGTGTACACTCTCTTCTACTTTCAACCGCGCCATCGTCGTTTAACACGGCAGACCTGCATTTTTCCTGCCCGATTACCTTCCCGATCATTTTTACCTTTCGTTCGTCGCAATTCCTCGGCGTCATTTCGAGCTTCAAGTTTTATGGGGTCTTTTTCTCAGACTATTTGCCAGTATGAAATGAACTTTCGATAGTTCCGAAGACCTCATCAAAATTCCATCGGAATAAAATTTACAGCAGCCACTGAAAAAAAAACTTGGCTCTGGGCAACCAAGTTCATATGCACTATCCGATTCATTGATTAAAGTAAGGAAGTTTTCCGTGACTCAGTAGGAAATAATTTGACAAAATGGGTATACCATTTTTTGTAACGAAGCCATTTTGGTAATTTAACAATCCTACTTCTTGATCTGTCCGATAATTTTTAAAGTTAACTGTCTTTTACTTTTATGCAATATAAATTCGTTGCGCTCAGGCGAATATAGTATAATAGTAGAATATAGTAGAATAGAAAGTAATATTGACATAAAATATAATAAGACCAATTTTTATTAGACCGAATTAAGTGCCTCAAAAGCTCCCCTTAAACTACAGGACACAGAGGGGCTTCAAACGGATTTACCGAATCGCGAATTCACTTCAGCCTCGATACATTATTCCCCTTTATGGTTTCAACGTTCTAATTCGATCGGATATTCCGCGTCATTCCCAGGTCGCATGATTTGTTAAAACTCAAAGTCACTTAGTCAGCCATTTGGGTTCCCCCAATCTCTAGAGATTTATCCTAATAGAGTGAATCGAGTAGCTTACTCATCACGTTTTACCCACAGAAAGTCACATGATTCTCACATATATGTCGACAGATTTACCAAAGTATTGTGATATAAACAGGCTTGAAGTTGACGCATACAGAAGCGCTAAAACCGGGACTTTCTGCGTCGAGCTATTACTTGTCGCATTTCGAACGAGTCCATCACTCACCCTTCATGGTATCGCGTCAACCGGGTGATGTATGGCTTGATCTCCCTCGTTCTTTCGAATTTGGGCGAACGCAACCGCGGACTATAGCGCTGTGCGATGCTTCCTTTTGAGCTTAACAGACGTCACTGTGGTTCGTTCGACATTCCAGGATTTCTTACTTATCTGACTCCATGCCAGCCGTTTTTTTATGAGCTCGCTAAAGGACTTAAAGACCTGTCGGACAGCTGACTGAAGAAGCCTAATCTACTCGAGTTTTCCTGCTTGTATGTTATACTAAAGTGTCTGATGGCTCTTTATGTAGTGAGATGTTCATATCAAGAGCCGTGTGCCATTTTTTTTTATATTTGAAAAGTTTTTATTATTTTTTGCTTCCTCAAGTCGTATGTTCTACCACAAAGAATACCGGTTACAAGTCTTTTTAGCATTATTTTTAAACAAGTGACCTTTGTCCGTTTCTGATTTCAGAATTCACATCGAAAAATCCAACCTAATTTTTTTTTCTTCAACATATCAAATTTTGGTCTTCACGATCGTTCTCAAGTCGCATATTCTACCACAGAAAATACCGGTTAAACGCCTTTTTACTAGGAGTAAAAAAAACTGACCTTTTTTCCGTTTCTGATTCGAGAATTCACAGATCCGACATCTAGCCGAAAAATTTAACCTAAATTTTTTTTTTCTCCAAGATATCGAATTTTGGTTTTCACTATCATTCTTAAGTCGTATACTCTACCACAGAAAACGCCTTTTTACCATGATTTTAAAAAAAAAGTAAGTTTCTTCTGTTTCTGATTTGAAAATTCACAGATCCGACTGTCGGTCGGAAAATCCGACCTAAATTTTGTTTTCTTCGAGATATCGTATTTTGGTCTTCACTGTCGTTCTCAAGTCGCATATTCTACCACAGAAAATATCGGTTACACGCCTTTTTACCATGATTTTAAAAAAACTGACTTATTTCCGTTTCTCATTCGAGAATTCACAGATCCGACATCCGGCCGAAAAATTTAACCTAAATTTTTTTTTCTCCAAGATATCGAATTTTGGTTTTCACTATCATTTTTAAGTCGTATACTCTACCACAGAAAACGCCTTTTTACCATGATTAAAAAAAAGACTGACTTTTTTCCGTTTCTGATTCGAGAATTCACAGTTCCGACTTCGGTTGGAAAATTCAACCTACATTTTTTTTTCTTCAAGATATCGAATTTTGGTCTTCACTATCATTCTCAAGTTGCATATTCTACCACAGAAAATACAGCTTACAAGACTGTTTACGTTGATTTTAAACAAGGATGCAAGGTAGAACCTTGCACATTGATTTCGCATTATTTTTCGCTTTTTACAAAGCTACCTCTATGCGGAGGTATAGCAATCAATTTTGGCTTCCTCATAAGATTTGTATTTTTGTTTACCACGACCACAAAGAAGTGTCATGTTACTGTCACAGATTTAGATCTTTTGTAATACCAGACTAGTAAAGCACTTACATCTTCGAACTTGAACACTGATTTATTTCAGATCAAACTATAGCCGTTTGTGGAAAGAAAGGAGGAAGCGACGCATGCTCCGTAAGGATTCATAAATACTGAGCTGCAATGACTTTAGTAAGTTTACATGCGTGGGTTTTATTACAACAGGCTGTACGAAACGGTTAGATGATTTCAGAGGGAAAAAGACTCCTCACAGTAGTAATATTGCGGTAGTGTGTAATCCCTCTGCAAGTAATGTCGCAAGTGACAGTCAAATATTCCCCTTGCGGAGGTCGCTCAAGGATAACTTGAAGTGTCGAAAGCCAGAATTGTTTATTTCCGAGGCCTGTCAGGATCTGTCGGGGTCGAGAGGGAGTGGTAGAAAGAAAGTGAGAGTACGAGTATAGGAAGGGACCAGAAACGGTGCTATAAACGTCGTAGATTCACCCTCATCCAGGCTCTGTGTTTTCCGAGACAGCAGACCCTCGCCATTTTTAACCCCTAGTTCTCCTGGCCTCCAACACCAATGGAAACCTACATCGTCCTTTATTTCCTAGGGCCAAGTGGCCAAATTGTCCCGGCCATCGGTGCGATATAGTTGAAATACGGTAGTTCCGCTTCCATCGGGAATTATAAATCCGGTAGGGTGTCCAACCCTCCTCTAACCACCAACACTAGATTCTCCAATGTCTCTCTGGATTTCCAAATCCGACTGAGTGGATTCAACACGTTGTGTACCTGCGAAGAGCTCCGGTAAGCTCGACAGTACGTGCTCGTCCGTAGCGATCACTTCATTGCCGAGAGGGTTGACCTACGCCATCGATTTAATATTTGATCAGCGATTAATGGTTGAGCTTTTAATTCCCCGGACAGAAAAATAATCAAAAATCAAATGAAAGTCCATTTTTTCAGAAATTAAACGAATCACCCATCGGTTGAACAATCAACAAGTTTCACATGTTAGAAATTTCCGTTATTCGATGAATACCTGGAAAATGTTACACGCACACTTGCAGAAAAATCGTCACATGCAAAAATCAATGAATAGCTATATCCATTATCAAACCCTTTCTGACTGGATAACAATTAACTACAAAAGAAGAAATCAATTCATAGAGCAAAGATTTTATTAACCGATAAAAAGTTCGGCCTCCAAACCAAACGAACAAACAACTCTTGTCCATCCTCATTGATGGACAAGAATTTAAAAAAAGATTGCATCATATTACGCTTTTTCTAATAAACTGAAGTTTATATAACTGAAGTATAAATTGTCAAAACTGTCCAATAGTATCCAATTGTTTTAGAGGAAACAAATACTAGCCTTAAACGTAACATTCCGTTTAACTCCATAACAAAAGCTGATTCCTGAGTTTCTCCATCTCCGTCTCATCTCCCTCAAGATCCGACGACTGAAATCAGCTCCAAAGACATACCGTTTCATACTCCGGAGATAACGGCTACCTATCCTCGAACATCGACTTCATCTCCGAATAGAAATCGATCAGAGAACTGGTATTTCGTTCTTCCGGCTTCTGTTACTCATCTCGGCGGACGATTCACTCAAGTCTTTGCTTTGAGCTTAATGTAACCCGAATTGAGGCTTCGGAGAGTTTCCGGAGAAGCCCGACTGAAATGGGACTGCCAAATCCAGCGGTAGATTGTATATATATCTAGTGTCTCCAAGGCTGAAGGTTCCGTAAGCGCAATCTTCTCGAGCGGAGGGTCTTGCCATGTCGTGCTAATGCACTACTTAAACCAGCTTAAAAGCCCACATGCGCTGGCGTACTAGGAGCCGCTTAATAATTTGACGTCTCCTGGTTGTTACGCTACCGAAACGCGATGATACTTCGGGCTTTCCTGTAGGATTTCGAATCAGGGTTGTACGTTCAAGCTATGCGACGAAGTGGATGGTGGGAACGAGGACAAGCGACATACGAGCCGTTGACGTGAGGAAAAGGGCTTCAAACACTCGGCTACGATACAATGTGCAATTTCCAACAGCCCGTGCTTCGTAAAATCGATTGTCGCTTACGGATTCGCATCACGAGACCACCGGACCAACAGCATAGAAAGGAAATAGCGTAGATGGAAGCCTTGCCACCATCATCGCCACTACCACCATTACCGCAAACCTCGTGTCGTGTGGCCTTCGAACTTTGGTTTTGTGCACACTATCCGATTGAGAATATCGATATCGCTGGAGAATATCGGGTATACACTGTGTACATTCTAGATTGCACTAAGGTCTTGGAGTTTTTCATTTCAACAGAATGGAACGAGCTGCACGTGAAGATTATAGCTACAAGTATCGCAAAAATAGGAGATGATATTGCAGCACGGTCGAGGAGATACACATTAGCTGGTGAAAAAGTCTGAGGGAAAAAAATAGGTAAAAAGAAACTGACCAGAGTATGAGCGCTGCTGGAGTGCTCGGGCTTGAAACTTTAAGGACTCCAGTGGCCCTAGAAATTCGTGGTAGATGATAAGGGTACATTTTTAATGAGGAGAGTATTTGGAGGGTGTAATCTAAAGGAGATCTAACGAGCGTAACACCTATTTCGTCATCCGCTCTTTCAGGATAGGACGGAGAACTTTAACTTTACGGATGTGAAAATAATTTTTTTTTCAAACTGGAAAACTTCGATGGTGTTAAAATTCTAGTGCAACGAATTCTTTGTTCAACGGCGTTATTTGATGTATGCGCTGGTGGTCGTCAACTTAAACCTTATCGTATCAATGGCATGAAAAAAAAATTACAGCCTCAAACTTTTATAATTAGTTTTAAACTGATTAGCTTTTTAATATCGAACCTCAATTGGGCTATAGTTTAAAACATTTTAAAAAGTAGGAACAGCATGATTCTTAGCAAAAGTTTGCCCTTTGCATATTGTATTAAGAAAATTTAAGAAAATCGATGGCTTCGTTGATACTTCATCATTGAAACTTACCATTCACAACCTCCTTTACACCTGGAGCTTTTGATTCGGTGGAGTTTCTGACAGACTCAATATGTGTACTAAATCCATGTGCTACGTTAGCATTCACAAGGTTCTAAGCCACACAAAGCGAAATCTACATCCTAACTTCTGTTACAATGTTGGTCTACTCCGGTAGCATGACCGTAAATACGGTTATGAACGTACCAAAATACTCGACACCGTGGCTCAAAGCTCCCTCTACTAAACTCGTTTTTACGAACGCACCTCGCGCACTCTACATGCACCCCTCTTTTTTTCTATTCCATCCTCAACCCATACTTTTGCCAACTCGTTTTCGAAAGCTCGCACTTTTTCCCCGAAACGCGTCAGTAAATCCGGATTAAAAGTCCGTCGAGGGCGTGTTGGGGCTTCGGAAGAGAGAAAGTAAGCACGGTTCATATTTCAAGCGGTAAGGTTTAGAGGTAAACTACAACGCAGCTGGTTGGTAAGGGTAAGGGAAAACTGACTGTAGAAATGAAAAGCATTGTGGCGAGAGAATCAATCAGCCCACAGTCCGAAACGATTTAGAAAGTACTATATTTCATGGCATTTCTGTATACTCGATTTAAACTTGGAGGAACCTCTTGGACCTTAGAGCCTTTTTATACCACTAGGCGTGACACAAGCGCTAAAACATGTTTCCTGAAAATCCGTCGGCGACGCTGTTGTATAAATCATTTTAACAGTTTTGAGATTAAAATGAATCGACCAATATGTTATCGGATTTCATGTTAGGGAAAATTTGCGGTGAATTTACAAATATAGGAGAATTTTTATGAAAATTTTGATACTAAGAAATTATAATGAAAATAGGTTATATCAAAGAAATGACAATTTATTTTGAATTTTATTAAAAATTTTGATTTCTTGATAAATTGAATTAAAAATTCGGTTTCAATGGGCCAAAATACATCGACATAGTGTATACAATTTTTTTTTACATATTAAAAGAAAATTGTAATTCTGACAAAAAATATCAAGGTTTTGCTAAAATGGCTATAATTTTTTCGTAGGAACGTGGTAAATAGGTGTTGGTTGAGATTTTATTTTTCTGCTGATGTTCTAAGGTAGAGCAAGAAAGACCAAAAAATTTTGCCTGCATTCCACTTTCTCTTATTTTTTTATGTAACCATAATTTTCTAAGTAAAATTAAAAAAACAGCATTTTTATTAAATTTCATGAGCGTAAATATTGAAAAACGTAACCCCAACATAATCAACCGTTTGTAGAACACAATCTGCATATTCGTATAGCAAACCATTAATTTAAAAAATAGAAAGAGCCAAACCAAAAGTGTTCCAACTAGCCCCGATGTCCCTTATTACAACATCGATAATTAATCATTATAATAATAATAATGCAATAGGCCTTCGATATCGAAAGTGCCCTGTAAGCCTGAAAGTTGTAGCGGTTATAAGGCACTTGCTCGTTAATTGTATCAATCTTGTCGTCGCTGATGAGTATTAGCCACGAAGATAGAGCGTTGAAAGCGTTAGATTCTGATTTGCAAGGTCACACGTCGCAAGTCATTAAGGGAGAGAGAGAGAGGTCAGCCCTTTTCCCCTCGTTCACCACGAACGTATGCAGAGATGGTAGTAGCGGTGGGGTTATAACGTGAGCTTTGGAAGCGCGACGAGGACCCCACGAAGCGAAGTGCCGTGGTCCCATCAATTTGCCTTGGGGCCGACGTGGAATACGAATTAGCAATCTGTGCCCCGTCATCAATTACTATCGTGGCCCCGTCCATCATACTTTTTCCTTCGGCTTCGTTGCTTCTCTGTGTGTAGGTGAAACGAACGTTGAGAATGAGAGAGACGGAACAGGGTGTAGAGCAGAAACGAGAAGGGACAAAGCGTTGGAGATATATATATATACGCATGGTCGTACTGGGCGCTGTGGAGAACGCGTGCAGTTTCGGTCCGGGATCGGATATCCTCAATCCCGGAATCCGGAAGAGCATTTGCAGATAATGAGGCAATCGGTGAGCGCGACTTTACTCTGGCCGCGACAGTGCTGCTACTATCGGCGCTCTTCTGCACTCCTCGAGTCGATGATGGCTCCAGAATTTTCTCACTCTCGTTGGGATATATGTAGGGGAAGGTGGGGCAAAGTGAAACAGTCATTTGTGGCAATTAATGGGGGCAAAATGAAACACTCCGACAATTTATTAAAAACGCGATTCAACAATACAATTCAGTTTTATCCAAAATACTATGTTTTATAAACCATTTCGAGTGTTTAAATCAATAAAATCTTCAAATAAAAAAATTGAAAACGGGCGAAGTGGTACACTTCGACATTTAAAAAAAATGCGTTTTTACAACGCAATTCAAGTAGGAAATCATAGTCGCTTCATAAAATAATAACTTGAATGAATAGAAAGTGGTCCGCCGGGGCAATATGGAACAGTTGTTTGTGGCAAAATTTTTTTTTAAAAAGGCGTTTCTACAATACAATTCAACTAAATTATTTAAAATACAATATTTTAGAAGCTATTTTGGGTGTTTAACCCAATAAAATTGGCGAATAAAAAAAATCGAAAACAGGACAAAGTGGAACACACCGACATTTTTTTATAGTTACGATTCAACAACTCAATTCAAGGAGCAAATCAGAATAATATTACAAAATAATAACTTGAACATATCCTAACTAACTTGTTAAATTCAAATTTAATAAATAACTTTTGAAAACAATTTTTTTAAGCAATGCGAAACTGTAGAGAGAGAATTGGAGTGAGACACCGACATATCTTTCCTATTTACAAAAATCGCACGTGTAATCAATTTCTTATAATTCATCAACTCCAGCGCAAGATATTTGTAACCAGCTTTAAAAATCTTACACTTACAGTGTAAGTTACACTTTAACTTACAAAAGTTTAAAAAATCATACGTTTCCGAATTTGGGGAAGTGTTCCATTTTGCCCTAACAAATTTTTGGGTGGGGGTAAAAATAGCGAATGACCAAAATAGCGAATGGCTAAAATAACGAATTTCGAAATAATGAACGTCTGAATCGAGAATGCCCATCATTATGAAATTCGCTAGTTTAGCCATTTCGCTATTTTGATCATTCGCTATTTTGATTGAATTTTAATAGCATGGGAGTCAAAATAGCGAATGGCTGAAATAGCGAATTTAAATATAATGTCTGAATCTAGAAGCGCCATTATTTTGAAATTCGCTATTTTAACCATTCGCTATTTTGGTCATTCGTTATTTAGACCCACGCCCAATTTTTGTTTTGCCGACGATCAAAATCGATTATTGGAATCAACTTTCTGAGTGAAAAGCAGTAAAAATACACTTTGAGTTTCGTGATAAAGCCATTTTTTCGCTTATGCGTTTCACTTTGCCCCACCGTCCCCTACTATATATCTATGTATATAGGTGTATATATATGTACGGCTGTGACTGGATGAAGTGGTAGAGGTGGTCGTATAGCTGCAGAATCCGTCAGGAGATCGATTATTCCCCGACCACGAGTGCACCGCGACGAAGAGACCGCTAACGAAGGCGGCGAGAGAATGGATATTTTTCCCTTTGTGCCTCGTTAACGATTCAGTGCTAAGCTGAAAGAAGTAGATGGTAGCGATCCTTTATTCGCGTGGTTTGTGCGGCTATGAAGAGTGAAGGTCGATAGGCGAGAGATGGAACGTCTTTTTAACTATTATATAGACCACTGTATATATCTATAGTAGTAGAGCGTATAAGATGTCTTCAGTGATTTCCAATAACCTTTTACGGACACCCCGAAATCCTTGTCGTTGTGAGCTTTTATAATGAATGTGAAAAAAATGTTGCTTGACCTTTTTGAATTATTTTTGCTTGCAAACTCAACGTTCTTGTTTGGATAATATTATGTCACTAAGTATTTTTTATTCATATTAAATATATTGGCTTATTGATTACGGATAACTTTAGAGAATTTGTGAACACTGTTATAAACGATTGGAAGTTTTTATTCCAGTAAAATAAAAGTAAATTATTAAATGTGCTGTACCATACATTAATTTTACATTACACTTGTATACTAAATTTAATATACAAGTTTATGAATAAAAATTTCCAATAAAAGTGCACGAAATTTCAAGTAGTTTTATTTTTACAGTGACACAGTTAATTTTTTCACAATTGACCGGTGACATTTGCATTGAAAAAAGAACTTTTGAAACGTTGTGTTTATTTAATCTTTCAACAATATGTGGAATTAATCGTGTTTTGGTTCCTGATACGGATATTCGAGGGCTTAAGGGGATCGATAATGGTTTAATACGCTAAACGAGAATTAGATCAATTCTGTTACGAGTGGCTCAATGCACCGTCCGTTCTATTATTCTAACAGCCAATACAAATCAATGGGGCCCTCATTTCTTGCTATAGCTATACACACTACCATTTCGCCCTTCCGAAACATTTCGTTACCGACTCTGTGTTCAAACGGCCGGTTAAACGAATCGAGAACACTAAACACCTGTAGAGGTTATGGAGGTTTCTCTTATTACTTAAAAGTTGAATATATGCCTAGAGAAAAAGGATGCAAAGTAGAACCTTGCACATTGCTTCCTCATTATTTTTCGCGATTTACAAAGCTACCTCTATGAGGAAGTATGTTATTCAATTTTTGGCTTCCTCATAGAGGAAGCTTTGTAAATCGCGAAAAATAATGAGGAAGCAATGTGCAAGGTTCTACTTTATATCCTTGTTTTAATTAGATAAATATACATGTTGTGGATTCGCTTTTTCTATTTCGTTATTACGTTATTTCGTGATTATTAGAGCGTTTCCGAAAGTGAATGTGAGAATGTATATTTTTTTAAATAATTCAACATTCCATAAAATCAAAAATTTCATACCGTTCGTCACTAAATTGTACATATATAATGGCTGAATATTGTTTCATTTATATACAAAATTTGAGCTCCCTATCTTACATTTTGCAAAAGTTACAATAGAGCGATAATGTCAATTTTTTGAAAAATTCAAAACATCATAAAATTTGAACGGTTCAATCGATCTTAACCAAATTCAATAGCGATCACCGACGTATGAAAGCTCACATTCATACCAATTTTAAGATCAATATCTCGAAAATTGAAAGAGTTATCGCGTAAACAGACATTTTTCAAAAAATTTAAAAACGCGTTATAATTTAACGGTGAAGTGGATTTTAACAAAAATCTGTATGAATGATGAGGCTTGATCCCTCTATCTATGGTCCAAATTTCAGCTTGATATCTCAAGGCATTCCCGAGTTATAAAGATTTACATTTTTCGATCGTGTAACATACACACATACACACACACACACATACAGACATTTTTTCTAAATCACTTTTCTCGAGGTTTTCGCCGATTCTGAGTGTACTGACATGAAAATCTCGAAAAAAAAAATTTCATGAAAACAAAGCTCCCTCTATGAGGAAGCAAAAATGTTATATGTAATAATGGTATGAAAGTTAGCAACGAATTAATTTGGACCTCAAAAGACTTTTACACATACGATTTGAGCAACATTATTTGAGTACCTCCCCTAATTTTATCACAAGTAAAAAGAAGAAATCGATCTAACAGAGATATGCTGAAGAATCAGATTTTTTTTAACACTGAGAGTGTCAGTTATGAATAATATCGTTTGTAAGTTTTATGCCATTATGCAATATAAATATAATGAAATGTGGATATTACTCATATGATATATTCTTCATCAATGATCAGGATGTTGAATATAATTTTTTTTAAAGTCCAAATTATAATGTGAGTGTTTCAACTTACCCCGGCCATCTCTACTTATTTCCATTAACACTTACCATATGTTCTATGATCCCTCAGTACTCAATAGAAGTCGCCCCTACTTTAGCGATAACAAAGTTTCGTCTGTTGCCATCAACATTACCCAACTTATTTTTCAACAAGAAAAGTCCATTGGCGGCGAAGAATACCTAAGTGAAGCCAACGGTTGGAATAAACTTTTCACTTTCGTTTCCTTTTTCCCTTGCGTCTTATCTCAATGAGGAATTACGGTAGTTATGCGTTTTTCCACTCACAGGTACGACTTTTATAGTTTTTAGCATGGGGGAACAAAATCTAATGCAAAAAAGTTCACGCTCTCGATTATAAAGACATAAAAATGGTTTTCAGACAATGTTACCTTCGATGGTTATTTCACGAACAGGAAGCAAAAAGTTCTTTGCATAATAAGTGTCTTGGGATCCCGATTTTAAGTCGTAAGTTCGATCTTAAATTTAAACCTGTGATCGAACTTACCATTGATAATTTGGTTCTCCAATGGCCTACATTCGCACTCTTCAGACTTTGAATAAATTATCAAGTTTTCTTACCTAATCCGATTAATTCTGTAGGTACTGCAGGTTCTGACACAGTTTATACGTTCTTGAAAAAGACCCCAACAAGAAGTACACTTTACTTATGATAACAGCAATACAAAACTTTCACGAGTGGCTTTTTGCAAAGTCTACCCTGATTTTTCCTATTCTTTGGACTTAAGATGAATGTTATGATATAAAGTCTGGGCTATCTCTTTGATAGCGACTACTAAGTCCGATTACCCGTCGGACATGGAACTTTTGAAGATGCCAAAGAGCAAACATGATAGATGCTATCCCCAAAAGTCAGGGGAGGAAGTTTTGAGGGTTGGCGTCAGAGATTAGGGATTCTCTTATCCGAATACTGGCATACCCTTATGTTTACACAATCGGGAAAAAAGAATCCCTCCCTACGAACAACATCCACTCGCAGGTGTTAGGTTTTCTGTAACACGGCGGGAAGATTTGTTTGCTAGCCAAGGCTAAAAGTACAATAATCGGGGGAAACGAAGCTCGCGTACTCTTGAGGGAAAACTCGAGCCCAATGTGCGAAGGAAAAACGAGAGCTGTAGCTGCTCGTTTTGTGTGCTCGTAGATAATGCGCCTCGTTTCATCTAAGCAGGCGTGGAGTCGTGTAAAAGCGGCAAGGAAAAGACCGAGGGGAAAATGAGGTAGCAATGTCGTTGCCACTGTTGGTGCTCGTGGTTTTCGTCGTGGTGTTGGTGGTGGTAGTCGTGATGGCCTTCACCGTTGCCTACGAACAGAAATGGGTAACAAAACGAAGAGCGGAATGTGGGTCAGGAGTCGACGTCGCCAAGAAACGGTCCCGGCAAAAGAAGGGGGTTGCGAAAATTTTCGAGCTTTATCGCGACAACTCTCAACTCCACCTTCCTCGTTCGCGCGCCCTTCCTTCTGTCCTGCTTCTCACCAGCATAGCCTAGCTCATATAGCTTGCATATCAGTATAGTTATATAGCCGTACATTTATATATCCCAAAGTTTCTCACGACTACAGTAGACAATATACTATATTTCATTCAACGTAGAATGCACGAAACCCTGGAGAACTCTGTGGCAGTTTTCTCTCCTTGTCCCTTCGCAGAGCTTTCCACTTGTACTTTACTTGTGGTAGTGGAAAGTAACCGAGTGATATAAAAAGCAAAGGGCAAGGAGAAAGACACATTCAAAGATTCAATTACACGAAGAATCCGCGAGGAAAAAAGCAGAAGCTCCTGTCATTGTAAGTGTGTGTGTGTCACAACGAGCGACGAGATGAAAATCTTAAAAAAGATATATGATTGGTGGGAGAGTCTCGCGCTATAACGTTTTCTCTACCATGTCGAAGGAGGGTGCAAAAAAAGTAAGCGTGAAAGACCTGGAACTTGAATTCAACCCTCCATAGGACCCGCTGGAGAACTCTTCATTTCCCGGAACACCGAATGACGAGACACTCAACTCGCCTCGTTCGAGAGCAGTACTACTGTGCTCGGATAAAAAGTGAAAATAAGAGTGGAGGTATATACACCCGGAGAAACTGGAAAGATAAATAGGGGGAAGAAAAAAAGAGGGAGAGGAAACTGACCGAGGAGGGTGGATGGCTTCTTCCTGTGGGGCTAAAAGATAACAAAGCGAGACTGAGAGAGTGCTACGCGAACATGAAGGAAACGACGACCACCAAAAACCTACTCGCAGAAGGGCCAACAAATTTTATGACGGTCCTAAGTAGTGGGTACCAAGTCGTCTTGCCCATGAAACTAAACCCTACTGTTTACTTTAAAGAAGCTGGTGCCCACTTTGAAATTTCCATTTTCATGCGCATACCGAGTTATTCAAGATGAATATCAAAATAAGAAATAAAGATATTAAAACGACAAGTTATGGTACTGGTTTGATATTTGATACCTTAATTATTGACACTTAATATTACTGCGGTGATACTTGTTGAAGTTATGATTTACTCGATTTTTATCATGTGATGACAATGCTCGACACGAATATCACGAAATTATGAGGAATTTAATTGGTAACGAAGTATTTAAATGGGGTTACATTCCGGGACATGCGAATTTCAATCATACCTTTTTAATCAATATTGGGTTTTAATTCCATCGAATACTGCTATTAAAATGGCAATAACAGAATTTGTCGGTCGTTTTGAAAATCATCACGATTGATTTTTTTATGTCAGTTTATAAAACTACCAATTATATTGATTTTATATCTAATTGTAAACCGATTACATGACTTTCCAAATCGCAAATTGAATATTTATAATTTTTTAAGCTGCGAAAAATTGAATTGCATTAACAATTCTTGAGAACACTTTTTTGGTTAATGATATTATTATTTTTTTAAATTTTCCGATTTCACTCAAAAAGTACATATCAAGTCCTATAAATGTGCAATTTTCTATTGACTGAAATGTAAAATTTTCAACATGTTGCCTTTGAATAGAACTAATGAATATATTTCACCTTACGATATTTTATTCTGTTTTTATATTGCTATCTCAGAATTGTAAATCCCATTTGAACATCTTTCGCAGAACATGCATTCACTTTTACATTTCTTTTGTTAATACGTACAAATACACAGATTTTTCCCTCAAAGAGAACTGAACCTAAACGATATAACTAGTGCAAAATATGAAAAATATTTTCTCTGGAATACAAAAAGACATTCAATTTATTCGAATGTTTTCCATTCCCATTTGCTCAGTCAGAGATTTGCTATCTCAGAATTGCAATTCTCATTTGAACATCTTTCGCAGAACATACATTCACTGTTACATTTCTTTTTTTAATACGTAGAAATACACAGATTTTACCCTCAAAGAGAACTGAACCTAAACGATATAACTAGTGCAAAATATGAAAAATATTTTCTCCTCTGGAATACAAAAACATTCAATTTATTCGAATGTTTCCCATTCCCATTTGCCCAGTGGTACATTCTTCATCAAGGTAAAATATTTTATCCGTGGAATTTCCATTATTTTTAGCCGACTCGGTCCCCTCGTGTTTATGTTTTAAAAACAAAGTTATACAGCATGCATACAGTTTGGAAAGTTGATATCTTACTCTTCAAATATTAGACTGGAAGGTGGTCTGTGATTCTGCATCAGCCTGTATGTTATTCTGTACTCGGTCGAGCGTCGCTTTTTCGCCAAACTGGCCACTTTACGAGCGTGAAATAAACTAACCGAATATCGTCGGACGTGCGTTCAATGCTATCTCTGAGAGATCTCCCCATCCTCCGATTGGCTTTTAGGGGTATCCGGGACCGGTCAATGTTCTCGCTTTGCAATCGAAGCCAGTGAAGCCCGAGGACAGCCAAGCGAGAGGAGTGGAGACCGGAGAGGGTTTTATCGAGGCAGAATTGGATATCGTGACATCTCGACTTTTCTCGGGGATGTCGTCAACCCCCTTGCACTCGCTCGAAAACGACGACAACGATATACCGGACGCCCGAGACCAACGCCAATGTATTTATTTCCAGTCCATATAAAAACGGATTTCCGGATTTCGTTCACCCATCTCAAATGGACATTTTCGTGTGAATGACGGGCATCATGTTCTCGCCGTCTCTCGTCACCTAAATTTCATTCTCGATCGTTGATTTTTGACAGTTACTCTTTTACTCTTCGAGCCCCCACTCTTTACTTACTTTTTGGTGACATTGATGTTATTTTCAATCAAGCAAAAAATCAAATCGGATCCTAAAGACATGGATCGAGGAAACTTTGAACATTACAAAAAACATTGCAAAAGCTTATAAGGATAATTGAGAACCGAATAAGGCCGAAGACCAACATCAATGTATTTATTTCCAGTCAATATAAAAATCAAATCGTATCCTAAAGGCATGAACCAAGGAAATTTTGATGATTATGAAAGCGTATCCAATTGTAGAATTACCTTTTTTTTCTCTCACAATTTGATGATGGCAATGTCTGAACATATGACACATACAATTTCTGTCTATTCTAGGATATAAATCACAGTGGAAATCTCGCCGTCTCTCGTCACCTAAATTTCTTTCTCGACCGTTGATTTTTGACAGTTACTCTTTTACTCTTCGAGCCCCTACTCTTTACTTACTTTTTGGTGACATTGATGTTATTTTCAATCAAGCAAAAAATCAAATCGGATCCTAAAGACATGGATCGAGGAAATTTTGAACATTACAAAAAAATGGAACATTGCAAAAGCTTATAAGGATAATTGAGAACCGAATAAGGCCGAAGACCAACGTCAATGTATTTATTTCCAGTCAATATAAAAATCAAATCGTATCCTAAAGGCATGAACCAAGGAAATTTTGATGATTATGAAAGCGTATCCAATTGTAGAATTACCTTTTTTTCTCTCACAATTTGATGATGGCAATGTCTGAACATATGACACATACAATTTCTGTCTATTCTAGGATATAAATCACAGTGGAAATCTCGCCGTCTCTCGTCACCTAAATTTCTTTCTCGACCGTTGATTTTTGACAGTTACTCTTTTACTCTTCCAGCCCATACTCTTTACTTACTGTTTGGTGACATTGATGTTATTATCAATCAAGCAAAAAATCAAATCGGATCCTAAAGACATGGATCAAGGAAATTTTGAACATTACAAAAAAATGGAACATTGCAGCAGCTTATAAGGATAATTGAGAACCGATTAAGGCCTAAGACCAATGTCAATGTATTTATTTCCAGTCAATATAAAAATCAAATTGTATCCTAAAGACATGAACCAAGGAAATTTTGAAGATTATTATGAAAGCGTATCCAATTGTAGAATTACCTTTTTTTCTCTCACAATTTGATGATGGCAATGTCTGAACATATGACACATACAATTTCTGTCTATTCTAGGATATAAATCACAGTGGAAATCTCGCCGTCTCTCGTCACCTAAATTTCTTTCTCGACCGTTGATTTTTGACAGTTTCTCTTTTACTCTTCCAGCCCCTACTCTTTACTTACTTTTTGGTGACATTGATGTTATTTTCAATCAAGCAAAAAATCAAATTGGATCCTAAAGACATGGATCGTGGAAATTTTGAACATTACAAAAAAATGGAACATTGCAGAAGCTTATAAGGATAATTGAGAACCGAATAAGGCCTAAGACCAATGTCAATGTATTTATTTCCAGTCAATATAAAAATCAAATCGTATCCTAAATACATGGACCAAGGGAATTTTAAATATTATGAAAGCGTATCCAATTGTAGAATTACCTTTTATTTCTCTCACAATTTGATGATGGCAATGTCTGAACATATGACACATACAATTTCTGTCTATTCTAGGATATAAATCACAGTGGAAATCTCGCCGTCTCTCGTCACCTAAATTTCTTTCTCGACCGTTGATTTTTGACAGTTACTCTCTTACTCTTCGAGCCCCTACTCTTTACTTACTTTTTGGTGACATTGATGTTATTTTCAATCAAGCAAAAAATCAAATCGGATCCTAAAGACACGGATCGAGGAAATTTTGAACATTACAAAAAAATGGAACATTGCAAAAGCTTATAAGGATAATTGAGAACCGAATAAGGCCGAAGACCAACGTCAATGTATTTATTTCCAGTCAATATAAAAATCAAATCGTATCCTAAAGGCATGAACCAAGGAAATTTTGATGATTATGAAAGCGTATCCAATTGTAGAATTACCTTTTTTTTCTCTCACAATTTGATGATGGCAATGTCTGAACATATGACACATACAATTTCTGTCTATTCTAGGATATAAATCACAGTGGAAATCTCGCCGTCTCTCGTCACCTAAATTTCTTTCTCGACCGTTGATTTTTGCCAGTTACACTTTTACTCTTCGAGCCCCTACTCTTTACTTACTTTTTGGTGACATTGATGTTATTTTCAATCAAGCAAAAATCAAATTGGATCCTAAAGACATGGATCGAGGAAATTTTGAACATTACAAAAAAATGGAACATTGCAAAAGCTTATAAGGATAATTGAGAACCGAATAAGGCCTAAGACCAACGTCAATGTATTTATTTCCAGTCAATATAAAAATCAAATCGTATCCTAAAGACATGAACCAAGGAAATTTTGAAGATTATGAAAGCGTATCCAATTGTAGAATTACCTTTTTTTCTCTCACAATTTGATGATGGCAATGTCTGAACATACGACACATACAATTTCTGTCTATTCTAGGATATAAATCACAGTGGAAATCTCGCCGTCTCTCGTCACCTAAATTTCTTTCTCGACCGTTGATTTTTGCCAGTTACACTTTTACTCTTCCAGCCCCTACTCTTTACTTACTTTTTGGTGACATTGATGTTATTTTCAATCAAGCAAAAAATCACATTGGATCTTAAAGACATGGATCGTGGAAATTTTGAACATTACAAAAAAATAGAACATTGCAAAAGTTTATAAGGAGAATTGAGAACCGATTAAGGCCTAAGACCAATGTCAATGTATTTATTTCCAGTCAATATAAAAATCAAATCGTATCCTAAAGACATGAACCAAGGAAATTTTGAAGATTATGAAAGCGTATCCAATTGTAGAATTACCTTTTTTTCTCTCACAATTTGATGATGGCAATGTCTGAACATATGACACATACAATTTCTGTCTATTCTAGGATATATATCACAGTGGAAATTATGACTTAGAGCACTTTTCAGATTTTTAATCAAACTGGTTGCTCTACAGTACACTCATTTTTCAAATAAATTGTTACCATAACTATTTTTTATTGGTGTTCACAAAATAGTAGATAAAATATCGATGAAAAATTCGTAATGTACATTACCAACATTACGAACTTCCGCTGTATATTTTGTAAAATGGACGACCTTTCATTCGGATTTTGAGCATTAAATTCAAGGCTCTTCGCGGATACTTCTCTTATATTTTTCGCAGCCTGTGACTACAGCGTTAAGTTAAAACCTCCTACTCAACGGGTCAAAGGATAATAAAATTCACCGTTTTCCCTTTATTCATGCCCTGTGATTCTGGACTTTATTCGCTTTTATCCTATTCTCTCTTGACAAGCAAAAAGATTGTCAGCTCGTGTAACGCTTAACATGCGTTACACGAGATTTCTGAAATTCGAGTAGACACTCCGAACTCATGAATGGCGAGGTAGCCTTTCGAGCTTAAAACGACGAGCTGCAATGGTGGGATTAAACATTTTTGTACTCGGAAGAAAAATTCAGGTTGTCTCAGTAACTATTTTTTTTTCTACACTAAAAACTAATTAAAAACTTCTGTACATTCAATAGAAAAATTATATCCTTCCACGTCCACAAAAACTTTGTGTTAATTTGACACTAATTTAGCAGAATATAAAACGCGAATTTGCACTGGTGCAAAATTTTCAGTAGTAATACCCCAAGAGCTTCAAAATTATCGGGTATTTCCCGATAACTTCGTTGCATACAAACAAGAGTGTCAAGTTTTGCAGGTTAAAAAATCCCGAGCGCTTGCGCGAGGGAATTTTCTGCAAAACTTGACATGATTGTTTGTATGCAGGGGAGTTTGAGAGAAATACACGATTAATTTTGAAGCTCGAGGGGTATTTGTCGGATTATTTTTTCCATCGGAATTTCGGCTCATTCTTCAGATCACGTTCCAGTTCTCGTTAGAAGTTTGACAGATGTGAAGAATTCTCAGGTTAAAAGTTGTTGAGAAACTGTTATTATTGCTTCGCAACTTGTTAGGAAATATCCGAAAAATATCCGAAATAAAATCGACTATGTTCCCCCACATGAGGCCAAATGTGTCGTTTCTATTGGCCGAAATTCCGATGGGGAAAATAATTAGTAGTAATACCCCGAGAGCTTCAAAATTATCGGGTATTTCCCGATAACTTCGTTGCATACAAACAAGAGTGTCAAGTTTTGCAGGTTAAAAAATCCCGAGCGCTCGCGCGAGGAAATTTTCTGCAAAACTTGACACGATTGTTTGTATGCAGGGAAGTTTGAGAGGAATACACGATTAATTTTAAAGCTCGAGGGGTATTTGTCGGATTATTTTTTCTATCGGAATTTAGGCTCATTCTTCAGATCACGTTCTAGTTCTCGTTAGAAGTTTGACAGATGTAAAGAATTCTCAGGTTAAAAGTTGTTCAGAAATTGTTTTTATTGCTTAGCAACTTGTTAGGAAATATTCGAAAAATATCCGAAATAAAATCGCCTATGTTCCCCCACATGAGGCCAAATGCGTCGTTTCTATTGGCTGGAATTCTGATGGGAAAAATAATCTAAAATAATAACATCTCTGTCAAATTAATACAACTATTTTATTGTTAATGATTTTGTTTACTGTTTTCCAAGTTATTCTTACTCTATCCATCCGTACCCATCTTTGTAAATGTTGGTAAAATTTTAAGATGAAAATTCATCGATGTACATTCCACGTTTAGCACCGACGTCCCAATTTGTAACATCCCGAGTCGAGGAACGCCCATACAGTTATTTCGCAGTTGCTTTGATGCTTGTTATCCTGGATTTCATCTATGGCATACCACAAAACGATATTGAATCCATTTCTGATTTTTCGGATTGCCAAAATATATGTTTAATGTTAAACTTCGTGTTTGTGGGTCGTGGCGTTTTGATTCAACCGTAGATTTGATGCTGTCGTTGATTCCAGCAGAACTCTCGTTATATATCGGTATTGACATAACTAGATCCTTTCGACCCCTTCGCTCTTCCCTGTTTGTCACGCAAAGCTCGCTGATGCAGTTTTAATCGGATTTGGCACTACGTTTTCACCAGGCGAAAGCCCTCCTCGCTGCGGTACCGCAATGACGAATGCATTTGGCATGGAGTAAACGTTATCAATGCAATTTTCTGTATATATTTAATATGCTGACCATACATCGAGTGTCGCTGCACTGAACGCGGTTTCTAATGATTCCATGAATTTTTCAACGATTAATCTAGTTATAAATGTGTTAAGTGCTGAAAAAAGTTAAAAAAAAAGCAAATGTCAGTGATTCAACAGTTCTACAAAAACATTCTATGTATTTTTTAAGTTATACCTTTTTGTATCTCTCAATTTTTACACCCAAAGAAATTTGCAAACTTTTTTAAAATTTGAATCAAATTAAACTTATTAAAATAAAAATTATATGATTTTCTCCGTCAAATATCAACATTTTATTTCGATCAAATAGAATTTATATCATTTCAATAAATTGTATTATATCCAATTCAATTTTTATTACTTAGGTATAATCAATAAATCCCGTATTTAATTAAAATAAACACATTAGACCGATTTTTCTGAGTGAACGATTTCAATATAAAAGAAAAGCATCAAAGAGATAGAAGAGATAAATATTTGTATCAACTGTAAAGTAATGAGGAATTGATAATTATTTCATCAAGTTAATTATATTTTTAGTAGGAGAATATAATTGTATAATAAATGATATATACATTACACAATAAATATTTAAATATATGAAGTTTTGCAGTTGATGTACGCAAATAAATTCCTTAAGGTAAAAATTCGATGTTTAGCGTGTATTTAATTTGTAAATACTTTTTTTTACTTCAAACATTCTGCATTGAACTCATCGCCGTGTTTCAATGTTCAGATAACTCTCGATGGAAATGGACGAGAGTGTTGTAAAAAAATTCGTGGGTATAAAGTTTTCTGACATTCAACATTTATTCACGATGGGTGGATTTGGGGCCTCTGCCACTTTGATCGAAACTGACACGGCGAGATATACGAGTGAAAAACGTATTCACGAGTGGATCATCAGCGCTCCATCTCTTTCTACCTCTAGTTCCATCACTTTTTCGCCCAAAGCTCAACTTTATCCATCGGTGTATCGATGATCGATATCATTACGACTCCAACACTGCGATGCGAGGCTGCAAGAGGACGAGAGAGTTACAAAACTGCTTTCCAACGCAAATTTATCGAGACCCACAGAACGAGAAACCTGCTGCCTGAACCCAGTAGGTTGGGGAAACTGCTCCTTCGGTTCGAGAAATTGCCTTTTGGTTTCATGGGAAAAGTTCGCAGCCTGCTTTCGCGTTTTCCCTAAATACGTACCATTTGTAGCTAAACCGAGGATGTCAGAGGCTATAGTAGATATTTTCTTATGCAGTGCAATAAACAAATTGTATTTTATTGTAGCAAATATATATTGTTAAATTATGTGAATGTAGGTTAACTGAATTGCAATTTATGGAGTTAATTTTTGTTAATTTTTCCGTTTTTTTATTTTGGTAATTTCTAATTTTACGAAAAAAAAGTATAAAAATAATTGGTCAAATAAAAAATGTAAACCAAGAACGTTATTAAAACTTTCTTTCGAATTTCACAAAAAAATGCTGTGGGCATATTTAGACTAAAACTTTTTCTTCAAGGTACGAAAAATTTAAATTTCGTTTTAACTGTGGATATAAATGAAAAGTTGACTTAATCCTTAATTTTTCAAAAACTGATTTCATCGTTTCTAGTTTTACGAAAAAAATGTACATAAATAATTGGTTAAATAAAAAATATAAACCTACAGAATGATTAAAACTTCCCTTAAAATTTTACAAAACTTTCCTGTGTGCGTATTTAGACAAAAACTTTTTGTTGAAGGTATGAAAAATTGAAATTTCGTTTTTACTGTGCTTATAAATGGAACGTTGACTTACACCTTTGTAATGTGTTTTTTTTTTACGGTTTGGTATGTCTTGAAATATATATGCCATTTCCTTTACCCGAGATATGCATCAGTACTCTTTGTTATTTGAGTAATTTAATAATTATGCAGGTGCAAACCATCAAAGGCGAGAAGCACATAGTAAGGCAGTTAACGTTGAAGAAAGAATGCCAACCTTCCTTTATCGCATTTTTCCCTCGAGTGAGCGCTTTTGGAGTTTCTTGGAGAGAAGAAAAGTATGAAAAGCGGAGCAGCGAAGGGAAGACGTGTAATTGTTAACAAGTTCCACGAGTTGGGTGAATACTCTCTTCCCTTGACGTACGGCAACAGCAAAAGTAGTAGCTCGTATGCACGTAAATTTTATAGGCACCTAGCATACAACACCTGCTCCTCTCGCCTTATTTCCCTCGTGTCCGTTCGCTCGCTCTCATATTTTTCCCTCTTCTACTCACACTCGTCCCGTATGTTTAATTTATCAAAGACACATTTTTTATTTTTACCTTTTCACACAGTCGAGTGTAACGTAAGTACACGAAGAGGGTGCAGCTGTTCACACACTCAACTGCAACAAATTAAAAACACTGTGACTTACAAAGATAAACAGAGTTAAGCGAAAAATAGGGACAACTATTAATTCTTGGTATATAATCTATAATTCGGGCATAAAACGCATATAGTATAAATATTAGTTAATCGTATATAATCTATAAATCGGGCATAAAACGTATAACAGCCTGAAAGGATTATAGGAAAGCTAGTTTCTATGGTATTGACCAATATGAAGGGTTAAAAAAGAAGAAAAAATACTCCTCGTTTTAAAAACACTGAGTTATTTCACTTTGGAGTATTAGAGTTCAAAGGGTTTTAACTTCGAGTCAGAAATCTATAAATCGAGATAAAAAATCGAGCTGCCGGTTATTACGTTTTTCAACCGGAAGTCAGGTCTATAAGTAGGAATATAAATCTGACATTAGAAACATTGATGGATTAGTTTTTAAAAAATCACAGGAAAAAGTTGTTTTCTATGGTGAAATATGTAGGGGAGATGGGGGCAAAACGGGCATCACGACTGAAAATGAGAATTGGGGGCGAAACGGGCATCGTTTTAATTTTTTCGAACACGACTTTTTTCAATTTCCTAACATTTCTTACTTGAAAATTTCGGAAAATAATTGGTGATGTCAATAAAACAGGCAGAGAGGCAAAACAGGCATCTCGGCTAAATATAAATATCAGGTTCAAAATTGGCACCAAATCATAAAACGAGCATTTCGTTCTAATTGATTTCTTTATCATATACCGACTTTTTTCGAAGAATTAACTTGATTATAAAATTTTTGAAAAATTCATTTGACTATATTTTTTTTCTTTGCTCAACAAAGTATCGAAACAAAGTTCTGAACGGATAGTTAAAAAAATTCTGATCTGATGAAGATTATCAATTTTTTTCACCACCAATTTGACGTATTTTCCGCACTTTTCCTATCTAAGGAATGTAAAAAAGTGAGACAAATCGTTTTTACGAAATTGGAGACGGTGCCCGTTTTGCCCCCAATCCCGATTTTTAATGGAGCTGCCCTTTTTGCCCCCATCTCTCCTATCTTAAAAACGATAGTGAATTACAAAAATCGATATCTTGAAAAAAAAACATATAGAGGGAGATTTTTTTATTTCTAATATTTTTACCAGAAGTCGGATCTATAAATTCCGAAACTAGGAAGATCGAAGTCTTTGTTACTTTTTTGAAAATCACTGAAAAAAAAATGTTCAAGCGGGTATTTTCTATGGTAACTGGAGAATAATGTACATATTTAAGGTGTCAATTTTAGAAATTTGTTTACCGGAAGATGGATCTGTAAATTTGGCCATCAAAAATGTCTAAACGTCACATTTATTTTTGTCACTTTAAAAAGGTGTGACACAGAACACATTCCGTAAAGTAATGTCGTATTGGGAACAACACCGAAGTCAATAAAAACCCAATGTAAAATGGTGAATCTATAACTAACAACACCTCAAAATATCCTTTGGCCTGAGGCGAAACACTTTCGGTTGAAACTTTCGCACCAAAATTGCGAAATTGAAACGAGAAGCTCCAGCAGTAACAGTCGCATGCCCAATGGCACGATAGCAACTATGTTGGCTGTAACGATGCAATGGTACGTAATAATTGGCGTGAAAATTGTTGGTGGTAAAATTGCGCGCAAGGTACGTCGTTGGCTGGCTGAGGTAGAGGCAAGGCGGAAGTGAGTACCGCGTGAATCGTGAAAGATAAACGTTTCCAGTGGACAAAGCCAGCACCGGTCAGGCATTGCTGGTGGCCGAGCGACCTCCCAGCCCAACTAGTGATTACGGTCGGCGTTTGGTCGGACTACTACTGCAGGAGTTGTACCGCTAGTAGATACTACCGTTGTTAGTCATCCGGTTCACTATAGTAAAATATACCGCAATAGAGTATACATCGTTGTGGCAAATTCCGCTGATATTATTCCGAATTCTAGTGATTGCAAACGAGATGATCCCATTCTCCAACAACTCATATAGACTCATGTATACAAATAGAACGTATTATAAACTACGTCAAAGTTGCAAATGAAACGACGAAGCATAGACATACACAAACATCGAAAATTTCGTGTTACTTGAGCCATGGACGGCCGAATGAGTTAGCTTTACTCAGCTAAATACAAACCGAAACGGTCAGCTCAAACCTCCTCTACAAAGTTTTGTTGATGTCACCAAATCATTCGTGGATACAACTCTTCATTCTGTGCTTCAATACTATTTGAACTTGTATGTGTTTTCCGAAAATATGTCGGGTACTTTGTAGATTTATGTCGATAAATTACACCAAATGTCCAATTTTTATTTTAACCCCTAAAAAATGTAACACGAAACTTACTACGAACAAAACGAATGATATGATCCTATAAAAAATAAAATAGATCATTATTCGACCTGTGAATTCAACACACATTTTCAAGTTGGTCCATAAATTTCGCTTTCAATAAATAAATAAATAAGGATATAAAATTCTACTTTGAATCCTTATTTTAAATACAAATTCAAAAATCTCAAGTTTATAGAAATTGGAATCATGAAGGAATAAAATTTCGTAACAAATTGTCGAAAAGAGAACGAAAAATGAAAAGTCAATACATAGTTGTAACCATATACGATACCAAAAATAAATTATAGTTATAAAATTGAAAAAATACATCACCTTAAATTTAAAAAAACCAAAACACGTAAAATCCAAACCGCTTTACCGATGATCACCAAATTTGGTATGTAGCAGGGCGGAATGTTATTTTTTCTGTCTAGAAAATTTCAGTTCTTTTGTCAAAATTTTATCAGTTCTTTTGTCAAAATTTTATCTGAATTAGAGTAAAACGCAAATTCTTCGAAAAATTCGAAATTTCATAAAAACCGAATCGCTTTACCGATTTGGTCCAAATTCAATACCAAATGCGGCATCACTCTGTTCAATTTTACTACGAAGTTTCAGCCCGATAGCTAAAAATTCGTTTGAGCTACAGCGTTCACGTACTTTTTTCAAAATTTCAAAGTTCTTATAAAAATGAAACGCGTTAATCGATTTTTATAAAATTTATACCAATTGAAAATTGGTTAGTATTGTACATGTTGTTCAAATTTGAGCTGATTCGGCCGGATAGTTTTCAAGTTACAGTTATATGAATTTTTGGCCTTTTATCACACACACACACACACACACACATAAATCCGGACAATTTTTCTAAACCACTTTTCTCAGACCATTCTAAGTGTTCTGACATAAAAATATCGAATTTTTTTTTTCCGCGAAAACAAAACTTCTTTTTTCTCTCAATGAGGCCAACACAAGATAACAACCTCAACGGAGATTGGTTTTAGAAAAAGGCGTTAGAGCGTGACAGACCGAAAAAAACAGGAAAATGAGTTGTGTCGAGAGAAGACTCCTGATTTCGAAAATAGCTCTGTAGTCCTCATCGGTGATATGTGTATATATATCCGTTCCATGGATGCTCCGTTATTCGCAGCCGAGTTGGTGTTGGCGGTAGTGCTTTTGCTGATGCTGTAGGACGGTGGGCGTAACCGGGCTCTTTTTGTGCCGAGAGATTGCATGGGATCCATATGCAAATGTCGGAGGGGTTGGAAATACAAAAAATTCCGTGAAATAGACCAGGCCGGCATCCCTAGTCCGCTTTTGCTGGTTGATGGTACATCTATACATCTATACTATAATGCGTGTTACGTAATGGTGAAGTGGTGTTGGCGATTGTACGTTTATTCACATGTATACTTCAATACGTGGTATATATATAGATGAAGTAGTGGTAGAACTGGATGGTCGGTCTGGCTCGAGGCGAGATCCTTCTACCACCTCCCTCTGGAATCAAAACCGGCGGCAAGACCATCACGATCATACCCACAGCGGTATCCTAGCAGCGAACCCTTACACCAACGTGTTCTATGCTCCCCCATGATGCTTTCGCACGATCGCGAGCATAAAACACTACTCCTGCACCTATATACCAACGGACCAACGTCATCCACCTTCGTTACCGAAGTACGTGCGCGCCATACATGATCGTGGTCGACGTCCGGTGTATAGTAAGTGTTAGGGAAAAAACTATGGTCGGTAGGATTGATATGTACAATGCAGGTCAGTTAGTAATTCGAGTAATCCTACAATAAGTTGGAGAGAATATTTAAAAATCACAGTCCAAAAAAACTGTTGACTATGTAGATATTCAATGATCTATAAAGGAATTTATATTAATGTCCAGCGTAGAGAAAATGAGTTCAGAATGGAAACTGGACAGGCCAGGATGGATTCAGAGTCATTCGTGATGATGTGGGGATTTGATCTGATCATATTCTCCATCTTGGATTGCTCAGATCTTACGCTGGAATCCTAGATCGATTTTTTCTACGAGATAGAAAGATAAAACGAAAGACTACTAACTGCGATGGTCGGTATAACTGGAGTATAGTCTTTGTAACGAAAATATCTGGATCTGGAAAATATCTTTAGGTTGGGCGATGAAATTCTTAACATATTCTGAGAGTGATTATATCTCTTTGCTGTTGCAAAGGATTCTTAGGATTTTCCCAGTTGATAGTCTTTTATGAACATGGAATTTCTCCAGTTGGTTTTTATGATCTACGTAGACGATTTTTTTTCCTGGGGCAAAGCTTCTGAATTTCAACACTCGTTATTATATTCTTCTGTGGCTTTGCCACATGTTGGATCTCTAACTGGCTAATTGCTGTGAGGTACAAGACGAAAGATCCTCGAATAAAAAAGTTTTAATGGAAAGACAGAAGGTCTTTGTATTTAAATAAAACGCCAAGCGTACCTTAATGACGTTGGACACATGCGGCGGCTAGATGAAAATAGTAAGAGGAAACCAGTACAGCAATACTGTCACAGTGCGACGCGCGAGAAATGAATGGCTTGTACGAGGGACGAATGGCAAGGCTTTCACGATAATGACGATGGCTCGACGGGCCTTTACGTTCAACTATATACATATATACGCATCCGAACTTGGCACGGTTCTGATCTTTTTTTTTTCATCTTCTTCTATATCCATTTCATGCTTTCACACTGAAATCTAGGATGCTTTTCGTCACTTGACCTTCATTAATGATTATCATTTTGTCAACAAAATCTCACCACAGGATCAAACGTTGTTTTTTTGTAACGAACCCACAGAGTAATTAAGGGAGGAACACCTCTCTAGCGATGAAAAAAAGGCCTAACTTCGACGATTTATTTTGTGAGTATAAATAAAGGAATAGGATTTTTTTCAGAGGCTTTATTTAACATATATTTAAGTCCGAAAAAAAATGTATTATCATTTTGATACAAAATGGTGGCGACAGAGCCAATCTTGAAAATCGTCTTTTTTAAAACACATTCACGGGAGAACGGTTTTTTCGCAAAGTATAAGACCTGGAACAAAAAACCAAAAAAAAAAAAAATGTAGGATTTTTTTAAAAGTAAAGTTTTTTAGAAATGGTGCGCTTTTAGAAAAGTGAATCGATTTTTTGCCAAAAAATAAGCAGTAAATTGTGTGCAAAAAAAAATTCTTCATTCAATAAAAAAAAGACGCCCTTCAATAGATAATGTGATTGTGAAGCTACTACCAAAATTTCAAATCGATCCATGCAAAGGTGTTCAAGTAATACGTCCTCCACTGCTAAAAAGTTCAATATTCGGTAACCAAAACGCTCTTCTACTTGAAAGTCGTCAGCATCGATTGCTGATAATTTTCTAGCCCATCTGCCAACCTTCTCGACGCTTTGCTTCTCCATTTCTTCAAAGGTTCAATAGAACCTTTTTTCTTTTTAATTTCACTTTCGGATCAAATGCATATTGCTTTTATTATCCTAAAGTATTTTTTAAGCAAAAAAAAGAGGATTTTTCCAAAATCTTAGAGTGGTGTTAACCCTTTAAAAAAAAGGACATCACGGCTCCGTAATTAGAACATTGTCATAGCAGTGCGTGAGTCATTATCGGATAGCGGGGAGAATAAATGGTCGGCCGAGAGGGCTGAGAGGGATAAGACGAAAAGAAAAGCCATAGCGTTAATCGTGGTCGAGGGTATACGTAGGGCGACGCCCGCAGCAGTGCGGATAATGACGTAACTCGAGGAGGCGGGTAAGAAGTCTGAAAAGCTGCTCTTGCCGCGTGGGGATGAGAGGAAAGAGGTGGCATAAAGAAAGGGGATACACCTGCGTACGTAATTAGTAGTTGTTTGTCCCGAGGGTATGCTAGGGTGGAGTATGAGATAAAGGGACGGGACCAGTGGAAAACGAGATAGAGAGAGAGACAGTGAAATAGAGAGAAAGCTCTCGCGAGTCTGGGTTAGCTTAGTGAAGGTAACGAACACCACACGAGCGCTCGCCGGGTGTGACAATTTTTTGCCACACCAGCTTTGTGAGCACTACTAAATTCGCGTATCTGTAATTTTCTTTTTCCTCTACATTCTTACTTTTCTTTTCGTCTATTCCATTGCACTCGTAACTAAGTGAAGTCCCGAGTCTGTACGGTATATACTTACTGATCCCGTTTGTACCTCGCAATTCCGCATTGATTAACTCGAACTGTTGGCTTGTTTATTGGGAATCGTATTAGAGGAGAAAGCAGAGAATTGCAGGGTACAAAAGGAGGGAAGATGGGACACAGTAAGTTCTTTCTACAGATTTTTGGCAACGTAAGTAAGATTTTTTTCAAGTTTAAGTCTTTGCATTAGAAAAACTTAAACTTGAATACTTTTAATATACTGTACATCTTGTACACTACATTGTTATTTTCTTTCCACTTTTTTTTATTCTGTCCCTTTTTATTTCCTGTCAATGAGAAATCTCGAGTTTGTAAACTTACTAATTACTACTGCAATATTTACTGATGCCGATTGTAACTCGCACAAATCTCATTAATTATTCAAAACTCTTGGCTCGTTTATTGGAAATCGCATCAAAGAGGCAAGCGGAGAATAGCAGTGGAATAAAAGAGATGATGGGTCATACCAGATGTTGAACATATTTTTAATGAATTCATTCTATTTGAAAAGGATAAGTCATTAAGCAAAATTTTGAATATATTATGTGATTGGTATGTGATTCCAAGGGCATTGATGCACCGATGGAAAATACTCTTCTCCACTAGCGATAGATTATGCAGGTGCGCAATAAAGTTCCATCATTCTTGTTCATTGGGAATCGTATTAGTGGAGAAAGCAGAGAATAGCAATGTACAAAAAGAAGGAAGATAGGGCACAATAAGTTCTTTATACAGATTAACGCGAGTAAGATTTTTTTATGTTTAAGTCTTTTCGTTGGAAAAGCATACATCGGTAAGCAAGATTTTTAATATATTATATATCTTGTACTCTACGTTGTTGTGTTCTTTTGTTCCTTTTCATTACCCAACAATGTAAATCTATTAATTACTACTACAATATTTACTGATACCGTTTGTATCTCACACAATAGCTCATCAATTATTCAAAACTGCTGGCTCGTTTATTGGGAATCGCATCAGAGAGGCAAGCAGAGAATAGCAGTGGAATAAAAGAGATGATGGGTCATAACAGATGTTCTTTGCACATATTTTTACTGAATTCATTCTATTTGAAAATGATAAGTCATTAAGAAATTTTTAAAATATATCATGTGATTGGTATGTGATTTCAAGGGCATTGATGCACCGATGGAAAAAACTCTTCTCCGTTAGCGATAGATCATGCAGGTGTGTGTACGCTTAGACACGGAGTGGCCCAACAATAAAGTTCCATTATTCGGCAGTCGTGAGCTCGTGCGGCCATGCTCGTTGGCTATCCGCCGGTGTGTGTGGTTGGCGGTTTGTGTTTGGTTCCCTCCTTTCTCTATCCCTTGTCCTTCCTCTCTCAGCCTTCTGGCCACAGGCCAAAAGATTTTTGATATTTTTTGGCAACCGCTCAAACTGCACATAACGGGTTAAAATGTTTCGCAGCCCTTCTATAGTTCAGACCGCCATCCTTCCTTCGTTTTCAACAATTTCTGTGTTCAACGCATATAATCCGCTATCCGTTTATCTTTCAACCCAGTCCTTCATCAAGAAAGCTTTATATATTTCCTCGTATAAGAAATATAAACTACGCGGGCTTCGGAGAGCATAAATACAGAACAATTCACCTGCACGGATGATTTGTCCTTGCCGAGGGCTAAAAAGTAACCGTGGCTGACATATTCACTAAAAATGGTTTTCCGGTGTCAGAATCACTTTACTTTAACCACACATTGAAATAACTTTCTTCCACAAGGAAAAAAAAATATAAAAGGTAACTCGATAGGAGTTATGTCATTCAGATTGGAGTGGTCGATGGAATCCCGTGAGAGTTACCCCACAACCTTTTACTGACCTTTTTATCATGAATACAGTGTGCGAAACATGACGCACACCTTGACGAGGGTCCACACGTGGCACACACGGGATTTTTATTCACCTGACCAAATGGTGTTTGCTATATATTTTTTATTTCACACATATCATTTCTGCGGATGTTTACCGTGTGAACCCCAATCCGTTGAATTCGCCAGCCGCAGGAATGCTACAGATATAAAAGTTTAATGGGAAAAACGAATTTATGGGATTACTCAGGCACAATGTGAGTTTTATGAAAATTTGGTAACGGCTGCGTCAGTCGATCGGACACATGACGCTGTATGGTTCAGCACGTATGGCGGTAAATTACGATTGGCACTCTATCGCGCCTCCCACCACTCAGAGCTTTGCTATAACCTGATTGGAGGATAATTAACGATCTCTCATATCGTCAGCGAACCAGCATCAGGGAAGTCCAGCTGATGTTAGATTTGCACTGTATGATGACAGCGGCTTTGGGATATGCGTGACCAGAGAAAAAATGTCATCAATATGATATATAACCTTTATTCAGAAGTAACAATTGGCTTGTCAAATATTTGGGGTCAACATTTATACCCGGGGCAGTTTGTTCCATCCCTGCATAGACCATTCCTCTGATCTGATATTCCAGCGACCTCCCCTCGGTGAAACCGCAACTTTTTTTTATTTCCAGCCCCTTCAGCTATGGGGAGATTGCGGCGCGTTTTCACGCTACACTGCGGGAAGTTATATTAATACACTTTCCAGGGAATTCAAGTCAAGGCAAACCGGTTTCTTTTTCATTTCTTTGTAGTGACTTTAATATTTATTCGGAAACTTGTCAGAGCAGTGACTGAGCCACCTACAGCGTTATAAATATGTTGCAGAAATGGTGGTGATGTTGTCAGACACCATGCCCATAATCTAACATATTTATGACATCGCAACCGTTCATCAATTATGATATTACAAAAAGTGGAATTTCGCATAGTTACTATGAGATAAAAATGCAGGGGAACGAATTTTATTTTTATTTTCGAGAAGCTAAACAACAACGTCACGACAATGACAGAAGTGCTGGTTGGAATTTGACAGAGAATGTATTTTATCAATAAAGATGATGATGCACGGAGCAGTCACGTCCGTTTCCACATTTATCCCGTATTAGTCGAAAGGTACACGCATGTGGTCAGCAAACCTCGGCCACGTGATATTTTGGGGATGGTATTGTAGAATTATCCCCAAGTATCTGGGCGGATCACGATTCTCTTTCTATCTTCTGGTCTTATAAATATCTATACTACTGATCTATTTCTTATTGGGTCACCTTACCTTCCTAAAGCGCATTTGAAAAACCGTTTTTCAATTTTTCTTTTGCAACAAAAATTCTATGATCTCAATTGTGGTTGTAATTTAGAGTACCTTGAAAATTTCTGTGGAGATCCCTTCATAGCGGACAGAGTTATGTCGTATCAGGTGAATCCATGGGGAAATCATTTTTGGTCTGGTCGACCTATTCACGCATCGCATGGTTCACTCAGACTTGGCAGGAATTCCAGGCCAGCTATAATCGTGCGATAGGGATCGAACGAAGTGGCTAGACACAGAGGGTTCGACAATTTTCAATGTGCGGCGAAGCGTTGGGGTGGAGAACAAAAGCCGAATGTCGCGTAAATTGGCGAACTATTACAGCCCTGTCAGGGTTGCCATCTCTGTGGCTTGATGAAACTGGCCAATCACATCCGAGTGCTTCTGATATGGCGTTCGTAATTCATCGATGTTGGTTACCTTGGCGCGCGGTTGGTACAGATGGAGGGAGGCAATAGTATATGGAAGGGAAGAGTGCGAAGCTAGGCTTGTTGCCGGGGAGGACATTGTATGGTTGCTCTGCTACGGGTGCACCACCTGGTAAAATTTCGAATACGAATCATAGTGGCAACAGCGGGATCCGACGAGTTGAACCGGTCGACCACCACGTCATGCATGGGTGGCGAGATCAGTGGCCTCGCTGTGACAATTCGATATGAACGACGGCAGCGGCGGCTGGCACCGCGGGAGGAGAGACGAGACGGGGGAAGGAAGGACCGTGTGAAATTTATCACGGCGCCGTGTGCCCGATTGAATTTGGACTTTGCGGAGCTTTTAATCGAGCTTGGATCCCCGTGCGCGCTCAATGCTCGCAACGCTGCTGGCACAGGTGCGAAACCGGAAGGAAGTCTATACTGACACCATGCAACCGCCGTCGTGTGTTGGTGTGTCAAGCGAAAAATTTAGTTTTTATAACCCAGTTAACAGAATGGAAATTCATTTTTCCCCTTTTCCGGATTTTCCATTTATCAGAGCGCTTGCTGGTACTAAATGTAGACCGTGTTCTCGCTGAAAAAGCACTCAAATGGCCGGTAAAAGTGGTTAAAACTATTCAAAACCGATAATAGCTTCAATTGACGTGATCAATAACAATCGAGGGTAGAAAAGAGATGTCCAGGATGACGCAGTCCAGCATTGAGACTGACGTCTGATCCGATCAAATTCTCTATCCTGGAGTTCATCCTGGACTGCCTAGGCTACATCCTCGCACTGAGAGAAGAGTTTGTTAACAGTTAACAAATCATGTGTTAAATATGGCGAAATGAACTATTTAGTTATTCTTATTGAACCTCAGTTGAACAAAATAACATTGAATTGTCCCAAATGAAGCTTGCTGACATTTGTTAATAGTTGACAAATTTTATTTGGCTCAACATACATTTAGTACCAATAACTAAATGGTTCGTTTTGCCATATTTAACACTTGATTTGTTAACGGTTAACAAACCCTTCTTTCAGTACGTATGCTCAGACTCTATTCTAAGGGTCCTCACCACTTTTAAGCAGGAACATGACTGCAATGATGCTTCGATCTATATTGTGATGCAAATGAGGATTCATTGATTGTGTGGGAAATGCTATGTAATTTCCTTTAATCTGATTACTCAAGTTTACAGTAGTATGCCATGGGTTGTACACGCGAAATGAAGGTATGCACTTGTAAGCCAGCTTTGACGATTTCCTCCTTGATATACACTCAACTAATGTTATTACGTCAGTTGGCTCCCATTATCAACGAAGACCAGAATTTCAAGAAACCCGAAGTGGATTACTAATTCACGTGCAGGGTCTGGTGGCACCGCCATTACATCTTGGGTCTGTACAATCGGTGGATGCAATTGAATAAAATAAAAGGACAAAGGGAGACACCGCAAGAACGAGAAAATAGAGAAATTGGAAGCAACGGTAGAACGCTACACCGTACTTTGTTCTGTTACGGTGAAATCCTTCCGCGTGTGGCTAAACGGCTTACCTACGGCTTACAAGTTTCGCTTAATAAATACAAGAGCCCTAAGTTTCTAGCCGCCGTGCGTCATTGTACCCACCAACAATTTTGCTAAGAAATGTGGCAAGGGAGCATGAGCAAAAGATGAGGGAGAGGAACCTGGAGTTCGAAGGAATCACTTAGCCTTAGTATCGAATGCGTTGGGAACTGTGGTGGAGCAACGTACAATAATACCATGGGTTTGGGGTTCACGCTCCCGGAGGAACACCATCAGGAATAGAGACAACCAAGTGGAAGGAAAATAACAAAGACAGAGAGGGATAAGTGTACGCAGGAGATGGTGGAAAGAGGTTAGCCGGAGGTCGAAAGCTGGCCCTAAGCTTCTGGTGGCTTACCTCACGGCCGTCGACGAACGCCACACCCGTAACCCACCATACTAGCGGAAACAGTCGTGAACCCTACAACCCCCTAGCCCCACCGCATCGAAATACTTACTTAAGTATACTGCTCTGGCGTGCGAGGTGAGTTCGGAATTCCAAGCAGTAAATGCTCACCGCGTAAAAGCGCCACCTATCCCTCCCCCTTAAGACTATATAGAACGAATATGACTCCGGTGGGATGAAGGCGTCTCTCGACTTTCCGACCTCTCGAACCCTACATCGGCATCAACCATACTTCCTCAACCTGTATTTCGTCCTCCCACAGGCCGTTCGATCCGCGGAAGCAATAAAATTCAATAAAGCTCCGCGAGCCGAGACCATTCGATATATCTTCTACCGTGATATACCATACCATTTCTATATAGTAGAAAAAATGTATATACTGCGAAAGAGGCTTGGGCCGAGTCGAGGCGAGCCTCCTTTCTGCCATATTGAATCGGCGATCGGGAATCACTTTTACCATTGAGAGTATCAACATGTCACATTCGTACCATGGGATGATCGAATAAAATGCAATTCGTATCATACTGCATTCGTGCTCGGGGGACGATATCCTATATCTGGGACGAATAATATTTAAGTCAAATATTTGAATTCGTAGTTGTGCATATACATTTTCGTGTATCAACATTTTACTCAACTATTCGAGGAAAATTATTCGTGTCAACAAAATCGTACACTGTTCAAAATTTTGGGTGATCAAGGAGACTCGTGTGAATTTTTTATCGAGTGCTGACCCAATTAGGGTTAAACGTATAAATACTGTTGGCAGAGTTCAGTTCACAAAGTGGACATGTTATTATGTTTCAACTCCTACTGCAAAGCTTTCATCACGTTTATGTTTGGAATAATTAAATTAAAGTCTATAAATTTTTAGCAATCAAGGGAGAATTATGGGACGAATAAAAAACAGTAATGTCAATAAACGTCATTTACCTGTTTTCAAATGGGTTAAAGCTATTGAAATTTAGCCATTGCCACGATCGTTGGCGTGAACTCATGGTCGCTGGGTTCATTTTCAACACCGAGATTTAATAAAAGGTGAAAGCATATTATGGATTGAGTTGTGTAGTTATATTTACGTTTTATTTTCGTATACGTTCATATTTATTTCAACAAAAATTAAGGTCAATTCACCATTAATCGAACGACAGCTTTTTTATATTTCAACAGAATTTCAATGTTGGTTTTAACATCACTTTATTTTCGCACCACATATCATGAATATTTTGATATGAATGTCCAATTTCTATTAGAACAAATTCGATTTGACTCTTCAATTTCTGTTATTTTTGGTTTTTTTTATTTCATCATTTGCTATTACGCAGAGAAACAAATCGTCACCTGACGCTATTAAATTTCGCACCTAAAATTTTTATTCGTACGAGAATAAGCCCTGCAGTCTTTGAATAAATTTTAAAGGCCAAACTTCGGCTCTGCTTTTAACAAAATTAGTCTGGTAGTCTCAGTATTCAGATGAGGCTTTGCCTGCTTGAAGACATTTCTAAGTAACGTGATCAGCCTAAGTATTTGAATTAGTCAAAGTGTCTTTTGAACATTTCCGTGATGCATAAGTCCATTTATTTTGTAAAGATTTCATTATATACCTTACTGTCAAGATTAATGACTGCTGTCCTTGATAGTTTTCCTAATTGTCCAAAGAGTGAGCTTCGAGTCAAGTCAAATTCTGCCAGCAAGAATAAGTTGAATTCTTTTTTAATTTGGCGTCGAGCAGCTGAAGTGATTCTTGATGTATTTTAGTCCGATAATTAGCAAAATTATTAGAATGCAAGCTTGCTAATTAAAAAATCGGCAGCAGCTGTGACCAATTGAACTTCAATTTACGCTGTATCTGAAGCATAAGTTTCTAACTGGAAAATGTATTGGGTGGCCTCTAGCGGTAAGGGCGAAAGTTTATTCCCAGTTGTCATACTCTGCCCTACCATCTTAACGATGACCCACGCTATATAGTTTCCCAGACTTTGGTCTCCCCCGAGTGCATGTGACCCCTATCTCTGCCTTCTCGTCGTTTCTCGTTCCATTCAGTATAAAAAACAGTTTACCTTTTTTTGAAGATGTCGGAGATTTCCGGTCAACAGCAAATTAGGTTAATACGTATAAACAAATAAATAACCTAATTTGTTTTTGTCCGGAAATCTCCGGCATCTTTTGCAAAATATGACACATAATCTTTGATTAATGGCGACTTCACCTCGTTTTCCTAATTATTCCATACAAAGCTCTTCGGTAATATCAATTGGAATTCTTATTTAGAATCACTGTTCGCAACAGTGATTCTATCGCTTTGAATTCTTTCTGATTTCTCGAGTCAATTGTTGCGACGTTATTTGTCCTGATAGAAGGTACGAACGACGACTTGAGATAGATAGTGTATGCGGATTAATGGAAGAGGCGTCAAACGCTTCACCTATATATTGGAAAGCTTTAGCTGGTGCATTCCCCGCGGTGCCTCTTCGTGGCTGGAGCTCTGGCGAGCTTTATCGATTCACAGTCACTTAGACGCTAGAGACGAGAGGCCTGTAGGCAATTTCGTCTCGCAGGAACGAGCGCTTCCTGGTATCGACCACTCTTCCTTCCTTTAGTTCCTTCTTTTCTCTGTTTTTCAGCATCACTATCTCTCTCTCTTTCTCGACTCCGGAAAAAAAGATCGTCTCGTTCATAAGGAATCGCATTGACTTTGCCCTGCACAATCTAGCTCTACACTCTCACATACATGAAAACCGCGATTCTTTCCAGCCGTCCAAAAGTTTGCGCTTGCGTATTCCCCCGAGTACATTAAAGTTCAACGAGACGTTTGAGTTTCCAGAGATCACGCGACGGTTAGGATTGCGTGCTGCTCATAGTATCGTGTGTGTTTACAAAATACATCGCAAATAGCAATTTCAAAGGTTTTTGCAAACTGATAAGATTATGGTTTGCGACAACACTCACACTACTACAAGAAAGAAAATGTGGAAAAGCAAATATCAGAGATGGGTGATATACAAATTATAATTTATTATAAATACTTATTAATTTTAATACCTATGATTAATACTTAGCAAAACGTAATGCTGGGAATTTTTTTAATTTCCATTTTTTAATTTAATGAATATTTAATAAATATATTTTTTATTTGAAAGTTGCCGATTTCCGGCAGAAATACTTTTAAAAAATAAAGTTGTATCGACGAAGGTGATAATTTTCAGTCATGAGTTCAATCTTGAGATCCTATTTAGTTCATAAAATCGATATTAAGTTTAATCGTAAGATAAACTTACGCCTAAAAATTAATTCTCAAGTCTGCGTTCACCAACGTTTAACCGCGTTAAATCGATTTTTTGTTTAAAAAAAATTCGTTTGTTCAACTATCATTGGCGTCTGATGTCCAATATATATTTGAGAATACTAAGATTTTTTAATCAAACAAATATAGATACTTTGAAGCCTTGACAAAGTCAAATCCTGTTCATCTAACCACTTTTTTTCATTTTATTGAGAACCATGTTCTCCACTTACATCTTGACCGGTTCAGCTGCTCAACTTCACAGAAATTTGTGTCAGTGCCTCTGGAAGTGAATTTAAGTGGCTGATCTAGCGCAATCCTTCTGAGTGGACCGGACCAAGCGATCACAAGAGGACAAATTTCTTTTCGAAGTATTCTCCAAGGCGAATTGTATTGCACAGCTGCATGAACAGTTCCATCGAGACCTTTTCTGTATCCCGTGTACAAAGTCCTCGTTTTACATGAGTCACGGAAAGCTTCTATAGGGACTTTGCACAAGAGCTATGCGCGTCAGTCACTCACGACCTTTTCCACTTTCCAGTATATTTGAATTTAAGGCATTCCCATAGTCGTTTCCTCACATTCACAATTCCTGCTTCCAGTGACAAGGTCGTTCATCTCCTTAGGTACGTCGATATTCTTTTCCAATTTATTTGCACACCTCATACCTTTGTACTACCTGACGTGCTTTATATTTTACCACGAGGAAAAATCTCTGGCTCAAACAATATACTGCATAGATTGCATGAAGAACTTGTGCAATCGCATGTGCCTTAATTTCAAATAAATTCAAACATTTAAATATGAATAAAGTAAATGAAATTTTCAACACGAACTATTTTCAGAAAATGATTTATGATTGTAAATTTGATTCAAGAGGATGGGAAAAAAAGAAATAAACCGTATAGATGATGTGACATTATTTATTTTATACCATTATTTTATTAACATTTCCTTAAATTAAAAGAATAATGTGATTGAGAGAATGTCCAATACCATCTACTTTCGCAAATTCATTTTCGAATATGAAATGATTTCGAAAATTAGAAATCCGTATTGGTTTAATGCGTCCATTGCATGCGACAAACACTTTTATTATTCAGCAAATGAGCTTTGGAGTAGAAAAAGTGCATGCAAAAGGCTTGGTTAAGCAATATACAGCTGGAAAAAAAGGTGTATTCAAAGTCTCTTCACGATACAGACCCGGAGTTAATACACGAGAAAAAGTTGGCTTGAGAGCTAGAGGGCGACTGAAAGAGAGCATCAGCATAGGCCATTCAGAAAAAAATGTGCCCCACTCGAATTTAACCCGATGAAGTGTAGTAGATACGTGCGGATAACGAGACTCGCGTGATTACCCTCTATACGAACAAACATAGCTCCCTTGCCGAGCACTAGGGATTTAGCTCACTCCTGTGGTGGAGCAACGTGCTAGTGATTTTCGCGAAAAAATGGATTCCCAGGGGCATCAGAACTATAGTTTTACGTACGCGCTTCAACAGAAATAAATTTGCTATACATCCGACTGATAGATGCGTCGGCTCGCAATTGTGTAATCGAGTTATCCGTTTGATTTCCTCTGTGATGAGAGCATCCGAAGCAAATGTCTATGTCGGAGGTTGAACCTTTCCGTGCATCTATATGTGACTGCAGAGTAAATAGTAGTTATGTATTACATGCACAATGGAATTAGTGTACGATTGTACAAGGTTTTGTTTTGCAATCGGTTAGTCACACGATCAAGACTACACTTACTAACACTTTCTCCCGCATAGGCTTGATGAAATGTAGAAAAACAAAAAACAATGTAGCATGAAAACCCAATTTTAAGTTCGGCAGAAAAGTCCTATAGAAATAAATTTGCTATACCTCCGACTGATAGATGCGTTGGCTCGCAATTGTGTAATCGAGTTATCCGTTTGATTTCCTCTGTGATGAGAGCATCCGAAGCAAATGTCTATGTCGGAGGTTGAACCTTTTCGTGTATCTATATGTGACTGCAGAGTAAATAGTAGTTATGTATTACATGCACAATGGAATTAGTGTACGATTGTACAAGGTTTTGTTTTGCAAAAGGTTAGTCACATGATCAAGACTACACTTAGCAACACTTTCTCCCGCATAGGCTTGATGAAATGTAGAAAAACAAAAAACAATGTAACATGAAAACCCAATTTTAAGTTCGGCAGAAAAGTCCTATAGAAATAAATTTGCTATACCTCCGACTGATAGATGCGTTGGCTCGCAATTGTGTAATCGAGTTATCCGTTTGATTTCCTCTGTGATGAGAGCATCCGAAGCAAATGTCTATGTCGGAGGTTGAACCTTTTCGTGTATCTATATGTGACTGCAGAGTAAATAGTAGTTATGTATTACATGCACAATGGAATTAGTGTACGATTGTACAAGGTTTTGTTTTGCAAAAGGTTAGTCACATGATCAAGACTACACTTAGCAACACTTTCTCCCGCATAGGCTTGATGAAATGTAGAAAAACAAAAAACAATGTAACATGAAAACCCAATTTTAAGTTCGGCAGAAAAGTCCTATAGAAATAAATTTGCTATACCTCCGACTGATAGATGCGTTGGCTCGCAATTGTGTAATCGAGTTATTCGTTTGATTTCCTCTGTGATGAGAGCATCCGAAGCAAATATCTATGTCGGAGGTTGAACCTTTCCGTGTATCTATATGTGACTGCAGAGTAAATAGTAGTTATGTATTACATGCACAATGGAATTAGTGTACGATTGTACAAGGTTTTGTTTTGCAAACGGTTAGTCACACGATCAAGACTACACTTACTAACACTTTCTCCCGCATAGGCTTGATGAAATGTAGAAAAACAAAAAACAATGTAGCATGAAAACCCAATTTTAAGTTCGGCAGAAAAGTCCTATAGAAATAAATTTGCTATACCTCCGACTGATAGATGCGTTGGCTCGCAATTGTGTAATCGAGTTATTCGTTTGATTTCCTCTGTGATGAGAGCATCCGAAGCAAATGTCTATGTCGGAGGTTGAACCTTTCCGTGTCTCTATATGTGACTGCAGAGTAAATAGTAGTTATGTATTACATGCACAATGGAATTAGTGTACGATTGTACAAGGTTTTGTTTTGCAAAAGGTTAGTCACATTATCAAGACTACACTTACTAAGACTTTCTCCCGCATAAGCTTGATGAAATGTAGAAAAACAAAAAACAATGTAAGATGAAAACCCAATTTTAAGTTCGGCACAAAAGTCCTATAGAAATAAATTTGCTATACCTCCGACTGATTGATGCGTTGGCTCGCAATTGTGTAATTGAGTTATTCGTTCGATTTCCTCTGTGATGACAGCATCCGAAGCAAATGTCTATGTCGGAGGTTGAACCTTTCCATGTATCTATGTAAGACTGCAGAGTAAATAGTAGTTATGTGTTACATCCACAATGGAAATAGTGTACGATTGTACAAGGTTTTGTTTTGTAAAAGGTTAGTCACATGATCAAGACTACACTTACTAACACTTTTTCCCGCATAGGCTTGACGGAATGTAGAAAAACAAAAAACAATGTAACATGAAAACCCAATTTTAAGTTCGGCAGAAAAGTCCTATAGTTAGAAATAAATTTGCTATACCTCCGACTGATAGATGCGTTGGCTCGTAATTGTGTAATCGAGTTATCCGTTTGATTTCATCTGTGATGAGCATCCGAACCAAATTTCTATGTCGAAGGTTGTACCATGCAGTGTATCTATGTATGACTGCAGAGTAAATAGTAGTTATGTGTTACATCCACAATGGAAATAGTGTACGATCGTACAAGGCTTTGTTTTGCGAAAGATTAGTGATATGAACGAAGCTATACTTACTAACACTTTCTCCCGCATAGGCTTGATAAAATGGAGAAAAAAAATTAAAAAATGTAACATGAAAATTCAATTTGAAGTTCGGCGAAAAAATACCTGTAGGAATATTCCATGTTCTAAAATCTGGCGCCTCAACAGAAATAAATTTGCTATACCTTCAATTGGTAGATGCGTCGGCTCGCAATTGTGTAATCGAGTTATCCGTTTGATTTCGTCTGCGTACCACGCCGTGTGTCAATGTGTGACTGCAGAATAAATAGAAGTATCGTACAGTAGTATAGTATTTTATTGGGGTCCTAGTTGTGTATTACATGCATGATGAAATTAGTGTACGACTGTACAACGGCTTTGTTTTACTAAAGGTTAGTTACATGATCAAGACTACACTTACTAACACTTTCTTCCACATAGGTTTGATGAAATTGAAAAGAAAAAAACAATATCAATGTAACATGAAAACCCTATTTTGCAAATGTATACTCGTTTGCTCTCTTCAATTTTGTCTGCTAGTTCGACAGAAAAGTCCTATTGGAATATTCCATACTCTAAAATCTGGCAACCTGTTGATCAGGAAAAAGGTAACCTTTTCACGTTTGGTCGAATTTCCGCTGAAATCTGGCACGCCTGATAAGACAATACATACTTTGGATCTGTATCAGATTCGGTGAGCTTGATCAGAAATACTTAACTGATACCTGAAAATGGCCTGATCCGACATTGAAGTCTTCACTTTTCGTCCTAGTTCAATGAAATATTACAAGCTTAACAAAAATAAACAATGTTCAATGTGTTTTTAAATAAGAACATTGCCGAATGGGCAATAATAATGAACCATAGCTACGCGCAAGTTTCTACGTTCAAGCCTTTTCTAAAAATATCAGATACTACAAATTCAACAAAATTTTACAAGCGCATTAACAAAGTTCAACGTGATTAAGAATCCGAACATTGCTCATCGTAATTCCGTAAATCTCGTGCTATCCAACTTTTCCTTCACAATGGCATACAGAGGAAACTCGTTATATAATAATTCCCATCTACTTAAACACTAGATCATGAGAAGCCGAACGCACAATTTTTCATTAGACTTAAAATGCTGATCTGCCTTTAACGAGCGAACGAGGAAATGGAGACGCAAGAGAAGGCATTATTCCCTCGTCAACTTGTCGAGACGATAAGCCAAATCGGGAGCTCAGAATCTGGAGAATTGAGAGTCATCGGGTCGACGGAGTACGACGATGGCTGTGGCGATGGCTAAGTACCCCGACGCTAGTGCTTCACGACGACGACGCCGACGACGACGACGACGATGACGACGACCCTCGTTCTCGTCGAGCTTCGGGAAGGGCGTGCACCTGCTTTTGCGGAGGGGTTGCTGTCACCATTGATAAGGCTGCTGTTGGGAGCGCACGAGTAAGGTGGTGGATATATGCCTTCATAGCGTCGAGGAGAAGAGCTATCAAGCGAGGAGTAAGCGCAAGTTGGAGTGAACGCAAAGAGGTTGTGGAATGAGTCGCGAGAGAGATGGAAGAATAAGGTTGAATACGAATAGGGAAGAGAGAAAACGACAGACTAGTTTGGAGTTACGGGCCTTCATTCATCGAGGCTTACCACCGTCTAGAGCACTCATGAGTATGATAACATATAGATAGCTGTGTACTATATTCTCACGCAGTACTCTTCTACTCACATGCGTATGCACTTCTCGTGCCCGACATTCTGTAACATCCCATCGTCCCAAATGTGCACGAGGGAAGGTTATCGTATCATGTTCGATGAGATTCGTGTTGCAATAAATAAATCACAATATTATTATGAATTTTTGCGAAGGGTGTGAAAAGTGTGAAGAGTTGATTGAGAAGGTGCATTTGAAGAAAATTGTCGACTACAGGGCGGAGACACAATGGAACAGGGAGATGGAGAATAATTGGATGGAATGAAAAGTGGAAAGAATTTCAAGTGAATTTTGCTGCCTTTGTTGCGTCTGTATTCAACGTGACTCTTTGGCTTTCATAAAAATTCCTCTTCCTCAGTTCTTTTTTTTTTATTAATGTACATTCATTAGTATAACATATTAATTTAGAACATTTTCAAGCAATTAATAATACATCTGATGTTACCATGGTTTTGTTCAACTTGTCCCTAATGAATGTCAAAAGTTCAAAGTATTAGACTCGTATTACAATCCGTTCAACATTTATCTTTCTATAATGGATTAACAACGATCTGAGAATATGTTTATGTGCTGAAAAAGATGCAAATGCTGTAAAAGCTTAACTCAACGATAAAAACTTCAAGAAGATCACAAGAAAAGCTGGACGAAGATCAAGAAACAGTGCAGCATGGTTTCACTTCGTCTCGGCTTTTCTGGACAGTCTAATTCCCGAATGTGGGCTAATGCATTTTTAGCGCGACGACGAGAGGATTTTGCTCTTCTTCTTCTTCTACTTGTCTTCTTCACCCCCTTTTCTTCTGCTTCTTACAGTAGAGTAGACAACCTCTACTCCGTCACGTTGTAACCGCAAAGCCCGCGGCGGTCTCCAGCCACTCTACGTTTGCTATCCTCCTGCTACTATCCTTATCCAACCATTCTCTGGTGTATGCCGGGCCGACTCCTCTTCCCCTATTTTTCCCACCGTCTGAGCTCGCGGGGCTCGCAAGCGACTTTACTTTTTGCGTGTCTTACTTTCACGCGCTTCCACCAGACCAGCAGCACTCTGTGCAATCCCAATCTCGGAAGCTTGCCATCGACTAAAAGTATACTCTATGGCTTTTACTATCGTCCTGTGTAACCCCGAAAAGACAACGGCTCAGGTTTCTTTTTATACATTACCATGCAGCCGGAAAGCAGCACTTGAAAATCCGTCTTTCCAACTGCATCAATATATTTGTGAATGCAAACCGAAAATTTAACATAGGAACTTAATACTGTGAATGGTATCATGGTCGGCTTTGCTTGACATAGGAATTCCAATAACTAAACTGAAATTTGTTATTCGCTGAAAATGTAATTCTCCTGGATTCGTCTTTTATTTCTCCTAAAATTTGATCATTCCTCTGACAAAAAAAAGATTCCAAAGTAGAAACTTACACACTCCTCACTTATTTGGTCCTGCACGGAAAGACATGTTTGATTGTGGCAACTACGTTTTCGATTTGCTGTACACCATGTCTAAAAAATTAGTTGCCTCAACCATATCGAATAGTAACCTCAACTATTCACGATTAGTTCTCGCAAGATTATTTAGGTTAAATAATCCAATTCTTGGGACTACCATTCGAATCGTCGGTATTATCATTCGAATCGTCGGTATTACCATTCGAATTGTTGGTATTACCATTTGAGTTGTAAGATAAATAGAATAGTCGATTGGTTGTATCAACTCACTTCTTGGTTATGGCAACTAATCTTTTTTCCGTGTGGTTTATTGGGAAGCAAACTTGAGTGAGAATGTATTAAATCTAAGTAGATGATGGCAGTGTTATCAAACATCCATTTTTGTGAAAGGTCTCGAAGCGTAACATAGAATAGACTTTACTTTTTGCGTGTCTTACTTTCACGCGCTTCCACCAGACCAGCAGCACTTTGTGCAATCCCAATCTCGGAAGCTTGCCATCGACTAAAAGTATATTCTATGGCTTTTACTATCGTCCTGTGTAACCCCGAAAAGACAATGGCTCAGGTTTCTTTTTATACATTACCATGCAGCCGGAAAGCAGCACTTGAAAATCCGTCTTTCCAACTGCATCAATATATTTGTGAATCCAAACCGAAAATTTAACATAGAAACTCAATACTGTGAATCCTATCATGGTCGGATTTGCTTGATATAGGAATTCCAATAACTAAACTGAAATTTGTTATTCGCTGAAAATGTAATTGTCCTGGATTCGACTTTTATTTCTCCTACAATTTGTTCATTGCTCTGACAAAAAAAAAGATTCCACAGTAGAAACTTACACACTCCTCACTTATTTGGTCCTGCACGGAAAGACATGTTTGATTCTGGCAACTACGTTTTCGATTTGCTGTACACAATGTCTAAAAAATTAGTTGTCTCAACCATATCGAATAGTAACCTCAACTGTTCACGATTAGTTCTCGCAAGATTAGTTAGGTTAACTAATCCAATTGTTGGGACTACCATTCGAATCGTCGGTATTAACATTCGAATCGTCGGTATTACCATTCGAATTGTTGGTATTACCATCTGAGTTGTAAGATAAATAGAATAATCGATTGGTTGTGTCAACTCACTTTTCGGTTATGGCAACTAATCTTTTTTTTTCCGTGTGGTTTATTGGGAAGCAAACTTGAGTGAGAATGTATTAAATCTAAGTAGACCGTGGCAGTCAATATCAAACATCCATTTTTTGAAAGGTCTCGAAGCGTGACATAGAATAGACTTTACTTTTTGCGTGTCTTACTTTCACGCGCTTCCACCAGACCAGCAGCACTTTGTGCAATCCCAATCTCGGAAGCTTGCCATCGACTAAAAGTATATTCTATGGCTTTTACTATCGTCCTGTGTAACCTCGAAAAGACAACGGCTCAGGTTTCTTTTTATACATTACCATGCCGCCGGAAAGCAGCACTTGAAAATCCGTCTTTCCAACTGCATCAATATATTTGTGAATCCAAACCGAAAATTTAACATAGAAACTCAATACTGTGAATCCTATCATGGTCGGATTTGCTTGATATAGGAATTCCAATAACTAAACTGAAATTTGTTATTCGCTGAAAATGTAATTCTCCTGGTTTCGACTTTTATTTCTCCTACAATTTGTTCATTCCTCTGGCAAAAAAAAGATTACAAAGTAGAAACTTACACACTCCTCACTTATTTGGTCCTGCACGGAAAGACATGTTTGATTCTGGCAACTACGTTTTCGATTTGCTGTACACAATGTCTAAAAAATTAGTTGCCTCAACCATATCGAATAGTAACCTCAACTATTCACGATTAGTTTTCGCAAGATTAGTTAGGTTAACTAATCCAATTGTTGGGACTACCATTCGAATCGTCGGTATTATCATTCGAATCGTCGGTATTACCATTCGAATTGTTGGTATTACCATTTGAGTTGTAAGATAAATAGAATAATCGAGTGGTTGTGTCAACTCACTTCTTGGTTATGGCAACTAATCTTTTTTTTTCCGTGTGGTTTATTGGGAAGCAAACTTGAGTGAGAATGTATTAAATCTAAGTAGATGATGGCAGTATTATCAAACATCCATTTTTGTGAAAGGTCTCGAGCGTAACATAGAATAGACTACTTTCACGCGCTTCCACCAGACCAGCAGCACTTTGTGCAATCCCAATCTCGGAAGCTTGCCATCGACTAAAAGTATGGCTTTTACGTATGACTTTTACTCTATGGCTTTTACTATCGTCCTGTGTAACCCCGAAAAGACAACGGCTCATGTTTCTTTCTATTCATTACCATGCAGCCGGAAACCAGCACTCGAAAATCTAGCTTTCCGACTGCATCAATATATTTGGGAATCCAAACCGCAAATTTAACGTAGGCACTCAATACAGTGAATGGTATCATGCTCGGATTTGTCTGATACGTACGCCTATAGAAATTTCAATAACTCAACTGAAATTTGTTATTTGCTGAAAACGAAATGCTCCTCGATTCCACTTTTATTTCTCCTAGAATTTGTTGATTCTTCTGACAAAAAAAAATCCAAAGTCGAAACTAATTTGGCCCTGGTTTATTGGGAAGCTAAATTGGGTGAGAATGCTTTAAATCTAGGCAGACAATGGCTGTAAATATCAAACACCTGTTTTTATCAAAGGTTTCGAAGCGTGACATGGAATGAAACGCATTCCTGACCAACCCTTGCACCACTGAATCCTCTGTTCCGACCCACTCACCTCCTCAGGTCTCCAATTTTTTTTTTTTCATTCCGGCTTTCAGTACCGGAACGTCCTGCAATTGGGAAGCTCGCGTAACTTGATGGGATCATAAACTTTTTCACGGTACTAGACCACCAAAAGTACAGAACTGTAGATGAAATACTTCGGATTCTGTAATTTGTACATCCAGTTGGACTATATTGCTTTGGAACAAAAGAGAGTGGAACACGAGGGTTACACGAGAGAATGGGCGAGGGCGGAATAAAAAAAAAGTCGCAAATAAAAAAGGCAGGTTTGTTCTTTTTACACAACGTGTACAGGACGACACGTAGTACAACGAGTGTGTAAGAGGTATAGGGAGTGAAAATACGTTGTGCAGCCCCAGGGGTTGCAGCGGCCTAGTTTTTGGTACTCGTAGCGTACACGTATCCAGGCCATCGGTGGAACCGAACGGCCGCGTTGTAATTTGTTTTATCGATACGGCGACAGTTGCCCGCCGCGAGCGTTACGAGTTTTTACAAAAACAACGACAACACACAGAGAGGTAAAAGTGAGGGAAGTATGGCTCGGAGCTGCGAGAAAACGAGCTCGCGGGGCTATTAGCCAGACGCTTCGGTATCCACTGACTCGTCGTAATTGCCTACGACGTGTAGCTGATTGCCATGGGCTTGGGTGCAATGTTGCAAACTGTCGTGCGTATTGATGCTGCGGCTGGTGTCGAGAGACACCGTTTTCGACGTTCGTGAACTCGTTAACGCAAAAAATTTCAACATTCATTACCGTCGACAGGTGTAGTCCTGGAGAAACTCGTGTACATGTAGAACTAGTGCCAGTTTTTTAACACTTTTTAGTATCAGTTGTGGCATGTTTACATCTTCACTAAACATAACACTCCAAAATTACATCTGTACCATTTATTCAATTTGCAGCTTTGCGTTTACTACAACTGCACCATTTTAAATATTTACTGTTTTTGACATTACAATTCTGCGATTTAAAATCTGTCCACACTCCATACCGGAATGTGGTACATTTTCCATACCGGAAAATATCTTTGCCAGATCAAATTCGCTCGTTAAAAAATGCTTTTGGCAAGTATCAAAGGTTCGAGAAGTTAATTATAATATTTCGTTGTGAAGATATTTTCATAATCTCCAAGTCGGAAATCTTAGTAATAGGATTCTAAGCAAGTTGAGAGAGCTATTGATCGGCAGGGGAAAAGCTTTGATTTACTCTTGATTACCTATATGTTAGAAAAACTCAGTAATGGTTCATGCCCCTAATATTTTCCCGTTGCGTAATGCATGTGATAGCTATACCGTATGGTGTAATGGGCAAGGTAAAAATAAGAGGGCTGCAGGAAAGAATCATAGCCGGTGTCAACTTTTATATCGATTTGGATGCTGAGTGGAGGTCCAACTAATATGACAGGGTCACGAAACCAAAGATGTATGATGGAGGGCCACAGGGGTGAATAATTCGATGTAGCTGATCTGGGAGGGCGAAAAAGTTGACGACCGAGCGATCGAGTTACAATCAAAGGAGGGGAAAGAAAGTGGAAAAGAACAACGGCGAGATTTCTTCGGGTTTGTTCTCCCGTCAATCTTTCGCTATCGTAAAGTAAACCAATACTTTCACTACGAGATCCCCATAAAAAGTAGTAACATCACTGACCGGTCAGACGATTTTCATTTCGGTTATCAAATGTCGTGCTGCAACATTTTCAGTTGCCATTCATTGTATCCGCCGAATATTCTAAATTTTCGTGCAAAATTTTTATATTTTTTTAGATTTTCATGTCAGGACACTCAAAATAAGTGCAATATGTCGAGAAAAGTAGTTTAGAAGAAATGTATGTATGGATGGGTGTGCGTATGTGAGTGTGCGCGTGACTGGCATCCAAAATTCAAACTTGCACATCTCAAGAACGGCTGTAACAATCGGGCTGAAATTTTGCCCACATGTGCGGTAAGTCGACGCAATTGGTTATGAAAATTTTCAAAAAAATTTAAAAATATGTTCAAATTTTATTAAACTTTGCAATTTTCGAAAAATGCTTGTACATTCTCTAGCATTCGCAAATTTTTAGCTATTGAGCTAAATAATTTTTTGTGAATAAAGCTATGTTAAAGGAGGATAGGTATTGAATTTGGAATGAATCCATAAAAAAGTTCGGATTTTATCGGATTTTAAATTTTTCAAAAAATATTTGTTTTGCCCTAACTAATGTCAAATCTTACCAAGTTAACTGAAATTTTGTACAGATAAACGTAACATTCAGCTCTACTACCTACCAAATTTGGTCATCATCGGAAAAGCGGTTTGGATTTTACGTGAGTTTGAATTTTTAAAAAAATTAACATGTTCTTATAACTCAGTTCAATTGACGATGAATGAATTCAAACTTTTTATAAATGAAAAATACACATGAAATATTCACCGTTGCTATGTACCAAATTTTTATGACAATCGATAAGTCGGTTCTGATTTTTGAGCAATTTGAATTTTTCATGTTTTAATAGATTATAGTTTAGAACAATATCATAAAGCGGTCTAGAGATTTAAACACGTATAGTTTTTTTGTTGGATTTTTTCATTAACTCTAAATTAAAGCTTACTCTATGTGGAAGCCAAAATCAATTAACACACTTTCTCATAGAGATAGAGCTTTGTAAAAAGCGAAATATAATCAGGAAGCAATGTGCAAGGTTCTACTGTACATCCTTTTTTTTATTTCGATGCCTGAAATAGTAAATAAAGGTTTTTAACTAAGTTACGTAATTCAAATCCGATTCCCTCTAAAACCCCAGATGGCTTAGGTGGCTTTAACGACGGTACGAAACTTTTACTTTCATAACTGAGATGTTTTTTAAAATAATTTTAACTTTCCGTGTAATTCCCCAAATGCACAACGGGTGAATTTTATGCCAGGCCCGTCTAGCCAAGTTGCTCGTGTAGTCCCATGCGTGTACTAACCGTTCCCTGCCGCGCAAGATAATGGCTACAGAAATTAAATAAATTGCAACCACCCTATAAATTTCCGGCTTATTCTGAACTTTATCTCCGGGCTTGCTAATTTTTTCATAAAAAATTCACTCGTTCACATGGTGGAGAACAGACCCTTATAATTTTTCAAATCCGAAAACATTTTTATGTCCTTGTTTAATCTACATTGAACACCTGGTGATGTGCAACATTTTCAAGAGAACTACTAGCATCAAATACTCCATGGCTTCAAATATTTAATTTTTAATAATCTGCAGATAAGTAGTTTTCAATTTTTTGCATCTTTCGATCATTGTTTCGTATTTTTAGTTAAAATATTTATTTCGCGTAGCAACAATCTGGTTGGGATTAATTTTACGTCGTTCTATATTTTTTCTGAGTATACTTTTCCTACTAAAGAAAAAACGCATTATTTCGCAAAAAAATTTAGTTATATCAGAATTTGACGAATTTAAAAAAATCGTTAAAATATGAAAAATGTACAAAAAAAATCGTCAAAAAATATTATGTTCATAGTTTACCTGTTTCTCACTTTTAAATATTCAACTTAAAGACCAGTACACTCTTCAACAGAAAAAAAATCCCAAAAACTGGAAAAAGTACATATTACAGTAAGTTTCCTGCAAATATGTCCAATTTCACAAAAAACGACAGACTTCACGATTCGTCCTCTACAATCTATATAAACTTATCCAAATTTCTAAATTATTATCTCAGCAATCATGTAGGTAAATATATATATATATACTAGGATTGTATTGTGGCTCGCGCGCTGCGCGCGCTCGCAATCTCCTCAAAATTCAGGCTTGGGGATCCATTGAGGGATTTAGAGGCCCCTACTCCCCTACACCCATCCCCTCCGATCGCCTCCTAGCTCCCACCCTTCCTATGTTTGGGACCTATGTCCAAAAACATAGGTCCCCTACCTATGTTTTTGGAAAAGGGACTTAGAAAAATACGGGCTTGGGGTCTCACTGACGCCCCTAAATTTTTCTAAGTTCCTCGATTCTTGACATGCTGGCGGCGGCGGGAACATCTTTCTATAATGTAGGGAGATATTTTTGATATTTAAAAATTTCTCATACTTTACTCAGCAGTATAAAAAGTTTCAGGATAAAAATCTTTAGAGGAGCTTTTATGAGTGATAAAATACATGCACTACTCATAATCGATCATTCCCTGCAGCCTTGGAACGTCGGATAAACGCACGGTAGTCCAGCCGTTTCCCCTAGCTCACCGTAATCGTCAAAGTTAGCATCGTTCAACGAGAGGACTTTGTGTCGTCCAGTAAACGAGGAAACGAGGAGGAAGAGAGGTCAGGTTGCATTTGTGCGTTGGTATTGAACGTGTTCACTAGGGTGCAGCACTCACTACCACTGATTGTATACCGGAAACTTCCGGTGTAACCAGTGGAGGGGATAGCCATAGAATGTAACTTTAGTTATGGAATATCCGCGGCAGTAACTGTCATCGGGTAAGCTGGCCTTTAGTCTCAGAAAGCCAGGCCGACTGGGTTGAGCTTGCGCGAGCTGGCAAGCAGCTCGCACTCTGCGGAAAGGGACTTTTGAACGATAAAATATAAACTCGCAGTGCCAGACGTAGAACGCCGAAGGCTTTGCAGCAGCTTGTTCAACAATTCTCATCTGTATTACTCTTGTCGTGTTACGGCTCCATTTATAAGCCGGGATATATATATTAAATTCACCAGTGATGGTTGGACACTAATAAAAAGATGAAGAATACAAGAATCTTACAACATTTTTTTTCAACTACATTCCCGTGCAGAAATATCGTTCGGGCTCCAACTTGGTCCTTTCTAGTTTGCCCCAGTTCTATTAGGGGCCCGACTAGGCTAGTCACGCTTGAAGTACGGAGCCTTTAGAGGCTCAGTATGAGCGACCTTAGTGAGGGTTCCACATTTAAGCCTAATTAGGCCCCGAAGTTTGTCGTGGCCGCCTCTGTTGAGCCTAGTAGGGTCCTAGAGTAGATTCCCTATTGTGGATGCCACATTTATACCTAAAAAGGCCCCTTATTTAATCGCGGCTGCGCGAACTAATTTCTGCACGGGTTTTTATCCTTTAAGGTAGTCCTTGCGCCTGGTATTCATTTCGCGTAAGTTCGAGAAAAATGAGAAAGAATTGCAAACACTTCTCGATGGTATAAATATTTGAAAAAATTCATGCACATTAAAGACTATTCATGCACATCAAAAATACTAGAATCTTACAACATTTTTTGCAACTGCATTTTTATCCTTTAATTGGATTTCCTCGTTGAAAGAAAAAGTTCTTAAATAATAGACACGAATGAAAATCTTTAAAAAATTGGGCATTTAAAATTTTTACACGTAAATGCTTATTTCATTACATCCAGAGAAATTGGTTTGATGGAAATAGAATTTTCCATCATTTTAGACCGGCAATTAAATAAAATTTGATTTGAATGAAATAAATTATATTCCATTGAAATAAAATCCTACTATGCTGGGTATTAAAGAAGAAATTTATTTAATTGCCGGTCTAAAATGATGGAAAATTCTATTTCCATCAAATGGAATGTATTTCATTAAAATAAATCGTATTAATTAAAAATAAAATTTGATTTTAAGTACATCGCAAATTTGATTCCGATAAATCGATCAGACCCGTTTCTATGGGTGCAATGAAATTGCAATGTGTATTACATTCATAGTGCGATTTTACTAGTTGCCAATTTTTTTTTGTTTGAATTCTCTAGTAAAGATAGATACGATAGGAAGTAGAAAGCTCATTATTGACTTCCTTGAAAGATCGACGATATTTTGTTTGGTCTTTTTTTCATCGAGTTATTTTTTAAAAAACACGCAATGTGAGGATAGAAATAGAAAATCATGAAGAAAGGAAAAAGTGCGGAGACCTTGCCAGGAATATCAACCACCTTCTACTGGAGAATAAGGGAATATAGAAAGAGAATGAGAGTCGCCCACGCGACATTTTAATTAAAAGCGAGCATGGCAGAGGGGCACAGATTTTTTAATCAGACTAATATGGCTTAACGAAGGTGGCACGTGAGGTGGCACTGGCTGGGTACAAGGGAAAAGACTCATCCTTATCCTCTTTCGCCTCCTTTTACTCTCGGCTATTGGAACACCTGCTGTTCTTATACACTACATAACTGTAGATACTGTTGCACCTTTATTTTACCAATTTATCCCACTTTTTTTACGAAGGTTCATATTTCTGCTAGTATAAAGTTTTTGAATCACCTCTCAATGATGGCTTGGTATCGACGTGCAACTATTGTTGTAACTTTTTTTTTTCGATTAACAATAGACTTGTCAGACTTTCGACTTATAAATAATAAAATATAAGAAGCAACTATTTTATTGGATTGGCAAAATAATATTGTCAATTCAGTAGAAATTGCGATTTATTGACAAAATATACATATTTATTTTGGTCTGTATATTGCAAATTATAATTGTAATTATAATTATAATTTCTCATAGTAAATATTCTAAACATTCTTATATTTTGCATAATTAACCAAATTTTGCTACTGCTTAAAATTATTTTTGGGCTAATTGGACGAAAAATTATTAATTCCATTGTTTTGGGCAAAAAATAAATTTTTGTCTTGATTGCTAAGCCAAAATTTCATTGAAAATGTCATAACAAAGGTGACGTTTTTACATACTATTTTTCTTGTACAACTTTATAATATTTAAAAAATGGTGCTCGCATTCTTTTAATCAAAAGTTGCAAAATGGATAGATTATAGCAATGATCTTGTAATCGAATATAAAAAAATGCTTCAGGTTTTTTTTGCGCTTATACAAATCAGTAGCAAAACCTTTTGAAATTCTGTATGGAATTTATCTATGATACTTAGAACGCGTTTTAACCCAGTATTAAAAATAATGCAACAGGCTATGTGTCGTTATTGATTCATATTATAATTTCGCGTTTCTCTTATTTTTCTACATAGATATAATGTTCCATGTTATGTAGGTAAGTGGTGGTTACGTATCTCATCGAGGAGCAAGCGCCAGTTGCTGAAGTACCTAAGCTTTTCAATTAAGCAACGTTAATTAAACCTTTGACGCGTGCTCCATGTCAAAGCGAAAGAAGTGTCGTTGGTGAGGAAACTACTATTGTCTCGTTTCACGACGACAAAGCTGATGAACTTGCCAAAGGAAAGCCATCGATGCAATACACCTAGCTATATATTATATATATATATATAAGTCTACACTACAGAGATTTTCCGATCTTTCTGTTCTATGGCACTCTACTATGTCTTTATCTGTATGCAAATTTTTTTTTTTATTCCTCAGTTTCAACAGTGCTCATTATTTTTTTCTTTAGCTTCTCCTCTTTATTCTCTTTTCTGTTTGATGGCTTCTTTTACCCCGACATTTTCTGTATTGACAGCCGAACGCGTGAATTCTGTATTGACTATTTGTTGCTATTGGAAAACTGGTGCGTACCTTGCATCGCGACAGTCGTTCGAATACGGTAGTAATATTGAGATATTGTGTATACAAAGCGCTTAAAACAAAACAAATTTGAAAATCGAATTCAATATCGTTGAATGGGTAGCTTCTTTGTTATTTTTACCCGACAAATATACTTCGTTATTTGTCGACATGGTTATGTTCACAGAGTAAAATAAAAATATAAAATTTACCATTAATATACGTCGCGGATGTTTTTTGAAAATGTTTTTAAACAATATATAACGATCCGTTGGCGAATAACTCTTGGTCAATGTTAGTTGCATGATACTACTATCAGTTCCACGTATCTGATAACAAACAAATTTAAGGTAGTACGACTTTGACAATCTCAATAAAAAATTTCTCTATAATTCAAAAAGATCTATAATTTAATTGGATTATCATAGAAAAATGGTTAGAACATATTATAATCATGTGATGGCGATCGATAATACAAGGAATATATTTGTAAAGTTTATATTATTAGATATTTTTGTCACGCCAGTAGATGTATATTTTTTGATTGGCTGTACGTTCTGTGCATCAGATCGTCGTTCCTTTTTCCTACCACGCGATTTTTTGCCCTATATGTCGCTTTATATTATAAAAATATATCGCCGCCATCGCTGTATAGAATATATAGGGCATTCCGTTTCAAAAAGACCATCCTGTTTGGTATTTTTCCAACCAACATTTCATTATTTAATACACGATTCTTTTTATATCAAAAATATTTTTTTTCGTTACGGCATTTCAAAAAATTTTATTCACCAAAATCAACATTTACCGAAATATCGATAGTTCCTTTGACTATATTCATCATTGATAAACGACAATCATGAAGTCATGTCGAAAATTGTAGCCGGATATCTCAGAATTTACAGGAGTTGAAATCTTTGTAGCATTTATAAAAAATATTGAAATTGCAATAGAATTGGAACCACTTTATCGATTGTCGCCAAATTTGGTATATGTCATGTTTTGATGGTCGTCCATTTACGTACAAAATTTTAGCCCGATATCTCTTAATTTGCCAAAGTTATAGCGTGAAAACTATTTTCAAAATGCTGCACAGAAAGAATGCAAGAGAATTTAATATACAAAACGTTATGAGATTTACGAAACGGGTATATGAATTCCATATTAATATATTTTTATAGTAAATTTAAGAATAGTATAAGAATTCTCCGATACTGGTATTTGAAAATTACTAAAAATTAGTATTTTTCAATGACGAATGCATCTGAAAATTAATATAACGGTATATTCATCCGAGGTTTATATACTGTATATTAATTTCCAAACAAAAATTTTTGACAGTGTGACAGCCCACTTGCGTGTTAAATTTGTAGATAAATCTAAATTACGACAGTTATCGTGCTTAGAAGGAAATCTGCACACACATACCTACCCGCGAAAAAATGGAAGTATGAAAACAGTATTTCGCAAATATTAAAAGTGTCTTGAATAATAGTATCCAGTCAGACAGACAAATCGTAGTGTGAAGGCAACATTAATTTCTTTTTTAACTTGGCGTCGAGTCGCTACCGCGACTCTTGATGCCAACGCTGGCGTAGTGGAATAAGACATACGGAATAATATTTCGCCCAAATAAAGAAGGTATTAACACCGAAGCCATGGAGATATCGACCTGGGCACCCAAAGCCATGGAAATATCGATCTGGACACCGGAAGCCATGTAGATATCGACCTGGACCATAAAAACTAATAAAACGGAGCAATATTCTTTCCTATTATTCGGTCCAATAGATCACACTTAAGACTTTTTACTTTTGGAAAGATTTTCAATACTGTTTTAATACCTTCTTTATTTAGGCGAAATATTATTCCGTATGTCTTATTCCACTACGCCAGCCTTGGCATACTATTATTCAAGACACTTTTAATATTTGGGAAATACTGTTTTCATACTTCCATTTTTGCGCGGGCAAACATTTTTTCTAAACCACTTTTCTCGACGTTTTGGACCATTCTGAGTGTCCTGACACGAAAATCTCGATAAAAAATGTTCACGAAAACAAAGCTTTCTGTATGAGGAAGCAAGATGGACGCAAAATAAACAAAAGCGACATCTAAGATGGCGTTAAAAGTGTCGTGATCTCGACAATCTCAAAGGTTCGTAGGCCTGAATTGAGCGTCGCTGCTGCTGCTGCTGTCGGTGCCACCGGGGTCTTAGCAATTACCACGGCCTGCCAAGGACGTTGTCGTCGTAGTCGGTTGAATATTAGACTCGATCCGCCCAGACTAAACCCACTAGGCATTCTGAAGGCTAGCAATGCCTCCGCAGCTTCTGGTTAGATGGTCTCGGGCCATTTCTTTCTATCGATTTCCCGGTGGCAAAAATACCCTGTGGTAAAGAAGCTGCTGGCCGTTGAATACCACCTCGAGCAAGACGCTTCTTACCTTCAAGACGTATAGTTTCAACGACCCTCGGAAACGCCCTGAACTCTCTAGAGTTGTAAATTTCGGTCGAAAAAAAAATCCGTAAAAATTTTCGTATGGACATAATATTTGAAATCTTACTATTTGTATTACGACGACGTTTTCCGGATATCAACATAGTCAAGGCCTAGAGCGAAAATAGCAATTTATATTTAGCTAACAAATGAAATTGGACGTTAAATAGTATGAAAGAAAAAAAGAAAAATAAAAAATTGTATTTCCCCATTTTCCTCTATTATTCTCCATAATATTTAGCATTTTAATATTTGGATTATGTTAATGTATTTCGATTATTTTTAAAATAGTCAAGTTGAACAGCATGAAAATAAATTTTTATTAAACTGAAAAAAAAGTATGTAAATGAAAAAATTGTACTAAACATTTTTTTTTATTGCTTGTTTCAGGTGAGTCAAAGATGCCGAAAATATTCAGGACTTAAGATACATCGTTGCGGTGATATTCGCAAGTAAATAATAGAATAATAAAAATAAATATTCTTCGGAAAACTGAATTCCTTCACCAGGTTAATTGTCTGAACAGAACGAACAAAGCTCTCTGCTGAGAACAGTAATTTAAGAAACGTATAAGAGAGTAACACCATAGCATCCACAGGTGGCGTTGCTTCACTTGGAATATTGACAGTTGCTAATTTGTCGTTTAATGCTCAAGTTGGTTCGCCGGTCAAACACGAATTCAAATAAAATATTATTTCAAACCAAATTAATTTTTATAAAGTGCATTACTCTGCGCAATACTTCGCAGCACTCTCGTTATTATCGCTTGAAAATGAAAAAAAAAGAATTATACGTCATGAAGAATTCTTTATAAATCGAAGTCTCCAATCCAACTCTTGGTTTCAGTGTGTTCGATAGAGTGTCGCTATCTATTTACTTTTTCTCTCTTGTCTCACCCTCCAGAGTTTTTTTCTTCAGAATACCCCTCAATACTCCTCATCCCTCTCAACACTCGAGCTTTATCGTGTGATTCTCGTAAGTCTCGCAAATCTTATACAACCTCGGAACTCTCGATTTTCTGTCCTTCTGGTTTGCACTCACGACCCTCAAGCGTTGGCTCGCTCTACCCACACACTTTCACTTCAGATATACGATTCGTTTGAATGATTCAAAGCTCTCAGGGCTCCTTTCGCCTCGCGTATAAAATCGTTGGTGCTTTGAACTTGGCCCATGCGATCTCTCGTCGTCGTCTCTCACGCCGTCGTCCATTCCTCCGGATCCGCCGCACCGCCACTACCATCGGCACTACCCCCCATGGCACGCCGTAAATATTTCACGCTGAGGTGGAGCGCGAACGAGCAACCGAGCGAGACCAACGTGAAAGCGTGAAAACAGAAGCAAAAAAATAAAAATAAAGAGACAACAAAAAAAAATACATAAATATACATGTACACATCCAGCTGTAGCTGGAGCGATATATATATAACAGCGCGACAGCAAGTGAAAAGAGGCCAGAAACAAGATTGCGGAGGAGAAGGTGGGTGAAAAAAATATATATTGCGTCGAGGGTGCCATAAGGTGCGGAAATAATCATGAAAAAAACAAGCGTGTTCTCGGAAGCCTTTGCTCTACTCGTGCTGTTGAGTGAGGCTAGGAGGGCAAGGGTTGGAAGCATATATCGAGGGTTGATTCAAGCCTGCAAACTCTAGACCTAGTTTGCGTAAGAGATGCTGAATTGAAAAAACTACGCGCTGGAATGAAAGAAATTTGCGCTGACTAGGTTTCAAATAACATGCGGTCCCGAAGGATGCGCTCCTGAGAGATATAAGTTTTGAAGTAATAGCCCTTGCCCCCCCCCCAAAGGTCTAGAGATCCCCAAGAGACATGAGGGCCCAAAGGGATAAGGGTCCCACAGGGATTAGGGTCCCACAGAGATAAAGGTCCCAAAGGGGTAAGGGCCCCACAGGGATAAGGGCCCCACAGGGATAAGGGCCCCACAGGGATAAGGGTTCCACAAGGATAGGGGTGACCGATAGAGTTGCAGGAGAGATAGGTTTCCCCGAGGGACAGGGGGTCCCCGAGAGATAGCGGGTCCCCGAGGAATAGGGGGTCCCCGAAGTATAGGGGTTCCCCGAGGCTTAGGGCGTTCCCGGAGGGTTAGGGGTCGCAGAGGGATAGGGGGATCCCGAGGAATAGGACACTCCCGAGGGATAGGAGTCCCCGAGGGACAGGGGCTCCCGAGGCATAGGAGTCCCAGAGGGATAGGGGTCCTCGAGGGGTAAGGGTCCTCGAGAGATAGGGGTCCCCGAGCGGCAGAGATCCCCGAGGGGTAGGGATCTCCGAGCGTTAGGAGTTTCCGAGAAGATGGAGGTCTCTGAAAGATAATGGAATACGGGTTCCCGATGAATAAGGTTCCCCGAGGGATAGGATTTCCTGAGGGATATACATATTCACATGCAGCTGCAGTTGGGCCGGTATATGATTGAAAGAAGATTGCGTAGGAGAAGACGGGTGAAAAAAATTACGTCGAGGGTCCAATGAGGTGCGGAAATAATCATTAAAAAAACAAGCGTGTTCTCTAGAGCTTCACCTCTCGCTCTTGCTGTTGGGTTAGGGAATGAGGGCAAGGGTTGGAAACATATATAGTGGGGTTGAAGCCGGCGAACTCTAGACCGAGTTAGCGTAGGAGATGCTAGATCGAGAAAACTACACGCTGGAACGAAACAAGTTTGCACTGGCTGAGACAATTCGATCAAGCGTTCGTGCCTCCAATGTAAATTCGCCTTTCTGGTATTTTCTCTCTGGCCGATAGTACGAACAGTGGCGGTACTGTACATACTGCCGCTGCTGCTACTTCTGCTGCTGCTGCTGCTGCTCTCGCACGGACCTTTTCTTTCTCTCTAACTCTTTCTCCGTTTCTCTTCATCGCTCGCTCGTTCGCATTCGTACTTGCTCACCAACTGCAACTACCGTTCCACGGACTGAGAGACCTTTTCCATACCCGTACCGAACACAGAAACTGGAAAGGGGCGGAAGGCGGATGGGTATGCACGCTGAACAGCACCGAACGTGGCCATTTTGTATCCGGCCTGCTACGGTAAACTTATTACCGAGCTGCCACTTGTCATTTGCACGAATACCCACGTCCTTCTCGGTCTACTGTAGTACAAGCAGGCACAGAGAAAACGACAGACCGAATAACGCAAAAACGTGCGAAACTACCGTGATGAGAATGTAAGAAAGAATGCAAAATTCATCCAAATTGGAGAGGACTGGAATGCTAATAGTTTCTATTGGTATTTCATTCTTTTTTTCGCTAAATACTCGTGCATTTTTGTGTCAGTGATTCATGAATGTTTTCAATTAAACTTTATCTACTGCAAATATTTCTCTATGTAATAAAAAATCTCGCACATTTATTTAATTGTATAGAAATATTCAGTCCGGTAGTTAAAATGGACAGGCGTTGAATAAATTCCAAAACCACATAAAATCTTGCTATGATTGCGTTGACAATTTCATATGTAAATTTTACATTTTTTTTATACCGTATAAACACTTCAACATAAAAAACATGAAAAAATAAAAGGCGAATGTAATTGTTAACAGGTAATTGCTAGCATCTTTATTACTAAGAACTTGAGATTTTCGTTTAATTAATTGTTCTTGACACTTTATGCCATTATACCCTTAAAGCCCGTCGTCACTAATATCTCTGCCTGTGTCACATTCACTTTTTCTCGAATTCTAGATGTTTCGAGTGCCGAATCCGAGAGTAGATTTTCGTTCGTCCCATTAACCAGAATTTCACATCGATGGCCGTATAGTATAGTGCTAAAAGCGTTGATGCTTCGGGCGCTCAGCAGGAACAAAAATCCGTAGTTCATCCCAGGACTCAAAAAACTATCAAGACCAATTTTCGCGTCGCCACTGAAATCGTTCTATCTCTCATTCATTTTAAACCTTTTTCCTGCTGGAACCGATCGAGATTCTCACGAATCCCTCTTGCATTTTTCATTACCTTCAAATTTTTTCATTTGTTTTTTATGAAGCCAATCGCCATTTGCGTAAACGAGAACGCTATGACGCTAAACGATCGTTGATGGTCAATGTGGTGAGAACATTTTCCAATTTCAAGAAAAAAGGATATTAATAAAGCCAGATTTAATATTGCATGGAAAATTGAAACAATCGAACCATCCATTGTTTTCGATCGATAAATATATTAAGAAAAAAAATCAAACTGTGAGGTAGAAGTTGCCGAGCAGAGAAAATATGAACGAGCTTGATAGGGTAAAAAAGAATACTCCAATATATGACGGACTAACGATTTCAATTAAGCCGTTTCGTTGGATCGCCTGACGGAACGTATATAGTATTATGTGCAGTTTCTGATCGCAAATATATAAGGATAAAACGAACGTGTGCGGTGAAATTTCTGGCCGGAAGCGAGAACGCTCGTCACGACCCGATAGGGTGCACAAATGCAGGGGCAAGAAAGAGGGATAGCAGAACAGAGTAAAGAGGGTTGGCAAATTGAATGAGACGACGAGATCGAGGGTGTAAGTGGTGAAGCTCGTGAAAGGGCACGGATTCGTGCTTACGTATGGTGGATATATGTGAGTTTAATAGATATTCCACTGAGTAGTGGTTTCCATAGCATTTTAAGAATATCCTCAAGAGTCATCACACTTATAATGTTCAGCTCAATAAGATGTAACATAAACTTCGTACAAACTAGCTTTTAAATAAGTTCAGATAACTTTTTTACAGTTTTACATAAAGTAGGGTTAAGGCGGGTAAATTGGGTCAGCCGAAAATGGTAATAATTTATCGACATGACTCACGATACGAATCAAGTCGTACTGTCATCTGAAAAATATAGTTTTCTTAAACTAAATTGATTTCTCCGCTTTTTGTCGAAAATTATGATTATGTGTATTGAGGATTAATTTGTAGTTTATTATAGTAGTAATATAATAATTAGTTGATGAGAAAATATTTTTATTTTGTGTAGTTAGCAATGATGATATGTAGAATATTACAAAACCTAAAAACACTATATGACATTTTCTTTCTATTTTATAAAAATATCTACAAAGAGGATCGTGAGGGATAAAGTGTCCCACATTCAAAGAAATTGTAATAGTACAGTCAACTATAACGTGACACCTATTAATTTTTTGTCCACGTAACTATTCGATAGTTGTGTCAACTAAAAAACAATAGTCGTCACTTTATAGTTACTAATACCATAATTTTCTGTCAATGCAATGGTTAAGGAAAATTCTGTTATTATTAGAAGTAATATAATAATGGGTTGATGAGAAAATATATTAATTTTATATAGTGAACGTTGAGGATATGTAGAATATTAAAAATACTATGTGGCATTTTAGTTCTTTCTATTTTATAATAATATCATCGTAGAGAGTCGCAAAAAATAGAATTTCTCAATGGTGAAGAAAAAATTCTGTGTCTAATAGCTGTAGTAAACTCTAGTGTCGATGTACATATTAGTCGTGCAGATGTATCGATGTATCTACATGATTTACCATCACCGAATTGTAGTAAAAATGCTAGTTGAGTTTTACGAAAATTCTCCATTTTTATAAGCGCTTCGAGTCCACTGAATTCCGTTCGTGGGCTGCCAGATATTCATATATAGTAGGTGAGACGAAGCGAGAGGGCCGCACTTCACCGGCGCTTCGTTGCACGTGCAACGTATTGCTGAGCTCCCGCTCGAAGTAAATTGAAAAGCCAATTTTGTTGCATGCACACACACATTGCGCTGTTGAGTTCACTTCTGCCACCAGCACTACAAAAGAATGTTCGGTCGTTGGACGGTGGCACACAGGGTGGTATAACAGAGACGCTATGGTGCTCCACTCACGCTCATAAATTGTCATCTTGGAAATTTCAAACAACGGAATACTCTGCTCGCAGTTTATCGATAAGTAATAGGACACAAGCGAGTGGAACTGCGTAAATGACGATCTGAATGGACGATTAATACACTTGTGAACAGGAAATTTATACTACCTAAAAGACAACACGGAGAAAAATTCCTGAGTTAGAATGGAAAATATAGTGGGATCTACTAAATAAATAGTCACTTTCGTCACTGTTGCATTATTTATTGTTGCGGGGACCATAAAAGCATTGTCATCCTCTCAGGAAGATATATCGTAAGGTACAATCGACTTTTGGACTCACTCACTCATTTGTTTATTCATGCCATAAATATTTACTCACTCATCATTATTTAAAAGCTTCAGTCATCATTATTTAAAAGCTTCAGTCATAACGGTTAAAAAATTTGTCTATCAATCAACATTTATATAAAATGAAGGAAGATAATTCTAGCAAAATTCTTTAAGAGATTATACAAACATCATCGTAGAATGGAGAATATAGTGAGATCTACTAAATAAATAGTGACTCGTAACACAATTTAGTCGCTGTTGCATTATTTATTGTTGCCTGGATCATAAAAGCACTGTTGTCCTTTTGGGAAGATATATCGTATGGTACAATCGACCATACATTTTTGTGGGTGTATTAAAGCTATAAAGTTTTTGGACTCACTCACTCATTTATTTATTCATGCCATAAATTTTGTTTTACTCGTCATTATTCAAAAGTTACTATTATAGCGGTTAAAAAAATGTTCAGTCAATAAATATTTATTTAAAACGAGAAAGAGATTATTCTATCAAAATTTCTTTCAAAACTAAACAAAAATGGTACATGGTACTTTTTTGAAGTAAAGTGCTTGAAATTTAAAACTGTTATAGTGAAAAATGTCACGAACTATAATCTTTGATTAATTGTGATTCTTAATGATAAATACACTGAAAGAAAAGATTAGTTGCCATAACTATAAAATGAGTTGACACAACCAATCGATTATTCTATTTCCCTTACAACTCAAATGGTAGTGCTAACGATTCGAATGGTAGTCCCAACGATTGGTTAACCTCACTAATTTCGCGAGAACTAATCGTGAATAGTTCAGGTTACTATTCGATATGGTTGAGGCAACTATTTTTTGAGACATCCCGTGCAGAAAAATAGTTTACCCCAATTCTATTAGGGACTCAGTATGGAAATCTAAGCACAGCCCTACGAGGCTGGTCACGCTTCAAAGGGCTTTTATAGATTTCCATGTTAGGGCCTATAAAGGCTGCTCTATTAAGCCCCTACTAAAATAATAAAGAAAATTGATTGAAAAATATTAATTTTTGCTTATTAAATCGAGTAATCCTGTATTTTAAGTAGATATTACATCTTCCTCTACATGATGGTACATATTAATCACTGAAAAAACATATTAACATTTTTTTGACATTGACGGGAATCAAGCCTGGGACCCTCCGGATGATGTTGTTGCACTGCGCTTTAGCTTACTCGACCATTCAGATTATACGATTATACAACTTTTTTTTGTCTATTTTAATATCGGTAATAAGAAATATAAAATGAAATTCGTGTAATATAGTCTGAACTTTATAGATTTATGTGATTGCGTCTGCTGTGGTAATAATGGAAGCACATTCAGTTATTTTTCACGGCAATCGGTTACATAAAAAATGATACATTGTATCGTTTTTGTCATTTATAAACATATTCGACGAAGTTGCTTATTTCATTGTTTGCGCGCATTAGTTCGTTAGTATTTGGGTGGACGATCGTCTGACTGACCTGAGGGTTAGTACTAGGGTGACCGCGTGGCTGACGACTGATGGTCAATACTTAGATGGGTGACCGCTTAGCTATCTCTGACTGATGTCAGTACTAGGTTGGATAACCGCCTAGCCTGACGGTAATTACTTAGATGGATGATCGCGGGGCTGGCGACAGATGGTCAATACATAGATGGGTGACCGCTTAGCTGACACTGACCTTCAACAGTTAGATGGGTGATCACCTGGTTAACTCCGACGGGTTTCAGTAAGGGAATAATTTGTCATACCTATTGCAGAACACGTATCGGAAATATAAAAAAAATCAAATTATAAAGAGCCTATAAAGCTGCCTATACAGTGCCTATACAGTTGTCTGTAAAGGGTACCTTTGTAGGCAATGAAGAGGCTCAATATGGGTGACCCTAGTGAGGGTTCTACATTTGAGACTGATTAGGCTCTGAAGTGGACATTTTTTACTATATATTTTGTCGTGGCAGCCTCTGTTGAGCCTAGTAGGTTTCTAGAGTGGATTCCCTATTATGGATGCCACGTTTATACCTAAAAAGGCCCCTTATTTAATCGCGGCTGCCCGAACTAATTTCTGCACGGGATTGTATACAGGAAATTGGAAACGTAGTTGTCACAACCAGACATTTTTTTCCGTGTACATAACAACCACATTAAAGGATGGAGAACCTATCTCTACATGAAAAAAAAAATTCAAGCTTTAGTCTGAAGCGTCTTGGATGGTATTACCTATCAAAAAGAAAAGGGCATGATGCCCCACCCTATTTGCTGTACCTGTCGAGGGCTAGCACTTCCCCAGAGCTTAATGATGGAAAGCTCAGAAAAAACTCTGACAGACCCTTCAACTTCGAATCCATGCGAGCTACACACTCGATAATTGGATCAATTTACTATATATATATTTTTTTCTCTGCTATGCTTGTGTAACGCGAGGGAGTGGAATAGGAATGGACAAAGACTTTGAAGGACAGAAGAACCAGGATTGGTGTAACGACTACTCGTTACTGCGTGCGGTACACTGCACAGTAGAAAAACTTAACGATAGCAATTAATCGATCGTAATAATCGTAGGAGAGCTGGAGGCCCTCGTACTGGCTGGCACGCACGCGAGATTATTCTATAAGTATACTTGCTGCTAACGACCTCCCAGCATGGACGTATAACCCTTGATTACAAACTCGAGTATTCTGAGATTTTTTTTCAATTATTTTATTTTCACGATACGTAAGTTATTTCTTCACTACACTTTTATAGGTTTTCATTGTTGCATTTTCATGCAAAGATTACAATTAATTATAAGTAATAAGAAAGAGTTTTTAATAGTCACGTTGTAGAATATTCGGAGTTAAATCGAAACAGAATTCTTAGAGATAAAAAAGATAATATTTGAAAAAGTTTTCATACAAACTAACCCTTAATAACTGTCAATACAAAATAACCCTTAGTTACAAATCCCAGCAAGATTTTTTTTTCAATTATTTTGTTTTCACGGTACGTAAGATATTTTTTCATTACACTTTTATAGGTTTCATTGTTGCATTTTCATGCAAAGATAAAAAAGACTTACAATTAATAAGAAACAGTTTTTAGTAGTCACATTGTACAATATTAGGAGTAAAATCGAAGCAGAATTCCTAGAGATGAAAAATATATTATTTGGAGAACTTTCTATATAAAAAAGTTGTGAAATCATATTTTCTATTGAAGACATTTTCACGTCTCTACAAACGTTCCTCACCTTTGGTAACGTTTGTCACTTGCTCCTAACGATCTCCCAACATGGACGTATAACCTTTGTTTAAAATCTGGAGCCTTCTGAAATTTTTCTTTTCAATTATACTTTCGTTCATATTTTCGGTACTTATTTTTTTTTCTCTCCAATTTAAGTAAATTATTTGAGTTTTATTTGATGCAATGTTGGAGTATAAATATTTAGTGTCGTGGATCTTTAGTAATTGAAGAAAACAAGGAATTCGCTATTGCCTTTTCCGTAGCTAAGTCTGATATGAACTCAAAATTGCACAGATTGGTCTCGTGTTTCCCGGTTAACTTGATGCTCTTGAAGCACGCGAATGAAATACGAAATGGGTGTAAAGTAGCACAGGGTATACGGCATAATTGCAAAAGGGCGTTACGCCAAGTTCAACAATGAGAATGCATTTAATTACCTCCGGTCTTTCTGCTACTGTAAAAATACACGAATCTCGCTAAACGTTTGTGGTACTTGCATTCCAGAGGAATTGCCTTGCTTGTATATGCAGTGTACGCGAACGTACTACTATGTGTAACCCAGCGACGAGATACAACCATTTTGTCCTGTACGTAGTTACTTCTCGCGCACGGCCACACTAAACGTCCGACTTTAATAATGAAATGGCGTAAATAAATGTGGCAAGAGAGAAGTGCGACTGCCGACAGTTTCACCTCCCTTTCCCTCCAGCAACTCCACAAACTAGAACAGCCGCAGTTAAAAAAATAAACCGCTACCCTGTGTAGAATGTGCTGTTCAACGGAAAATAATTTAACAGGCTCCGAAACGCAAAATTCAAAATAAGCGGCCGTCATTACGATTGTTAATCACAGGCCTCGTGCTGATTGTTTATAAGCTGACACATTCAACTTTTTTTTTTCTGCGCAAGGTTCATTATAATTCTGTAATTTTTTTCCTATTTTGTTTCCTCATAGAGGAAACTTTGTTTTTGTGCAAACATTTTTTTCCGAGATTTTCATGTCAGGACACTCAAGATAGTCCAAAACGGCGAAAAAAATGGTGTGGATGTGTGTGAATGAAATTAATTAATGCGGAAACAATGTGCAAGTTTCTACTTTGCACCTTTTTAAATATCATGATTATATTTAATAAGTATCTTTCATCTCATGCAATTTTCGCTATTCAGTACTATCGTTATTATGAGTGACATGAGAAAATATCGACTTTATTGGCAGTCTTGTTCAGTTGAAATTCGTTCGGATGAAAAAGTCGGGAATTTATTCTGAATATGTTTTCACTGAACAGATCGATATTGCACATAAGTTTCACGAACAATGAACAGATATTTTCATAAAAATAGCGTTGAAAAATTGTTATTGGAATTTCATGATTGTACATTCTTCCATTAATTACGAGTACAAAAATAAACGAATTAATTCAATAACATAAATAAAGCTCTCTAGAAGTTTTGTGATCAATTTATTTTTTACCAATTTTTTTGGTATTTTCACCCTTTTTTCCTCGTGGAAAAAGCTTTGTTTCATGAAGAATAAAAGTGTTCGCGATATTCGTGTCAGGACTCTAAAAAGGGTTCAAAACATCGAGAACAACTACAAAATTTCAAACACGTACAACTCAAGCATCGTTCAACCGATAGAGATACAATTTTTGAAAAACGTACGCAGAAATTTTGATTTTACAGCTTTAAAATTTGTTATTTAAAAAAAGGGCGTGTATTTTTCGGTAAAAAGTTCTTCATAAGCGCTGGCACATTTAATGTGGTTTGGGATTGAATTTGGGCGAAATAAAAAAAAGCCATTAGGATCTAAAGAACCTTAAAAAATAATGAAAAAGCTTCTAAATAAAATAAAGTATTTTGCACTGTTAAATTTTTGTACGAAGGTCTTTTTTTAGCTAGCGTAGAGATCTTTTAGTGGTTGGCACAAGGTTTGGTTGGAAATTTGGTACGTGTGAAGCAGCTTTAAGAAGTTCGAGAGAAGAATGCATCAAAGGACGTCGAAAACAATTTGCACTGAAATTTCGTGTGAAGGTGGAAAATCTTAGCTTCGAACTCCATTGTGAAAGGGTTTGAAAAACCGTCGTTTAAATCGGATCGTACCGCCTGATTGAACCGACCCTTAAGCGTAGTGAAGTAGGAAATGCCACTGCGCAGTTTTCGGCCATTGCACCACGATTGACAAAGCGGAACGGCCTCATCGTCATCACCGCACACCGAATGTCTGTCGACTTTGGTTCGCTCACAGAGAGACTGAACAATGCACACGACGCGACCACCTATGAGGATTAGCGAGCTGCGGCTGGAGGGACAAAAAGATTGAAAGAAAGACTGGCGCGAGGCAAAGTCACAAAGCGTCGTTTGCAAGAGTCGGGATCCAGTAAAGGGCGGAAAGCTTCATCCCAGACGCAGACTTTCCCGGTTTATCCGATGAATACGCTGAGGGTATTGCGCGCCCTTGTACCACGTTCCAGTTCGAATAATTTAATCTAATTGCCGTCCGCACTCGGTTCGCCCTTTTCCGCAACTGGAGAGAAAACAACACGAGCAACAGGAGTGACTAAAGCAAGCGGACAATAAAAACGAAAACATTAAAAGTACAATATACGAGACCGCTTTTGGCTAGATAATTGCATAGCTGCTATCTCAATTATACAGGAAAATGTATTTGAACTATTCATATCATCCTAAACAACGGAAAAAATGGCTCTCTTTTTGTGTGTTTTTGGAACAATTTTTTTACCATTAAGAGGAAGAGAAATTGTGGATTTTGTGGACATTGTTATTTAATTTTATTTCCTGGTAAGGTCGTTAATTCTATTTTGTCAGGGCTGATGATATAATTGGGCATATCGAAAGAGAAGCATTTCATTTCTCATTACATACGAAATCAGAGAACGAATTGGAATTGAGAATAGAGTTTTCGCTTATAACAAAAATGCGTGTTTTGAGTGTTTTCGATCACGAAGAAAAACATTTACTCATAGCTGTTCATTTGCATAAAAGTGTTACTTAAATGAATAATCTTTCTGAAAAATTGTACATCACAGTGAAATTTTGTGTGACTTTTCTGCGTATAAAATGTAGTTTTGGTATTGAATTTTAAGGATGGTGGATACCGTCTTTCTGGCGGGGAGGTGCGCGGTTTGCCGGGGAGGTAGTGTGCGAGAGAGAGGTCCATGACGCGCGTTCACTGGCGTACATTGTTTTACTATTTCAGTAGTTTTGTTTTTACGTTTTCTCGGCAACCAAGCAGACGAATCATTTCGGTCTTGGTAAAAGTACTTTTCGAAAATACAAGGAATGATTTGGTTTTGTTATCAACAATTGTTTATCATTTTTATTATACTTTCGAGCATAACGTTGACGGGGCGTATAGTTTTTGCTATGTTGCCCATGCATAAGAGTGTAAGTTCAATAATTAATTTCTCGATAACCATCTAGCCGATTGACATGAAATTTGGCATGGAAATGTAATTTTTATCTACGAATATCCTCCAAAAATTTGAGAGCATGTTTATCATTTTGAGTTAGGTATCCACCCTCCTTAAATGAAGGTGAAAAAAGTAACCAAAGTTTGAGGGGCTCATGTAGGGTGGAAGAATTATCAGGGCCTAAGGAACTCATGTTGGAACATAAAATGATCAGAGCCTGGGAAACACATGTAAGACCGTAAAATAACCAGGGCTTGAAGGCCTTCTTAAGGAAATTCGAATGTCAAGGACTTGGGGCTCTCATGTAGGGATTTTGAATAAATAGGGGCTGAGCGGCTCAATTAGGGACTTAAAATAAATAGGGCCTAAGCGTCTCATGGAAGGTCTTATAATAATCAGTTTTTGGACAAGAGAATATACCCATGTAGGGATTCAGAATATTCGAATCCTGGGAAGGGCTCAAAGCAGAGCCCTTTAAGAGTTTCCTTATTCGGAGTGGTCACCCTTAAAACCTAATGTGTTGCAAGTGGCTTTATCTTTTACATTGTGACTACTTTTTATACAAAGTATGTAAAAATTCGTTACTATGTAAAAGATAGAAGACATAACACTTGCAACACGCTCGGTTTTTCTAGTCAAGACTTTGAGTAATTCGGACGTGGAATAGGAAAGGCTTTTCAATAATCAGAGTTTTAAGAGAACTATGAGATTTTAAACAACCTGGCCCTGAAAGGTTCATTAAAGGGCTTACACGAATAAGTGCCTCGAGGGCTCCAGTAGGAACCCGCGTAGAAAAAAAGAATCTGGCCGAGGTTCTTAAGAAGATTCTCGCCGTGATTCTTAAGAAGATTCTCGCCGTGATTCTCAAGAAGATTCTCGCCGTGATTCTTAAGATTTTCGCCGTGATTCTTAAGATTCTCGCCGTGATTCTCAGCGAGAATCTCAGCGAGATTCTCAGCGAGATCTCGGCGAGAATCCCGGTTGCGCGCCCAACCGAGATTCTTTTAAAATCTTTCTGAGAATCTCGCTGAGATTCTAGAGAATCTCGGCCAGCTTCTTTCCGAGATTCTTTAGTGGGTAGCTGAAAATAAAAAGAATCTCTATCAGAATCTCGCGAGATTCTCTAGAATCTCTACCAGAATCTCAGCGAGATACTGAGATTCTTTAATGGGTAGCTGGAAATAAAAAGAATCTCTATCAGAGAAATTCTTCTCATTTTCATTGAAAATGAAAAGAATCTATATAAAAAAGATCTTTACGAATATTTTAATATTGCTAACACTAATTTGTTAGTACATCAACGAAGGTTAGACCCCTCGTGTGTAGTCGACCTCAGAAAGGTTTTCCAGTCTTATATATACGCTGGGGCTTCAAGTCACTTGCGAGAAACGCTTCGTTCCTTCGCCATCTAGCGGAGTATTGTCCACCAGTGTTTCGTATGATGTCACTAGGTAGCGAACGGACAGAGCGTTTCTCGATAGTGATTTGAAGCCTCAGCGTATATATAAGACTGGAAAGCTTTTCTGAGTTCGACTACACACGAGGGGTTGAACCTTCGTTGATGTACTAACTAATTAGTGTTAGCAGTCCTTCAATATTCGTGAAGATCTTTTTTTATATAGATTCATTTCATTTTCAACGAAAAGGAAAAGAATCTCGCTGGGCGAGATTCTTTTTATTTCCAGCTACCCACTAAAGAATCCAGTAAGAAGCTGGTCGAGATTTTCAGATAGATTTTAAAAGAATCTCGGTTCGGCGCGCAACCGTTATTCTCGTTGAAATTCTCGCTGAGAATCTCAGCGAGAATCTCGGCCAGATTATTTTTTCTACGCGGGTAACTAGTGAGTATCTGCGAATATCTATGAGTATCTGTGGGAATGTGTGGGTATCTATAATTACTTGCAATTTAATTGCTAGTATCAGCGAGAGCATCTATGTAAATTTAATTAAGGATCGCAGCAGCAATCCAGAAACCATTTTGTACTATCCAGTTCTACCGTTGCAGCTTATTACAACGTCCATGCAACCCAAGTAAAAAAATTATATATAGTCCGACATATGGAATTGGAACAATCTATATGAAATTTATATATAAGATCACCTGTAAATTTGAGTTTATGTATAAATTGTATACGGATTACATATATAAACAATTCTATGTTTATGAGAAAAAAATATAGTTGAATCGACTAATTTAGCGTACACCCTAGTTCGAATGAATTTTTTGTTGGTATAACAACTATTTTGGTTACCACAAATAAATTTAGGCAACTGAATCTAACTATTATTGAAAAAACTAAACGTTTGGTTGTCCTAACGAAAAATTAATTTGAACGAGAGTGTACGCTAAATTAGTCCATTCAACAATATTTTTTTCTCAGTGTAATGATAACGCCAATGTCCTAGAAAATTTGAGCATATTTTATGGCGATCATTGTTGACGGTTAAGAAAGAATAAGAAAAATTAACTCTTGGAGAAGAAAAACATAAAGCGTCGAGGGAACAGGAAAACCGCATGAACAATAAAGTGCTGCCGGTGATGTTAGCCCTTCCGTTGTCGACGTATATAGCAGAATTCTTGCCCGCGGCTGATGCTCACCTTGTTTATAAGGGGTAAAAGGGAAGTGTAAAACAAACACAAGGCTAGCAGCAACCAGGCAGAAACAGACCAAGGGAAACAAATGTACGTCCGACGTAACGGTCTGAGGGAGTAGGTTTGGGTTCTTCGCGGTGCCGAAGAGAAATCGTCGTCCAACGCTTCACGTGAATGTGAAAAATAATACACAAGAATATAGCGAGGCCGATTCTCCACGGCGATATTGTGCTTTCGTTTTACTATATATTTGCTGTATACGTTAGCGGTTGTGACGTATAGGTTGCTGTACGTTACAGGAAAGAAACGGAAACACCACAGGTTTCAACCGCAGTAAAATCACGTATGATTTTTTTATTTGAGTAACGACTTCAAACGATTTTTTTGCGCATGAATAATAATTAATGAATATACACCAGAGATTTAAAAAAAATCTATACGTTTATTGTACTTCTGTCAAATAAGAAAATAAAAAATTGTATTAAAAAAAGCTTCGAGCTGGAGGCTGAAAATAAAAACTTTAAAATAACGATATTGTGCTTTCATTCTACTGTATTTGCAGGAAAGAAACGGAAACCACAAGTTTCAACCGCAGAAAGATCACATATGATTGTTTTTATTTGAGTAACGACTTCAAACGATTTCCTTTCGCATAAATAATAATTAATGAATGTACACCAGGGTTTAAAAAAAAATCTATACGTTTATTGTACTTGTGTCAAATGAGAAAATAGAAAAAGAAAACTTGTATTAAAAAAATGAAAGCTTCGAGCTGCAGTCTGAAAATAAAAACTTTAAAATAGCGATATTGTGCTTTCGTTTTGCTATATATTTTCTGTATCTTACAAGAATGAAACAAAAGCAACACGTTTCAACCGTAGAAAAATCACATATGATTTTATTTATTTGAGTAACAACTTCAAACGATTCTTCTTTCGCGTCAATAATAATTAATGAATGTACACCATAAATTTGAAAATAATCTATATGTGTATTGCATGGCGTAAGTGCGTATGAAAATATTTAAAAACACTTCGAGCTTGAGTCTAAAAGTGAGCACTTTTATAATATTTCTTGTAAATCTTCAAACAAATTAAAAATATGTTTAACGTAAATTAATTATCATAATATGTTTTCCATCATATATTTGCACGTTGCTGTAAATTTTTCGAGGCTTCTATGCAAGTGTCTATGTAGCATAAATTTTATTTTATGCAACATAGACACGTGCAATTTACAGCAACGTGCAAATATCACATATTTGCACGTTGCTGTAAATTTTTTGAGGCTTCTATGCAAGTGTCTATGTAGCATAAATTAAATTTTGATCATGCTGGAATAGAAGAGATGTATGACCTAACCAGAAAAGCCAGAAACTAAAGGAAAAAGTATTTCCTCATCAGGCGTGTAACGCAATCAAGTGCACAGAGTGACAGTGTCTCAGTTCAAAGAAAAAGAGAAAAGGTGGAACCTCATTTTTGCAGAAAACGAGCTCGTTAAGCTTCATCGTTGACGTGACTGCAAAAGGGCTCGATTCTCAACGACTCGACAGTCAAGAAAGAAGCTGATTGCGCGAGATTCTTTGCACTCCCATTTTCTCTTCTTCACGTTTTTCGCCTACAGTTGCTTTCTCCTAACAAATCCGCGAATGCCCGTGACCTGAACCCAGTCTCTTAAGCTGTCCTTGCACCTGGTAATGCAGCCATATAGTTTCATCGTTATTATATATATAATAAATATATATCTATATATGAGTATATATTGCATCTTTCAACTCTCTCTCTTGCTGTGTCTACGTACCTACTCCCTTTGAACGCTTCTACTCGTCGTCCTGGTTACTCACCACGCAGCCTTCAGCTCGTGACTGCTTCAAGAGCGTAAGCTCGTTTCTCTCAAAGGCTCCGTTGAGGTCGAAACGAGCGTAAATGAACCTTCCACGAGCAGCGAGCCAGTGGAGGCCGAGGCCGAGAGCTTGCTGACGCGGTTATAGTACTCGTGCGACGCTTGATACGTTGAAGAGTGTGGAAAAAATTCTGTACAGGGCAGCGAATGCAGCGCGGGTTGAGAAATAGACGCTAGTCGTAGCGCGAGGGTTCTGAAGCTTAAAAAAAAGATATATTACAGAGAATATAAATCAGTCAACGAGCGTAAAATAAAAAGACACTCACACAGTTTTTCAGTCGAGCCTCACTGTCGACCAGGGAGGGTTGTTTTCTTTTTTTTTCTGTTTTTTTTTTTCTTTTTTTTTATCACATATTTTTATCGTGCTTATCTTAGCATTTAATATTGTTGTCTTTTTTTCTTGTTACCTTTGTATAGCTCGAAGATTGGAATCCATGGTTGCATTATTCTCATTGATGTATGCTTTTTTTTGCTGACGTTAATCGCAACATTTTAGGCTGGAAAATCCGTAAAAATGGAAAATAGAGGGATAAAATGGAAATATAGCTTCATTGCGTTTTGGCGGAACGATGAAATGTAGATGAAGGTGAGAACGAGCGGGTAAAACCTAAATAAAAGCATAACTATGCCAAAGAAAAATATAAAACGCGGTCGGGTTGGGGTGACGTGTGTTTCTGCCCTCCGAGTTTTATTTTATTTTACTTTTTTTTTTGTTTGCTCTTCATTTTTTTTTTCAAGATTAACTGTTTGAACTTTGTGCTGCTACAGTGTAGCCATCATACCACTAAACCCCCATCATAATGGGTTCTCTAACCTATGTGTGACTTGTGCATTTTATTTAAATTTCTTTCTTTGCTATTTTTAACTTTTATTTTTCTCCTTGTTCCCTGTCTGTTTATTTTGGTCTCTAATTGCATACTGCATTTTATTTTACGAGTAGGTTTCATGCTTTTCATGCAAACCCTAGTTCATCAACGAGAATGCTGGTGTGAAACAGGAAAAAAATTCACCAGGCTACGAAATTGGCATTGGAAATACTAAAAAATATATGACTCTTTCGGAGGTAGTGCGTATTTTCTGTAGTAAAATACATATACGACTTGAGAACGATAGTGAAGGCCAAAATACGATATCTTAAAGAAAAAAAAGTATGGAATGTTAAAAGACGCGACTTTTGCTTCCTCATAGAGGAAGCTTTGTTTTCGTGAAAAAAATTTTTCACGAAGATTTTCATGTCAGTACACTCAGAATAGTCCAAAACGTCGAGAAAAGTGATTTAGAAAAAATGTCTGTATATGTGTGTGTGTGTGTGTGTGTGTATGTTACACGGTCAAAAAATGTAAACCTCTATAACTCGGGAACGCCTCGAGATATAGAGCTGAAATTGACACCATAGATAGAGGGGTCAATCCTCATCGTTCATACCAATTTTTGTTAAAATCCCCATAGTCGTTAAATTTTTACGCGGTTTTGAATTTTTTCAAAAATGTCTGTTAACGCGATAACTCTTTTAATTTTCGAGATATTAAGCTCAAAATTGGTATGTATGTGAGCTTTCATATACTGGTGATCCCTATTAAATTTGGTTAAGATCGGTTGAAACGTTAAAATTTTATGAGATTTTGATTTTTTAAATTAAAAATTGTTTTTTTCTGCGATGCGAATTTTGATATCAAATATCAAGCTGGGAGTTAAATGAGTACCAAATTCATGATTAACAGAAAAATACGTCAGATATAGCCCAAAAATGTTGAACGATACCATATTTTCATAGCGAAGTTGCACAGTCTACACTGCGAAAAGTAGCGATTTATGTCGTATAAACTATCCATATCCTTGCTTCCCAATGAAATTTCGGAAAACACCGGTTTCTATCGTGTTCTACAAAAGAAACAGAGAAGATAGAGTATTCGAGGGATTTCCTGGACCGGTCGTCCTTATTATATTTTCACAAAGCGAGTGTGCACTTTCGTATATTTATTTAAAGCAAGGATGCAAAGCACAATCTTGCACATTGCTTCCTCATTATATTTCGCCTTTTTATAGAACTTCCTCTATGAGGAAGCCAAAATCAATTCCCATACTTCCTCTTAGAGGTTACTTTGTAAAAAGCGAAATATAATGAGGAAGCAATGTGCAAAGTTCTGCTTTACATCCTTGTTTTCCCCTATTTTTATGTAAATCTGTCGAACATTGCGACAGCTCGACACACATAATGGAAGTTGGAAACATAATCAGTTAAGCGCCATATAAGGTACCCAACCATTAGAATTAAGTTTACTATTGGTTGATTCATAAAATTACATTTCAGCACATATGTTTAAAACAATGATTCAAGGAACAAATAAATCATAGATGCAGTCTGTGGTAGCAAAGAGTAGAGACTAAAGGGGCTGAAGGAAATGAAAGAAAGTAGTCGCACTAGTACACCTGACCTCGCGGGAGCCAAAAAAGGAGAAAAGTGGAGGCTAGGAGAATGTTAGGCCAAATAAAAGGAACGTTCCACTCGGCGTAGCCATCGATCACGTCAACTTGGCGCTGGGAATCTTCTTCGCGTGCTAGGTCTCGGGCTTACCGGCCGCATAGCTACCCCCGATCCTTCTGCTTGTCGGAGAGCACTCCTCTCTTCTCAACCTACCCTCACTAGTAAGCCGCGAGGCTTCAAGCGCACATACAGTTTGCCCTAGCCATTTTCCAGTTTCATCTCTATCTGTATGTGTGTGTGTGTAGAGGCGAAGAAACGTACGGGGTACCTAACTCACCTAGAGCTCCGCTTCGAGCATAAAAAAGTAAAAGAGCCACCATGTCTTTCTTTTCCCTTCCGTCTTTCAACGTCTCGTACAGCGAAAGCTTGTACGTCTTCGTCTCTTGGATGAAAACGTGAATTTCCGCGACAGTCTAAATTCTTGATAAATAATAAATTTGTCAAAGAAAATAATAAAACTTGGTACACGGTATGAGAAGCGTGACTATCAAGACCTACGAAGAAGAAGAAGAAGAAGAAGAAGAAGAAGAAGGAAAAAGTGTTTTTGATTATTTTCCAACTTCTCTTATTTCACTTGGCGAAAATGAATGAGGACTGCTGAGATTTTCTTTTCATGCCCGACGTAGAGTCTCACATAAGCCTCGATCTTAATGCAATTTCGTCGCCAGGCTTCTCTCATTTCTAACGTTCGTTTTCCACATTTTCTCATTTCATTCTATCCGACGTTCCTGAATATTCTTGTATTCACAGATCAACCCTTCATCCCTCCCGACACGACGAACACACCCTTCGTCAACCAGGGGATGTTCTCTAGGCTCCAGACTTTCTCTACCAGTAACAAACACATGTACGCGAATTGTATATGTATGCCGTATGTGGCTGATGTTGTTTCACGATGTACAGTATTTCTTTACGGAGTCTGCTTTCCTCCGAACCCACGGGAAATAAAAGACGTGGCCACGTATTTACGCAAGCAATAATTCCGTCGGGCTTTCCAGCTCTGATTTTCTCCCCAGTTCTCGTCGTCTCGTTCTTCTTCGAAAAGCATTCGTACCATCTGCCAGCCGAAAATCTCCACCTCTAGCCCTTCGCCCTAGAGGATCCGACTTTTTCCATCCTCCTTCTCCCAATCAACTGTTACATGTCAGAACCATCGTTTCAGAAAATTGCGAGAACATAACATATAATTCATGCGTATACATAACAGGGTAAAATCAATTTGCTGACTTCTGTGTATGATACGGAAATCGTATAACTAGAAAAACAGATTATATCAATTTTTCAGTTGTTGACGACAACATCAGCTGCAAACACAACAACAATTCGCAGAAAAAAAGGTAAATTGAAAATTCTGCAGTTTTAACAGAAATGTTTGGTCCAGATATGTCCATACATCTTTTTTATCAATTTCACAGGAAAAAAATATGCCACACTTTGCTTTGACACTATATTCGTTGTCACTTTTACAGCAAACAGGGTTTCGGATCTTCTGTATTCGACACTACAAAAACATATCCATTTTGTTATGAATACATGTTGTATATACAATGCTTATTAATTGTAGACTATATTTGCGGTAATCTTCCAAGCAATTCAATAAGAAATAACAACGTGTAAAATTACTTGTTTTATATCGGTGATCATCAAACTTGGCGGTATATATGACGACAATCGATCCTTAATCGAAAATTTTTAGCGTACATCAGGCGCAATTCGCGTCTTGCCAGGGCCTTACTACCGCCAAATTAACGCCTGATGTAGGGCTCCAAATTTCTCCTGGGTTTGGAAATCAACGAAATTTGCTTCGGCATACAAGGATAAACATCCGGTTTGGAATGATCAAGCTAGCAAATTTACCGTGACGAAAAAATGGAACATAACATAATTTCGAACATTGCGGCGAGCTATCATCTCTTTTGACATCCAGTGTGGAAGTTCGCATCTCCAGAGGAAGGCGCGTGTAATCATTAAGCCTTTTAGGTTTCTGGAATCACCTTTCTTTTTCAGTTTTGTTTTTTCTTTCTCTCTCTCCCTCTGTGTCTCTCGATCACCGGATTTTGTATCAATCCCTGCGTTCACAAGGGTATTTCGACGATATATCTGATATTTCTTCGGAAAGCTTTGGAATCGGAAGCATGGACAAGAAGAATAAGAAGAAGAAGGAGAGAAGAGAAGAGAAACGACGACGATTGCTACATAGCTTGCTCGTACACCGAGTTCGAGAAGTAATATAACGACAAGGACGTCCGCCGGAGACGATCTCGATCTAGAGTCTCGATTTATCTCGAAAGTTTGGAACGCCATTGAACAGCAGCAGCAGTAGCAGCAGCACAAGCAATGGGGGTCGATGTAAGATTGAACACGTTTGGAGATCGCTGGAAGACTGTGAGGACAAAGAGAAAGGGAAGAGGGAGATGTACGAAAACTAGAAGGATAGCAGGCTGATGGTCGGAAAGCGAGAAGCACACATGTACAGGAGAAGACACCAATGAAGGATGGAAGAGGATGCAACTATTTTGAGGTCAGTACTACGGTCTAGAGTCATTCGAACTGACCAACTTTAGGATGAATCACCCTTGAAGAATTTCCAACAAGCGTTAGGTTATATGCACCTCTATCCATGAAGACCCTATCCCCCTCTTCCAGTTCTCTTAACTCTCCCGTAACTCGTTTGGACGATTTCCTCCGGGTCATTAATACTTTCTTGATATCCAATTAGAAGTCCATATAAGATCACATACGACGCGTATCGATGATTTTCTGGTTAAAGCTTGAATATATTGTTAGAACCGCACTGAGAGAAGAGTTTGTGAACAGTTAACAAATTTTGATTAAATATGGCAAAATGAACCATTTAGTTATTCTTATTGAATCTCACTTGAGCCAAATGAGATTTGTTAACTATTAACAAATGTCAGCGAGTTTCATTTGCGACAAGCAAACTTTATTTAGCTCAAGTGAGATTCAGATTCACTACACTCAGAAAAAAGCTTGGTTAGAATTACCAAAAAATTAGTTAAAAATGTTATCAAGAGAACTTGGTGGGCACAACCAATTTATTGACTAACATAACCAAGTTATTAGCTAACATAGCCAAGGATTTTATAACACAACCAAGTATTTGGTAGGCCTAATCAATAACTTGGTTGCGCCTACCAAATTTTTCTTGGTAAAATTTTTTACCAAAATCTTAGTAACCCCAACCAAGCGTTTTTCTCCGTGTAAACTAAGTCCATAATCTAGCTTGTCATTTATTTGTTTGTCAGATGTCATACCGAGTGTATCTGTAATTCCTAATCTTCATATTCATAATAATATGTAGGGAAAAAGGGTTAGGGAGAAGAAAATATGGGAATAATTTATATACTCGGCTGGTGATTAAGATTTGCTTCGTCTATTCGGCGACTTTACCCATATTTGTGCATGGAAAAAAATACACATCCCTAAATTAGTTGCAGCAACGAATTCGATCTGTGAACTGATGACGCATAGGTGGCGCAATTAACCAGCGCTTCGAATAACCAACGAGCAGTTGTCATAACCCACTGAGTAATTAACGCTAGATCAACTCCTTCGAGTGGTTGTCAGAACCCATTTATTGGTTTCTCCAACTAATGTTTTTTCTCAGTGTGAAAATATGCGATATGGGCGTATCTCACAAACCTTTGACTTTCACGGCCTCAAAGAATAAAAATCTAGTTAAGGAGCACAGGATCGCCAATTTATTGTACTCATCTTAAGACCTTTAGAAAGCAATATTCGTTCATGGACAAAGCATCATATACAGGGTGCTCGCATAAAAATCATATTATCATTTCAACTAAAAATCATTTATTTGGTGCGAATTTATTGTAGGAACTATGTGTTATTGTGTTTTACAAGTGTTTAACTTACTTTCAATTTAACTTTTTTTTTAAATGACCCATTGAAGGCATAGTTTTATCCCTTCCAATAGGTCATTTTACAAATTCAATTTTACTCAATTCGTATGCAGAAAATGAAAAGTATGACTGGTAATGACTCTACTAACTCAAAATATAATTTAGATAATTTAGAAACGATAATAGTTTGAATTAATTATGTGAATTTATAAAACTGACATTCTCGAACCTGACAATTGAATACGTTTCGACCCAGAAAAAAATTGTTTCTCGTCGACAGGTCGGGCACATATGCGCACATCTAATTCGTGATAAGAATAACGTACTCAGATGGAATTTAATTATCTTACGTGACTAGTTTGGCCGGATAACGATGCAATAAACCTGACATTCATTCTCCACACAGCAATATGAGTCCATGTCGCAGAACGTTGCGAGCAAAATAATTGACGCTCCGACATAAATTTCACTTCATTCAATCCGTGATGATCCTACCTTTATGTGCATCCAATTCATTTGGCTCAATTAGCTTGTGCTGATATTTCTGCACCATATAACGGTGGATGTCAGGTTCACCATCGAAACCGAGTGACAGACGTTCACAGGATAACCGCTTAATTTTCTGACATGTTTCGCGATTACAATTAGGTACATTATGTTCATTGCACCTTACCAGAATTTCGTGATTTTTTTCTTATTTTTCTGAAGGTGCATATCAATGCTAAACCGTACGAAATGACGCGAAAATCAGAGTTACAAGCGAAAACGTTGTTAATTTCCGCATTTGAACCAGTATAAAACAGTCTATTGGTGCATTATAAAATTAAATTATTTTGTTTTCAGATAGATTATGCTTCGTACATCTTAGTAAATATTTGATACACGCGTCATTCATTCTGTGTAAATTACCATAGCATTCCGCAGTCGAGTTACACGAAAGTCAAAGGTTTGTGAGATATGCCCATATCCATACCAGTTTTCTTAACTCTCTCTTAACTCGTTTGGCCAATTTCCTACGGGCCATTAATAATTTCTTAATGTCCAATTAGAAGGTCATATAAAATCACAAACGACGCTTATCGATGTTTTCCCGGCAAAAGTTTGAATATATGTAGGGAAAAAGGATTAGGGAGAAAACAAATATGAGTATAATCTGTATACTCTTCTGGTGATTGAGATTTTTTGTGGAAATATTTGATAAACAATCCATCGTATATGCCCATGAGGATGAGAGAAATCGCCACAATGCTGAAATAAATCTCAATTCCCATACTGGTATGGAGATCATACCTATATTTTTCTCTCAGTTTGCAGGAGAGACGGAGGTCGAAAGTAGCACGGGCCAATTGCAACAAACGTCGGTGCTGCGCCGCTGGCTATCGAACACGCAAATAATGGAGCAAGGATCACTGTTGACGCTGACTATAGTGCGTGACGTAACGTTGGAATAGCTGTTATTTCACAAATACGGTTCTGTTGAAACAAAATGTGTTTTGCTAGCGGAAAAGTAAATTTTCGATTTTCATAATTGTGTTTGCTAGTCTATATCGAGTCGACTCTATATTAATACTAGTTTAAGGTCCAATAATATATGTCTATTCGAAACATTGCGACACGTAATAAATGTTTCACAGTGAGTTAATGACAAACGGTACGATGAAGATTGTGTCAACCTTTTATTCGATTAAAACGCCGATTATAATTCAAACTCAAAATACAGAAATAAAAATGGCAGCGAATTTTTTTTCTTTCAATGTCTTAATTGTATTAAACGTTGTACTTGAAGGTTTTCGACGTCGCTGAAGAATCGCAACTCAAAGTTTGAAAATAGTACAGACCAAAACAGAACGTAACTTGGTTCTGTTTCAACTCGGTGCAAAAATGCTTTTCACTGTTCAGATACGATTATTTTAGCACAAAATTAAACTGTAAAATCATCCCAACCATTTACGTAAAATAAACCGCGGTAACTGTCGATAATTAATGTCAGTTGTCATATTACAACAGTAAATGGTTACAGCAATTATTTCAATTATAACAATTACCAGCATAAGGTTCAATTTCGATAAAACAATGTGCAATTAGGGTAACGTTTTATTTAACATTTGGAATGTATTTTCCTGTCACGTATCTCGCCACTCATACAGTATATGGTACTTGCCGGAAAAATCTTTGTCGTTCAATTAGTTACGGGATGAACGATGTTTGCTGTGTAATTCTGTTAACTCTGATGCAAACTATTGGATGAATAAAAGTTGTGTTTCGTTTTTAACGAACCTGGTGTATATCAATTATTAATCTAATTACCAAAGACCGTATACGAGTTACGTCGATAATAATGAGTGGCAGTGCACGAGTATCACAGCCATTATGCTTCGTTGTATACGCACTACACGTACACGTGTATATCATTTTACAAAAGCAGTTGAGCGTTAACAGTATTGTATCAAGAATAAATTAGCGAGCAATTTCGTAATTTGAAAGTACATAATTTCAAACGAAGCCCAGCGACGAGTTTGATTGGTCACTGGAAAATATAACGTTCACAGAGACATCGAACACTACTAAAACTCATGTCTGTTTCTCACGCTCTCTGGAGCTTCGCTCCACGACATCAGGCTACTAACGGGATTGCAATATTGGTCAATGCTAATTATCAGTCGGTCGATCGAGCGTACGAATCTCGTGAACGCACGACCACGCTTTGGTGTCCATCGAGCAGGATAACGCGCAGCCACACAATCAATCAGCTTATTAATTTATTCGTACCACGGGGCAAAAATAACGTATGTAATATGTCTGTTTGCTGTCAATAATTCGAATCGACTAGTTATTTTTCGAATAATTGATAATGTGATTCTACAGCTTATACGAGCTTTATGGCTACAGCGATTTTACTGAAACGCCACAATTGGATGGAAAATTGTATTAGCAATCAAACGGAGAAAAACCGACAAAATATATCCTTCCTCAATTTTCATAATTGTTTCCATTTCCATTTTGAATAATAAAATTGCATTTCGTATCAAACCCACTCATTTTTACTTTCTCATCACATACGGAGTATGGATAAAGAGAAAGTATTGCAATCCAAAAAAAATTCGACTTCCAGATTTTGATGGAAATAGATGTTTTGAGTGTCCTAGATTCCAAAAAACACATTACCTCATTTCTGTCCGTCCGTCTGTCTGTCTGTCTGTCTGTCTGGCGTCTGTATGTGCCGTCCGGAAACACAATAACTTTTGAAAACATCTATGGACTGAAATGAAATTTTTTGTGTGTCTTCTGCATTCAAATCCTGGTTTTGGTATTGAAATCCAATCCAAAATCTCCACTGCTTCTGATACTTTACCTTAAATACAAAATAAAAAAAAATAAAAATTTTATTTATTTTTGTACCGCAAGTTAATATAAAAGATATTATGCTTCAATGTGATACATACAAATAGTATTACCAGCAAATAAAAAATGAACAACAAGAGATTTAGTATATAGAAGATTTTGTTTTTTTAATCACCCACATAAGACATCTTAAACTGTTGTAAAAAATGTATTGCTTGAAATATGTTACTTTCTTGTGTTATTGTGTTACACATTCACTAAAAAAAAGAACTGCAATGATCTTGAGCAGTTTTCAATGATAACATACTATGAATATTTACACCATATGTTAGATTAAAATTTAAAAAAAGAATGTAAAAATACAAGAGAAACACATTTGAGGTTATCATCACTCTTGATGTTAGACTATAAACACTCATGCACTCATCACATCATAGTTTTTTTATTTATTTTATCACTCGTATAGCATTTTATACCAATTCCAAATGCTGCTCATACACACCATAATATGCGAAACGTTGGAAATATCAAATAAAATGTAATTCCGACTGTCAAACTATCGCAATGCCGACGATAATAACATCAAAGGGAAAGAGAGATGTGAAGGCGCGCGCCGGCGCGCGATGTCACGCTCGCTTTCTCGCGCGCGCGAATTTCGAATTTACAAACGCGTTCTTGACAAATTATAGCTAAAAATGGAGATTACAATTAATGTGCGAAATTCACACATTATTAATCACTATAACCCAGTAAATTCACGATAAAAATTTTACACCAGTAACAAATTTTTACTTTTTCATCACATGCAAAGTATGTAAAATAATATTTAAAAAATAGGTCTAATTTTTTTTTTTTTTTCAAAAAAAGACCTAATTTTTTTTTAAATAAGCCTAAATAAGCTAATTTTTTCAAAAATAGACCCCAGAATTTTTGTGGTCAGTACTTGGATGGGTGACCGCTTCTAACCCGAATAAGTCCCTCGATTCTTGACACGGCGGCGAAGGCGGCGGCGCGATCTTTTTATAATATAGAGAGATATTTATTCATATATAACTACAAAAACGAATATTACGAACTAACTTCACAAACTAATTTCACAAACTAATTTCACAAACTAATTTCACAAACTAATTTCACAAACTAACTTCACAAACTAACTTCACGACAGTAACGTGACGCCAGTAACAATCGTGATGAGAAAGTCACGTTTTGCGATCACGCCAGTAGCAAGTTTTTTCTTTCTGGTATTTAATTTTTATTACGTCAATGATGACAATTCCACGTTGTCGATGCCAAAGAAATATTCCGCGACGATTTGACCATCAGAAGTCGCTGCGGTATGACGGAGTTGTTGTCCAAATAGAAAAATCGTTCCATCAAAAGTAAAAGTAAAGTAAAAATAAACCAATGCAATTCGTTCCGTTTATGTAGGTGAAATAAGCTCTTTCTACATTTGACGAGGGTTGTACTTTTATCGCTACAAAATCAGACCATTTATTCTGGCCGAAGATAGGAATCAAGTTGTTTTTGCGGCATAATACAGGTCGAGTGACAAAAAGATTTTGCTGATTGGAAGGCTTGAACCAGACCACTTACAGTGATAACAGACTCGCGAAAAGAACGATCACCTCGACCACGGTACCTCGTAGTTACGAGTAGAACGTTGGCGAATGAAAATGGTGGCGACGTTTTAGCGTTCGTGCAGAAGAAAAAGAGGATTGTTGAAATCGCATAGCGATGAATTGAAAAGTTCTTCACGAAAGAGACTTACTCGACTGAGACTCGGAAACTGCCCGACCAACCACGAGTTTCTGCCCTCATAGGCGACTATCGCCTTACTTGCTAACACCAAAGTACCACTAAACCCATCGCTTTACCACGATGTCAATATTTCTACCACTGGCCTCTCTCACTAAAAGAACGAACACTACGGTTGAAGTGGCTGCTAAGAAGAAGTGCTCCGATCGAACGAAATCGTTCGACTCTCGAACGCCTACGACGATTCTCAAACGGCCGCACATACTTTCACCGGAATGTGACCGTTCCACCGAAAAATTCGTCTAAGCTCTAAAAGAGCCAAGAAAATTCTCACATTGGTTGATGTATATATTTCAGCTTCTGAGATTTCCAGCTGTAATGTTCGAATTTTTACTAAAACTGATTGACAACTATTATCCCAAAATTATAAGAACATCTTATCACTGCTCGTATGTAGGACTATCGAAAGAATTGCAGTCTATGAAGACCCAGCTGGAATTTATGGAACAGAGGGACAAAGGAAGAGGCGGTACGTTCATAACTAGTGTTACCAATAGCAATGGACACCATTTTCGGCTTTCCGAAAACACCTGTGCCTTTACTAAATTCCCACATTCGTTGATGCTTATATTTCAGCGTATGAAATTTCTAACTCTGATGTTCAAATTCTTATGATAAAATTGATTGATCAATTTATGATAATTTATGATCTTATGATAAAATTGATTGATCTCTAAATTATAAAAATATCTTATCACTGCTGCTATTTAGGACTATCCTAGAACTGTAGTTTATGAAGACCCAGCTGGGATCTATGGAACAGAGGGGCAAAGTAAGAGGCGGTACCATCATAACAAGTGTTGCCAATAGCAATGGACACCATTTTCGGCCTTCGGGAAACACCTGTGTCTTTACTAATTCCTCACATTCGTTGATGCTTATATTTCAGCTTCTGAGATTTCTAATTGCAAGGTTCGAATTCTCATGATAAAATTGATCGATAACTATTATCTCTAAATTATGCAAATATCTTATCGCTGCTGCTATTTAGGACTATCGAAAAACTGCAGTCTATGACGACGCAGCTGGAATCTATCGAACAGAGGGAGATCTAATTGTAAGGGGCAGAGGAAGAGGCGGTACCATAACTAGTGTTGCCAATAGAACCATCGGCATAGCAACGAACACCATGTGCGGCCTTCCGGAAACACCTGTGTCTTTGTGAGAAGATTAAGTGTTGGGTCTATTTCGGTCCGAATAATTATTAGATCTATTAATCTAATTGAATGTACCGTTAGCAATGAATATTAACATGTATTAAAGCATCAAAAGGTCGGCTGCTATAACAAACTGCATAGAAAAGATGACGAGCCTAGGAATCCAGAGCAGAATCCAAGATGGCGTCCGAGATTGACAATGGGATCGGATCAAATCCCATTCTCCATCCTGGACTATCCAAATTGCATCGTGGACTATCCAAACTCTATCCAGGACTGCCCAGACTATACTCATAATTTTTACGCAAGAACCTAACCATGCTATTTCTTTAAACAGAGTGATAAAATTTTCTATTTTAATATACTTCTTATTTTTATCTTGGATACGTTAACCTCAAGTTCTGTGGTAGTTCATTCACACGGAAAGCTCCAGTTGCTTTTTCGTTTCTTTTTTTTCGAATTGAAGGGCATAAAAGAAGAGGCAAGACAAAATCAAGTGGTATATCCAATATTTGGTCAGACTGCGGGATCACTGAAAGAAGGGGAGTGACGACTGGCCCCTTCGAGGGTCGTAGGAAGTACCTGAGTCGCTTCGACGTCGTGACGCGACCGTGGCTTCTCTTTAGCCTTTTCGTCCAGTTTCGCTACTTGAGTCCTCTATCATCCGCACTCCCGGGGAAGGGTGAGTTTTCGCCAAGGAGCCGTTGTAGTCGCCGCCAGCGACATCGATCCAGGGATGACTTTTCCCTCGTGAAGAGATTGCTCGTCCGAGAGAACCGAGGGGCACATAAATGAGAGGTCGTGAATGACGGACGAAGAGGCGAAAAAAAACGTAAAGGACCCGCGGTCGTAAAGTCGACTGGATGCTTCTCAGAATAAGCTGCAGGACCAAAGAACGAATCACACAAAAATCGACAAAGTATAAAAATAAAATAAGTAGGCATGTTTTTTTAAATATTACGGCATCGGCTTAAAAAAAATGTCACAATGTCCTCCAGCTAAAATTATCTTTTGGAAGATCGAGGACGTTTTTGTTTGACGTTGACAAATCATCACATAAAGTATAAACTTTCACAATATACAAAAAATTCAGAAATGCAATGAGTTAGAAAATTTAAAAAACGTGGCAATGTTCGAAATGTTACTCATCATTGCGTTTCCATCGATCGAATATTGACTTTTTACCGAAGAGCAAAATGCGAGGTTGGGAGAAACAGGGAATGAAAGAGGAAGCGAGAGGCATGAGAGGAGCAGACAGAAAATGCTTGAAATGAAAAAAAGAACAGTGGAACTCGGATTGAGCAGCCGGTAAAGAGGGCCGAACGCAGAGTTGAAGAGGATGGAGGAGGGTCGAAAACGATCGAGGGAGATTTACGAGAGTATATGAAAAGATTCAGAGGGTATGGTGCAACCAACGAGAGAGGTGAAAAGCCGCGTGAAGAGCTTGAACTCAACGCGAGACACGTAAGAAGCTTGGCGAGTGGTTTAATATTTATCCAAATCTTGCGTTCGTGAAAAGCGTCGCCAGTCAGATAAAATATTACACCATTGGCGTCGGCATGAGTCACAATAAGGCAGATTAAATATTTTTCAGTAGTTTGTTTGCTTTTACTGTTTTTAGTAATACGTTATTAATTCTCTGGCAATGCAACGAAGCGATAGGAGTTAATGATTTAATGCTTTAATACTTTCGGTAAATTCATATATTAAATATAAATAAAATTTCCATGCAAATATGACGAACTGTGTATTTTCAGATTTTTGTTCTTAAAGCTATTTCGAAAAATCTACACAACATTTACAGAACGGAATATTAACTCCTAAATTGAACATCGAAAAATGAATGAATAAAATCGAAAACATGGAGTCCATTTGTTAAATGTACCAGTCGATGTTAATCAAAAATCGTTGCACTTTGAACATTCCAATAGCCAACAGTCGTGGTATTTTCTCTTTTGCATGTCGAGAGAGGGTGTACGATTCAACTTTGCAGTTTATATTTCCGTAAATTTCGGAACTGCTGTTCGTGATGGTTGAAAAAAAAAAAGAATGACATTCAATTTCCGGAGAATTGCTTTGCAGTCGAGAACCCGCGCTTTTTCGACGATGTCCATCAAGCTGCCGGGGTATAGGAGGCTGGTATTAGCAGTAACTACACTACTATGTATGAACCCACTATAGTCTCGTCCTGGAAGGTAAAAAGAAGGGCTCGCAGTAGGTTTGTCACGATTCGCGACATGGAGAGTAAAGCTGTGCATCAAACTGTGCACCTATAGTATCACCCCCTTCGAACTCTTTCAAAGCTTATTCAAAAGTCGATCCTACTGTCACCCCCGGCTCCAGGATCCTGTAACTCGTTAGGTGAGCTCACAGATACTCTAATCCGTTCTCCTCGGAGCTTCGAGCACGGGCGATCGCTTTTTAATCAATTTTGAAAAGCAATTACACACTCGTTAAGGAACAGGTGGATATACGGAGCATCGCGACCGGATAACACAAGAGCTGTTACGGGTGCCGCAATAGGATACGGTCATAAAGCCCCTGCAAGCTCCAGCACTCCAGTATCATCCAGTTATATTGAGCTCATTATATGAAACATTTCATCACACTTGGAAGTTTGTAGGTTAAATACCTTAGTTCGATCAATACGATGTTGGTGACCATATAAAACCACAAGAATTACTATCGGGGATTCATTTTATAACAAAATGTCAGCAGCTGTACTTTTATTTAAAGGAAAATGTACAGCTTAGTAAGTTAGATTTGATAAAATAATTAAGGAAACTTTGTTAATCCAGCAATTAAAAAAAAATTTCGTGACCCAACATAATTTAGAGAATCTCTAAGAGATTATTTTAAGTACTGCGACGACATTTTTTGTCGAGCTGGACATAAAAATAATAACCTTGTTGCATATTTTAAAATATATTTCGAAAGATTGCTGGTGAGAAAAATGCTATAAATTCACAAGCAAATTCACATTATTGGTTGAATCGATCCAAATAATTGTCAAGATCAACTATGCAAAAAAAGGCGTTGGGATGAAATGAAGATCCCTCTACATAACCCATGTAATTTCCTTTGTACTAAAGATGTTTGTTCAGTGCTTATATTGATCTCCAAAGATTGCTCTAAATCTTTCGTGAATTTTGATTGAGGATATTGAAATTATTGCAAAATAATCACAATTTAATTTTTTTTTATGATTGTAAAGCTAGAGGCTCGATATTGGCCAAGGTCAAAATATTGAATAGTGACGCTGTAGGTCGATCCTATTTTTAAATCGAATGCTTGGTCAAAGAGGATCATTTTACTGTCACCCGAATGATGTTCACTTTGGTGGCGTTTTATTTCTCACGCTGTTCCATCGGTTCGATAACGAGTGGTCAGGGTTCGAGAGTGGCAATGGGATCAAAAACGGGTAGCGGGGTTGTTCGACAGGACAGGGAAACCTCAGTTTTTGCACCTCCTGCATTTATTCTGTCAGTCCACTTTATCTCTGTCATGCAGGCTTTGTATCGTCAACGTAACGAGTGACACGCCTCCGGGAGTGTCTCTCGTTATCCTGGCGGTGCGAACGGGATATTCCTTTTTTTTATTGTACCCTTTATAGATGCCTGCTGGCGTATAGCGAGTACGAAATCTACCCTTTTGTACGTTGCAAAATAATTATATTCTACTCTGTCGAATGCGAATAAATTTATTTATCAAAAGATGATGATCGTGACGAATGAAAATCATACGTAAATTAATAGAAGCTGAAATATAGAATCTATTCATGGATTAATGGACATTTTTTATTAGTGACTTTAACTTGGTATTCACTGAATGTTTCGTTGCTAAAATATGAACTTTTTAATTGCACGTTTGTAACAACACATTCTTTACTTTTAACATAGTTTGAATGTGCATGAAACGAAAACAAATGAATTACATGAATTACTTGAATGTTACGCCAGTTTTGTTAACCCTTTGCATACAAAGGATTTTTTTCTAGGATGTAATTAGCGTTGCTGATTTTAAAATACAACAACGATATAGAGATCTGTGATTCATTTTATATGATTAGTCAAATAGAAACATTTAGAATTTTCATACAACATATCATAAATATTCGAACCTTTAAAAAATTCGGTGCTAGGGTTTGTTAACCCTTAGGTTCTTGCTAGACAAGGATCTCGTATGTGAATGGTATAAATAATTCTAAAAACCATCTACAGTGAGGCATGTCGGACAGGCCATTCACTGATCCAGGAATAACTTTTGACGCAGTCAATGAATGATTTCCCATTCATTTCCATTATCCTCAATTAGTTTCCATCAATATTATAGACAATGTGAAAAAAAACTGATATCCGTTAACCGATAATTAACTTTTTTTCGATACAATACAGGAAATATAGATTTACCCCATCCCCCAAACATATCTTTCTATGCCATTATTTAAACAAAAATGTGTAGGTCACTCCTGGAATGGCATTGCTAATTGGAAGAAAGATGGACGGCCAATTTATTTTGCGGCCAGTTTACATTCGATGAATTAAACCGACAAGACAGCAGAGAGTAAAACGGCAAGCGTCCCTTGTATGCAGTATCAATGCGTTAAATTGTCCGTTGACCGGTCTATTCAAGTTCTCCGGCAAATTGTCCCCACGACGATTCCGGTCAGCGTGTTCACTGGCCACTGTGCAGTACTCGCATAGCTATGCAGTAATTGTCGTCCCTTCATCCACATTTGAGTCGAAGTGGGTACGAGTGATTGCGGTGCGCAAGAGAGAGGCAGAAGTCGCTCAAGCGAAATTCCAATGTCCCTCATCTCTCTATACGTCTATCCATTCCCCATGTTTCCCTGCTGTTTCGCTGCGAGTTATCGTGTGCCCCGTCGAGACTTCGAATAGCCTTGCATCCTCATCCTACCTGAGTTAACTCAGAAGATTCATCTGTGTATGTGTCCTACACTCGGCTTAGTATATATTGGGAAAAGGGTAGACAGTGTTGTATAAACTGTAATCATTAAGCAGTGCTCCAGACACGATGTACTCGAGACGGTATGCGCCAGGTCTTCCGGCTCTCATCCAGGAAGGTACTAACACGCGATGAGACTAATACGAGACTACATTCACGCAGACTATGCTTTCAAATAATGATGTCGGCTTCAATTGCGCGTATTTGTGTCGCATAAGAGCTGCACGCGTCACCGTGCAATGGTCCGTTGATTACAAGAGTCGAAGAGCAGTATGCAACTTGTAAGAACGTCAGACATGGAGGAAGTCAAGCTAATGGGGAAGTTCAGAACTCCGCGACGAATCGCCCTGACAGGAAACGAAATATGAACCAGAATCATTGAAACGTTGAAAGAAAGAAGGATTTCGTAACAAGGATTGAATGCGCACAATTCGACTACTTGTATGTCATAATAATGAGAAATTGAAAAGAGATTATAATAATTCTTCATATTTCCATGATGCATCTACAAGTGCCAATTAGTCTTGTTGCTGAATCGAGCACCCTCTTTCCTGGTGATTCGAAAGATGGATGGTTTACAGCTGGCGCATCGCTCGAATCCTCTTCTCTCAACCCTTGTTTACTTTCAATCTCTAGAAACTCCAGTGAGCTAGACATGTCGTTCAATTCTACGAACCCTCTTTCCGCTTATACAACACGAAAACCACTCAATAATTCTATACTTCCACACGTGACAGTTCTCGGTTCGCATCGTGAAAGCATCGTGGAAGCGTTCAAGTACTATGCTGTGTAATAAAGCTCTTGGACCTGCATGTGCATAGCGCATAATTGGTAACGAGCCCGTCATAACCACTCTGAACGAGGCTGCTGCAATATTGTCGAGTTATAGCTGACATTACATGGTACTAATATGAATCCAACAGCAATCGTAACAGACAATTTTAGGATGTACTAAGCTAGACTGGGATGTATACTAGGATGTAAACTTCACTATGACCTCCTGAAAATGGATGACCACATTATGATCGTTAAATTATACAAACCGGTCATGATTATAATCAACTCTCACCAATTTTATAAGTACATCTTTCTTTACTTTTACCTTCTTGCAAAGATTCTTAAGCAAGAAAACCGATACATAAAATACCACAATTAGGCAAAAGATTGCGAATTTATTCATTGAACATTGTTAGCATTTTCTTATGTCACTCAGACATCACATTCAGAAAGTGTGTGAAATTTATCTGAAAAAATCTGAATAGAGTATAACCCAACTGCAACGTGACTGTGAATCCACTAGAGAATCAATTCCCCTGTAATTAATTCAGCGCAAACTATCTGATCTATTGAATGTAATGGCGACACAATGTGATCATATCATCATGTATGGTAATATCTTTGAATAATAAGTCAGATCCCATTCCTCATATGCTGACCAATTAGTTCGTAATTGATTGCTTAGTTTATTGAACGAAAGTTGCTATATCCTATGTTCAGAATTTGTCAATCAACTACAAACCGTCAGAGAAGAAAATCCTCTGTATAAATATTCTTGAACGTGCCGGGGAAAAAGTAGACATGAGAAGAGATGGTCGGTGGAAGGATACACTTCCTTTACCCATCATATTTTATACTGTGTCGCAAGGTGGACGTATCTACCGTCACACCTGCTTCGTCTCCTTCCGAGTGGGCAAATTGTTTGTCCATCGAACGAGAACGCGCCTGAGGGTCGCAAAAACTCAAGCTCGTACAGCAACACCGTGTAATATACATATATACGTGAACTGGGTTGCAAGGACCATTTTCCGGAATACACGCGGGCCATGAAGAACGCAAACACAGTAGGCGGTCGTTGTTATATAGCACCTATAGTATAGTTCCAGGTAGTGTGATTCTGTTCACCGCTCGTGGCCGTTCTTGATCCAGCGGGGAGGGGAGAACCCCAGAGGGTTCTCCCTTCCCATCCCTCTTTCCCGACTATGCGCAACCCTCGAAGGCCGAGACCCAGCGTGCTTGCAAACCCCCACCACAGACCTGAGTTATGTGCGGCGTGCATACCATAAATTTAATATGCCGACTGAAAGGCTATCTGAATTGAACCAGGAGCGATGCAAGCTAAATTCTATTCGTTCCCTGCACGTCTAACCCCCTCTCTCCAGCCTCTCTCTTTCCACAATGCGAGAGGGTATGTACACTGTACGCTGTACAGTTCACACGTCGGTTTCACAGAGGCGCTTATACCAGATACGGCTCACACCATACACTTTCTTTCTCAGTTTCGAACTACCACTGCAAAACCATGAAACCTGGTGCGATGTATGTAACGTATGATGCATCGCTGCTATTTTACTAATACTCCCACTGGTGACCATCTACATTGTGACTATGGAACGTACTTGCCATTTTATGCCCCGAAAAACCAAAAGGTATTATGATATTGTGAACAATAGTTTGCAACATCCCGTGCAGAAATTAGTTCGGGCAGCCGCGATTAAATAAGGGGCCTTTTTAGGTATAAACGTGACATCCACAATAGGCAATCTACTCTAGAACCCTACTAGGCTCAACAAAGGCTGCCACGACAAACTTCGGGGCCTAATCAGGCTTAAATGTGGAACTCTCCCTAGGGTCGCCCATATTGAGCCTCTAAAGGCCCCGGACTTCAAGCGTGACTTGCCTAGTAGGACCCCTAATAGAACTGGGGCAAACTAGAAAGGGTCAAGTCAGAGCCCCAACTATTTTTCTACACGGGACATTTTTCAAACTCCTGTCGGCAACAAGTAGAACGAAAATTCAGCACTTCCACCACTGTCGAAATGCTATGTTCAATATAAAAAAAGGCGTTAAAGGTATTCATGTTTGGCTATTTGTGTCAAAACCTGGTTTCCATTGATTTGTTTACTGTGCTATATATCAACGGTATACAGTCAGGATGCGCAGGGATTATAGTTTATGTTGGTATCCCGCGTAAAAATGATGAGTCCAGGATAGAGTCTGGGCAGTTCCGGATGGATGAATTCTATAGAATCCAAATAAGCTTATGTCCGAAATAACCGTATTTTCCTGAAAAACATTGAAAACAACTTTGAGATGGGATTGCAGCGGTCGATGAACACATGTTTGTTGATTAACAGCGGCTACAAACGACCAGTCGGCACATTTGTAAGTAGAGAATAATGTGCGATCTCTTATATTTTCATTTTACATTTCGGCTAAATCGCTGACCCTCTTCAGAAATATATTTCGTCCAAATTTCTCTACAAGAGACAGTTGTGTGCTCTTTTGTACGTACATGTTTTAGGTTATGCCCAAGTTATTCTATATAGTATTGATGTTGAAAGCGCTGACATTCTAGTGGACGTCAAGTGAAAATTGAAAACAACACATTTTTGCAGGTCCGGTTGTGAATGGCGAACAAATTCCATATAAGCTTCAATAATGAAGGAGCAAGAGCTACCCAACATAGAATCTAAGAGGATGAGAGGGCCTTTTGAACTCATCCTTTTTGGTCGTTGTATTATATTTAACGATGAGACTTCACGACATAGTTTGCGTACATAGTATTCTAACTTTCCACATAGTATGCTATGTGATCTACCCGTCTGCGTGCTGCCCTCGGTGGTGATCGGCTGGACTTACCACGGATTGAAACCCTTAGCAAGCAGTTCTGACCTTTAAGTAAAGCTCGTCGTGCTCGCAGAGACGCTGACCCGAGATTAACTTTGAGGCCTAACGGCTGAGATCCTGGCTGTCTGTAACTCGAACCACTACGACTATCCACGCCTTGCATCGTCCTGTTCAGCAGAAGCCTAGGGGAAACTAGTAGTAATAGCCCTTCTCGAAGTACCTTCTCCACCTCGCCATTCCTGATATACCTTGTATAGCGTCGTAGCGCGTTTGTTTAATCTCGGTTTAATTGAATTCAGAGCAAATAGGTACTCTGAGAGGGCAGACGATATACCGCGAGTGCTCATCCTCTCCAACCTCGTCATCCTCTCGCCCCGTATACCATCTCTCGTACCCGCCGATATCTCGTCAAACTCTCGGACTTGCTTCTAGTAGTAGTAGTAGTAGTCGTAGTCGTAGTAGTAACACCAACATGTCTGATATAGGGATGATGCTGCGAGTAGGTCACAGAGGATGGGACAGATGAGGGTAGACACACTACCCTAAACTAGGTTTGGCAAGCTGACCGCGACAATGGTCAAGGTAGATCTGTATGGATTATGTACGTTCCCTACATTATCATGTTGATGACAAGGATGATGAGCTACGACGAAACCACAATCGCTCGCAACCCTAGGCCTCAACAATAGCGCACTTAAATAAATATATATATATATTTATATACATATATATATGTATACATCCAATGAACCCGTCGATTAATACCAAAAATATAATTTTGACTATTACATTCGGTCGCAATTGCGGTGGTGATGAGGATCCAAATACGTGCGAGCAACTTCCAGCCAGCTGCGTTAGTTCGCGTATGCAAACAATCTATTACCGCAAACAAATAACCTAATTTTGCAAGTGGATAATTTAGAATCCGCATGTGGTCGGAATGGCCGTAGTATGAACGTTGTTGATGTATACAGTTGTATTGTCGGTACCACCACAGCTGCTGAGAGAATTGGATTTAGGGGTTAAGTTTGATTATGATTCTTCCCCAATGGTTCAGCACCGACCCAGATTAACGCACCTATAATTATCGATTCGCTATCAGTCCGGGCTTTGATAGTCCCATTGTCTAGTATCCACAGCAGGAACAGAGCAAATTCATTAGGATGATTTGGTCATCCAATATCATTAGTCCCTCGTCTAATCCTCGTGTGTTTCGGCGAAGCTTATTTCTCAATCCCTGCTTTCTCTCTACCATTCCATTCGAGGCAGGCGACACATCGAATACGACACATCGGAAACTTGTTTCCCGAGTTTCATCTCGCATTCATCTTGTATCCCTTAGAACGTTAGGTCGAAATCCTCACCCCAACACTACCAGCAAATAGACACTAGGAGCTTGATGTTTCGGAGGAAACTACCCAGTGATGTCTCCCAAACTGGACTATATTGACACTGTCCATTCCTTTTGGCTATGTAACTAATGGTTCCTTTTATTTCCTCCACTTCCTTTATTTTCTATATGGTCTTGACAAGCTTATGCCGAGGTCTTTGGATATTACACCATCACTATACCCACGATTGGTTCTCCCAGATGCTATGACAAATCTCCCAGACTTTCGACTAGACGTATTTTCCTTCTTAAGCTAGTGGAGCGATAAACACCTAATAACTTGATCCTATTTGATTTAGATTTTTATCCTAAGAGTACATTTCTTTGAACCGACTTGGAAATGGTAGCGTACAATTTAAATGATAATGGAAGTCAAAGATATTGATTTTATCATTGATCTTCTAACATTTATTTAAAGTACCTTACAAAACACGAGAAAATTATAAATTACAAAGTTTCTACGGTAATTAGATTGTCGATGTTACTGCGTCTTCTGTATCTGATAACAGAATCCAACTTTTGAGAAAAGCCCAACGTAAATTACCGCATTGATGGTCAAAAAAGTCTTCGTGTGATTTTCAAAAATTGTATTCGTCATATGCAGCACTATTCGTTTGTTTTTTTTTTTCCAAGATCAGATTCTGTCTTCGCGATATCTTTGCTAGAGGTTTGGAAATTCAAAGTCCAAACGTAATTAGTTTTTGTTATGGCCATAAACGTTGTTAATTTTATATGTCAGATTTGAATAAACTTGAAACCTACTTAACCATTCTTTTGACTTCGACCCGTTGCCTCTTAACTATCTTAAACTTTCTGCTAGACATTACTTCAGGTATTCTCGCAGACTTCTAATTTTGTTTCCACACTGTGCAAATGAGTAAAAGCTGAGATATATTTATCGTGGGAACCCAAGCGCAAATTTATGAGAATACATTTTAACTGGATAAATGAACGAGATGGGAATGGCGTGAAAGAGCGTGGGATTTTCGCCGAATGTGAGAACTTGCTCCGCCAGTGAAAACGGCAAAACAAAGCTTTGAAATTAATCGACCACTGAATAAATTTCGTTTTGTAGCTCGGTGAAAATTGCCGCTGTGATCGTTACTAGCGTTCCTGTTGAAGACAGTGGATATTGTATTGGTGTTACCGACACAATTTTCAACACTACCACATCATTTTTGTATGCAGATTGCTGTGATAGATATGGTGCCGCTTTGGTGCTTGTATCGCCAGTGATGTCGGGGGGAGGTAGAGGCAAGGAAGAGAAGAACGCTTCCGTGATTCGCGATGTGTTGGTTGATTCCATTATGCAAAAATATGATAATACGCGCTAGGGCGGCCTTGCCAAAGGTCGCCGCGCAGACCCCAACAGATAAATGTCCCGGCAATCCCCTCTGATCAATTCTCGAATGGGAATGCGAGATAGTGAGACGCTGTTTTCACCTCCAGGGAAATACCGAACGGAATAATGTATTTCTTACATTCTCGAGTCTCTACGTACATGGTTTACGATATTCTGCATTATAATCCTCTCTATTTAACCTAATGTTTTAGCTCAATGTATTAGTAGTAGTAAACCGTTTTTATAGGATAGACTTTTTTTAACAATATTTAAGTATGGTTACAAAAATTTCTTATGTATAATGCGACATTGTTAAAGCTAATCCACCGAGGTTCTTCAGCCCTTTTTTCAAGACATATTTCGTTTAAGTATATTTTCCTATAACAGCGAATAAATGTAAATAAATTATGACTATGAAACTGGTAAATATCCATAAATAATGAGCTGCTAAATGCTATCTATTCTATCAGTGCGACGTTAGTATTTCAAGTGTGGTGTCTCAATGTGTTATTTTCAAAAATAAAAATAATAGACATATTTTGGACAATCTAGATTACGTAAGAAATGTGTCAAGAATTTTGGATAATGCCCTCTTAAGATATTGTTATTATTTCCTAACTGGAATTACGAATTTCAATGGACTGATAATTATCGGCATGAAATAGTATATATGTTTATATGCTTTGTATTAAGACTGCCGTTAATTTTGACGTTAATAATTTTTTAAATTGAGGTTTTACGTTTGGTAAACACGCTTCGGTGGATTGTGGCGCGAGTGGAAAATTATAAACATTTTCATATATAGACGGGAATTTGCACAGTGAACGTGCTCGGGTGCCAATGCCACACGTCGGCGAATATCACGAGCACTTTAACTCGTGATGACCCGTGCAAACATGCAAACAGACGAGCACCACAAACTGTCGTGTAGGTAAACGAACGAAGGTGCAAACAGACGAACACGTATGCTTGTACGGTCTATCTCGTATCCAATGGAGTCTAACGTTGAATTCGGCATCTGTTCATCTTTGAAGATGTGTAAGTTAAAAAAAGATTCCCTAAAAGATAATGGCTTTTTTTATGTCTCTATATTATAAAAAGATCTCGCCGCCGCCGCCGCCAACGCCGCCGTCGTGTAGGATAGTCCCTCAAGGGTCCCCAAGCCGTAATTATTCTAAGTCCCTCAAGGGTCCCCGAGCCTGGATTATTCTACGTCCCTCATGGGCCCCCAAGCCTGGATTATTCTAAGTCCCTCATGAACACCCCTGATTACCCAGAGTCCCCTGATTATAATATATATCTATATTATAAAAAGATCTCGCCGCCGCCGCCGTGTCAAGAATCGAGGGACTTAGCAAAATTCAGGGGAATCTGTGAGACCCCAAGCCCGAATTATTCTAAGTCCTTTTTCAAAAACATAGGTCCCCCAAGGGTGGGGGCACCCTTGGGTGGGGGGGGCGATTGCGAGCGCGCGCAGCGCGCGAGCCACACTACAATCCTAGTATATATATATACACTTCTTTTTCGTTATTGATTCCTCATGGAGGAAGCCTTGTTTTCGTTAAATTTTTATTTTCAAGCTTTTCATATCAGATTCACACAAAATGGTTCAAAACATCAATCCAAGTGGTTTAGAAAAAATTTTCAGATGAATGTGTGTGTGTATGTGTGTGGAAGGATTGCAAAGTTCAAACGGTGTATCTCAAGAATGGCTTTAACAATTAAGCTGAAATTTGATTTATAAAAAAGTCACCTTTCTCCGTTTCCGATTTCAGAATTCGCAGATCCGACTTCCGGTCGGAAAATCCAATCTAAATTTCTTTTTCTTTAAGATATCGAATTTAGGCTTTCACTATCGTTCTCAACTCGCACATTGCACCTCAGAAAGTACCGGTTACATGCCTTTTTACGATGATTTTTTAAAAAGTCACTTTTGGTCGGTTCTTCACAGATCTGACTTTTGGTCGGAAAATCCGACCTAATTTTATTTTAAATGATATTGTAATGGTCGTATAATTTCTACCCATGCACCACTTCTAATAGAAATTCACGAAACTAATAAAATGGCATGAGCTCTTATATCGAAAATGCAAGTTATTTCATCCACGATAATCTGTAAAAGTCACAGTACGCTAATAAAAATTTTGATACCGAGGTCTGATCCTTAGCGCGTGAAGCGCTCATCCTCTGCTAGTGATTTTAAAAAATCGCTTTGTAAAAAGTGAAAAATAATGAGGAAGCTATGTGCAAGGTTAAATTTTGCATACTTTCTAGTTTTGTTTTGGAATTTTTCAACGGAAAGTCAAATCTATGAGTAAAAAATTCAAAACCTTCGAAAAATTACTTTCTCAAAGATAAACTATCAAAAAATTTGGAATGGGTATTTTCTGTGATGGGATATACTAATTAAGAACGACAGTGTTGGCCAAAAAACCCCATTTTCAATGGTTAGGTATTGCACGGCGCCCGCTTCGCCAACTATGGCCAAGTAAAACAGCCGAACACACGTGACGCGTGCAGCCGAATTTGCTTGTTGAGAGTTAACACACTTCAACCTCCCCAACGTTAACACTCCACCCGTTTCACTCAACGGCTTTACCACTTCAAGGCTACGTAGTGTTGAACTATAAACTTGTACGAATTTCTTGTGTGTTCTCTAACCCGGATTCGCGGGTCCTATCTTAGCATTCCCTTACCGTGTACCGAAACTAGTTTAATCGCAGGCCCTGTCCCGAGGGCGTCGACGTAAGAAACAATTAAAGCGAAACCAGGCGCCCGATCTACTTTAGTAATTGTTGAAGAGTATAAATTCGTGGCAGTCCCTCCTCGCTAAAGTAATAATAATAACGATAATAATTTAACCAATGATAGATGATAATAATAATGCTGATGAGTAAGAGAACCAAAACAGGTGCTCATTGTAGATGGCGCCGGTGTGCGAAATTCTTCTCCGTCGTTTTCTTCCGCTTCAATTCTTCGTTACGATTCTTTAAGTGGTTCTATAAGAACTGAAGTTTTTAAAGTTATTACGGCGCTCGGCTTTCGGAAATAAAGGACGTAGGGCATATACTTTGAACGAACCTCTCATCGAATAAAAACACTTTCGTTTTCTATCCACAAATATTTACAACAATTTAGTTTTCTAAATAATCATTATTTCATGACGTGTTTTTTAGATTTGATATAATTAAAAAAATTTTCTCATTTGACATAGGAATTAAATGAAAATCTAATTACATTCTAAATAATAGAAGATTTATAGATTGTCAATAGAAGCGATTTCTCTAATTTATATTACAAATAGTAGGATATGCTTGTTTTTGGTCATATAAATTAAGAGATTGTTTCGGGAATGTTCTTAATTATAAAATACTTTTGATGCGAATTTACAGAAGAGAATTTCTTTAATTCATAGGCATTACAGCTAAAATTAAGGAGTCTCCAACGAACATCGAAGGGGAGGACTGGACCAACGCCCTTGAATGGACTTTAATGTTAAAGGAAGCTTTGATGAATTGCTCAACGAGGACCACCTCGTCGAGTTTCGTTTCGAAGCTTTGCCTTGCATCTCCCCATTCCAATGAAGCTACAAATTATTCAATGAGGGCTAGTGTACTTTCTTTCCTTCCTTGGCCCTGTTTCATCCTCGGCTAGGCGCGTGCATTGCACAAGTAGCTACAGGAATTAGCTGAAGATGTTGTTTATTATCGTACGAAACTTTCACTGAGCCGCCATTGGAAATCCTATAATGGCTCCGGGGGTAACTTCACAAAGTTTGACTACACTTCACTCTCAGAAATAGAACATTAGCCCCGTACTAACGTTCAAGGGGATGAGTTTTCTTAAAACTGGGATGAGTTTTTACAGAAACCGTCGACATCGCCTCGCGGATGTAGCATGATGCAGACTTATATGTTTTCAAAAGATTTTAACTTCGTAATGACTTAAGAATATTTTTTTAAATTATAGCATCAACATCTGCTCGGTATTGAAATTTTTTCGCAAGTGTGAAGCACCTACTAAATGATCCATCTTATTTTTGTTTTACATCGCCTGACTAAAATTAATCAAGCAAAAGATACACATCTTTACTACTTTTTTTCGTTCTGAATACAGAAATATTTGTATGAAAATTAATATAAAGTATTGGGAGTTCTTTTAAGGATACGCGTATATCAAATTTAATATACAAATGTTAATTAATATACAAAAAAAAATTATTAAAAATTAATATACAGTATACTAAACTCTTTATAAAAGTTGTGTTTATAATATAATTATTCGAATTTTAAATTAAATCTGTATATTAAATGAAATTTAATATTATTTAACAACTTTCTAAAAGTTCGCAAAATAATTATTATAAAACAATTTATTAATCACTTTTCATGATTATTATTATTCGATATTAATGCATCTTAAACAGTGTCGATATTTTTGTTTTGTTTTCAAGATCTTCTTGACGCAATGTTCTTAAATTATAATCTAATTATAATTTTGTTTCGGTATTATTTTTTCTCATCGTTCAATCATTCCTGAATCTCAAAACAATCTCATTTGTTATTACGGTTGCATTTTGTATTTCTTTTTTATTTCTTTCCTCAGGGAATTGCAACAACCACGTAAAGAAACTATTTCCACAGAGGTACGAACAGCACCGATGGAAGAATTTAAAAAAAGCTCTGGTTGACCCAGAGTGAATTGCCCGGGAACAAGCGTCTATGGCGTTATTACGCGAACCGCACCTAGACCACGTACCGCAAGCCACGTAGAATAAAAGAATGAGAAATAATTAAACGTAGCTTGGATTACGTGGCCCGGTTATCAAGCAGATAAAATCTACCACCATCATTGCTTTTCGCCACGCACTTTGCTCAACTATATTTTTCGTTGACTTTCCTTCTATCATCCTCACAACTATCTCATGTGATGCACGGTGGTTGAAGCTAATAATAATCAAATTAGCGAGGATAAAATTCTAACTGAAAAATCTGATTACCTAAACCAAGACTATTTTGCACAAAAAAAATCTTAAATATTGGATATTTTTCTGAATCAAAAAAATTAACAAAATGACACTTCTGGATTTTTTTTCATTATTTTTTTAAGTGTAAGAGTGCTGTTTTATAAAATTGAAATTTAGGATGAATACTTAATGAAATTTCATTGCTTAACAAATTTTCCCAAAATATTTGGTATATTATTATGAAAGATGTCTTGAAACAATAGTTATTAACTTAATAGAGCAAATATGATACGTTGTCAATTAAAGACCCGCGTAGAAAAAAAGAATCTGACCGTGATTTTTAACAAGATTCTGCAGAGATACTTAGCGAGAATCTCTGTGAGAATCACGGTTGCGCACCGAACCCAGATTCTTTTAAAATCTATCTGAGAATCTCGCCCAGCTTCTTTTCGGGGTCTAGGACTAAATCTCCCTAGAAAATATCTCCCCGGTCAAAATCTCCCCGGACAAAATCCCTCTTATACAAAATGCCCGCACACAATATTCTCTCGAAAAAAAATTCTCTAAAGACCTAAAGAAACTAAAGAACCTAAAGAACCATAACTAACCTAACGAACCTAAAGAACAAATATAAGGAAAATACCAACCTAATTAACTCCCTAAAGAAACTAACGCCAACCTAACTAACGCCCTAAAGAACCTAAAGAAGTCAGTAATGGATGATTCGCGTGATAATTTGTCATTGTGATTATTTCATATTGTGATATGTTGTCGCTGTCATTATTTCTTATTGTGATATTTTGTCGTTGCGATTTTTTCTCATTGTGATATTTTGTTGTGTGATCAAACGTCCGTGATATTTCGTCGTGTGATAATTTGACTGTTATATTATGGCATGTCACCATATTATTCGTGCGGATAAACGGGTTCAAATCGGTGAACCAAACCTAAATTTTCATCCGGGGAGATTTTGGCCGCGGGGGATTTTATCCGGGGGAGATTTTACCCTTGAGAGATTTTGTTCGGGGGATTTTGTCCGAGGAAATAGAGTCCGAATACCTCTTATCGGGATTCTTTAATGGGTAGCTGAAAATAAAAAGAATCTCTATCAGAATCTCGCCAAGATTCGAAAGAATCCCGCCCAGCTTCTTACTGAGATTCTTTAGTGGGTAGTTGAAAATAAAACGAATATCTATCAGGATCTCGCCGAGGTTCTTTAGGGGGTAGCTGAAAATAAAAATAATCTCTGTAAGAATCTCGCCCATCGAGATTCTTTTTGCTCCATCGCCATCTAGCGGAGCATTGTCCACCAGTGTTTCGTATGATGTCACTAGGTGGCGAACGGACGGAGCCTTTTTCGCAAGTGACTTGAAGCCTCAGCGTATATATAAGACTGCAAAGCTTTTCTGAGTTCGACTACACACCAGGGGTCTAACCTTCGTTGATGTACTAACAAATTAATGTTAGCAATCCCTCAATATTCGTAAATATATTTTTGATATAGATTTATTTCATTTTCGATGAAAATGAAAAGAATCTCTCTGGGCGAGATTCTGATGTAGATTCTTTTCATTTTCAGCTACCCACTAAAGAATCTCGGTAAGAAGCTGGGCGAGATTCTCAGATAGATTTTAAAAGAATCTGGGTTCGGCGCGCAACCGTGATTCTCGCCGGGATTCTCGCTGAGATTCCCGGCGAGAATCTTGTTAAAAATCTCGGCCAGATTCTTTTTTTCTACGCGGGGAGTCAATGAAACAATCATATAAAAACTGAGGACTGAGCTAACGAACACAATTATAAATAATTCATCATGACAATACATTTTTTTTCCTTTGATTTAGCAGAATAAGGACTCCATAATTATTTTTACTCTGTCAGGCGTTTCTCTTTTGTTACTTCACTTTGCGTACGTGAGAACGTCGTTACACTCTATTTTATGGACATCATACCAGCTTTTCATTCTTAAGGGGACACAGAGAGACGCACATGTTACCGAGGCAGTGACAAATTCTCTCCACTTAAATCTTTCGCCATTTTGCACGTTCTCATTTTTTTTTTACAACTCGACTGTGCCTCAACTAATTCAGCATGAATAGTCGTGAATGCCGGAAGCAAAACGAGTTGGATTCTTTATACGATTATTTAAACCGGCACGGCAGTGACATTTCTTTTTTTTTTGCAATGTTCGCCTTGTTACCGCGAATAATTCGATATTGTATTTTAATTGTTAGTCTCTGCACCTGAAAAAAATTCGTTCATTTCGTGTGTTCATGTCGGCGCCAGCGCTCGCGTATTTTAAACGCATATTCAAATATGCTTCAATATTAAAATTTGTTATGGGCAAAATGAGAAATTTGGAAAATGTAATTGATCGGATAAGCAGAAATTGGAATACATCCACAACAACGCATAATTTGAGAGTTATTGAATATTGCTTGTGCAGTTTCCTTTGTACATATTGAATCTGTGGTATTTAGAACAAACTTGTCATGCCTCTTTTAATCGCTTTCATCAACGGATTAATTGATTAAATGACGTTAACAAACATTGCAAACCGACGTGTAAATCACTGTGCAATACGGTGCAAGAATGAGTAATAGTCCGGCGATTATGAATCATGTTTAACATGTCATTTATGGTTTAACAAATGTCCCGAAAATGCACCGAATGGCGTAATCAAATATAATATAATGATATACAATAAAGCTTACGACCAAATTACCTGTATACCAGAGATGAGCACCATTCCAATGGACAAACATTAAAATATACTCATATCATACTCATCAAAATATTCAACTTCGACTAATAATTGCGTACAACTAAAAATGTTCATGTTTTTTTTCAATCATTATGAACAACTTGGAGTGATTATTTTTCTACATTGAATTATGACATTTCGTAGATGTAAAAATTGATAATAATCCAAACAAAAACTTTTTTTAGGGGACCTATAGTGTCTTTTGATTTTCTTTTTTTTTTTTTTTTGCAGAACATTACTTACCATATGCACGGTATACAAAGTGTCAAGATACTCAACATTTATTTATGACTTAGGAAGCATTTTTTTTTATTTTATAAGATTCTATTTTTTAATTTTTTTTTAATAAGAATATAAATACTATCATTTCTTATTGAAAGAGACTTCAAGAGTTGCTGAAGAATTTGTTGAAAAAACTTAGCGTACAAACTACTAAACGTATTATCTGAACATCTGTGCAATTCAAATGAGATTTATCGTTCGTAAGTTGAGATATTTACACTTGAAGTTGGCACGACAAATGAGAAGTTTTCTAATCCAATGTCTACTCGACATGTCAGAAGTAAAAAAAAGGACTGGTTGAGACTGAAAGCGGAATGAGGTAGGGTGCGAGTGGCGCACGTCTACTGCCCATAAATTCCTTACGTCACGCTCACACTGAAAACAATACTTGGTTAAATACGCTCCAATTGGTAATATTGGTTGGGCCAATAAACTAATTGTTTACGGAAACAGATGAGTTGGTCGAGAAAATAATTGAGTTGTTTGGGCCAATAAATTAATTGGATGTCGCAACCTGTTAGTTTATTGGCTCAACAAAGAAATTGGTTAACTCAGCAAACTCATTGTCAGTCGTTTGGAGCATATATAGCCATGTGAGTTGGTTAGAGCAACCAATTATTTGTCTCCGTGTACCATCGCATCTATTCCCATCGTTACATCCTGAAGAAACTACCTTAATATCCAAAGGATACTTGTGAAATTTTTGTATTTCTTTTCTCTCTCACCCGATGCTATTTCATCTTGCCTTAAGCCCTCTTCATTTTCAACACAGCTGGCGGTAATACAATTAAATTGTGCCTACCCGCTGTGACGAAAACAATATTCGTCACTGCTAGGGTAAGAAGAGAGCAGAAAGAGAGGGTCTGAACAGATCCTCCACCCCAGGCAACACCGTAGAGGGCAAGTGCAGGGGTGGGGGTGGAGGTGGGGCTGAATTGTGGAAACGACGTCATTATTTCAGACGAAAGGGATATGCCAGTTTTAATTAAGAAGCCGTGAGTGTGCCCCAGTATCCGGTAGATCTGGCACTATGAATTTCCGTCTCGATGAAGTGGTCACCGTGGTGGGGGGAGGGGGAGGGCGAACCCCACCAGTGGGAACAAAACAGGAAAAAAGTATATCACAATATACTATACCCAACCCACTGCTGCACTCCTCAAGAGTTCATTGCTACAGTTTTTTTCTCAGTTAAGAATGCTTCAGCAATACAAGCCAAACAGAGTTGAAGCTTTAATTCATCTATGAACAACAATTTTTGTCATAATTACTTTTCACCAACAGTGTTTCCCAAATCACAATTGTTTGGAATACCTGATTTAGGTGAATGACCTTTAAGTAGTTGAAGAATAAAAATACCACAAGGGAATAAATTTCGGTTGTGATGACATTTTCAATTTAATGTCATGTAGCTCTCGGAAAATAGTTGTGACTTCTCATAAAGTTATTGTCTGAACCATTTTGAATAATAATCGTAACTACTTGCGATTATGTCTAGCAAGAAAAAGTCGGTAGGTCGGACCAAGTTTTTGGGTGCATTTATCAAACGATGTTAATCAATAAGTTAGTTGAACCTATCAAGTTTTCTCGATAGATTTTTTATCCAAGCCTTTTGAACTAGGTAAGGATTCAGTGTAAATGTCAACTATAAACGAAAGTTGGTTTTGGGCAAACAATTCATTCATATTCTTATAACTAATTTGAATTGTAATGGAATTAGCAAATGGAATGGTTGTCTAATCGTATTTTTCGCTTTTGCGTCAGGTAATCCGGTTTTCCTATGCAAACTACAAAAAGTGGTGTGAGTTTTACGTGGAATACGTATGAGGCGCTATCCTTAAAATACATGGTGTAAATATCCAGGAATGCAGGTTAATTTATATACTGTACTCGTGACCACGTGAGAAAAAGCTTGGTATGAGCATCGGAGAAGAAAGAAGCGGCTTGGGGGCTCTCCTTGGGTTTGCCACCTGCATTCCAACGGGGTTACTCTTGGCAAAAGAAAAACTTTTCTCTTCTTTCATTTTCTTCGTGTACGTTTTTTTGCCGATCTTCCTTCACCTTCTCGCATGTGGGTTAACCACGAATGTAGTAGAAATAGAACCTCAGCAACATTATGGTACAAACACCACGTTAAAGAATCTCTTCAAGCTGTGTAGCGTAGCTGTTGATGGTGGTGGCTACCACTGTGCAGATAGAATGTTTTTTCGCACTTTGTATTTCTTTAAAAGGGTTCGCGAACTGAGGCTTATCACCACAGTTTGTTTTTCTCGGTCATGTTCAACGACCTAGCCCAACCACCTCATAATACACTGAGAAAAAAGTTTTCATTGATTCCAAAGAAATGGATGGATTGAATTTTTTTTCATTGACTTTAAGGAAATGTTTCTTTGCTTTCAAGCAGAATTTTTTTTCGCACTTTGTATTTATTTAAAAGGTTTCGCAAACTCAGACTTATCCCGCAGCTTGTTTTTCTCGGTCATGTTCAACGACCTAGCCCAACCACCTCATAATACACCGAGAAAAAAGTTTTCATTGATTCCAAAGAAATGGATGGATTACATTTTTTTTCATTGGCCTTAAGGAGATGTTTCTTTACTTTCAGGCAGAATTTTTTTCGCTCTTTGTATTTATTGAAAAGGGTTCGCAAACTCAGGCTTATCACCGCAGCTTTTTTTTCTCGATTATGTTCAACGACATAGCCCAACCACCTCATAATACACCGAGAAAAAAGTTTTCATTGATTCCAAAGATATGGATGGATTGATTTTTTTTTCATTGAATTCAAGGAAATGTTTCTTTGCTTTCAAAAAAAGGATTTCATTGATTTAAAAAAATGGTTTCATTGATTCAAAGAAACGGTCTCATTGATTCATCGAAACGGTTTAATTGATTCAAACAAATACTTCATAGGTTGGGATTTTAATGAAATTTGTTTGAATTAAGGAAACTTTTTTCTCGGTGTAGTGTTGTATGGCAACCGATCGTTTGGAACACTATCGATGCGCCTTTTCGTGATGTGTTCGCCCTCAAGCTTATACCCTCACTATACCAACAAGCTTTTAGGGCCATGATGTTCAGGGATTCCGAAGCTCGATGGATTCTGGGATTGATAGTAATGCGAAATGGAACGCCTACGGTGAAATTTCCGGAAGGGAGACCTTCCAGCCTGCCTTCTTCAGATCCCTTACTATAACTAAGTAAGGTTACCCTTTGAGCTTTCGTACTCTTTAAAACCTTCGAAGGGTCAAAAATTATTACACGTCGGCAACCAAGCGTCAAACGTTAAATACTCAGACATGAGCAGCAGGAAATTATTTAATCTCACCCTCATAGATACTCTAGCTCCTTGTTAAAAACAGACTTAAAATATATACCTTTCAGCTTTTTTTTCTTTTTTCAATTCTACACGTTTGTTATTTTTTCTTGAGAGACTTGATATAAAGACAGAACCATGGAATATGGGCAATTCTTTGGAGCCCTGAACATTGTGTTGAAGGAAAAAAGTTGCTAGTGACTTATCTCAGCAAAAAAAATGAGTTCAGGATGGAATCTGGGCAGAATGTTCCAGAATGGAATGGAATGGTGGAGAATGGAAAGTGAGATTGAATCAAATTCCATAAATCATACTTAACTGCCCGGAATATCCTAAACTCCATCATGTACTTATACTTATTAGCTGAAGTAACGGTGTATAGTTGTGAATTACATGAAATTTCCAATCTCCTTTGGTAAATTCAAGAAATATATATGAACTCAGGAGAGACGATACTCGTTTACATGCTTCGCTGTTGTATTGTCCAAAAGAGTTGCAATTTAGATTCAATTTAAATACCTAAACTACATTTCATACATTAAAGACGCATTCCATATTTCACTGGAATCCGCAGTTTCATAAAAAAGTTATTATATTTCGCAGAGATACATCCACACCAACGGACAGAAATGAATGAATGCTTCTGTTGGAATTCCGGACACTTAAACTGTGAATTTTTTTTTTTTTTTATGGCAATACTTCCTCTGTCTACATAATTCGTATATTATGAGAAAGTAATAAAGGAAGATGACAGCGAAACGAACTACGGCTACATGGTCGTCAGTAATGTGCCCGAGGGGTTCGTAGTCATTTCCAACGGCGTCTACGAGAAAAGAAAGAAAAAAAGGACCAAATTACGCTGTGGCCAAACGTCTTTTTTATATTCAAAGTATCCTGACGCGATAAGCGAACTAAAGAGTGGCGGGAGGTTACGAAACATCTCTATAATAATGGTACGACAAAAATTGCTGCGCAGATTCATAACTTCAGCGTCAAACGGGCGCTACCATCGATCGGCACTCGTCGAGTTCACCAACACGGCAGTATAATCCGCCGGAGCATCGTACAGGACTGGAACACCATCCTGCGAACAAAGTTATCGAGACAAAATATGGTTAGTGCCATGGTGTTAGCCTGCGAGACTTTTTCACACTCCCCACATGAACCTCTCTTGATGGCCGATTTACCGTCATCCGAAAACACTTTGCGTTCGTGTATAGGACCAAAGAAGTTCAATGACTATATACATGCTCAGGAAAAATTCTATATTCTTTATAACACGTAATATCTGCCAAATGATCAACAGGAAACGTATTCACGTATCTTCTTTTTGATAAGAAAGTGCAAAATATGCAGCACTAAGTAGAATTGAATATATAAAACACTGAAAGAGTTGCATTGATGAAATTCTCATTACTGACACGAATAAAAAAAGGATGCAAAGCAGAACCTTGCACATTGCTTCCTCATTATATTTCGCTTTTTACAAAGCAACCTCTAAGAGGAAGTATGGGAATTGATTTTGGCTTCCTCATAGAGGAAGCTTTGTAAAAAGCGAAATATAATAAGGAAGCAATGTGCAAGGTTCTGCTTTGCATCCTTGTTTTAAATAAATATAAATAAGCGCATACTCTCGCTTTGTGAAAATATAATAAGGACAAACGGTCCAGAAACTCCCTCGAGTACTCTATCTTCTCTGTTTTTTTTTTTGTAGAACACGATAGAAATCGGTGGTTTCCGAAATTTTATTGGGAAGCAATAATATGCCTAGTTTATACGACATAAATCGCTACTTTTCGCAATATAGACTGTACAACATCGCTATGAAAATATGTTATCGTTCAACATTTTTGGGCTATATCTGACGTATTTTTCTGTTAATCATGAATTTAGCACTCATTTGACTCCCAGCTCGATATTTGATACAAAAATTCGCATCGCAGAAAAAAAATCAAAAAATTCAAAAAATCAAAATCTCATAAAATTTTAACGTTTCAACCGATCTTAACCAAATTTAATAGGGATCACCAGTGTATGAAAGCTCACCTATGTACCAATTTTGAGCTTAATATCTCGAAAATTAAAAGAGTTATCGCGTTAACAGACATTTTTGAAAAAATTCAAAACAGCGTAAAAATGTAATGATCACGGGATTTTTACAAAAATTGGTATGATGAGGATTGACCCCTCTATCTATGGTGTAAATTTCAGCTCTATATCTCGAGGCGTTCCCGAGTTATAAAGGTTTACATTTTTTTAGCGTGTAACATACACACACACACACACACACATACACACATACAGACATTTTTTCTAAATCACTTTTCTCGACGTTTTGGACTATTCTGAGTGTACTGACATGAAAATCTCGAAAAAGAAATTTTTCACGAAAACAAAGCTTCCTCTATGAGGAAGCAAAAGACGCTTCTCTTTGAAGAATGTTGCAAAATCTAAATAAAAGTGTAATAAAAGAATTCGGCTTTAATAATTGAGAAAAATTCACAAAATAAGTTTCAGTTAATATATGTTTTTCAACGTTCATTGTCCTAAATAACTTTCATTTAAAAAAGTAATTCCTGGTTCACCCTCAAAACGTATCCACTGTTATATGAATTGGAAGGTATTTTCATTGGTATATTGCGCAACCATGCTGCAATTCGTGCACAGAATCCCAACATATATATATATGAATATCATAAACCGTTGCATAAAAGTATGATAAGCTCACTGCTAAAATATCGACCAGAAGTTTTCGGTGATAGCTTAAGGGTCGTGGCGCAGCAGACAAGTTTGCTTTTCACCCCCCAAAACCTCCCCCACCCCCTCCCGACCACATTTGCTTCTTCCTGTATCCCTTGCTTGTACTCTTTCCTTTCCTGGAGAATTCACACTCCGTGGGTGGTATATACCAGCACTACAATAACACACGATGTGGGGTAAATATTCTTACCACCCCGAGTGTGCGAAAGCTTCGTCGCACGTCAGTAGAGGAAGTCGCAGGAGCTCGCAAGAGCTGCTGAGCGAAGGAGTGGATCTCACGGACTAAATTTGTACACTCAAACCGCATTCACGCGCCGAACTTTCATTGGAATAACAAGCTACTCCCACCACATCGTCGTCCCTTCCTTGCCGCTTCTACTATTCATCAGTAAAGCACTTGCTATTTCCCGGTTTGTACTTGAAGAGCAGTCAGTTTTCGAAGATGCGTCAGAACTCCATCAACTCTGACAAGACATTCAGTTTATCGTCTATCTACATCGTTAATCATTATTATTATTATTCCATGGAGAAACTTCTTGTTTTTCATCTATCTAGTTTCATCGCCGTGAAAATTTGATGCATGCGGGTAACAACAGATTGAAATTCATGAGATAAATTCGACGTTTCTTGGGAAGGAAAATATTCATCGGGTTCGTGAGTTATGCATTTTAGCGGTACCTAATAAAGTTATATGAATATTCAATATTAGAAATGTAACGCTATTTTCTGCATCTGACATTGATCATATTACTTATATAAGATCCGATTCATCAGTAATTAAATACGTTTGCTATAAAAATCCTAGTCATAAGTAATTTTGTATGTTAGTAATTACGAGAACTTTCATGATTTCCGATACAGAATGAAAAGTTGCTATTTCAATCTTCATTTTCGCCTGTCCAAAAGAAGTTTTATCATTTTACATTTTCCTGTTCTAGGAAATCGATATAATGTTGAGAGTTAGGACTAGTTCGACTATACAAATGAATAAAACCGTGGGGCATTCTTACAATTGTCCAATATCGCGTTAAAGTACAGAAGAACAGAAAAAAAATGTGTGAGAAAATATGCACCCGTACTCACTTCCATCCTTTCAGTCTTTGTGCCTCTCGACTTTATTCCTCTGAATACAGAAGAGCGCAGCGGACAAAAGGTCTTATTTGCGATAAGACGCCAGGATTAAATTACTGTGAATGGATTTTAAACTCCTGCAGTGAGGTCTTTGAGAAAGAAAACGATGACAAAGGGCCGGTGCTTGACGAGAAGATTAGAAAAGGATAAGCAACAATATACAGCGCAAGGAGTAGCATAATTCAGAAAGCTTCAACATCCAAAACACAGTAATTCTCACGTACAGAAAAATACACATAATACATGGATAACGTTGGTGTACATGGTTGAATAAAGGTATTATCAGTAACCAGCTTGTTCCTTTTTGAAATGACTATGAGATAAGATGGATGCAAATCCAAAACACTGTAATTCTCACGTACAGCAAAATACGCATAATACATGGATAACGTTGGTGTACATGGTCGTATAAAGTTTTGACTAGTAACCAGCTATTTCCTTTTTGAAATGACTGTGAGATAAGATGAATGGATATCCAAAACACAGTAATTCTCACGTACAGAAAAATATACATAATCTACGTATTATAACATGGATAACGTTGGTGTATATGTTCGGATAAAGTTTTGACCAGTAACCAGCTCTTTCCTTTTTGAAATGACTATGAGATAAGATGGATGTAAATGTATGGGTCTTTGAACGTTGGATCGTAGAACGGCCAAGGTATATAGACAGAGCGAAGTAAGGGCGAACTTTTGACCCCGCTCGCGAGAAAACATCATACGAACCCAATGAAAAGGGAACGCGCGGTGTGTGTTCAGCATTAGGGGCAGATTCTGGTTAACCGTCAGCGAAGGCAGCATCGCCAACGAAATAGAGGCACTGAAGCAACTTTCGCTCAAACGCCCTATAGGCTAGGCTACCTTCAGGTATAATGAGATAGGAGAAAAGCGATGGTGGCAGCGCTAATGCACGTCTTTGGCCCTTTTGGGTTTTCTTGTTTACCGTCGTTCTACAGAGAAGCAAAATCGCCAGAGACTTTGAGCTGGATTTGTGTCAGAGCTGAAAACACCATGTTAAGACTAGGTAAAACATATATGGATACGAGAGAGATACAACTAATGACACTTACCACAGAGTGAAGGAGATACACGAAGAATATGTTTCACCATCTTCTTAAGTTATGGAATAGTGGAATAAGAGCCCATGAGATGACAGCGAATGCTTCTTTCTCGTTTATTATCGCTAATTGACAGGTTTTCATGGGAACTTGACTTTTCCAAGCCGCCAACTAATCATCTACGTGTAAATAGTGGACAGAAAACTTGTTCGGTCGACCATTTATATATTATCATCAATCAAGGGAAGAAAAGGTGGAGTACAACCCGTAAATAGTGGTCGCTAATAATATTCAGTTCACCATTAATGTCTTATGGATTCATCAAGGGAAGAACAGATCAAATATAGCCTGTTATATGATTCTATATCATACGTGGACTGACATTAGCTATAGCATATGTTCCATTACTCCATTTGGTTAATCGGAATGTAATCTTTTGCTGCATTTGACAGTAATATATTCTACAACCGATGTGAATTTTTAACATTCACCTGCTCAATCATCTTTCAAGCTGTGTTTGTATTTCTCTTGATCGATGCAGGAGACATCACTGGTTAAGTGAAAGTTTTCCAGGTATAATTCTGTATTAATATATCGTACAGCCCGACATCATATCTTTAATTAAATACTTTTATCATGGCCTATCAAGAATTTCGGAAAACTAATTGCGCCACATTGACTGTTTATGCAATTTCTCATGTTTTCTGTTTTCACGTTCGTAACTATCTTGAAGTCCACGACAAATTATGCTGAAGAACAAATTGTGCATATTTATAATAGTAACTTTAAGCAGAAGATATATCCACACGTTTATGAGACCAGCCCAAGAGCCATATGAGGTTTGTTTGTCAAGTATATTTTCTCCCTAATCTTCACTTGTACTTGCTTATCCATTTAATGTCGTGTATGCATTCTATGAAGGGCGTGATCTTTCACTCAGAGATCCTAGCCTTCCTTGTGAGATTTTGTTTACATCACGTGACAAACCTTCCAACGAGCTTGTCTGTGATATCTATGTATCTCTCCTACAATTTCTGGCTTCTGGCGATACAGGTACGACCTATATTCGCCTACACAGCAACGCAGATGTGTCAAAGAAGCATGCTTCTATAAAGCTGCTGAGCAATTTCAGTTCATTAAGCAATAAACCTTCTGCTCTCATGGGACGTCGTTAAACGAGACTCCTAAAAACAGCAACGAACATTTAAAGCTCAAGTTCGTATTTCAAATTACTCGAAATTTCATTTAGATAGTAAACGTTTAGATACATGTATGCTAAAGATGTATTATATGATGGTTTTTAAACACACACAAGATTCAAAGCTAACTTTGCTGATCTGAATATTTTTGGACAGTTAAACGGTCGATCACCGCACATTTTCAGATTTCACATCTGCAATGATCCGAAATTTTGTAGAATCTAAATGATATTTAAGAGGTGGAGATTAATCCGGATAATTCATTTTCTTTTCAGTAACTTGAACGAGTTTTTCTCATCCAATTATCCTGTCTGTATGAATTCTCTCATATGCCCATATTGTAGGCTTCCAGCACTTAAAAGCGTCCACGTGATCCAATTACCAAGCACAGTGCAATTAAAATTCACCATCTCGGCATGTAACAGTATTTCATTGTCGAAAAGGAGAAACTGTACAGCATCGCACTAGTAGCTTATACGTCGTACTATAGTGTGAGAAGAAGACCTTTTCCCAAACTGGAGAGGAAGGAAGCAAGAGAGAAAAGACTTGGCAAAAGCGGATTCCAGTGAAATCGGTAGATGCCTCCACCTTTAACACACCCGAGCAGCATCGTGCGAGAGAACGCCGGTGCTTGTTGGAGCAAACTTAATTACTGGGTGGTGTCTACCACCCGCACACTTGCTCTCTCTGACATTTGGCAACGAGCCTCTAAATCTTTTGGAGAAACGACGGTGTCGCGTTTCCAGGACCGAGACTCGACCCCCGTTTCCCTCATCCTAATTACAGATTCGCTCGGGCCGATCTGCGTTTGCGTATTTTGCTATCGTGTCTTGAGAAGATAATTACTGTTATGATACTCCTTGATGAAACGTAGTCGTTTGAAATGTCATGGAAACCTCTGGCAGCGTTTCATGAAGAAACGCTTTAGTTTGCAAATGTATTACAACATTGAAAGCAGAATAAAAGTGTAATAAACTTGACTGCAAGCAAAATTCCATTATGATTGTTTGTATTATGTTAGTTATTATACAATACACTTTTTTATCAAGATAACATTTTCTGCAATTGCAGGACTATTTCATTTTCATGAATTTCAAGAGTTTCGTCGTGGGATATTTTTAAACTCATTACAGAAATCTTATTATGCCATGATAGAAAACTTGAGGGAAGAAGAAAAGTGGAGAAATGGAGAAGTGAAAATCTTTATCTCAAGAAAGTATACCGAAGAGTGACGTAGGTTCAACGAATCAGAATTCTGCGACGACTTCAACGTGTCCGCGAGTACAGACGTATGTGAGGCTGGCCGTCGGGCATTTTTCCTTCATCGGGAATTCCAGGAACGCGACAACCGTGTGAATTCCCGGAAGTTCTTTTACCCAACTGCAAAACGGGGCTGCCGGGAGCCTTTCACTCGCTCGCCGGACGTGCACGATGCACCAAAAGCGAAGGAATAAAAGACGTGCTCGTGGTGGTTGTCGCTCTGGTACTTTGGGCTGACGTACTCTACTGTCCACTCTGTCCAACAGCTCTCATCTTCAACATCTTTTTTCTATCATTCTGAGGTGAATGAAGGAAGAACAGAAAAGGCAGGAAATAAACGTGAGTATAGGTGCGCGTGAACGAAAACCACTTCGGGAATAGAATTTTGAACCGCACACTAGATGCTCCTCTTCAACAGAGTAACGGGAAAATGAAGGTGGATAAATACATTCTAGTCTAAATCTTGAAAGCCTTAAAGGTGCTACCTGTTCGTTAAAAATAGCAGGTTCAATCCGTCTAACATGAAATGAAAACCAAAACTGGAAAATTCGTTGCACAAGCTTTAAAGAAGCGATGAATAGTTAATCGTAAGATCACACCTATAACATACTATGGTTAATCGTAAGATTTGTCATGATTAGTGAAGTCAGTCGTGGAAAGATACGTCAAAACGTATGCTACGCTATGCCACGCTATGCCACGCTATGCCACGCTATGCCACGCTATGCCACGCTATGCCACGCTATGCCACGCTATGCCACGCTATGCCACGCTATGCCACGCTATGCCACGCTATGCCACGCTATGCCACGCTATGCCACGCTATGCCACGCTATGCCACGCTATGCCACGCTATGCCACGCTATGCCACGCTATGCCACGCTATGCCACGCTATGCCACGCTATGCCACGCTATGCCACGCTATGCCACGCTATGCCACGCTATGCCACGCTATGCCACGCTATGCCACGCTATGCCACGCTATTTTACGCTATGCCACGCTATTTTACGCTATTTTACGCTATTTTACGCTATTTTACGCTATTCTATGCGATTCTATGCTATTATATCCTATGATATCCTATCTTATACTATGCTATTCTATGCTATCTTATACTATGCTATGCCATGCACTTCAATGCAATTACTACAAGCGTTAGATCAGCGTAGCATAACATTCACAAAGAGGCATAATTCCGTGTAGTTTTCTTCAGCAAGTTCCATTCTATGTAGAATCAGTTAACTGGATTATATATGTTCACTTTGGCGATAACTCTGAATATCAGTCTCTCGAATATTACTGATGAGCATTGAGCTTAGCGATGATGCATTGTGGACCGGTCTCGTCGTTCGTTCGGCGCCCCTGTGGTTCTGACAATATAGCTTGGACTGCATGTTTCATGTGAGCTGCTGATGATGGGAACCACCGAGTGCTGTAACGGTCGACGAACTTGGTCATGTGGGATGCATGCGGTGTTGACGTGCGAGAAAGGGACGGTGAGGTTTACTGACGTAACGACGAATTAGCATTCTCACACACCTCGACGCGCCCACGGGATATTTACCGATGAAATTGCCATACGCGATTTGCGTGGATGACGAGTGTGGGTGCATCTATGTTGAACGAGTGAGTCGAGCTTGCGTTTGAACGAGCATATGACACACAGTAATCGCACCACAGAAAATTCAACTTCGATTTTCCAACAAGCTGAAGACTCTCGTCACGTTTCTGCCACTCCTTGCGTTTCACAGTTGCGTACTTGCTGCTGCTTCTCGTTTACTTTTCAACTTAAATTAAGTTTCCGACGCAGAACCCGCCGGCCACTGGAGCAAGAAACGGCACGCGCACAGTTATACAAGTTGCAAAGACAAATTTTATACGAATTAGACACGCCCGATGCCACGCCCACGCTGTTCCTCGAGTTTATGTGTACAATTGCAACGCAAACCCCGCTACCTCGGCGACCACTGAATCTATATTTCTTGGGTATTAAAAGCTTGTTAAACTATCAGTCAAGCGTGCAACGAAGAACCGAAAAAGTTTTCGCATTTGTCAAATGAGTTTGAAAAACAAGTCGTGCAACACAAATTGTGTTGACCATTTGAATAGACGTCTTTAATAGCAGCGTTAGCTGAATAATAACAGAATTCTGAAACTTACGATAGTCATTTTTATTTCGTTACCAGAAATGTGACTTGATCAACGAATTTTGGTTTTTATACCAAAGATAATAAACTCAAGCTTTGTCATGTCGTTACAATTGGTTAGTTGGTCGATTTTTTAAAATTATTAAACGCCGGAGTATATAAATCTTCATTAAAAATATATCGCTTGAATTTTAGCTGAACTGATTTCCGATATCAGGAAAGTTGGATAAAAATGGAAACGATAAAACAAAGCTTCCTATTGCCTTGTAGCGTTAATTACACACTTCTTTATTCCGTTGAAGTATACATTTCACAAAGCTACCGGGTAAATCGATGATCAAAGCAAATATAGGCTTTACACTGTATTAAATCAAGGCGCCTTGCTGGTCGGATCCAGACTGAGTAAAATTACTGCTTAGATCTTCGGCAGTGATTCCAAGGTATAAGCTCCCAGCTACTGACGCTGTTGCTTCCTTGAAGATGAACTCGTGGCTCGAATCAAGAACCGGCGGAGGAGATGGAAAGGCAAGAGGAGGTTTGATAAAAAAGACTGATTGAAGCTGCTCAGCAGACGGTAAGAAGCGCCTTAAGGCTAACGCCTTTTTACGAAGATTTTCAGTAGTAGCAGTAGTAATGGCACGGCCAGAGAGCGAGGATAGACAGCTTTCCGGGAGGTGCTGGCAGCCAGAGGTTCATCAATTGAGCTCCTATTAAGCCGGGAACCATAAGGCAAAGGCCTCTCTGGCTACGGTGCAAACGGAACGACAGTCCGCGCCCACGTCACCTCGTCGCATTTTCTTCAGCGGAAAATCCTCAAGACATTCACTGTGATCAAGAATCTTGATAGGTGGATCAAGTTTACTTCACGTGATCGAAGAAGGAAAAGTACTTCCGGAAATTGTCTCTTCGTCGAAGATTGAATACATATTTTTAAAACCTCCTTTTTGCAACTATAATCATGACATTTATTTTATAATGTTCCTATAAAATTCCCCAATATTTTTTTTGGTACATGATATTAATCAAATTAATTTTGTTCGTTTTTTTTAAAGTTCGCGTCCACGTCACCTCGTCACATTTTTTTCAGCGTGAAATCTTCAAGACATTCACTTTGATCAAGGATCTTGATAGGTTGGTCAAGTTTCCCTTACGTGATTGAAAAAAAAGTACTTCCGGAATTTATCTATTCGTCGAAGATTGAATACACATTTTTGAAACCTCCATTTTGTAACAATGATCATGACATTTATTTCATTTTTAAGATTCAAAAACTTGTTATAAGGTTCCCATATTTTTTTGGTCTTTGATGAAGAAAAAAATTAATTTTCTTCAATTTTTACAAACTAGGGAAAATATGGTATGTATACGAATAGTGTATAATTAAGGCGGTCGTTGATGAAGACTGATAATGGTAATTGCGTAAACGACTACGCAACATTAATTAATTTACTCATTTAATTAAAACACATACAATGTTATCTTCTGATTATGAATTCGGTTTTAACATTTTTTTTTGTTCACTGACTAATTGTAGTATCGTTATTAAATTGTAAACAATACAAATAAATGAATACCTTTTTATAGATTTTTACATTAATGCGATTTGTTTAAGAATTCGACAATCACCCACCAGTTCAAACAAATGACCTGTTATTTTACACATTGATCAGTCAGAATCATCGAATGTTTGATACTAATTATGATCTGAATTCAACAAAACCTTGACAAGAAACCAGTTGAAAAGCAGAACTTTGCCCATTCTTTATTCAATTTTATATTCCTTCGACCAAAAAGCTTTCTTTATAAGAAATCCAAAGTTGAGTAACGTATTTTTCATACAAGAGGCTTTTTGGACGACGGACCAAAAAAAATGATGAAGCACTCCACAAGATTTGACTTTGTCAACCTTTTTTTGTAAATATTTCATCTTGTACTTTCGTCAAACGTGGGTATGACAAAGCCACTTTATGTTTTCACTCGAAGCAGTACAATATTATTGATTTTAAATGCCTCTTTTCCATTTACCATCTATATATTTATGAGAAAATATACGCCAGTGATTTCGGTGTGCCGCTTCAGGCTCGAGATTGGTGATACTCGACAACAGTTGAGTGTACAACAGTATAGCGAACCGGATGGAAATGGGTCAAGCCCCTTAATTAGAATCCAATTATTGAATGTCTACGTTGCGGAGGTTTGCGGATCCCGACCAGCCGAGATATCTGCCATAATTATCCATCGACAAATTGGACTTGGAGGCTGAGTTCTGTTCGCGAGTGAGTGATACGCCCAGGGCGAACGAGTGTGCTGGAGAGCTGGAGCAATTAAGGTCTCGTGAAGCCTTCTTGACCGCTACGACGACCCACACCACGATCCCGCCAGCAATCGCCCATATCCATTTCTTCTTTTTTTTATTGGTCATCGAGAAAACGGCATTGCTCAGATTCTAAACGACCATCAAATACCCCCGAATTCTTTTCATTTCTCCATATAATACAGAAATGCGACCGTTGTGTAACACGTGTCACCCGGTACTTCCTTCTTTAATACAAGAGAGAAGAAATAAGAAAAAGAAATAAAGAAGAGGGGTCGAACTCTGATGTTCACATTGCCAGGGGGTTCCAAAGGGTGAGGGGTGAAAAGTGGACACTTCGCTCGGTTCTACGACAGCACGTGACGCCCTCGTACAAACTCTTCCGCCTGATTAGACACCGTCTGTTCCCGTTTAGCCCTTCTTCCTGGCCGAGCAATATGCCCTTTTCCTTCGTCTTATCCTTCTTCGTCTTCTCTTTTCCGTATCGTCTGCTTATAGTCACCCTCGCAACTTGACTTGCTGGCGTTCCCGTTAACTCTTTTTTTATTTGGCTTTCTCATTGTGCAGAACACTAGGCACTGTCACCGCGACTTAATAACAGTCGTTTCACTGGATTGTCTGACCAAATATTGTTTTTTCCACTTGGAACGTTTTCTCGTGTTTGTCTTTCGTATCTTTACCGCACCTATTTATAGATGGTAACAGAATTCAGAGTACCAAAGCCATACGCAGAATTGTGGAAGGCTTTGGAAGAATCGTGTTAGTAGCTGAGTACGTTTTTCGCCATATGCTGATTCCAACGGCAGCAAAGCAAGACCATTTACTGCCAACCTACGACAGTAATCGTACGTCACCTCTTTCCTACATTGTAGAAAAAGACCTCCAGAGCAAGCTTCATCCTCGTTTTCGCGACCTTTCTTAGCTACTGTTGCTGGCTTTCACCCAGGAAAAACCTACCATCAGGATTCACGGTTCGCTCACTCGAGAATTACCCACGTTTATGGAGTGCCAGTGCACTGATGTATATCTGTACATACGAAAATAAGCAACATTGGCGGAGAATTTCCGAGCATTTTGAGGCGGATTACAATCACAGGGCATTGACCCGCTGTTTGTTTGATAGGGAAACGGTGTGCACGGATAGTTTGGTCGGGAATTCAACACTTTGGGTGAAAAAAAGCAATCTAGAAATACGTCGTTCACTACCATTTTTAAATCGATAAATTGTCGCAAGGTCAGTTAACCTCAACAGATTTTCTATCGATGAAAGCAGTAACTGCAGCGATGAAAGAGCTTAATACCATCGAAGTTAACCATCCTAAAATATTTGAACTGAAATACAATCTAAAGCTTTCGTAGTATAAAATCTAAAACCTAATTTCTAATTTTCGGTTTACTTAATTGACATACTTTTTAGTTCTCGTAAGCTTCGTGAAAATGTAGTTATCGCACTGCACATCTTTTAAATTCGGGCAAGCAGTGAATAAGTTTTGCCAAAAATTAAAGTGCCTTGAGTGAACATTATACATTTTCATAATTTACGACGTACTTTTTTGTGGAAAAGAAGTTATGGTAGAGAAATACTTAGCAATAGCTGTTATTGGACGCTTCTGCGCTCGGTAAACAGAAATTCTCAGTACCATTAAAAATCCATGGATTTTACTTGAAGTTTCTAGGGAATAAGAGAATGAATCAACTACGAGAGCAGAATGAGAGACAGCATCGCGTCGGATGCTACTCAATGTTTGGGAAAAAGTTATCAGTGTCTGAGAGTAGATACGCCACTCGAAAAGTATATTCCAGCTGTTCTGTTCTTTGTTTTCCATCAAGAGAAAGAAAGAAAAAATAAACGAACTTGGCAGGTTTAAACTTTCTATTGTCGACCATGAACCAATGCTGCAACCGCAGTGAAAACTGGAAACTGGATCACGTTTTTTTTAGCTTTACAGATCCCACGTGAGCTTTAGTGAGCGCCGCGGTTTTCAGAGTAGGTTATCTCACACCTATACAGTGGAAAAAGGTTTTCAATGTTTTCGAGTGTTTTTTACTTGGATGGTGAAAGAAGGTAAACGAGGATATAAAAAAGTTGAAATTCAAGAGGATACAAGACGAAACCTTTAATGGACGAAGTAAAAGTCACGAGAGCGATGAGATTGTAGGTGGGAAACGAGAAGCTGAACGGGAGAACGAATGTAAAGTGGCAAATCTACGGCAAAATGCATTAGCGAATGACTCTTCGGGGCCATCAAGACCCATCCGGGTAAACACCAATGATGAGAGCAACAGAGCTCGACTAATTCATGCAGTTAACCTCGACCCAAGCAAAGCATGAAGGTGAAGAGCGCGCCCGTGGTTGTGAATACAACATCGCAAATTCAAGGCCTACGAGGCATGAGCCATTTACCGTTTCTTTCTGCTCTTCCACATCTTCAACTGAACCCATTTCCTAAGTTTCATTTCAAGGCTCATTCTCAACGCGAGTTCTTACGTGCCTCCGTTAAATTGGTCATCATAAAAATTGATATAACTTTACAGTTTCAACGTTTTTGAGAAATTTACGAATTGCATTCTTTTTTTTTGTTCCAGGTGAGTCACATTGCAACTGCTGATCGAGAACTTCAGTTCTCTTATTCCATTGGATGCGGCGAGACTTCAAGAAGAGGGTGAAATTAGCATTTCATATTTCGAATATGACTGTTGATCTCTTAACGAACATCCGTAATCAAAGGACCGAATAATACGAATGAGTACACGTTTTTTTTTACTTACAACTTGTTAGGGAAACAAAGTTTGGATCTTTTTCGCAGTTGACTAATTGTTTTCAGCTATATTAGCCAGTTTGACAAACGAAAAATGTTCTAAGGTCTTAAATGGTTCATTGTTAATTTTGTTACTGCAGAATTATAGATTTCCGGTGATATTTTAAATGAAGACAACCTTGAGTAAGGCGATAACCACGTTAAAGGTGGTTGACCTGTAGTGAGGCCACGAACTTGGTGTTGTAGAGTGCTTAACGACTTAACGGTTCGCGAAACGTAAGTTTGTTCGAGGGAAGTAAACAAAGAGTATGGATTACTCAGACGGTCCGAAGCACCCCTATTTTTCTCGTCTCTTTCCTTCCGCTGCTTCTTTGCCGCTTTTGCACCGAAGGGTTCAATTGATGTAGCGGCAGCTTGTAGTTTTCCGTAACTTTGCTGTGCCCATGTAGCGCCCAATGCGATATCGATACCAGAATAGACAGACCAAAACAACAACGACGGAGATCCAAATCTCATTTCTCATTTAACGACAAAGAGTATTATGTCTATGTAAAGGTTTGTTCTTATTATTTCTTTGAAATTATCATTGCAATTGTCAATCAAAGTCCAACAAAGATATAAGTAAATGAGGACAAACGAAATTTACAGTTTGTACAACAATGTTGCAACTTCGGAAACTTTACTTAAATTATAAGTTAACACTTGAACCCCATTATGAATTTTGGCATTATTGCCAAGCAACTTTGATCGTAATGACATTTGTGTCAAAAATTTCTATTCAACAGCAAGAAATTCTCGCGCGTTAGTTATTTTACATCATTCACATTTAAAAAAATGAAAATATTGATAAAATTTCAGTCACATTAACAATAACTATTAAATTTTCCATGACGATAGAGCAGCGCTGCCTAATTTCAGATTTATATTTATTTTATTAGATTAATGACTAAGATTAGATGACTTTTGAACTCTGATTCTGACCCGAATAGTCAAAACTGAGGTTCAATTTTGGCTGCAGTTATGTAGGAATTTTGAGCCCGAATAATTAAAATTTGCATGAGTTAATTTATTCACGTCATCTCGCATTGCAGACAATTTTCGATAGATGTCCTGATATTAAAATAATTTTTAAAAAAATCACTCAATGATTAAATAAATAACTTATCGTTCTGGTATAAAAAGTAAAAAATAATAACAGTGTTGAGAGGAATAAAAAAGAGAAAAAATAAAGGTCAAGAGCCTGATGTTTATTGATGATATAACAGATGCTCGATTGGAGTATTCGAGGAATTTACATTGGCGGCTTTTGGGGATGAATTTCTGGAGAATAGCAGAGCGACGACCGAGTGGAATTTTGGCAAAACCGCGCCCAGCTCGCGGCTCCCCCGAGGCCATATTCGATGCAATCCGTTAAAATACACGGGTTGTATATACGTGGCATGACGTGGTATGGAACCGACGCGAGACTGGAAGAGAAAGAGGGGAACAATTATGCGACAGGCGCGTTAATAAATTAACGTCGTTGCACGTTGGATATAAATTAAAGTGGATGAGTCTCGCGTGCAGCCGTGCGAGATATGCCGAGGCTGATGCGTCCCTGACACCGAAGAATGCATCATTCCCGTGGCACATTTTGCCATAAAAACCTCCAGGGTATATAACTCGTGGATACGGTGTGCACCAACCTGGATCAGTGAAGTTTGTACTGCGTATATCCCATAGCCACAACTGTAATACCATTATCACAATCTCTTTACGTAATTTACATGCACTCTTCTCGCTTTTGCAAACTACTACTATTTTCCTAAGAGATTGATCGTACGACCAACGTATACGTACGTAACTTCGTTTCGTAATAATAAGGGAAAGCGATTACAACGTTAGTGCATAAAGTTACATTATGAACTGGGCTGTAGCACTTTGCAAAATGTGCAATAACAATTTTGTTGATCATATTAATTTATTGATGCCTATTTTTAGATAGTATAAAGCGTTATCAAGAAAACTTGGTAGGCACAATCAAGAATTTGCTAAAACAACCAAGAATTTAGAACGCCTAGATAACTTGGTTGTACCCGCGTAGAAAAAAAGAATTTGGCCGAGATTCTTAAGGAGATTCTCGCCGAGATTCTTAAGGAGAATCTCGATGAGAATCACGATTGCGCGCCGAACCGAGATTCTTTTAAATCTATCTGAGAATCACGGCCAGCTTCTTACCGAGATTCTTTAATGGGTAGCTGGAAATAAAAAGAATCTCTATCAGAATCTCGCCGAGATTCTAGAGAGTCTCGGCCAGCTTCTTGGCGAGATTCTTCTCATTTTCATTTAAAATGAAAAAGAATCTAGATAAAAAAGATCTTTACGAATATTTTGATATTGCTAATACTAATTTGTTAGTACATCAACGAAGGTTAGACCCCTTGTGTGTAGTCGAACTCAGAAAAGCTTTCCAGTCTTATATATACGCTGGGGCTTCAAGTCACTTGCGAGAAACGCTTCGTTCCTTCGCCATCTAGCGGAGTATTGTCCACTAGCGTTTCGTATGATGTCACTAGGTGGCGAACGGACGGACCGTTTCTCGTAAGTGGTTTGAAGCCTCAGCGTATATATAAGACTGGAAAGCTTTTCTGAGTTCGACTACACACGAGGGGTTGAATCTTCGTTGATGTACTAACTAATTAATGTTAGAAGTCCTTCAATATTCGTAAAGATCTTTTTTTATATAGATTCATTTCATTTTCCATGAAAATGAAAAGAATCTCGCTGGACGGGATTCTCTAGAATTTCAGCGAGATTCTGATAGAGATTCTTTTTATTTCCAGCTACCCACTAACGAATCTCAGTAAGAAGCTGATCGAGATTCTCTAGAATCTCGGCGAGATTCTCAGATAGATTTTTCAAGAATCTCGGTTCGCCGAGAATCTTCTTAAGAATCTCGGCCAGATTCTTTTTTTTCTACGCGGGTGCCTACTAAATTTTTCTTGGCTAAATTTTAAATCGAAATCTTGTGTGTAGGCTAGAAAAATTATTTTATTAGTCAGACCATCAGTAATGATAATGGACATGCGTCGTCAGTGGGCCATTTGTTCTAGTCGGACATTTGCATCGAAAAATAGAAAAAATGGAATTTCGCGGTGAGACGAACATCCATTGAATCACAAAAAAGATCATATTTATGATTTTTTGTCTTTACCTTCCACATTTTTGTTTCTATATCTGTCAATTCGCGCCTAATGAAAAAGTTTTCAGTAAAAGTAACTTATACTGAATGACTTTCGGGCATCTTATATTCTCCGAGAGAAACCAACAGAAATTTTTACCACATAACCACAAGTCAAATTATGTATTCCCATTTATCCATGGTCATTCATTCTCCGGGTCGGCGAGGTCAGGCTTTTGCATTTTTCGAGGTACACCGAAGATGATACTGAAGCTCGTGTAGCAGTATATCATCGCACGTGTGTTATTCGAGGATGAGATTGCACCTGGTGCGACCTGCTGCGTGTTCGCTTTTGAATCTCACTTCCACTCACTCACCATTCGTCTCATACAAAATGGAAAAGAAACACCTGAATCGTACTCGTTCCTTTCGCTGCTTGTGAGTATTGCTGAGTGGTGCTTGAAAGAGAGTCTGAGCGACCAGCTTACAGACTGTCCATCCTACTTTCGTATGTACACTATTTTGTATACATTCGGTTATAAAAGTTTCAGACTTGCGAAAAAGAGGCTTTCGTGGAGCTGAAAAAAAAGTAGAAAGAAAAAAACGAGCCTGTATTTAAATCCGGCCTCAAAGATCTTCACTCTAAAAAAGCAGTTAATTACAATTTCGCTCTCTATCATTCATCCCCAAGAGATTCTTAATGAACCTTGAGTTTCGAGCGTGTTCTTTGATGTAGGTTTTTTATTCACTTATGAAACTTCTCGTACGAATCTGTAGTAATCATCGTATGTTACCGAGTTTCATGGGCAGAATTTTTGATAAAATACTGAGCACGAGACCGCATTGCAGATTATTAAACCTTCCACGTATTTCAACTACCGCGCTATGGACAAGAGTTTAACCGCCAAACTCAGCAAGCAGCACAAGCTGGTCACAATACTCGATGATAGAGAGATTGTCGTGCAGATAACGGACGTACTTTGGATTAACAGCACGCGTACCTTGTTACGATTTTGTATAATACTATTCTGTCAATTAGAGTCCTGTGATTACAGTATAATAATAATTGCCTTTAAAAAAAATTTCGCATATTTCTGTAAAAAAATGCTGAAGCACAAAACTTTACGAAATGTTTTTACATAAAAAATATTGTGTGCCGTTTTTTATGTAACATAAATTATGATTAATTAACGTAATTATGATAAACATGTACAATTTTATTTATTATTTCTTAATTGATGATATTGACAAGTCAAATTCTATTAAAATGATTTTTTAACATTTTTGAACAATTTTTTTCTGGTAATAAATAATTGGGGCCAACCGTAAATGCAGAATGGTTTTGCCATGTGGGAAACAATATTTGGGACAAAGGTAACACACAGTTAACGAAGTTAATTAAAAGCATCTGTCTAGTGGATGTATACAATTAAGGTTAACCAAATGTTGCCAATATTGTATAAATGGTGATGCAACAGCTTGTGATATATATTTAGTTTTATCAGCAGGAGCATATAATGCAATTTATATGAATTGTAATATTGAAGCTTTTTTTGCATTCTGTGTATGTTTCCAAGACTTGAGTTTTTTTTCGATGATATACAACTCGTGATGCAACAGCTTGTGATGCACATTTAGTTTCATTAGCAAGAACATATGATGCAATTTATATGAATTGTAATATTAAAACTTTTTTTGCATTCAATGTGTGTTTTGAAGACTCTGTTTTTGTCGATGATTTAGAACTGGTGATGTAACTGCTTGTGATATACATTTAGTTTTATCAGCAAGAACATATAATGCAATTTATATGAAATGTAATATTAAACCTTTTTTTGCATTCAATGTGTGTTTCCAAGACTCGAATTTCTTTTTTTTTTATTTCTCGCATTTTTTATATCTCACATTTTTTAAGCCTATAGAATTGTATACTATAGGCTTAAAAAATGCGAGATATACTTGTTCACGCATACGTGAACTCTGCGAGGCGTCGATAAATAGAGTGATCATCCCAACAGAGAAACTCCCTCACCACAACCCCTCTGAATTCTCACGCAGGCCTCTTCACTATGGGAAAAGGTATATACTATATCGAAAAATATCTAGTTCACGTTTATAACACAAAACTGATGTAGGTATCGATCGATACTGATATATTATTTATTTCCCATGGCACCTCTGTACCTGCCTCTCCCCTTTCTCTCTAGCAGCATCATCTATGCTTTTGCTATGGGAGGATGAGTATATCGATGTCACTAAAAACGGATCCCTCTACCACTTCACTCTTCAATAATTTATCGTTCCATTTTACTCGTCCTGCGAAGCGTATCGATTTTATGTTCAACGAACCTTCATTCGGTGCACGAGTAGTACGTATATAGCTTTATGAAATCGTCGACTGTTAGGAGCTGACCCGCTTGTGAATTATCTGCAATCATCGAACGGTGAAAGACTTTTGTAAATAGAGCATAAATGCAATCAATGTAAAGTCTTCAGGAACAGTTTGGGTAAATGCGATAATGACTTTTCTGCTAGAGTGAGCCAATAATTTGACATTCCTTCTTGATATGTACGTTAGAAGATTGTCTTCATTAACTCGAATAATAAATACTTCTTCCAATCTAATATCAATTCGGTCCAATTCAATATCAAACTTCGAAACCAATATGAAATTTCGTAAATAAAAATGATACTTTCTTGAAATTATCGGTATTAAGTTCGATCAGAAGTACCATCTTAACTTTAATATTTGTACCGAATTCCGAGGAAATACATTTTTTTATAAAATATTAATATCAACCTAGGAATTGAGTGGTAATTAAAGTACAAAAGTATTCATATCTATCGATTCCTGATCAAAATTTGCTAATAGCTCTCCACAAAAATACAAATCCTTGAAACCATGTTCCCAAATAATTACATTCCATCAGATTACATCCCATCAACGATGCATGCAGTGATGGGACATACAACCGCAGGTTGGAAATCACACCGAGAGAAAAAGTTTCATTGATTCACGGAAATCTTTGCCAATGAAATAAAATACTTGAATTTCAATACTATCTTTTCTTTGAATGATCTCAAACTCAATGAAAAGTAGTGACATTGTTTCGAAGAAACATTTCTTTAAACCAACGAACCTTTTTCATTGATTTCAAAGATATCGTCTGTAATTCAATGAAACCTTCTTCTTACCACCTCAAAATTTCGAAACCTATTTTTTCCTGAAGTACGCGGCAGATAAAGCTCAAATTTTGTGAGTATGTAAGGAAGTACGGCAGAAATAGGCTAAACTTCTCACTCCTCGAAAGTCGAAGCTGTTCGTTCGGGAGAACCGGAAAACAAAAAAGTGAGGTTAGGTGCGAGAGAGAGATCAATGAAAACGTTTCTTTGAATCAATGAAAAAAACATCTCTTTAAAACAATGAAACTGTTTCTTTATCATATGCTCACTAAGTAAATCTTTATTTACGGGCAATGAAATGTTCTCTTTGAAATTCAAATGCACTATTTTATTGAAATCAAAGAAATATTTCATTGTAATCAATGAAAAAAAATCAATCCACCCATTTCTTTGACGTTAATGAAATCTTTTCTCTCGGTGCAATGTTGTCTTTAGAATACGACCGACCTGATCACTGTTGCCAATATCAGTGACTTAAACTACAATTTTACATGTTCGGTGAAACGTCGATATTAAGTTTGATCATAAGTACCATCTTAACTTTATTATTTGTACCTCATTCCTACGAAATAAATTTTTTTATAAAATATCTACAACAAACTAGGAATCAAGCGATAATTGAAGTACGAAATTATTCAAATCTATCAATTCCTGATCAAAATTTGCTAATAGCTCTCCACAAAAATACAAATCCTTGAAACCATGTTCCCATATAATTGCATTATTTGGGAGCATGGACCAGCTCATGCTATAAATGATGCTCGCAGTGATGGGATATACAACCGCAGGTTGGAAATCAGTGTTGTCATTAGAACACGTCCAACCTGACCACTATTGCCAATATTAGTTGCTTAAACTATAATTTTCGGTGCATGGAATGACATAACAGGCAGAGGATTGTCCATTAGCGGTGAGAAGCTTGCAGTCTGTGTAGTTGAGCCGTTGTACAGAAGAGATGGTAAGCTGAGGGTAGAGCAGCGTGACTCTCATCTCCAGTCGTATGCTGCCACGTATCTATATGTATATGACCCGGTATCGTTCTAGCTCGGTACTTCGGCCTCGATAAAACAAAGGCAAATAGGCACGGCAGTGAGTGACCAATGGTCGCTATGTGTAATCAGGCATCATCGAGTATCAGGTGAGGATGAGGATGAGGATGAGGATGATGCGCGCGGAGAAAGGGAAGGGTTGTGGGCCTATATGGACATTGGTATCGGTAGAAAGGTAACAGTACATCAGAGAACGGAGAGGAAGGACGCATAGAGCAGAACCGGAGCGAGCTATAAATGTATGCGTTAGCCGAAGCGTGATGTGCCATTGTTTGAATACTCGCTCGTTCGTAATGCTCGGTTTCCCGGTTTCCCGTGCGCAAGATATGGCGATAGTGTAGGTACGCTCACGCCGTGCCGCTTTGTACCCCTGTGGACCAACTGGGCCCACCCCATTTTCGTATATCTATATACATATATATATATATTTATAGACGTATATATATATGCGAGGAGGGCTCGCCCACTAGGCAGTCAACTTTTCGTGCGCCACCGATGCAGCTACCCGTTTTCAGCTTCATGGACAGTGCATGGTCCATGCATGGACCAACAAAAAAAATGCCACCGAGCTGAACGTTTTTGTTTAGCATTTCCATGCACAGTTCGAACATTTGGATCCAGTTGCCACCGACGGATAATAGTGCGATGGAACCAGTGCTGCTATCAGGGTTGTACATTGTTACACGTCCTTTTTTTTTTGCATTGCAAGTATTTCGGATTTTCCAAACCTACCCTACCATCGGTCGGAGATTTTTATGTACCTAACAATATTTGTAAAAATCATGTCTGATGGGCGAATGATAACGGTAGTTCGTCGATGGGTAGGCAATAACTTGTTTGTAGATGAGCGAGTTTTATCTTTGATTTCGGATAGTGGACGTGATATTATTCAATGTGTCGTACAGCTAACGTTTAGGTCACTATTTTTAGGATCGATATTATAAAGAGAATGATACGACTAATTAGATTGTTCTAGCGGTTGGTTCAATATAACTCTTGGTCAGTTTAACGTCAGTAAGAATGAGTTTGATATGCCGATAAATTCAAAATTTTAGCTTCAACGAATTTTTTTATCGTTAATTTTTCCAGCAGAAAATCGCCGCAGGCGCAGCTATCAATCTTTCTTTAATTTCCATGAATATTCAGTCTTTTCAATTTTGTATGAGAACAATATTTCACCGCATTGTTAATATATTAAATGAACATTTTATTAAAAAGAAAAAGAAAAGTATTCACGTAAAAATACAAAACAATGGTTATCCAATACATTTCTTTCAGTCAATGTAGACAGATTACTTACTTTTTCGATTTTACAAAATACTTGTATACTTTTTTATGAATGCGATTAAATATATTATAACCCAGTGAATGTCACATTCTTAATGGAGTAGATAAATAGATAGAATACATTTTAAACAAATAGAGTTACACTCTACGTGTGACAATACCATGCACTATCAATTATGGGAGTGATAATGCTTTTATCAATCCTACAAACTTCGTTTATCAGCAATATATATCAAAGGCATACATATTTAAAGAGAGGCAAAGTATTTAAAACGAATATTAGATAGCGTATTAAGCTGTGTATCAGTTCGATTTGCGAGATAAGTCAAGAGTGCCAAAACCACTTTGGTTAATGAATGGAATTGACGATGGATCGATACTATATGTGCGGTTCTACATACTACATGTCCACGCTGGATTGTCAGCTACCATGCTATATATATTGCTACACGTTCCGTTGGAATTCCTTTGAGTTTGATCTTCAAGCTTATGAGGAAAATGGTGCTATATACTGGCGAGGATAATCACTCGGTGCAGCGCTCACATAATTTAAGTTGAACACGTTTTTCTCAAAACTATGTTTTCAAAGACGGTGAGCAATATTTCTCGTTAACGGCTCAACCGATCGATCTCAAATTTTTACCCAAGCTTTATAAATATATTTTTCAGTCATTAATCAAAGTTTTTTTCTCGCCGATAAATATTTTCCATTTTATGAACAATTTAAGGCGAACATTTTTATGGAAAACTAAATTTTTTTTTTTGAGAAGTCGCCATTTTGTTAAAAATCAATATTTTGCTTATTTCATCGATTAAATACCAGGTAATACTTTAAATTAACTAAATCTTTTTTGTTTTTTCATTTCGGATGATCCAGTACAGAGATATGTTGCTCACCGCAAGACTTTTTTTTTTTTACAGTTGCTTCCGGAGATCAACTATAGCAGCCTTGAAAATCATTATTTTCACAAATAAAAAATATCCTAATGAAGTTGGATATTACTCCAAAAGATAATAAATTTTTATTTTTATAAATTTAAATGTCTTTTAATGAAAATTTCTTGAAAAATCGACCTGACTGCATAAATAATAATAATAAATAAATCCGTGCACTTCGTCATGGGCTTCTCATTGGTGCCGGGTTAAAGTTCCAAATGGTAAAAATTCAAAGGTCTAAAATTCCGAATTTTAATATTTCACCTACATTTTTTACGAAATTCGCTAGAAAAAATTTCGTCAAAAATGTAAATGAGATATTATGTTTCCGAATGGTAGACCTTCTTGTATTTACGGAACTTTAACCCAGCCCCCTCTCGTTAATTGGCAACTGATCCTGATCCGCGCAATTGCCTGATCCGTAACACCCAGAGAAAATACCCCGTTCATTTCACTCGGCCCAGTCGCTTATTTTCTCTGTATATACATATATGTATATATATATGTATATATATATATGTATATATATATATATATATATGAATTCACCGATAGTCACTAACTCGTCTAGGTATCAAAGCCAACCAACGTTGGCTGCGATGCAGCGCCACTGCGCTTTCGCTAAGAGCCTTTCCCTGTTACTTTATTGAGCAGAACTAATTGCCGCTTGGATGAAGATTCTTTTGTCGGGTAGTCGAGGCTCGATGGCGTCGAAACTTCTCCTAGCATTAGCGTTCTCAACTACCACTTCGCTCAAAAATGTCGTCCGGGATATCAGTATTCATTCGGTAACTATCGTGACCGCAAGCTAACGAAAAAGGATATGAGAAACGATCAGGCAAAAAAGAATGAGATGAAAAGAATGGTAGCAACTATGAGGGCAGAGCGCACGATGTGCTAACGTCAATCAAAGGTCCAATATTCTAGATGGAGAATCAGCGCGTGACGATACATCACTCTCAGGCAGCGTTCTCGTCGTTTATCTCGCGTTCACCCTGGCCCACCACCTACCCACGTCGTCCTATCGCTCTCCTCGTTGGCTTCCATCGATTCTGCAACATATACGTATAACGCGATGCATGCAACTATATCAGATATCAACGAGCACGTACCACACTATCTCTCGCGTCAGCAATCAATTTTATTGCAATAGCTATACATAGATAGCATAGATATGGGTAGATTGATAATAGGTGAAATAAAGTGGAAATTGAAAAAGTCCCATTTTTTCTTTTTTTTTCGTAAGTGACGTTTGATTGTCAGATAAACTATACTCAAGTTTGATGGATTTAACGCCAATGTTTTACTTTATTTTTCCGCTCAGAAGATAATTAACAAATAGTTATTGAGAGTTCAGCCGTACGTGAATATTATATTATTAAGGTAGACCTCTATGTGCATGACATGTCCATTATTTTGGTCAGGAATTAATAGAGGAACTATTTTTGCTATTTATTTGCCATTTGCCACTTTTTTTGCCATTTATTTATTTACTTACACCTAAATATTAACCCTACATTTGATGTAACGATAAGCCTCTAGTTTTATCAAGTTGTAATAAATATTTATGTTACAATTAAAAATATTTATCGTGATTATTGAATAATTAACAATTTTTAAGCAATTTTTTAAACAAAACTGAAGACTCAATTATAAATCCAAGGTATTTCGAAGGTAAATGGAAACAGGTGCCGTATTGGAAATTAACAGAACTTCCGGTCAAAATTGAACGTCCGAACACTTAATTAAAAATAAAATCGATAGTACATAAAAACTATGGAAATAAGCGTGAAGTGTGTGAACATATCGAATGACATTTATTGACGTTTATAGCGTTTGTATAAATTTTGTGAATAATAGAACTAATCGCGTATACGGCGAGGTTTAGGGAATGAAATCTCGACGTTTCTAGTGATATTCGACACTCACAGTTGCTTTTGGTGATTGCTTTTGGTATGAAAGCGGTTCTCTGGATGAAGTTTGAAATAATATTGAATCACCTACAGCCACAGTGGCAGCAACTGCTCTCGACGTGATGTATGCGATAGACGTTTGAGTGCATTCGTCAAAACGTAATAGAGATCTTATGGTTGGCATAGGGGCAATGCATTGCAGCTGGCACGCGACGAGGTGCACGAGAGTATAGAGAAAGCAAAGTGAGTGTTCAGGGATGAGAGATGATACAGGAGTTGTTTCAAATCCCTAGTGGCTAGCTCACTGCCTCGCGCATTTCACCCTCCGGTCCGATTTCGCATTGTGTCGCGAAACGCGGCCAAAATGATCCAGGTACAACTCTCGAGTTTTATGTGTATATATATATATATATATATGTTGTTCAGTATAACTAGCTATATATGTACATTGTATGGTTGCTCTATTTTTTTGCTCTGCACAAGGATTATCCTGAATATTAACTCAAAACAAGCGATCGGGAAAAACTTTGGTTCCGTCAGTGATGGACAATGTTTGAATAAAATTGTATTCAAAATAGTCTTAGTCCTAATACCCTAGTGATAAAAAAAATATTAAAAAAATATAATACTGAAATATCGAAATATTTGGTGTGTCGCAACTGATTTGAAAAGTTGATATTGCACCACTGGACCAAGTTGCTAGCAAGGTTAGCACGGTCCAATTATCTTAGTGAACAAAATGGTCGGCGTATAAAAAACTCCATTTAAAAATTATTTGAAACAGTTCGAAAAAAAAGTAACTTATGATAATGTTACACTTTTTGTGTCTGCCTGGTAACTTTTTTTTATAAAGGTAAAAATTCGATACGTTTAATTGTGCCAGTATTTAATTTTTTATGATTTTTAGGTATTCCCGTATGAACTTTGAGTAGTTCAGTCTCAGAATGATACTTACGGTAAAAATGATGTACTAACACACGCTCTGCCCAGTCTGATCTGTCTCGCACCTCTACTACTTTTGCGAGGCTAGCTTGAGGACTGGACATTCAATTATAAGTTCGATTTTAAGGCGAACATTTTTGAAACACTTTTGGTTTTCCATTTTTTAATAATTGTTTGAATTAATAGCTCGCAATACGAATATGGGGTTTATGTTCGACATTGTACATAAAAACTATGGAAAATATATGCTGTACAGTTTTCAAAATTTCAACGTTTAAAAAATTCCTTTCCCAACTGACCATTTTTTCTGTGTAAGAGCTCAATGGAACGTCCGAATTGTAACGCGAGTTTTTCAACTTGTCCTGGGTTTCGACTAGACCCGAATCCCCATGTATAATAGACCCCTTTGTAGAATGTGACATTGGATAGTATTGCAGAGATGTATACTCGTAGGAGATCAGCCAATAGAAGGAAGAGCGGAAGAGCCGAAGGATAGCGAAAGGATAGTGTGTGTATCAATTGTAATGTGTGTAGAAAATACTACACTCGTACTTCCAGGACCTAACCATTTGTGTTTACACCAAATACGATTGTTAGGTGAGACAAACAGTAATAAGGAATATTATTTAGAGTGGTAACTTTGATCATTGATGTTTTGTTAAAGGAAGCAATGGGATGTAATTGCCACAAACAATTTTATTATTTTTGGGACTAACAACCTCCAAGCGTTTAAAAAATTGCTCTCTAAACTAACCACTTTTTCTGTGTAAAAAGTCCATGAAACGACCGAATTGTAACGCAAGTATTTCAACTTGTCTTGGGTTTCAACCATATCCGATCTCGTATCCCGTGTAGAAATATAGTTGGGGCTCCAACTTGGCCCTTTCTAGATTGCCCTAATTGTAGTAGAGGCCCTATTAGGCTGCTCATGCTTGAAGTACGGGTCTGTAGAGGCTCAATATGGACGACCCTAGTGAGGGTTCCACATTTATGCCTGATTAGGCCCCGAAGTTTGTTGCGGCCGCCTCTGTTGAGCCTAGTAGGGTTCTAGAGTAGATTCCCTATTTTGGATGCCACGTTTATACCTAAAAAGGCCCCTTATTTAATCGTGGCTCCCCGAACTAATTTCTGCACGAGATGTATAATAGATCCCTTTGTAGAATATGATATTGGGTGTTATTCCAGAGATGAACACTCACATATAACAATTATCCAAGTTCTTCCGCTCCTCTCATCAACGTCATCCGAATTATATTCAATGCCATTATTAAAGGAAGCAATATGATGCCACTAAAAATTTCGATATTTTTGCAACTAACAACCTCCAAACGTTTAAAAAATTGTTCTCCCAACTAACCACTTTTTCTGTGTAAAGGCTCCATGGAATGTCCGATTTGTATCGCAAGTATTTCAACTTGTCCTGGATTTTAACTAGCCTTGATCTCTCATGTATAATAGATCCCTTTGTAGAATGTGACATTGGATGGTATTGCAGAGATGTACACTCGTAGGAGATCAGCCAATAGAAGCCGGAAGAGCGGAAGAGCGGAAGAGGGAAGGGGAGCGAAACAACATCAGAGACAAGGGGATGCCGGTTCGCGTCGATCACGTTCCGTCATTCATCGCTCGTTGCAGCTAAGCTTGGGAGGCCCGCTCAGTACCGTCAGGGAGCCAATAACTACGAGGGCTGAGTTCATGAACGTGCTTTGCTCGGAGGTGAACGATGAACTTACGCTGCTGATGCTGGTTAACCGATTCTCTAGCCGGCTTCGCACGAGAGGTTTAGTCGTCCCACGATAACTCGATAATCAATTAGACGCACGGAAGCGGGTTGGGGACCATGAGATTAATACGCACGAAGGGATAAGTCTGCGCAAGGGTGAAGAACCGAGGAGCACCAGAAGCAATGCACCAGAAGCTCTGTTAGCGATAGCGTGAATAGGCAACGGCTTAGTCGTTTACCCCGACAGATTTATCGGGCGTTCGATGACTTTGGAGTCCTCAGTCTCGTGTGCAGCGCACCGTAAGCTCTTCACCGGCATGTATTAATTCTATAGGAAAATCTCACTTCGTGTCACTCAAGCCTGATCATTATTTATGAAATGTTATAGATGTACGAGCGGTACAGTCCCGCCATACTTGAGCTTCAGAGAAAATTTCAGACGCTTCACGATGGGATTAAAATCTCAACAAAATTAAGTATGTAGAAGATGCTGAAAAGATTCATTTTACACAATAATACTGCCAAAGTATCGTTCACAAACTGATGAAAAAAAATGGAAATAATTTGTTAATTTTTCCGAATATTAATGAATTGTTTCCAAATACTTTTTTTTTAAATTAAGGTGTCGATTTTTGCTATTTTAAGAACAGAAGTCAAATATATGGGTTTATAGATCAGAAATGTCTAAAAATCGCTTTTGTTTATTTCTGTAAAAACGGGAAGTCAGGTATATAAATTCTGAACGACGCAACATTGATTCCAGATCCAGATTGTGTAGTACACCAATCAATATTGGACGTATTAAAACTAAAATCGAATAAAAACTGTAGAATCGTCTAGGGCAATTAAAAAGCGAATGTGGCGTTATCGAAAGCATTTACTACGATGGTCCGTCGTACGAGGCATGCTAGAATCTAGATTCTAGAAAATAGCTTGACGTACGAACGATTTTTCCAGGGGTCTTCTCTGGCTATAATACGCTTTCTGACTGAAGAGATCAATCTAAAACGTTCTCTCGCAACCAGCATCCTCGCACGGTGCTCGTGGGGCGATTTAATGGATTAGTTCACATTGAACCAGCCGGTAATTAACGCCAGCACGAGTCCCAATTAAAATCTGACTAGACTTAAGCCCAATACCGAAATCAAGAGAAGATCTACAATTTGAAAAATATAATCCTTCGTAATTAACACTTTTTTCCCTCTCCATTCTGCAGAAACTAGATGGTAGTTTATTTTCCGAGAAATGATGCTTGCAATGGCGAATGTTTGGAAGAATGACTTTGATATGAAAGATTTTTCAACACGTTTCAAACTTTTCTATCACGATGACATCGTTCTAATGCTGTGAATTTTAAATGCTGTATAAATAGATGCTATAAGTATATTAATAATGTATATTTATTTTTATATAGAAATTTTAAGAGGTGCGTTGCTTTGAATTTTCACTAAAGACGTGAGGTCGAGGGGTTGTCGTTCGCTTTCCTCTTTTATTCTCTGGCATACAAGGCTATTCATTATAACGAATGAAATATGCATCGTGTACTATCCGACACCTTGATACGAGAAATTTATAGAGTGCCTTGAACAAAGAACGATTGTTGGATAGAAAAATAACTTCTCAGTGAAACTCAAGGCAACATAAAATAAGCACATTCTAAAAACGTTCTTAAATAACTTTCAATTTTGTTTACTTAATTCATTTAAGGGAGTTAAGAAAAATTATTTTCAGTTATCTTCATTTTGTTCTCGGTCGACTAATAAATTCCAAATGAATTTATTGCATTTTCTGTCAATATGAAAGCCAATTAGGTCAACCGGTTCGGTCGTAAATAAAATATGAGCTTTTTCAACTCTGAGCGTGTTGCTGAAAATTTGTATTTTTTAAACTTAATAATTTAACACTTGCGTCTCTCCAAATGTCAACATTATTTGAACATTTTGTAAATCAGTTGATAATTTTTCCAAAAAGGCCATTAAATGAAATTTCGTCACTTAACCGTAGAATGATGGTGCGAAGAAAATTATGTCTAGAGAAATCCTATGAGTCCTGAATCATGCGCCGAGCGAAAAAAGCCTAAATCTGCTTTATAATGGAACCGAATGATCTAACTGGCTTTTATATTGACTGAAACATATTTCTCTCTATTTATCAAAATTTACCAATCAACAAGAAAAAAAATGACATCCATCCGAATCCAATTGTTATTATTTTATAAAACCCCCGTTTCATCATCCTACAATACAATTAATATAAACAAGAAAATTCTTTTCTATCGTAAAAAAAAATTACTACTAAATTTATATCGTAAAAAATCCCACATCATGAGTGCTCAGGTGAGATAAGTTACCTCGACCAACGAGCAATTGAATAATGCACGAAACAAGAGGCGTTCAAACATTTTGAATGCGCACACCGATGCAACCCTCATCTTTTTAAACATATTCTCATCTTTCACGCCGGGATGTACAAACCAGCATAACAGAACCCGTTGCTGTTTGGATAACTGGCACGGAAAAGCGATATAGCGCTATGCCAGAGCGCAGTTGCAGTATACCTCGTGAACTATTATGTACATTGTATAGTATACGTAGTAACATTTCCATTTTATCTCGACCCTGGGCCGAGAGCCGCGGCTTTTGTTTCTTGTCAGTGTCGCTGAGTGGGGGGTGCAAAACGCTGCAGGGGTTGAAGTGTATGGATGTGGAGGTCGAAAGGAGGCTCTTTGAGAGTGTTGGTGTTTGTGGTTGTGAGCGAAAGGGAAGGAAAAAGACACGAGTAGCGAGAGGATCAAGCAGCACGCGAAGACCGAAGCATAACACGTACACTTGGTGCCATTTCGCTGGTGGTGGCTATGCTATCTTGTGGAATAACAGAGGCATGGACTACTTACGTGTTTTGGCGAGAACACGCGAGCTCTATACTTTGGCAGTCGTTGTCGTTGGACGTATGTACATTTAGCTCAGCGGTAAGAAAAGTGAACAGGAAAGCCGCCAGCCAGGCAGCTACCATTCACGTTCATAGAGCTCTACCCAACGAGACCTGGCATTAGTGTCTGCCACGCTTTTTCCCCAACGCTATATCCCTCATATATAGCAGCAGCTTTGGAAATAGCTTAAGCGTTTTGGCAGTTATGAGCACCCTTTATCCTTGGGTATTAGGTTTTTCGTCTTAGTTATCCCCCATGAAGGTATCTCTGGCGCTTTCTCTACCCTAAGCTCTGACCAGAAACGACAATTTAGTTTTGTGAAAACGTGAACATGGGACAGGAGGGTACAACGTTCAGTAACGCTCCCAAAAAACAGGTTTCCATGACACCCATGAGACCATTGTGAGAGACATCCGACACCTCCAATTTGTCATCCTCTAATGAAACTGGGGGTGGCTTTACGAAAAAAAAAAATGTTTGGATCCTATAATTGTTGGAGGGTTTCAGATAAATTGATATACCAATTGCAGGACAAAAAGTCTATTGGAGCTTAACAGAAAGTGATGTGAAATTGATGATTTGCTGCTGCTTCGAAAGAGAGTTGGAAATATCGCTTTATTCCTTTCCACGTTTTGTATTTGTTTATGTAATTTGGTATTGCGATTTTTGACTTTCAATAGTTATGCGGAAGAAAATTTGAACATGCTTCACTTTCAACTTTTACTTACACATTTAGGGGTGACTTACACATCTGAGTTACACATCTATTCGTTAATCAAAGGGTTTAAGTCAACAAATACAGGGAATATGAAGGGTTCTATAATTCACCTCCGATTCACTCCTTTAACGGTTAATCAAAGGGTTTAAGTCAACAAATACAGGGAATATGAAGGGTTCTATAATTCACCTCCGATTCACTCCTTTAACGGTTGTTTAAAGCAAAGCCTTAAATAACGTTTTTTTTAACTATTGTAGGGTTAACCCATCAAAGCAAAAACTAACTTGATGATCTCATCGAGCCTAAGAGATATTGAGGAATCCCTGAAAATACGGTTCACCCCTTTTTAATCCTCTTAAAGTGGTTAATTGGGGTTGAATTCTGAATTGGATTTTTAATCATTGTTAACCAAAAACCAAGTGGATATTTTATCGAGCCTAAGAGACATTGAGAAATCCATGAAAACCCATTTCTCCCCTTTGCAGCCCTTAGAAATTAATTAGAATAAAAACGCCAATTATATTTTGCAACATTTGTATGGGTAACATTTCCGTCAAAAGAAAAATAAAGAAATCTTATCCTGCCTTGCAGATATTACGGAATTCGTGGGAATACATTCAACCTTGACTTTCTTAAGGGTAGATCATTAAAAACTCCCTTTTGATGATTGCTTGCATGATGGAAGAAATATAGTTTTCAAATCTCTTGATTCCAAGTTCAGAATTATCGGTTGGACGTTGATGAGTCAGTCAGGACATGTTTTAAAAAACATACTAGCATAGATAGATAGATTTGTTGGCTCAGTCACGCATCACATACTATAGAGAAAAATTCATAAATTTTTAATATAAATAATACACAAAACATATCAACTTTAATACAGCTTTTTTTTTTTTGAACTACTAAAACCGCAAAGTGGCGTGTCACGAAATTTTACCGCCGTAACAAGATATGACAGAAGGGAAATTTAAAAACGAGTATACGAATTAAAACCAGCGGTTCAGGTAACGATACATAGATATTTTTTAATTGAATATACTCCGCGTAGCCGCAGTTTTTCTCATTCATATTGTCGAGCGAATAATTACCGAAAATTTTGGAACCGCCGAGCCAGCAACAGAATATGAGGGAGGTGGAAAACGGAGGTGGGCGACGAGTTAAACGAATCAAGCAGTAGTGCAGATATTTGCGGATGCGCTTCGTATGTGAGGGTGTGTATGTGTTTGTGTATGTGTGTGATAACGCAGTGAGCTTGTGCTTTTAGCGCCACGCAATGTGACCAGCAGCGGGAGCGTCGCTAGTGAAAGAAGAGAGAGCCATAACTCTGAGGCTAAGCGTACAGCGGTAGTGAAAATGCATGAGAGGCATGAGAGCGTTTTTGGGCTAAAGCGATCCCTCGACCCGATTAGATATCCTCCGCAACCGCTGGCTCATTCACGCGGATACAATGTCCAGACGCGCGGACAATCGGGATTTTCCTCTCGCAAACTGAGCAAACATTGTCGCTTTCTGCAATAAAAAAAACCATTCCATCAACCGGCCAAAAAAACACTCAATTTGTAAGCTACAACAGTTTTGCGGAATAGGGATTAAGCGGTGTGATCTGCTAGGAATAAAAATTTCGAATACAGACGATTCTTTCACATCGCATTTGTACCAAAACGACTGTAATATCGGAAAAGCACTCAGAGAAATAAATAGTTTTAAAAAAATTGCGGTTCCTATTGTAACAGTTTACGTAGGCGACACTCAGAGGGTGAGTCGGTCGGGATAGCGGCTTAGCGAAAAGATTGCATCGGTTAAGAGGAAAATGTGCACAGCTGCAAATGTGCGCAACCGGAAAGGTGAAGAAAAGAAAGCTGGAAAAGGTGTAGTTATTCAGCCGTAAAATTGAGTTTCCGAAATACAAGTTGAATATGGAGCGAAAATCTCGTTTGGCTTCTTAAATCCGTGAAACCAACAGTACATTTGCAAATGGAGCCGATTTAAGATTGCTCCGTTGGTGTTTAATATTATTCACGGATAGAAATTTTTGGAATACTAAAGAAAATCCAAACCATAAGGGAAGAAAACCCTTCGAGAAGAATTATTCAAATAAATAAGAATTAGTTAGAAGGAAATTTAAAAAATCAAGAAAATCCACAAATCAGAAAAAAGAGTGACTGACAAACTGAATGGTAATAACAATTTTAGAATCCTGCTTTAGAGAGAGCTACTTAATACATTTTTATTCCCCTGACTATTTGAAACAGACTGCTCTTCAGATATACCCAGATTACGTGGATTCTAGAGTATACATTATGCCAGGTACAGCAGAGATACATGGTATTGTACCAAAGGATTTCCAGCGAAATTCGACTAATAAAGTTTCAAACTTCCTGCAAAGAGAGGGAAGGATATAGTGGAGCGCTATGTACAAAAACGTGCAACTTTCCCGCTTACCCTACAGCGGCCCCTGAAGCTTCTATATAGCAGCCGGGAGCTTCCATTTTCCAGAAAAAGAGCTAACCGGAATTCTACGATTGAAAATTAAAATCCAATGGGATGAATATCCGGGAATTTATTCAGAAGAGCATTTCTCAAATATATCTGTGTAAAAAAGATCAATTCATTATTAACTTCTTGCTGTGCAAATCGAATATAGTTCATAGAAAGATGCAAATCAAATAGGTCATGACAAATAAGCATTCAGAGCTCAGAACAAACACCGGAAAATGTGTACAACCCCTGCATTTGACTATTCAATACCTATTCTGCCGTTGATATGATTTTCGAAAGTTCATTTCCACCGCAGAATCGTTTTTACAGTTTGTATTCCATTTGGACTCCTGATGATTTCGTAAGATATCAATGATGAATTAAAACATTTTTGCACTGAGACCAGAACGAGTAACTCCAAACAAATATATCCAAGTAGGAATTTGGAACGTTACATTAGGCGTAAATCTGGCATTGCTAAAGCCCTATCAGCCAGCCAGGGCCTGATTTGTGCCTGATGTAATGCTGAAAATTCCTGTTTGGATAATTCAACGGAATGACGCATTCTCCACATACTCGTAAACTTGATTGGTATCGAAGGGTGAACGCCATCAATAGCTCGTTCAGGGATACACCAATGTTACTGTTGCCAGTTAACGGACATAACTTGTCAAACATATCCGTCGTCCCATAAATGTTTCGTCATTGAGTAGATGGACAAGGCTGCCAAGTAATGCAGGCAACGAGAAAGGATGGGTCACAGTGAAAGAAGAGGTGAGGCTCAGCCAAGATTTTCGATAACCCCAACACGATCATTATTAATATCTTGCCCTGAAAATCCAATATAGCTCATAAAACGAGTCTACGTGACAAATACGCATTCAGAAGTTAGATCAACACCGGAATATGTATGACGGCTACATTTGACTACTTAGTACCTATTCTACCGTTAATGTGATTTTTGAAAGTTCATCTCCACCGCAAAATCGGTAATACCGTTTGTATTCCATTTGGACTTCTTTTGATAATTTCGTAAGATATCAATGATGGATTAAAACATTTTTGCACTGAGACCAGAACGAGTAACAAGAAGAGCCCATCTTTATCCGAATAGAAATTTGGAACGTTACATCAGGCGTAAATCTGGCATTGCTAAGACCCTATCAGCCAGTGAGGGCCTGATTTGTGCCTGATGTAACGCTTGATATTTCTGCTCGGATAATTCAACGGAATGAAGCATTCTCTACTTACTCGTAAACGTGATTGGTATCGAAGGGTGAACGCCATCAATAGCTCGTTCAGGGATACACCAATGTTACTGTTGCCAGTTAACGGACATAGCTTGTCAAACATATCCGTCGTCCATAAATGTTTCGTCATCGAGTAGATGGACAAGGCTGCCAAGTAACGCAGGCAACGAGAAAGGATGGGTCACAGTGAAAGAAGAGATGAGGCTCAGCCAAGGTTTTCGATAACCCCAACACGATCATTATTAATATCTTGCCGTGAAAATCCAATATAGCTCATAAAACGAGTCTACGTGACAAATACGCATTCAGAAGTTAGATCAACACCGGAATATGTATGACTGCTACATTTGACTACTAAGTACCTATTCTACCGTTAATGTGATTTTTGAAAGTTCATCTCCACCGCAAAATCATTAATACCGTTTGTATTCCATTTGGACTTCTCTTGATGATGTCGTAAGATATCAATGATGGATTAAAACATTTTTGCACTGAGACCAGAACGAGTAACAAGAAGAGCCCATCTTTATCCAAATTTGGAACGTTACATCAGGCGTAAATCTGGCATTGCTAAGGCCCTATCAGCCAGTGAGGGCCTGATTTGTGCCTGATGTAACGCTAAAAATTTCTGCTCGGATAATTCAACAGAATAAAGCATTCTCGACGTACTCGTAAACGTGATTGGTATCGAAGGGTGAACGCCATCAATAGCTCGTTCATGGATACACCAATGTTACTGTTGCCAGTTAACGGACCTAGCTTGTCAAACATATCCGTCGTCCCATAAATGTTTCGTCATCGAGTAGGTGGACAAGGCTGCCAAGTAACGCAGGCAACGAGAAAGGATGGGTCACAGTGAAAGAAGAGGTGAGGCTCAACCAAGGTTTTCGATAACCCGAACACGATCATTATTAATATCTTGCCGTGAAAATCCAATATAGCTCATAAAACGAGTCTACGTGACAAATACGTATTCAGAAGTTAGATCAACACCGGAACATGTATGACTGCTACATTTGACTACTCAATACCTATTCTACCGTTAATGTGATTTTTGAAAGTTCATCTCCACCGCAAAATCATTAATACCGTTTGTATTCCATTTGGACTTCTCTTGATGATGTCGTAAGATATCAATGATGGATTAAAACATTTTTGCACTGAGACCAGAACGAGTAACGAGAAGAGCCCATCTTTATACAAATGGAAATTTGGAACGATACATCAGGCGTAAATCTGGCATTGCTAAGGCCCTATCAGCCAGTGAGGGCCTGATTTGTGCCTGATATAACGCTAAACATTTCTGCTCGGATAATTCAACGGAATGAAGCATTCTCTACGTACTCGTAAACGTGATTGGTATCGAAGGGTGAACGCTATCACTAGCTCGTTCATGTGTACACCAATGTTACTGTTGCCAGTTAACGGACATAGCTTGTCAAGCATATCCGTAATCCCATAAATGTTTCGTCATTGAGTAGATGGACAAGGCTGCCAAGTAACGCAGGCAACGAGAAAGGATGGGTCACAGTGAAAGAAGCGGTGAGGCTGAGCCAAGGTTTTCGATAACCCCAACACGATCATTATTAATATCTTGCCGTGAAAATCCAATATAGCTCATAAAACGAGTCTACGTGACAAATACGCATTCAGAAGTTAGATCAACACCGGAATATGTATGACTGCTACATTTGACTATTCAGTACCTATTCTACCGTTAATGTGATTTTTGACAGTTCATCTCCACCGCAAAATCATTAATACCGTTTGTATTCCATTTGGACTTCTCTTGATGATGTCGTAAGATATCAATGATGGATTAAAACATTTTTGCACTGAGACCAGAACGAGTAACAAGAAGAGCCCATCTTTATCCAAATAGAAATTTGGAACGTTACATCAGGCGTAAATCTGGCATTGCTGAGGCCCTATTAGCCAGTAAGGGCCTGATTTGTGCCTGATGTAACGCTAAACATTTCTGCTCGGATAATTCAACGGAATGAAGCATTCTCTACGTACTCGTAAACGTGATTGGTATCGAAGGGTGAACGCTATCAATAGCTCGTTCATGTGTACACCAATGTTACTGTTGCCAGTTAACGGACAAAGCTTGTCGAACATATCCGCCGTCCCATAAATGTTTCGTCATCGAGTAGATGGACAAGGCTGCCAAGTAACGCAGGCAACGAGAAAGGATGGGTCACAGTGAAAGAAGAGGTGAGGCTCAGCCAAGGTTTTCGATAACCCCAACACGATCAATCACGCGTGGAGCAGAGGGTGTACAGAAGCGGTCGACTGGCGGTCAGCCTCGATCGGGCACACAATACGCCTCCCCTTGCGACACTCATTAATTATTTTCTTCCGCCTGGTCTCTAGGATAGACATCGTGTTGCGCAATTTATGGGTCTCTCTTGAGGGACGTACGAGAAGAGATAGTTGGACCTTGTCCGATGGAGCAATGGTCGATGAAAATTATTGACGAGCTTCTTGAGGATACCAGGCAACAGTGTGGAGAATATATGTTATAGACGTTGCTGAAGATGGTAATTGCATCGTGGGGAAAAATAAAGAAATTTCCTTCCCATAGGAGCACGGAAAAATAACGTATGTTTATTGGGCATTGGGCATTGTTTATTGTTGTGTGTTTGAGGTTAATTTCTGCCTCCCCAAGGCCGTATGTGTCCTTACGGATATTTTGTAAATCACCGAGGTTGTGTTTCTCTATCCGTAACTTTTTTTTTTGGTCAGGAACAGGAATCTACTACCAATTTTTTTTAGGTTTTATGTCATCTCGACAGATAAAGTACAAATGATGGTTGAGTCGGTATTTCTTCAGTGTGAAGTAGAAACCCACTTTCTCAATTAGCTCATCCGCTTTACTTGACTCGATGCCATGGCAACCATTTCGATTTCCTTAATTTTCCCTATCAACCGCTTGTTCCATTGATCTTTCTGAAGGTTAGATTCTCTCTGCGCGTACGCTGCAGACATCTTTTACTATCTACTTTCAGCAGTCAATCAAGTATCAAAGGTTTGTAGGACAAATCAAGAATACTGACAAAATCAAGATCCCGCTGCTCTAATTTTATTATAAAGGGCTAATATTTGATTCTAAAACAAATCAGATCCATGGTATCGATAGAAGCAGCAAAGCCTAATTTTCTTATGCCCGAATGGATCTATCGGATCTTAAAAAACAGTTCTTGGAAATTTTGGTGACAGACGGTGTGTCATAGAAATTGGAATGGAAACTTCAGTCCACTCACAGAAGGTATTGAACCATCGGGTCTCCTCAATCAACACATTACGGGAAACGCTTTCAGAGTGTACCTGTGATCTAACCGCTTGTCGAACCACGAAGAGACGTCATCCACTTGGTCCAAACGGTCTCAGGCCGTTCCATCATGATTATAGCTGTTCGGAAGATCGATATTGTACAATATTGCTATACGCAGATAGTTGTCCGAGCGGTAGAGTGGACAAGTGAGCGAGAGAAGCAGAGGAGACACCACCAGTGGCATTAGGGTTGCACTAATAACTCCGTGGAACGCGTAACACCCACGGATACCGATATCGTTCATGTCCCGACCAGCGACGTCGACAACATACGAGGCAGCATCACTTATGCATCGTTGCATTATGCACTGCACATCATTTCCCATGGGTATGTACGGGCGCTCGTGAGATGTACCACCACTAGAGAGCGATTCGCCGAGTATATATCCAGTCCAAGCAGCGCGGTTAGAGAAAATATGGAGAGCAGAAATGTGTCTGTTTACATGGTCTTAAATTGTTGGTTTTTTCCCCTAGTTTTGATGAAGTTTCATTATTGTTATTGGCAAGACATACTATAAAAACGTTCAGTGCATCATTGATGTTTTCTGGATACATCAAGAGAAGTGCAGATGAAACATAACTTTTAAGTGCTTGCTTTATCACATGGGGACCCTCAAAACTCCCATAAATGCAGAAAATGTGCTTTCGCTTACGCTGATTGGCCAGCTATAGCACAAGTCGACATTCGGACTAGGTTAATATAGCAGAAAGTACATATTCTACGGTTGGTGTGAGTTTTCATGGTCATGTGTGATGCAGGTCCTTTTATAGGAGGTACGTCTTTTGATTGATCCATAACACCGATAATGGACTGAACATTTTTACATTGGTCAATAACATAGCACGTTTCAGAAAGTTATAGAAAAATGGCTAACTTTTCGATAAAGTGGTCGTTTAACAAGTAAACTTGGTTGGATACTATCGTGTTGTATGAAAGGAACGAGGATGGACAATGTAAACTTGTTTTCGATAATTGGAAGAGTGGGCAGCCGTAAATGAGAAAATAAGCATTTTTTATGTACTTTTTGTTATGTACTTCACCGTCGACATGGAGAGTTAACTGAAGTTTTGTTCATGGTGAATAACTTCTATATCGGACCTAACGGCCAACTACCGGAAAATACTACTACCATAGTTTCTGCACCTCGTGGAGAAGACCAAACGGGCAAAAACACACCAGCCACACCTGAGTGGCAGGATCTGCTGCAAACTTTGCCTTTTTCGATCGTTTTTCCAGACCTGCTGGCTTACGCGGTAAGCGGATAACGAATAACTGTCAGCCCCCTCTCATCTGCCTCCCTGTTTTGTTTCTCTTTTTCCTTTTACCCTGTCTCCGTGCCCACTTCCACCCCTTTCCTGTCACCAGACTGCAGCGCTTTTGCAGTTCCGCTTTCAGCCTTCCCGAGAGTAAATCCATTATATATCCAGCAGCCAGGCCATCCACTTCTGTACTTCACTCTCTGTCTCTTCTGCAATGCCAACAGGATGTTCACACCTCGCTCCTTTTGTTTAGGATAATTCATAGATGATTGAATCAAACAGATCTGATCATCCTGTTATGTCTTAAAAGTTCTTTTTTATATTTTAAACGCTTGTGTATAGAAAAATAACACGGATCGTAGAATTGACAAACTACTTTTTCCGATAAATCGAATTTTGTCGATGCAACAATGATTTTGAACGTTTCATACATCACTGATATGAGAAAGATCACTTCTTCATGAAAGAGCAAATTAGAATTGCTCAGCTCTCGCGCTTTTGAAGTAAAGCATCTTTGAAATTACATTCTTCAAGTGCTCTTGAATTTTCAAAGTGCAATGGCGATTGCGAATAAGGTCAAGAAGAAAATGCTACAAAGCTGGAGATGTGCTCCGACGGTAATTTGTTGTGGGCGTCAATAAACCAAAACCTAACTATCAATTTGCCTTTAACAAAATATTTGATGCTCGGAACATCCATCATATTTTTTTGTCACAAATGTTGTTATTTCAGACCATCTGACTCTTAAGAATTCATGATCATTCCTTTTTTATCATAAATTTAACAATTATATTTCTAACAGCTGAACATGTTCGAATTAATGGTGTTCTCGCCATAACGCAGTTCTTTTTTGGTTGGTCGATTAACGATCACGTGACCGTTAATTGAATCAGAATGACGATTACAAAATCCGACTTTTTACAAATCTCTTCGCAAAAATTCATTTGAAAATAGATAAACAGTTGAGAGAAGGATTGTGGAAGAAAATTGATGGTAAAACAGTCTTATCGAACGGCGAATGTTCAGTTTAACGTGGGTCATAGGACAAATTCAGTTTATAGAAAGGATTGCTATGGAATAAGGACAACACTGCCAGGGCAATTCTGAGTCCCTTCGGTGGATATACCAACCGCGGTTCTGTGTTAGCTCGCGCTAACTTCCACTTCCTTCTCAGCAATGACTCCTTCTGGCTTCCCAAAGGCAAACACCCGGTATATAATGGAGTCGGTATATCTCTCCTGTGCACGGTCGTAATGCAGCCACGGAGGATACATCCGTGAGGAAAATGGAGAAGGGGATGGTTAAAAGAGGGGCAACGATGAGGTATATATAGAAGAGGGATGACTGCATGAACGGACAGAGAGATGAGCGGGTGAAAGGGTGAAAAGGCGATGCTACCGAGGAGGGGAACTTCCGCGCCTCCGAGGATTTCAACGGAACTCGGGTGGAGGTGGTGAAGTATAACAAAGGGCAAAGGGGAGAGGAAACAGCCATAGGAGTGAAGGGAGAAGGAGGATTGGGAGCAAAGAGAAGGAGAAGGATAGGACCAAGTGAGCTAGAGACAACTCTTGGTGCGAGGCGCCAGCAAGAGCCAGCACTTACCCTCCATTATTTGTTAACCATAAAGTTCACACCGCGATGCACATAGTAGTTCAGTGTGTTGGTGAGAAGCATCGTAGCTGAAGCCGGAGAAGCTTTTACGACTTAAGACTATATCTAACGTACAAATTAACGAATATTGCATGTGCATCTGTGTTTATTTCCATGTGTAAAGGATAGTTTTGTGTAAAGATATCTAGTGTATGTAAGAGAAGATATAAATTCGTTTATTACGTATGGTTGAACGTTAGTTGGAACCAAGCCATTTCCTGTCTTGCTGCAAGTAGCACGGAACCGAAAATGAATAGAACGATGTTGCTACTATCAAAATTCTACACTATCACAATTGTATAATTGCGTTACTGGAATAGAATCGTAGAATAGCGTAGCTAGAATTGGGCAGTATGATATACAGCAGTGGAATACAGAGAAAAGACTCATCTATGCACTCAACCTTTATTATCTGTAAGCCATTAAAGCTTCCTCGCCATGGAGAGAAACCGACTAGTTACCGGCCACCATTTACCGAATCTCATGCCGTATATGCCTTTCATCGGGTTTTCCATAGCAGCGCAAATTAACGAATCGCGCCACAATCCGCGTAGGCCATGTTTTGTCGCGGTATTCCACAGTTATTGGGATTTAGTAGCAAATACTGAATACAAACGGCTGGTAATATATTATCAGAATCAATGCGAGGTCAAAAAATAAGACCTTTTGTGCGCACAGAATAATGTTACTGCTATTACGGATTTTTGACAACAGAATATACCGATCTCGTAGTGCACGAAAATATCGTTATTGGTAGATCCAACATATTTTCACGAAATCACGTTGGAACATTTTGTCGAGACGGAGAATAACGTTTTAATCTTGCGTCCTTGGAAACTTTGATGTCATAAAAATATTTTTTTTCGATATGGAAACTTTGATGTCATCAAAATATTTTTTTCGATATAGAAACTTTGATGTCATAAAAATATTTTTTTTCGATATGAATTCGAAAAAGATACACTTTTTTTATGGGGATCATGTTATTTAGTATAGCGAAATGCGTCTCGGGTATATATTTTTTATAAAAATCGATTGAAGTATTTAGATTTTATGACTTTTTAAAGATTTCCGAAAATTACCGTCAACGCTGTAACTCGAACGAATTTCAAGCTATCGACCCGAAACTTTCCATGAAACTTAAACTGGATAAGACGAACTTTGGTATTGAATTTCAACGAAATCGATAAAGTAGTATCTATTTTATAGAAATTCGTATTATCATCATTTAAAAAAATGTTGTAACTCGAGAAGAGTTAACTAATAAAAAATTGTACATGTGCCTTTAATAGAATGTATTGATTTTTTATTTTAAATTCAATCAACATTGAACGAAATTTAATATTTAATATTTCACACAATTATTTTCATGTATCGGTTTCGTTTAAAAATTCAATAATTTCGCACCAGTTCAGTTCAGTACACTTTCTCATATAGAATTCTCATCAACCAGAGGGAAAAAAGAGGAAGCAACGTAATATTATACTTTCCAGCCCTTTCAGTAATTTTTTCATTCCAAAAAAAAAAACATTTGTGTTTCTCTGTATCAAATACAGCAACAAAAATAACCATTAAATTTGTCATCGTAAATTTTTCGTCTCAAAAACAAATTGCGGTTGAATAAATTTAATAATTTATGGGAGCGATGCGTCGTTCTCGATAAATTCCAATTTTGTCGCAAGAAATGGACTTGCAAGTTTAAAGGAAGTACCTTTTTTTACTCTGAATCGAACTGTGGAGAATTCATGTACATAAGGAATACATTTTCCAACGTCGTACGGATACATGGTGCGCATATACAACTGTGCACTTTGCATGACTCGTATACAGAACCGCATACGTTAAGTCCTCTCTTCGTATTCGTGAGCGCCGAGTATTCGCACAGTTTATACCGATCTAATCCTTTTCCGCTTTTCCAGCAAGCCTCGTATAAAGCGCGGTGTACCGTGAAAAAACTTGCCACCGCCCACATGGACGTCTCGAAAGCGTCGGTTAAGCCCCGCGAAACGGCGGGAATAAAGTGGATATTACGACCAAATACTGTGAGTTACCGTTCGCATGGGGAATCGAGTCTTTCTCATCGGTATATATCACAAACTGTACCTAAACATACTGCATACAGTATTATACGCTTTATTATATTCTGCACACATACACTTTTAAATTTATGGCTAGTAATATTTTTTCCGAGAAATAGACATTTATGATACATTTTTTTTAACGATTTTTATATGACATTGTTTTAACGAATTATCTAAAAAAATTATTCATCGTTGGAGATAATCGTTACAAGTACTAAAATTTCATTTCCCAAGAATTTCACTGTTGAAATTGTGCAACGCGAGATAAATATCAGGATCAGTGAACTCAGAATTTTGTACGAATAGACTCAAAATATTATCGGAATCGCAAATTCCAAAAATTAAGAAAATTCAGAGATTCAGAATTTTTGTTTTGCGCCACTTCTTTTTTTATATTATTATTATTCGTATGCGATGTTCTTAATATTTCATCTGACATTTATATTTTTCGATTAAAGTGAAATCAGTAAATTTGACAATCATCTTGACAATTTTTTTTTTCGCATCCCAGCGTTTAGCTCAGATTAGGCTAAAACAGAAAACTGGCAAAAATTAAGAACGACATTACAGTTTAAGCTCGAAAAATTATAAAACTGCTGAGCAGAAATAACATATAAATTCAACTGTGAAAAGTCAAAAGTATAAAATACTGAGAAACATTCGTTGCATGTCAGATTTCACCCTACCTTTTCTTTTTTTAAATATTGTACGTCGATGGTAACGGTGGTGATCTTCTTAAGGGGACCAAGTCACCTAAAAAAAGTCATAAGAAAAAAAATGCTGTAAATGATACCCATCTTTTAAAAAATCTTACATTTAAACATCATTACCCGGGAAAAACGGTTCATATATAATCATATATAATTGTATATAATTTCATGTATAGTTGTATATAATTATATATAATTGTATATAACGTAATATATCATTGTATATGAAAACATATATGAGCATATATGAGTTTATATGTACATATACAGTGGTATACATGATCATATATAATACCAAAACCGCCAGCTTGCGATGTCATATATGAACAGATATGATCATATATAGTTATATACAACTATATATCGCCCATTTTTAGCGCATATATGATTGTATGTGGATCCATATACAAATGTATATGAGCGTATATAACTTTATATGTATATATACATTGGCATATTTGACCCTATATATGACCATATATAACACCAAAACTGCCTGTTTACCATGTCATATATAAACAGATATGATCATATAGGATTGTATATGAGATCTATTCTGTGTGTCGACTGTGCAATATATGATCATATACAATCATATATGACTGCGCACAGAGAACTGACAGCTCATGTATGATCGTGCACGTATGATTATATGGTATTCCATAATCTATTGTTATATAATATTCACGAATTATTTCGATGTTCACGTCTTATTTATATACGGATGTAAAATTTGTTATATGGTTATATAACTAAGCATTTAATATCCGTTTTGTAAATGCGTGAATCATCCGGTTTTGTTTGAAGCGCTCAAGTTATAGGTATTTTTGCATATGCGGTTCTTTTCTTTATAATCACATGCTCATTCGCAACGATTAATGAAGATATTTGGCTTTCCTGGGCGGACGTTTCATTAAAACCTTCCACTTGATGAATTGAAACGGTCGCATATTAATAAGAATGATCAAGATTACTATACTAAATAATATCAACATAAAAGGATCGTGATAATCGTTTATTGTAATAGTGCACAGAAATTAACACGAACAGTTCGGGACCTTATACGTTGTACATATAATCGAAATATAACATTAGTAATGATATTTCTTAACCGTATATCGTGATGAAGTTCAACTTCATTGTATTTTTACATTACTTTCTTCAAGAGATTTGGTGTCTTGCAAATATACTCTCCAACTTTCAGAAGATTATATCTATTTAGGCATCGTCTTATATAATCACATATAACTATATATGATTGTATATGCTCAGATACAATTATATATGATCATGCATAGTCATATATGATCATGCATGATCATATAGAGACAAAATTCATATACAATCATATATGAGCAGTTTATATATGATTATATATGATCATGCATAGTCATATATGATCATGCATGATCATATAGAGACAAAATTCATATACAATCATATATGAGCAGTTTATATATGATTATATATGATTATATATGAATCGTTTTTCCCGGGTAGGTACATAACAAGCACTATAATTCTGCAATTTTGTAAAGACATTCAGTGCACAAGAAGAGTGCATTCTGGATTGAATATAGCGATTTTGGATGCAGTGAAAATTAGATTGACTGTAACCAATTGTTTAGTGAGTTTTTAAGGGGGGGGAGTCAGGTCAAAAATTTAAAAAAATCGATTATTTTTTTTTTCTGTGAAAACATTCATTTCCATGTAATCTATCTATTAGTAAAGTTATAAGCCGGAATTCGCAAAAATGGCTAAGTTTCTACGGTACCATTCATATTTAATTTTCTCAAAAGTCGTAAAAATTACCAGAATATTATATTTGAATTTTAAATTATTTTATTTATTTATTTTTGTTATATGCAGACATTATGGCCGATTTTTTGTTCACACAAAATAATTAAGGGTGTTGAAAAAAAAAAAAAAATCAAATATTTTTTTTTTTTTTTCTCTTCGGCAGTTTCGTTTAGTTAAGTACACCCTCTGGACCTGCAAAATCTTAGACCTGAATGCGAAAAAATGGCCGATTTCTGCAATATACCTGTTTTTTAATGATTTTTTTCTATATAATAAAAAGTTTATTACGTATTTGTAAATAAATTTTTATTTGTTTACCATTTTTTAAATCAGTTAGCGAAACGCGATGCAAATGACGCGATGAGAGTGTAATGTCTTCAACGCAATACGTAACACTTACATTATATTCGAATTCGCGCGAATAATGGGACATGCGCTGTGATATCTTAGCACGTATCGCATGCGCAGCGTGTTACTGCCTCGAGAAGTTACTTCTGCTACTTGCGAGACGCATAACCTCGAATTGACGTTTTTATTTTTCGTTCATATTATGTTATTAGTTTGATTCCGTTGGCCATTTACGGTTTTTTTTAAATCAATAGTGTTTAAAACAGAATCAAAAATCATCAGAAGTGATCAGATATGTAAATTTGTTATGAAGTGATGATTTAATGTTTGTGCAGCACATTTGTGAATGTGTCAACATTGGATAAATTTTCAGTGATGTTGTCAATAAAAGTGATCATCCCCATATTATTTACAGGTTTTTTTCAAATTATGCATTCATTTACTTATTTATTTGTAAAAAAAAAAACATTTATTAATAACATTATTAATAATATTCTGTAATCTGACTTGCAAATAATATTTTTATTTTGTTCATTAAAGGTACTAAGGTGCCCCAAAGGTGAAAACAGCCCAAACATTTTTATTTGAGTGGTAAGCTTTAGATGCCATTTGCCGAAACTTGGTTTTAAACCTATTCTGCGCGTGATTCAGACCAAACTGCTAGGCAGATTGGGCTGGTTGATGTCTCATTTTCTTCTTCATGAAAAGATACACCGGCTAAATGGAGCAAAAGTTAATAAAAGGTAATATTTTTCAAGTAATATGATTATTACTAAATAAATTTTATGCTATTTTGTAAATCAGTTATTAATTTTGCTTTCAGAATTAAAAAAAAATATTTTGCTCCATTTAGCCGGTGTATCTTTTTATGAAGAAGAAAATGAGACATCAACTAGCCCAATCTGCCTAGCAGTTTGGTCTGAATCACGCGCAGAGTGGAAAACCTAAGACCTTTGCTTAAGATAATATGGAAAGGCATACGCAAGTCAGATGGCAGTAAAAAATCCTTTCATCGAGTACCAACAATATAGTTCATTGATCATTTTTATATGCAAGAGAATTTGGATGATATTGAATTTACAAATTTAATTATTTTGACCTGACTCCCCCCCCTTAATAGAGAGAGATTTATCTACACATTTAAAATCATAGCTTTATCATAATAAGCTGAAATAAAAATTCCTATATTCAATGCAGAATGCACTCTTCGACAGATAAAATAAGACATCGAACACTAAAATTTGATCACCGGTTTGGTCTGAAACCTACGACAAGTAAAAAATTTTACTTTTTACCTCACACCATTTTGGTGCACTGTATGTCTTTACAAAATTGCAGAATTATAGTGCTCATTATGTATTTAATGAAGTTTTAATTTAGGATTTTTTAAAGGAAGTGTTTTGTTTACACCATTTTTTTTTTATGACTTTATTTAGGTGACTGGGTCCCCTTAATATTTCATTTGAGATTTCGATTTTTCGATTAAATTAAAATCAGTAAACATGACAATTTTTTTTTCTTTTTGGCATCTCAGCGTTTAGCGCAAATTAGAAAAAATCGGAAAATTGGTAGAAATTAAGTACGACGTTACAGTTTAAGCTAGAAAAATTATAAAACTGCTGAGCAGAAACAACATATAAATTTAACTGTGGAAAGTCGAGTATAAAATACTGAGAAACATTCGTTGCATGTCAGATTTCAGCGCACCTTCCCGTTTTTTTAAATATTGTACGTCGATGGTAACGGTGGCATTCTGTAACGTCAGATCAAACGGCTTGGTTCTCTAGCGTTGTCCTGATAAATAATAAACGCATATACGGGAGAACCTGCCTCCGCTCACCGTTGCGATTCCCCGGACAAATATAAACTCGCACGAGTTGCCTGAGAAATCACCGGGACACAGCTGCGAGTGCCGAGAGCGATATCGATAACACCGCCGAAGGATAAATTATTGGGTTTATCCATGCGACAAAATAGCCGTCCGATTATTCATAAGATTTCGGGAAGCTGGTAATAACGTATGAGATATATATATATAAATATATATACATACATATATACACATATATTCACTATATACTGTATACAGTCAATTTAGAATTTATGTACATATAAATACTGAATGGAAGATGAAACTGGACGTTCTTTACGTCGCGAGTACTTGAAATACAACAATTAGCAAATATATTAACAAACCGGCCAAATTAAAGAGCGTTGTAATGACAATTAAAAATTATATTCGTGTTCTCGCGTCGATGGCTCGACGAGAATAATATGATATTGGAAAACCTTGAATAATCAAGTAATTAATAGTGTCTGAAAATTAGCGGAACATTGTAATTGCACGGTGCCAATATCAGGCCATTCTGGCGTATATTGCAAGGCAGATAATGGAAGAGATGGTACGAGTGATTGCGACTGAACAAGTGAGTGAGTGCGTGTATTACAAATATACGTGTTCAATTCGTGGCCATTGATCTATTAGCTCATACTGTGTTATTTTTAATTAAACGAATCAATTTGCCAAGTTGATAACGTATATTATACGGCCCACGTTTATTTCTACGAGCTCGACGTGCTGTGATTTTATTATCGGTGAAAACGACACGGCAGAGTTTATTTAAAACTGTTGATAGATAATTATGGGGCAGAAAAAAAATCTCGTTAGCGCTTTTAATTTTATTTTTTCTATCTGAACATACTATGTTGAACTACGAAATATCAAAACGCGTTCGTGATTGACTGTGATGTTGATCCACTAATTTTTTAAATAAATGCACGATTTTTTATTTTTTTTATTTTATAAGGTTTTTTAATAATGTGTACTTATATTTTCGGGGTTTATTATAGAAAAGTTCGGGAGGAATATCTGAAGAATCATTATGTCTAATTTGATGATGAATAACACATCAGTTTTTTATCATAGTCGGATAAAAGAAAGACTTTCGGCATCTATATTATTTCTAGCAACGATATCCTTAAATAAAATTTGAATACTTACATTTTCAGTTATATCACGTGCAGAAAAAAAAATGTGCCAATTGGATGAAGTAAATCTAGATCCACTTCCGAGTTTTTCCTCCGGAAATTAACTTAAATTAAATCCACAGCCGACATAGCATATTTACTAAATTAGAAAAATATATTTCCTTCACAGTATCTTTTTTTATTTTTATCCCAAGATTCTGGAATTTTTTAAAATACTGCATGTAATTCTATTAAATATGCGTCCCACTTTACTGTTTCATAAAAAAAAAGATTCATACATAAAAATTAACAAAGCGAATATTTGAAAACCCTTTTTTAATTTTTTCCACTTGTTTGGAAAAGTGTCGAACATCAAAAAATCGACTTGACTACGCATTTGGCTGTGGAAAAGTATTGGTATTATTTTTTTACACTTCAAAACTCTCTGTTGAACGTCATTCCAATATTGTCCAATATTCTTTTCTATATTGCTTATGCGCATAACATTAAATTAAATCTACCAACGTACCATTTTTTCTAAATTGGAAAAATATATTTCCTTCACAGTATTTTTTTTTTTAATTTTTATCCCAAGATTCTGGAATTTTTTTAAATACTGTAATTCTATTAAAAATGCATCCCACTTTACTATTTCACAAAAAAAAAGATTCATACATAAAAATTAAGAAAGCGAATTTTTCAAAAGCCTTTTTTTATTTTTTCTACTTTTTTGGAAAAGTGTCGAACATTTAAAAAATCGAATTGACCAAGCATTTGGTTGTGGAAAAGTATTAGTATTGTTTTTTTACACTTCAAAACTCTGTTGAACGTCATTCCAATATTGTCCAATATTCTTTTCTATATTGCTTATGCGCATAACATTAAATTAAATCTACCAACGTACCATTTTTTCTAAATTGGAAAAATATATTTCCTTCACAGTATTTTTTTTTTAATTTTTATCCCAAGATTCTGGAATTTTTTAAAATACTGTAATTCTATTAAAAATGCATCCCACTTTACTATTTCACAAAAAAAAAAGATTCATACATAAAAATTAAGAAAGCGAATTTTTCAAAAGCCTTTTTTTATTTTTTCTACTTTTTTGGAAAAGTGTCGAACATTTAAAAAATCGAATTGACCAAGCATTTGGCTGTGGAAAAGTATTAGTATTGTTTTTTTACACTTCAAAACTCTGTTGAACGTCATTCCAATATTGTCCAACATTCTTTTCTATATTACTTATGCGCATAACATTAAATTAAATCTACCAACGTACCATTTTTTTCTAAATTGGAAAAATATATTTCCTTCACAGTATTTTTAAAACAATTTTATCCCAAGATTCTGGATTTTTTTTAAATACTGTAATTCTATTAAAACAGCATCCCACTTTACTATTTCACTAAAAAAAAGATTCATACATAAAAATTAACAAAGCGAATTTTTCAAAAACCTTTTTTAATTTTTTCCACTTGTTTGGAAAAGTGTCCAACATAAAAAAATTGACTTTACTAAGCATTTGGCTGTGGAAAAGTATTAGTATTGTTTTTTACACTTCAAAACTCTCTGTTAAACGTCATTCCAATATTGTCCAATATTTTTTTCTATATTGCTTATGCGCATAACATTAAATTAAATCTACCAACGTACCATTTTTTCCAGATTGGAAAAATATATTTCCTTCACAGTTTTTTTATTTAAAAAAATTTTTATCCCAAGATTCTGGATTTTTTTTAAATACTGTAATTCTATTAAAAATGCATCCCACTTTACTATTTCACTTAAAAAAAGATTCATACATAAAAATTAACAAAGCGAATTTTTCAAAAGCCTTTTTTAATTTTTTCCACTTGTTTGGAAAAGTGTCCAACATAAAAATATCGACTTGACTAAGCATTTGGCTGTGGAAAAGTATTAGTATTGTTTTTTTACACTTCAAAACTTTCTGTTGAGTGTCATTCCAATATTGTCCAATATTCTTTTCTATATTGCTTATGCGCATAACATTAAATTTAATCTACTAACGTACCATTTTTTCCAGATTGGAAAAATATATTTCATTCACAGTTTTTTTATTTAAAAAAATTTGTATCCCAAGATTCTGGATTTTTTTTTAAATACTGTAATTCTATTAAAAATGCATCCCACTTTACTATTTCACAAAAAAAAAAAGATTCATACATAAAAATTAACGAAGCGAATATTTCAAAAGCCTTTTTTAATTTTTTCCACTTGTTTGGAAAAGTGTCGAACATAAAAAAATCGACTTGACTAGGCATTTGGCTATGGAAAAGTATTAGTATTGTTTTTTTACACCTCAAAACGCGCTGTTGAACGTCATTCCAATGTTGTCCAATATTATTTTCTATATTGCTTATGCGCATAACAAGCATTAATGCATACACATGTAAATTTAAATCCTGAACCAGGACCATAACAAAGCCGATGTAGACACGTATAAAAATCCACTCGTGATATGTAAGGGGTGTGAGATATAGTTGACAGTGTGGATTCAAGAGAATGAAAAATGTCGAGCTCTCGGAATAGAATATTCACTGCAGTACGATGTAGCAGTTATATGTGCATAGACCATTCTCCCTGTCTGTTGTGCAACCCGACATTTTTTTGCATACCGGGATAGCTCTACGCCAACGGGGTCGGTTTTTGCTTTGGCGATCGAGGTAAATGTGGGACGCGCGAGCAAATCGTGTCCGCTCTCTCCAGCCAGCAACTGCCTCTCGCTTCGACTCCCTTAGCCAAGCCGCACGAATGTCGTTCACCATTTCCCCATTTAAATACGCCCTGATGGATCGTCCCATGGTATTGTATTGCAAATTAACTTTTAGCCTCGGGCTTTACGGGCCATTAGCTTTTAGCCAACGTTGTTTTCCACATTAGTCGTGGTGTGGACTACTCGATTAGACAATACCGTGATATTGTCAGCAATGGTTGCGATAACGTTATTTGCGATCAATGGTTTCTGTCAAAATTTGACGTATTCACAATTGGCATTAACAAATCATTTAGATGATCATTAATAATACAATATTCGTTAATAACATAATATTCATTATGTGTAGACTACTCGATTAGACAATACCATGATATTGTCAGCAATGGTTGCAAAAACGTGATTTGCGATCAATGGTTTCTGTCGAAATTTAACGTATTCACAATTGGCATCAACAAATCATTAAGATGATCATTAATAACATTAATATTCTGTAAGGAGTTGCTCTCAGTAAATAAGTTGCCGAATAAAATGGAGTCTAATCGGTTTTGAATATCATAAAACCTTTAGATATCTCTCACTGGATCTTAGAGTCGAATTAATAGTCCAAAGTTTGAATTTAATTTCGAACTTAAGTACGAAATAACACGTTCAATTCGATCTTAAATACGAACTGGAGTTCAAACTTGGGACGATAAATTCGACTCTTAGCCATATTTGGACCAGACAGTAGATCATTAGCTCTTGCCTGTTCGGGCTATCCAGATTTCAGTCAGATCTAGACCGGATAGGACATAGACATGCACACATTCAGACTATTTTTCGAAATTTTATTTACGGACGTTTGTGAACGTCGTCATTGATATCTCAGAAAAAAATAAAAATTGACCATCACACCACTCATCAGTTACTCTCTGTCAACACTTTTCTAGACTCTGACATGGTATCGGAAAACTTGAATAGAATTGCTATGTACGGTTTAAAAAAAAACACGACGAATCCCAATCTAATTTTTCAATAAATGGTACGATAAATTTGACTCATGACAGTGTATGAAAAATGGTTGGCTGTTGCCATTTGTCTTTCTGATTTTATATAGACCCTTGCATTACTCGCTAAATGGGAAAAAAATTCTTGGTTGGGACAACGAATCGTTTGGTTAATTACAGCTGATCAATTGGTAATTCCAACTAAATTATTGGTAGCATCAACTAAATTATTGGTAGCGTCAACGAAATTATTGGTAGCATCAACTAAATTATTGGTAGCATCAACTAAATTATTGGTAGCGTCAACGAAATTATTGGTAGCATTAACTAAATTATTGGTAGCGTCAACTAAATTATTGGTAGCATCAACTCAATTATTGGTAGCATCAACTAAATTATTGGTAGCGTCAACTAAATTATTGGTAGCGTCAACTAAATTATTGGTAGCATCAACTCAATTATTGGTAGCGTCAACTAAATTATTGGTAGCATCACCTAAATTATTGGTAGCGTCAACTAAATTATTGGTAGCATCAACTAAATTATTGGTAGCATCAATTGAATTATTGGTAACCTCAACTAAATTATTGGTAGCATCAACTAAATTATTGGAAGCATCAACTAAATTATTGGTAGCATCAACTAAATTATTGGTAGCATCAACTAAATTATTGGTAGCGTCAACTAAATTATTGGGTGCATCAACTAAATTATTGGTAGCGTCAACTAAATTATTGATAGCATCAACTAAATATTGGTAGCATCGACTAAATTATTGGTAGCATCAACTAAATTATTGGTAGCATCAACTAAATTATTGGTAACCTCAACTAAATGATTGGTAGCATGAACAAAACTATTGGTAGCATCAACTAAATTATTGGTAGCATCAACTAAATTATTGGTAACATCAAATTAATTATTGGTAGTACCAACTAAATTATTGGTAACATCAAATAAATTATTGGTTACACCAACGACAACCAAGTTATGTTAACCAATAACTTGGTCGGATTAACCAATAAATTGGCTCGCACATATTTATGCAACATTTTTTTTCTTTCGTTCACTAAATACCACAGAAATAACAGAGAAGGGCGACACGATAATTAATTTCGAACGTGAAAGTCCGATAAACATCTTCGATAACTATGTCATGAGTATACTCGTCAATCCTGAGTCTGCTGGGAATGTCGAAAGGATCGTTATTTCAGGGAGGAGGTCGCCGTCGAGCATCAACAACAATATTTCATGGATAGCGCAGTTTCCCTACGGACGAAAATGTGCATATACCTCCAACTTTTTTTTTATTTTGTTTTTTTTTCTCATATTTATTTATCCCATGCCAGGCTCGAGGTTCTTTTGCCACATTTTTTTGCATGCCTCTCGATGACCAGTCGTTCATGCCCGGAACCACGATGACAAATTGCGGTGCTGGAGCTTTAATTTACGAGGCGAAAATTGACGTATCGCAGACGGATGAGTGCGACGTCGAGGGGAACACGAGCGTGAATATAAATCTTATACGATACTCGTGTTAATGGTCAGTCGGATGCATCGACCTGTTAATTGGGTTCACCGGCACCTCGTGATTGTCAAACATTATATTTATTGGTAAATGTAAATATCAGGTGGATGCCACTAATAAGGTTTGCTCGGAGGATTTAAAAAACCGAGATAAACCGATACGCTTGTGATGTGATGTAACGATAAAAAAAAGAATATAATGCCAGCATGTGAACTAATTGTTGTATGGGCAAGCGTATTAATGACATGCCCTTGGGAATTTACTGAATGTTATAACATTCAGTAAATTTTGTATTTATGACATTCAGAAATGAACTAGAGTTGTTAATTTGCGATAAGCTTTTATAATCTATCTATCTGTAAATTATACTTTTATCATGATTTTAAAAAAGTGACTTTATTCCGTTTCGGATTTTCCCGAATTCACAGATCCGACTTCCGGTCGAAAAAACCAACCTAAATTTTTTTTCTTTAAGATATCGAATTTTGGCCTTTACTATCGTTCTTAAAGGGAGGGAGTCAGCTAAAAAAAATTGATTTCGGAAATTCAATATCATCCAAATCCTATCGCATATAAAAATGCCCAATGCACTATATTGTTGGTACTAGATTAAAGGATTTTTTACTGTCGTCTGACTTCCATATGCTTTTCAATATTATCTTAAGCAAAGTTCTTAGGTTTTCCATTCTGCGCATGATTCAGATCAAACTACTAGGCAGATTGGAATGGTTCACGTCTCATTTTCTTCTTCATGAAAAGATACACCGGCTAAATGGAGCAAACTTTTTTTTTCATTTTGAAAGCAAAGTTAATCACTGATTTAGAAAATAGCATAAAATTTATTTATTAATAATTATGTCACTTAAAAAATATTACCTTTTATTAACATTTTCTCCATTTAGCCGGTGTATCTTTTCATGAAGAAGAAAATGAGACGTCAACCATTCCAATCTGCCTAGGAGTTTGATCTGAATCATGCGCAGAATGAAAAACCTAAGAACTTTGCTTAAAATAGCATTGAAAAGCATATGCAAGTCAGACGACAGTAAAAAATCCTTTCATCGAGCACCATCAATATAGTGCATTGGGCATTTTTATATGCAATAGAATTTGGATGATATTGAATTTCCAAAATCAATTTTTCTGCCCTGACTCCCTCCCCTTAGGTCGCATATTCTACCTCAGAAAATAGCGGTTACAAACCTTTTTACCATGATTTTAAAAACAGTGACTTTTTTCCGTTTCTGAATCCAGAATTCATAGATTCGACTACCAGTCGAAAAATCCAACCTACATTTTTTTTCTTTAAGATATCGAATTTTGGCCTTCACTATGGTTCTTAATTCGCATATTCTACCTTAGAAAACCGGTTACAAGCCTTTTTACCATGATTTTAAACAAGGATGCAAAGTAGAACCTTGCACATTGTTTCCTCATTATTTTTCGTTTTTTTCAAAGCCACCTCTATGAGGAAGTATGTTAATCAATTCTGGCTTCCTTCTTGCTTCCTCATAGAGGAAGCTTTGTTTTCATGAAATTTTTTATTCGAGATTTTCATGTCAATACACTCAGAATGGGCCAAAACGTCGAGAAAAGTGATTTAGAAAAAATGTCTGTATGTGTGTGTGTGTGTGTGTGTGTGTGTGTATGTTACACGATCGAAAAATGTAAACCTTTATAACTCGGGAATGCCTTGACATATCAAGCTAAAATTTGGACCATAGATAGAGGGTTCAAGCCTCATCCTTCATACAGATTTTTGTTAAAATCCACTTCATCGTTAAATTATTACGCATTTTTTAATTTTTTGAAAAATGTCTGTTAACGCAATAACTCTTTCGATTTTCGAGTTATTGATTTTAAAATTGGTATGAATGTGAGCTTTCATACGCCGGTGATCGCTATTGAATTTGGTTAAGATCGGTTGAACCGTTAAAATTTTATGATGTTTTGAATTTTTCAAAAAATTGACATTATCGCTGTATTGTAACTTTTGCAAAACGTAAGATAGCGAGCTCAAATTTTGTATATAAATGAAACAATATTCAGCCATTATATATGTATAATTTAGTGACGAACGGTATGAAATTTTTGATTTTATGGAATGTTGAATTATTTTAAAAAATATACATTATCACATTCACTTTCCCAAACGCTCTAATAATCAAGAAATAACGTAATAACGAAATAGAAAAAGCGTATCCACAACATGTATATTTATCTAATTAAAACAGGGATGCAAAGTAGAACCTTGCACATTGCTTCCTCATTATTTTTCGCGTTTTACAAAGCTTCCTCTATGAGAAAGCCAAAAATTGAATAACATACTTCCTCATAGAGGTAGCTTTGTAAGAAGCGACAAATAATGAGGAAGCAATGTGCAAACATTTCAGATTGGACTTAAAATACTGCGGAATATTTAATCTGGGATATTATGTGGCGGGATGTTTCCCGTCAGGGATAAAATATTTCAGGATATACTAAGATATCGTCATGAAGATATTAAGTCGACATATCATAATAATAAAAGTCCATTTTAATAATGTATGCGGGAGATTATTCATGAGAAACGCATGGAGACTGCTTATTAAGGACGCTATGGTGAATATCGCAGTGAGTAGATCCAGCATCAGCTCTTAACTCCTTCCTCTGTGTACCCCAGTCTCTTTACAGTTCACTTCAACATAGCTGGCCTCGTTCTTTTCCACTCTATCCCTCCAGATTTCATCCCCTTACGTCAACCAGTCAGGATCTCTTATTTCTTTTCTCGTTCGCTTTCAGCCTTTTGCTTTTTATCCTGTCATCGCCTGGTCTCTACGACATTTTACCACCCGAGGAAAATATATTATTTTTCCTACACTGACAGCCGACAAACACCATCAGCGACAAACAATGCCAACGCAATATAAAAGCGTCATAATAACGTCGAGTATGTTGTATATATGCATCGATACACTCATACTGATGCAATTGGCTTGTACGTGAATATGTATATAGAATCTCTCAATTTCATCCAGTTATGTTGCTGACGGATTAAAACTGATCGACATCGTCGAAGCAAACTACGTTATTTCCGTTGTTTTTTTTTCTATATATATATATAGGCACAATCAATTTTCGCCCAGCCCTCGCGTCTCGTTGGACGACTTCGATCAGCCAACAGCTCCATCCTTTGAATGAAATTTCAGCGAAAGTTCACGGATCTTTGGGTTTCTGGGTCGACGGAGTACGAGGGGGATAATTACGATGATCTATTAAAATTTCTGTCGACATCAGATCTATAACGCTACGATAACAACATCGAACTGCTTCGAAATTTTTAGGGGAAGGCACAGGCTTCTTGTTTATGCTTTCTTCCTTATTTTGATGAAGGAAACGAATATTTACGCGTATAAAATCTCATGAATCACTGAATATCAAAATTGCTTTAAAAAGTTGATATAAAGTAAATGATTTTGATAAATTGATTTGTATACGCTCGAATTTGGAAAATGATACAATATTCAAAGGGAGGCCAAAATATTATTTTCAAACTCACTCTATTTGTTTATTTATTCATTTTATACAATAATTTTACTTGAAAAAAAATAAAAAGTTTTACATTAAGAGATAATATTTTCGCTGGAAAAAATGTACTTCTTTAGTTTTGATACAGTGTTTATACACCTTCACAATACCAGGACTGGATAATCTAGAAAATAATTTAAAAAAAAAAATATAGAGAGGCAAAACTTTTCCTACAGTAAAATATCTCTCAACAGTAACAGCTATATAAATTTCTTCGCAAATTCAGACCATCATGCCGGAAATTTAATTCCCAAAGTGTAAAAAAAAAATCAACTTCGAACTGGAAGTTTTTATGCATATTCCGATATACTAAATTAAATATACACGAGCGATGTAAAATTGATGAATAATATAGTAAAACCTCTGACGTATTTTTATTTTTATGATTCTGTTTTTAATTTTACTGTGAAAATACACATAATTTACATCACAATCGTGAATTAATTAAAATTAATTTACATATGCATAAAACCTTTGCGAAAAAAATGGTAAAAATTTTATAGCTTACGCGAAATTGAAAAAGGCTAATAGTTCGGACAGTTACAGTCCAGTAATAATAAAGAAGCCATTGCAACCGGTGAATTTCAGAGAATTTTCATTCATTCGCGTTGTATTCTAGTTCATCGTCGAAGCGATTCCAATGGTTCGAAACCAAGAGGCGGGGATTTGAAATTTCTACATAGTGGTGGTTTCCTTCCCTTCGTAGAAACAATAACCACGAGTTCGCTTGGCCAGTGGCTCGCCATCTCGAATCGGACATTTTGGAACAAGTGAAGTGCTGGGGCGAGATCTCCGGTCTGGAAACTACCATACCGGGACGTGAACGGCCGAGTGTAACGAAGTGGGTGGCTACGAGAGAGATGAAGGGAGAGAAGAGAACGCGAATGAGAGATATTTATGTAGCCGGTAGTGCGCCAGTCGGTCAGAGTAAAATGTATTGTTTTCGGATATACCAGCGCCTCATTCTCTTTTTGTTTCACGTCCGGCTATCGTATCCGGCTACAAGGCAAAGCTCCTCCTATAGCCATTCCACCAGCGCCAGCAGCATCACGGCGCCCTGCACCCCTTTTTCCTCCCTCTGCCTCAAACCCCTTGCCTGTGATTTTACGAAACGAGAATACTATTGGAGTGTACAGAAAGACCTCGGACTTTTCGATGCTCGATTGATATTTTCACCACGCAACTCCAATGCCCGGATGTACACATATTTTTGTATATTTTCAACAGTTATTTCTATTATTATCATTATTATTATTATTATTATTATGGTGGTGATGTTTGAACCTGAGAATATGGGAATAATATTCTATATAACACTTTAAGGTAGTTTATATACAAATACACTGAATAAATTTTAAGTCAAATATGAGCAACATTAAATTCAATATATCAGCTTAAATTACAAAATGGTTCAATGTTAATGTTTTTTGTTTTTTTTGTTTTAACAATGCAGTATTTTCTTAACTTTTCAACTGCCAAAGTTTTACATTTGCTAATATGAGAAAATAGTTACTTTTGAAGATATCTTTGGAGAAAGAAATAAAAAATTCCGAACAATCTGTGGAATTCTGTAGGAATAGTACCATCAATTTTATTTTATTAAAAAAAAAGAAACGCATTCACACGTAAAAATTGAAAAAAGTTGATTTTTCGAAGATGTCATTTTTTTCACTATTTTGTCCTGACAAGTGTTTAACAATTGATATATATATATATATATATATATATATATATTTTTCATCGTTGAATGAAACAAAAATGAATTTTGTATATTTTCAACAGTTATTTCTATTATTATCATTATCATTATTATTAATATTATTATTATTATGATGGTGGTGTTTGAACCTGAGAATATGGGAATAATATTCTATATAACACTTTAAGGTAGTTTATATACAAATACACTGAATAAATTTTAAGTCAAATATGAGCAACATTAAATTCAATGTATCAGCTTAAATTAAAAAATGGTTCAATGGTAATGTTTTTTGTTTTTTTTTTGTTTTAACAATGCAGTATTTTCTTAACTTTTCAACTGCCAAAGTTTTACATTTGCTAATATGAGAAAATAGTTACTTTTGAAGATATCTTTGGAGAAAGAAATAAAAAATTCCGAACAATCTGTGGAAGTCTGTAGGAATAGTACCATCAATTTTATTTTATTAAAAAAAAAAGAAACGCATTCACACGTAAAAATTGAAAAAAGTTGATTTTTCAAAGATGTCATTTTTTTCACTATTTTGTCCTGACAAGTGTTTAACTATTAATATATATATATATATTTTATAGTATATTTAATAAAAAAATGAATATATAAATGAATTTTGTAACAATTCATTAATTTGTTAACTCTTTAACTGCTAAAATATTTGCTACTATAAGAAAATAGTTATTTTTGAAGATATCTTTTTAATAAGAAACAAAAAATTCTAAATAATCTGTGGAATTCTGTAGGAACAGATCCACCAATTTTGATTTATTTAAAAAAACGCAATCGCACGTAAAAATTGAATAAATGTTGTTTTTTCAAAGACGTAATTTTTACAATATTTTGTCCAGAGAAATGTTCAACAACTAATATATATCTCTTTCTTTCAACGTTGAATGAACGTCCTTGATTGGTGAAGTGTTAAGGATCAATTCTTGACCGTAAACTATCACGACTACGAACAAGAGATATTGGAATCGATGTTCCGCGTCAGGTGTTCCACTTAACGAGCATACGGCCACAATGATCCTGCGGGGTTGACGTTTCAACCGGGCTTCCGAATCGAATCGTCCCACATCGTAGTAGTCGTTGTCGTAGCACCAATGGCCAAGCCAGGCAAGGAATTACCGAACTTCCGACGACCACGAGGACGGAAGTTACCGCCGGGCTGCTGTCCGGAACAGCAGAAGAAAGACGGAAGCAGAGAACGATAGAAGACAGAAGCCTGCTAGCAAGCTACGAACGGTATAGGCTCGTATTCGTCGAGAACGCTTCTCAGGCTTCAACATATACATGGTACGCAGCACACTATGCCAATTACGTATGGCAGATTCTGTATATAGTATATATGTATATTATATATGTGTCATTCTATGCCAATTGGGCCAACCGCCGACTTTCAACTTCCCAAATATGTTTCGCGATTTTTTATATTATTTTTCCACATAATAAATGCCTGCAGAATATTTTAAAGATTTTTTTTAACGTCCTTTTTAAATTATAAATATTTAAACCTAAACAAAAAATGCCATTTTTTATCCATAAGCCAAAATGGAGAAATAGTTTTTTTCTATTTTTTTTTAACTCTATGATGTTTTTTTTTATAAATTCATCTACGCAAAATCTTTGAAAATAATTAAAACTTCGATGAAAGGACTGTTATGAAAATTACTAATGGTCATGATCTCAATTCGGGCTCTATGAGCTATTACGAATTTCCGATATATAAGGCCCAATATGGTCCGAAATTATCCGAAAAATACAATCAATACAAAAATAAATGCAGAAGAAATTATTTTTCCACTTTCGCTTCTGGATCAAAATTTAGTTGTTTATCGTACACCGAGAGAAAAATTGGTAAGACCAACCGAATGTGCGGTTGCGGGTGGTGAAATAAACATTTGATTAATTGGACATGTATATTTGGTTGAATGAACCAACGCATAGTAGAATCAACTTTCCTTAATTCACAATAACTATTATTTCGTTCACGGAACAAAACCGCACATTTAATTGGTTTTTTTCTCAGAGTAGTATGCTTCTATTTATTTTTTTTTGGATTTGTAAATTGGGGCGTTGTTTGTTTAGCTTTAAATATTTATAATTGCAAAACGCTAATAAAAAAATCGGGAAGGCTCTACATGCTTTTTTATGTGGAAGAATAACATAAATTGCGAACCATACATGAAGAGAAATTTCTGTGTCGTGACAACATAAAACGGTGACAACAAATAGTATATTACGCCACTAGGGAGGGAAAGTTGACTATGTCAAACCTCGCCTTCGGCTCGGGTGGTAATCTTACACGCGGTTGGGGATAGTCTACTTTCACTCCCCAGTGGAGTATACTATTTTTCATCATATCTGCAGCGGAAAGTTCGAATTACGTAAAGCCCGTAGGGCGGGAAGTCGAACTTTCCGCGCAGGTATGGTGAAAAATTGTTTTGTTAGGCTAACTAAAAGATTTGTCAGCCTAACGTAAAGATTTTTGTTGTCACCATTTTATGTTGTCACGGCACAGAAATTTCTCTCCGTGTACTTGATTAGGTGAGGTTCAGCCGTTGGTCGAGTTGGAATGGAATGCCCCATACATATGCATAAATATATATATATATATGTTTATATATGTGTATATATATATATGTATACATATATGTAAAATATACATATAGTGGTACAGTGCAGTGCTGCGTTCTGGACCGAATTCGCTCGTGTCTGAAACCTCTGACCCTCAAGCCACGCGTACCGAGATAGATGTATATATATAAACCTTTACGTACGCCAAAGCTCGTTCGTACCACGTGCGACTGACAACTGTATATCATTACTTCCAGCAAGTCTGCCAACCAGATCCTAGTAATCGATCGTACACTGATTGGAAAGAAAATTACTTCATTGCGAGGGTGACTACACTAGTCCAAATATTTAGGGGCTGTTTAAATTTAAGGATATACTCCTATATGGTAATCGCACTCTTGTGTCTAATTTTGGAAGTTGATATTCTTATGTGGTTTTGGGGTAATTAATTATTCAAGTTGCACTCTTTGATGTAAAATTATTTAGTAAATTGAATCTACGCACTCAGAGAAATCGTAGTAGTACAGTCAACTATAAAGTGACAAGTATTAAGTTTTAGTCCATCCAACTGTTTTCATAATTACGATAACTGTGAAAATAGTTATGGCAACTATTTGGTAGTTATAGGAACTATTTGATAGTTGTGGCAACTATTAAAAAATTGCTTGTATGAACTAAAAATTAATAGTTGTCACTTTATAGTTACAAATACCACAATTTTCTCTCAGTGCGGTTATAGAAAGTTTTTATTCATAAATTGGAGTATTAAATTTAATATGCAAGTGCTTAATCAAATTGCAGTACTTTTTTATTAATTTTTCTAAGGTTTTAATAAAAATATCTTAATATTACATCACTCTTGCATTTTCATTTAATACATCAGTTTGTGCATTTTTTAATATTGAGTACTGATACATAAAGTTCCCGAAAATTCTTACCTTACATACAGCAAAACCCGTGTAGACCACGTGCGACTGACAACCATGAATCATTTTTTCCGGCAAGTTTGCCGCCAGATCCTAGCAATCAATCGCACTCACGGATACACTGATTAAAAAGAGAAATAATTTATTGCGAGGGTGCAAATTTTAAGAGTTCGTTTAAACTTAGGGAGATATGTATATGGAACTTAAGCTTTTATGCCCAAATTATAAGTTCATCTTCGATGTAATTCCCTCGTAATTAATTATTTAAATAGCACTATTCGCTATTAAATACAGTATTTTTGAGATTTGTAAATCGAAGCGTTGTCTATTTAACTCTGAATAATGTTATAAAATGGAGAAAAAAATAGCAGGAGGTCTCGGCCCACTCTGGCCTATGATTCAAACGTTTTGTTGCACATCATAGTATTTTTGAGAATATTAAATTTTTAAAATTAGGGCGTTTTTTAGATAGCTTTAATTATTTATAACTACCGACAGTAGTGGACGCGCGGTCGATGTGTGACTTCGGCGGTCCCCAGAGTTAAGGAGGATGGATACCCAACTCAAAATGATAAACATGCTCTCAAATTTTTGGAGGATATTCGTAGATAAAACTTACATCTCCATGCCAAATTCCATGTCAATAGTCTAGATGGTTATCGAGAAATTAATTATTGAAATTACACTCTAATGCATGGACAACATAGCGAAAACTATACGCACCTTCAACATTATTCTCGAGAGTATAATAAAAATGATAAACAATTGTTTATAACAGAACCAAATCATTCCTTGTATTTTCGAAAAGAACTTTTACGAAGACCGAAATGATTCGTCTGCTTGGTTGCCGAGAAAATGTAAAAACAAAACTGCTGGAATAGTACAACAATGTACGCCAGTGAACGCGCGTCACGGACCTCTCTCTCGCACATTACCTCCCCGGCAAACCGCGCACCTCCCCGCCATAAAAACGGTATCCAACCTCCTTAAGCAGCATTATTTGCGGCCATAACTTGGATGGGTGACCGCTTAGCCGTACACTGGTTTGCACGCCAACTGCTGAGCGGGAGGCAGTTTTTCTGAGTTTCTAATGTATTCTCATACAATAGAAACTCAGTAAAAATAAAGCCGTCTGTATCGGCCAGGTTTTCCGCAGTTTCCCTGTGCCCTCGTGCAAATGCGATACAGTAGTGCATTAGAATGAGTGACTGCGGACAACACTCTAGGGGGAGTCTCTATGAAGTGAACGGGGAACGGGGTGTCTATGATGGAACGGGGAAAAGGGGAGAGGGGCAACGTAAAAGCCTGAAGAAGGCATACGGAAAAGAAATAAATTAAAAAAAAAAAAAAAAAAAATTATTTATAACTCAGAAATTTAGATTTAAATAATTCTGAAACAATTTCTACATGCATTTTTCAGTTTGAAAAACAATATAAAAAATTGCCGCGAAAAAAAAATATGATGTTCAGCCCTTGACCGAGTTTGCATGGAATGCCCCATATATCTTAATTAAATATTTACATACTGTGACGTATTTTTCGTGAGCATAATCGGTAACAAATAAAATCAAATTTTATTCGGGAACTGCATCACGATACGGTCACCTTCGGCCGTCCACTCTCGTTCGCGCATCCGCAAACCCGGTGGGCGCCAGTTAATTTTTATTTCACCGGTATTAACTAACCGGTATGCCCGAGGAATCGAGTTGATCAGGCTCAATTCCAATCAAAATCGAAAGCCCGGAGCAAAAGCTATCGATCGAGAACAAATTCAGAGAAAACGGTAGCTTAGTTAATTTTTGGGGTCGCGTAAAATTAACAAACGCAACTGGATGCGCTTGCGAGAACGAACGGTTGCGGTAATGCACGGCCGCTCAGTCTGCTAGGTTGTGGTAGAGAGGGTCGAGGTATGACCCAGTAAATAGCTTTCTTGGAACGAGATCTTTAATCGAAAATATTCGATTAAATTAATTAAAATGCGAGAACAACTCACCCAAAATTATTGCTGCTAATTCCGGGGAACGATAACAAAATCCCACAGGAATCACGGGAACAGTGAGTGCACTGGCTGCACTACACGATGAGCGAGAACAATCAATTGATTTTATTAAATAAAATCACCCGAGAATAGTCACTCCGAGCGCACGCGAATACGCGATACACTATACGGAGCGCGAGAACTACGCGAAAGACGCGCGCGCGAACGACAGAAAAACCGTCAACACGGGAGCGCTTAATTAGACCCGAGGCACCTCGGCGGTGTCCCGAGCCAGACTGATTGTCTCCAGCAATCATCGAAATCTCGTCATAATAATTATGAATCCCTCCCAAAATCCCTTACTCGAGAACTACTGCCCTCTCCCTCGAATCACCTCTTAACTATATCGGGAACGCAAATCATGCCGGTAACATTTTCGAAATCTATACGATCGCCTCCCTTAATGCTTCGCGCGAGAACGGGCCTAATCAGCACACTTATGCACTACACTGCAACAGGATGGTCCATCCTTTGCAAAAAAAACCAACAAAACTCCTCCCGTTCTCTAGCGCAATACATAATCTCAATAGGGCGCCGGATTTACACCGGTCTACAACTAATCGCAAGACTCGTTCGGTGACTCTCGTCTGCCGGGCTACTCGTTTCTTTGAGCTCTCATCCTCGCGACAGATTTGAGTGCACCGATCTACCGAACCTTTACAACCATAATAACAAAACCTAAGAATTATAATTCTCAGTTAAAGCGAGAACGTAAATTCGAGGGAAAGCAGCTCGAAAACGCCGAAAAATAGCAAGTAACGATAACACATGCCCTTGTGATCGTGATTTCCAAAAAATCACGTCACAACTCCCCACCCCTTAAGGGTGGTTACTGCTTAGGGATTGGGAACGGTAGCTTCACAAAACCAAACGTAACCACAGTTCTGAACTGCATTGTGGGTTTCGGTTTCCGTTGAAATTCCACGGATTAGGGAACAAGTATCGTAATCAACATTACTGTTTTTCGTGAACGAGATATTTCCTACCCAGTGTTACCATACGAGAGCGAAATCAGATTTGTAGGTAGGTCGTGAGCTGCCCTGAGTTTTCAACTCAAAACACGAGAAATAAATAATGTATTCCTAGAGGAATAAACAAAAGTAATAACAAGAAAAATTTATCGGTAGCTTGTTTGGCATTACCCACTGGTTACGGTCGGTAGCTAATAATGGTCGTGGGTAATTCGGGATCAACGCGAGCGTACTCTAGCGAAACGAGAAGATAATTCAATTCATTTCTTGTGATACTTATTGATAGGGACGGACAATAAACAGAATGTGTAACGGGGGCGTAACGATACCAACGTAGACGTGAGGGTCCTTCCGAGGGTCGTCCATGTCGGGAGCGATTCTTCCGAGGTCCGCCATCCCGGCAGATGTTCCTGGGGTACGGGAGCTGAGGTTTTGTCCGTCCTTGCTCGGGAGCCGGTTCGGTTGACCCGTGCGTCGAGAGTCGGGGCCTAGGGCCCATCCTGTCGGGAACTGGGACCTGGGGTCCCAAGTTGCGAAAGCTGGGTCTTGCGACCCATTTTCGGTAACTGAGGCTCGAAACCTCTGTACGGGAGCTAGGTCTTACGACCTCATTACGGTACGGTAGCGATAAGCTCGAAGCCTCTCTTACGAGAGCTTCCCCTTTGATGATCCTATTTTGGGTGGACCTCAGGGTTTTCAACGGGAGCCGTAATGGTCGGAGTTTAAATAACGAAACTCGTCGGACATTACGCACATCGAGAACACTGAAGTTATCGTAGAAAGAAAACTTTCAGCTTGCCTATCGTGAGCGTCAGTAGCGCACCTCGATAGCAATATTCGGTAGCATTATTCGGTAGCTAATATCTCACTCGCTGGTTGCGTACGGTAGCTTGAACGAATTCTTAAAGATTCGCGAGTGAGTCGAGAACACGCGAGAGGCTTGCCATCTCGGCACGAGAAAAGACAGCCATCTCGGTACGAGAAGGGTTGTGCGACTGAAATCGTCAAGCACAACACGAGACAATACAATAACTATAGTAAAAAAACAAAAAAAACAAAAAAGGACGAAACAAGAACGAAACAAACGGAAAAAAATGGACAATACAAGAACAAAACAAACAAAAAAAATGGACAACACAAGAACGACGCAAACAAAAATCTTAAATTAATCTATCGAATTAATCAGTGCTCCAGCTGATAATTCGTCGAGAACTCTGCAAGTTATGTGCATCGAAAACCCGCGAACGTATCGCACGAGAGACAGTTCCGCTGCATAGCAGGTAAACTCGAGATCGTAAAGTTAACTTCAAGTCGGGATCTTGGATTAATTACAACCCAATTTTTCTTTAAATCGAAATCAATTCGAAACTCGAGGATTAATTCCAGTTCGAAATCGGGAATTAATTCGAAACTTGAGAATTAACGCGAGATCAAAATCCATTACAATGGAAAAATTCGAGAACTGGTATTCACATTAGCTTATGGAGAATAAATCTCCAAAATCGAGAGCACATCGGGTCGATACAGAGTTGGTACCCTCGGCGAGCAGGGAATCCGGCGTATCCCTGCAAGATCGCCAGGCCCAAAATCCTCCGGACCGCAACACGCGAGAACTAATGATAAACGAGAGCACCAAAAAAAATTAGCAAATCGAGAAGAAATTTAAAAAAATCTTTTTTGGTATATCGAGAATTGAGACGATTTGGAATCGTAAACTAATCGAGAACGGCAATAATTTAAAAAAGTTTTAATTGCCAAATCAATCGAGAACAAAGTAAGTCGGAATCAATGTTCTTACCGAGAACGAAAGATAGTTCGAGACCAGTTATGTTAAACTAAACCGAGAACTAAATTCCAATCGAGAACAAGAAGAGATTCCAAAGTCAAAAATTCCATTGAGATTGAAAATCAATTCCGAAATCAAAATTAAAAGAATGAAAATTTAAATGCTGAGTTAAATCTGCGAAATAAATATAAAATTCTGATAATTTATCTCGAGAACAAAGTATTATTTACGGGAACATGTGAAAAGTATTTCACAGTCGAGATCGCAGCGAAATCGTATCGGGACTGCTTCGACCGTTCACGGCGAAGGTCCAAGACGAAGTCTCTCAGAAATCGTTGATTTCGGATATCGAGAGCGAGAGACCGTACGCAGGAGCTTTCCGTGAACCGTACCAAAAAAAAATTGTTTGTCGAGAATCGAGATCGCTTATTGTAACCGCCGAAGCGGAAACAATAGAGGGATTAACGGTATCGTCGCTCGCCCGTGACCGCTTCATGAGCGTCGCAGGGGGGACGTCGAGATCGCGAAATTTCCGAAAAATAAAATGTTCGGAATTTCAGAAAATTCAATTCGGGATCGAGAAATTTTTAAAATAGTTCAAAAATCAATTCGAGATCGGGATCGAGAATTGTTCGAACAGAGGTAAAAGTGCGAAAATTCCCGAAATTAATTTCGAGAGCGAGAAATTTTCGAAAATAAAGATATTCGAAAATTCAATCTGAGATCGAGGAATTTTCGAAAAATAAAATATTCAAAAATTCGCAAAATTATTTCGAGAACCGGAAATTTCCGCAAAATAAAATATTCGAAACTTCCCCAAAATTATTTCGAGAACCGGAAATTTCCGAAAAATAGAATATTCGAAAATTCCCAAAATTATTTCGAGAATAGAAAATTTTCGAAAAATCAAATATTCGAAAATTTTAATCGGGATCGTGCAATTTCCGAGAAATAAAATATTCGAAAATTCGCAAAAGTATTTCGTGAACAGTAAATTTTCGAAAAATAAAATATTCGAAAATTCACAAAATTCTTTCGAAAACAGAAAATTTTCGAAAAATGAAATATTCGAAAATTTTAATCGGGATCGTGAAATTTCCGAAAAATAAGATATTCGGAAATTCGCAAAATTATTTCGAGAGCAGAAAATTTCCGAATAATAAAATATTCGAAAATTTTAGTCGAGAACAGAAAATTTTCGAAAAATAAAGTATTCGAAAATTTTTATCGAAAACAGAAAATTTGCGAAGAATAAAGTCTTCAAAAATTTTAATCGGGATCGTGGAATTTCCGAAAAATAAAATATTCGGAAATTCACAAAATTATTTCGAGAGCAGAAAATTTCCGAATAATAAAATATTCGAAAATTTTAGTCGAGAACAGAAAATTTTCGAAAAATAAAGTATTCGAAAATCTTTATCGAAAACAGAAAATTTTCGAAAAATAAAGTATTCGAAAATTTTAATCGGGATCGTGGAATTTCCGAAGAATAAAATATTCGGAAATTCACAAGTAAATCGAGAACGAGAATTGCCGAAAAATACAATATTCGGAAATACACAAAATTCTATTCGAGAGCTAGGAATTTTCGGAAAATTAAATATTCGAAAATTCACAAAAATTAATTCGATAGCGAAGAATTTTCGAAAAATAAAGTTCGAAAATTCACAAAAATAATTCGAGAGCTAGAAATATCGAAAAATAAAATTTTCGAAATTTCACAAAATTCATTGCGAGAGCTAGAAATTTTCGAAAAATGAAATTTTCCAAATTTCACAAAATTCATTGCGAGAGCTAGAAATTTTCGAAAAATAAAATTTTCCAAATTTCCCAAAATTCATTTTGTCGATAACTCCTGCTAATGGCAGATCGAGAGCGAATATTCGGTAACCGTCGAGTTAATTAAAATTCAACATCACGGGAACGCGATAAAACAAAAATAATTTTAAAAAAGACACAAAAATGAACAAATAATCGATACAAAGACAAGCAGACAAAACACACAAAAATCAACAAAACGCACGGTAGCAAGCTATTTACTGGCGTGGCCCCACGTTGGGCGCCATTTGTGACGTATTTTTCGTGAGCATAATCGGTAACAAATAAAATCAAATTTTATTCGGGAACTGCATCACGATACGGTCACCTTCGGCCGTCCACTCTCGTTCGCGCATCCGCAAACCCGGTGGGCGCCAGTTAATTTTTATTTCACCGGTATTAACTAACCGGTATGCCCGAGGAATCGAGTTGATCAGGCTCAATTCCAATCAAAATCGAAAGCCCGGAGCAAAAGCTATCGATCGAGAACAAATTCAGAGAAAACGGTAGCTTAGTTAATTTTTGGGGTCGCGTAAAATTAACAAACGCAACTGGATGCGCTTGCGAGAACGAACGGTTGCGGAAATGCACGGCCGCTCAGTCTGCTAGGTTGTGGTAGAGAGGGTCGAGGTATGACCCAGTAAATAGCTTTCTTGGAACGAGATCTTTAATCGAAAATATTCGATTAAATTAATTAAAATGCGAGAACAACTCACCCAAAATTATTGCTGCTAATTCCGGGGAACGATAACAAAATCCCACAGGAATCACGGGAACAGTGAGTGCACTGGCTGCACTACACGATGAGCGAGAACAATCAATTGATTTTATTAAATAAAATCACCCGAGAATAGTCACTCCGAGCGCACGCGAATACGCGATACACTATACGGAGCGCGAGAACTACGCGAAAGACGCGCGCGCGAACGACAGAAAAACCGTCAACACGGGAGCGCTTAATTAGACCCGAGGCACCTCGGCGGTGTCCCGAGCCAGACTGATTGTCTCCAGCAATCATCGAAATCTCGTCATAATAATTATGAATCCCTCCCAAAATCCCTTACTCGAGAACTACTGCCCTCTCCCTCGAATCACCTCTTAACTATATCGGGAACGCAAATCATGCCGGTAACATTTTCGAAATCTATACGATCGCCTCCCTTAATGCTTCGCGCGAGAACGGGCCTAATCAGCACACTTATGCACTACACTGCAACAGGATGGTCCATCCTTTGCAAAAAAAACCAACAAAACTCCTCCCGTTCTCTAGCGCAATACATAATCTCAATAGGGCGCCGGATTTACACCGGTCTACAACTAATCGCAAGACTCGTTCGGTGACTCTCGTCTGCCGGGCTACTCGTTTCTTTGAGCTCTCATCCTCGCGACAGATTTGAGTGCACCGATCTACCGAACCTTTACAACCATAATAACAAAACCTAAGAATTATAATTCTCAGTTAAAGCGAGAACGTAAATTCGAGGGAAAGCAGCTCGAAAACGCCGAAAAATAGCAAGTAACGATAACACAAGCCCTTGTGATCGTGATTTCCAAAAAATCACGTCACAATACATTAAATAGACGAAAACTCATTCTGACAACTGATATAATTTTTTAAAAAAGTAATTAATTGCGAGGACAGCTCGTGGCAAATTATTTATTTCGTAATTTTTCTCGCAAACAACATTTTGTCAAAATCTTAAAGGTTAGTTTAAATTAATTTTAGGAGAATATTCGCACATGAAAATCATTATTTTGTGGCAAATTTTAAGTTGATCGTTTATATAGTTATCCAGAAATTAATTAATGAAATTTATGTTAATAGATGTAATTAATATTAGATTGTAAGACTATTATTTAAATAGTAGTCATTTTTACCCACTTATAATCGCGTTTAAGTAAAAAAAAAATTACAAACGCAAAGCACGAACTAGTATGCAAAACTGCCTAAGTGAAATAAAGCTTTCAAGTTTTTTGTTCGGCGGGCGTTAGCACGTCGAGTACGACGAGGAGACTCAAGAGCGACCGAAGGAACAACTTATTAACAAAGTTACCGTTACCCCATCTCAACGCTTTTCAATCGAATATCGATCGTTCGTGGAAACTTGACGTGAAGTGTAAAGAATGTGTCAATTTTTCCTCACCGCTTTCGTTTTTATTTTATTTTGCCCCAGATCTTCCACGTTGAACGGGACAGAAATGAGAAAACGAGGAGAGGATAAGGATGAAAAAATAAAAATAAAAATAAAAGAAAGTTTTTCACCGGACGACATGCCAAAGCTTGGCGAGATCGTGTAAGAAAAACGTCGTTTTCATGAACGAACCTCTAAAGCCAAGCTCTCAGCCAAAGCTAACCCTTGTAAAAGTTTGTCAAACAACATAGGAGGACGAGTACTACACTTCTGATGATGCCACACCAGAAGCTATGGAGCAGCCAAAAGTTCGGAGGACATACCACATAAAATGCACCTTTGTCCCGAGACCTCCGAGCTTTCTATCCAGAAGTAAAGTTGATGAGCGCAGCCCGCAAGGGAGTCGCATGATCGTCGACAGCCAACAACCAACAGCAGCAATCTCCCTCGCCCAATACAACGAAACTTCCTTCCAAGGGTTAATTTACACCCGCGTCGCACGTTCGTTATCATCTATTATTGAAAAGACCCCAGGGGCTCGTGATGAGAGTGCGGTTGTGCTATATTCTGCATAGTATGTGTGTTTGGAACATATATACATACTATGAAGGAATGTACCTATACATATATTAATAATTGTGAAAGCTTCCGTGCAACAAAAGTACGTGGTAGCAGAAAATGCAAAATGTACCGAGGTCGAAAAGTGTTGAGATTTTTTTCGGTTGAGAATGAAGCAAAATACATTGAAATGCATCCGAGTAATTTAAACTTGCGATGTCTTGAATCATCGATTTTTAATTTTTATAATAGCTTGGCCCGATGTACCTATAATGTACGATGTACCTATAATAATTGTGAAAGTTTCCGTGTAACAAAAGTACGTGGCAGCAGAAAATGAAAAATCTAGTGGGAATGGAGTGTTCATTTTTCATTAGATTCCGTACATACCACAGCAATTTATGTAATATTACAAAAAAAAAATACAAGATGATCAAATGAGTAAAAAAAAGAACTTCAAACAGCATGAATGACCCAACGAATATCACATACAACCTCACATTTTACGTTTCATTACTACAATGCAGAAATGACAAATTTTATTCAATGTCTCGGTTATTCAATTAAAATCCGCGAAGAGAATAGTGTAGAGGATAATTGAAAATAATGAGATAGTTCTAACAAGTAGTACGACTGTCCTATTAATCCGCAACTATTATTATTGAGTAACATATATACATATCGACATTACAGTAATAATCAAGTGACACGAAACGTTCAAGTAATTGGAGGTTTCAAATTGAGGTGACAAATTTTTCTCCAGAAAACGTTTGTTGCCTGCTCTGTTAATTTTTCATTAGATTCCGTACATACCACAGCAACTTATACAATATTACAAAAAATAAATACAAAGTGTCCAAACGAGTAAAAAAAAGCACCAAAAACCATGACTGACCCAACGAAAATCAAACCCAATCTGACATTTTATTTTCCATTACTAAAAGTTTTCCTCCACAAGGATGCAGGAATGACAAATTTTATTCAATGTCTCGGTTATTCAATTAAAATACGCGAAGAGGATAGTGTAGAGGATAATTGAAAATAATGAGATAGTTCCAACATGAAGTACGACTGTCCTATTAATCTGTACCTATTATTATTGAGTAACATATATACATATAGACCTTACAGTAATAATCGAGTGACACGAAACGTCCAAGTAATTAGTTAGTTTTGAGGTGACAAATTTTTCTCCAGAAAACATTTGTTGCCTGCTCCGTTAATTTTTCATTAGATTCCGTACATACCACAGCAACTTATACAATATTACAAAAAATAAATACAAAGTGTCCAAACGAGTAAAAAAAAACATCAAAAACCATGACTGACTCAACAAAAATCAAACCCAATCTGACATTTTATTTTCCATTACTACAAGTCTTCCTTCACAACGATGCAGAAATGACAAATTTTATTCAATATCTCGCCTATTCAATTAAAATACGCGAAGAGAATAGTGTAGAGGATAATTGAAAATAATGAGATAGTTCTAACAAGTAGTACGACTGTCCTATTAATCCGCAACTATTATTATTGAGTAACATATATACATATAGATCTTACAGTAATAATCGAGTGACACGAAACGTCCAAGTAATTAGTTAGTTTTGAGGTGACAAATTTTTCTCCACAAAAAATTTGTTGCCTGCTCTGTTAATTTTTCATACATACCACAGCAACTTATACAATATTACAAAAAATAAATACAAAGTGTCCAAACTAGTAAAAAAAAAGCATCAAAAACCATGACTGACCCAACGAAAATCAAACCCAATCTGACATTTTATTTTCCATTACTACAAGTCTTCCTTCACAACGATGCAGAAATGACAAATTTTATTCAATGTCTCGGTTATTCAATTAAAATACGCGAAGAGAATAGTGTAGAGGATAATTGAAAATAATGAGATAGTTCTAACATGAAGTACGACTGTTCTATTAATCTGCAACTATTATTATTGAGTAACATATATACATATAGATCTTACAGTAATAATCGAGTGACACGAAACGTCCAAGTAATTAGTTAGTTTTGAGGTGACAAATTTTTCTCCAGAAAACATTTGTTGCCTGCTCTGTTAATTTTTCATACATACCACAGCAACTTATACAATATTACAAAAAATAAATACAAAGTGTCCAAACAAGTAAAAAAAAAAATCAAAAACCATGACTGACCCAACGAAAATCAAACCCAATCTAACATTTTATTTTCCATTACTACAAGTCTTCCTTCACAACGATGCAGAAATGATACATTTTATTCAATGTCTCGGTTATTCAATTAAAATACGCGAAGAGAATAGTGTAGAGGATAATTGAAAAAAATGAGATAGTTCTAACATGAAGTACGACTGGCCTTTAATCTGCAATTATTATTATTGAGTAACATATATACATATAGAACTTACAGTAATAATCGAGTGACACGAAACGTCCAAGTAATTCGTTAGTCTTGAGGTGACAAATTTTTCTCCAAAAAACATTTGTTGCCTGCTCTGTTAATTTTTCATTAGATTCCGTACATACCACAGCAACTTATACAGTATTACAAAAAATAAATACAAAGTGTCCAAACGAGTAAAAAAAAACATCAAAAACCATGACTGACCCAACGAAAATCAAACCCAATCTGACATTTTATTTTCCATTACTACAAGTCTTCCTTCACAACGATGCAGAAATGACAAAGTTTATTCAATGTCTCGGTTATTCAATTAAAATACGCGAAGAGGATAGTGTAGAGGATAATTGAAAATAATGAGATAGTTCTAACATGTAGTACGACTGTCCTATTAATCTGCAACTATTATTATTGAGTAACATATATACATATAGACCTTACAGTAATAATCGAGTCACATGAAACGTCCAAGTAATTAGTTAGTTTTGAGGTGACAAATTTTTCTCCAGAAAACATTTGTTGCCTGCTCTGTTAATTTTTCATACATACCACAGCAACTTATACAATATTACAAAAAATAAATACAAAGTGTCCAAACGAGTAAAAAAAAAATCAAAAACCATGACTGACCCAACGAAAATCAAACCCAATCTGACATTTTATTTTCCATTACTACAAGTCTTCCTTCACAACGATGCAGAAATGACAAATTTTATTCAATATCTCGGTTATTCAATTATAATACGCGAAGAGAATAGTGTAGAGGATAATTGAAAATAATGAGATAGTTCTAACATGTAGTACGACTGGCCTATTAATCTGCAACTATTATTATTGAGTAACATATATACATATAGACCTTACAGTAATAAGCGAGTGACACGAAACGTCCAAGTAATTAGTTAGTTTTGAGGTGACAAATTTTTCTGTTCTGTTAATTCTTCATACATACCACAGCAACTTATACAATATTACAAAAAATAAATACAAAGTGTCCAAAGGAGTAAAAAAAACATCAAAAACCATGACTGACCCAACGAAAATCAAACCCAATCTGACATTTTATTTTCCATTACTACAAGCCTTCCTTCACGACGATACAGAAATGACAAATTTTATTCAATGTCTCGGTTATTCAATTAAAATACGCGAAGAGAATAGTGTAGAGGATAATTGAAAATAATGAGATAGTTCTAACATGAAGTACGACTGTCCTATTAATCTGTTACTATTATTATCGAGTAACATACATACATACATACACACATACACATATATGTATAGACCTTACAGTCCTAATCGAGTGACACGAAACGTCCAAGTAGTTATGGCCCTGTCGTCGCGTACCGTACTCGTACTCGTAACCTAGCAATGCAACGGCAGACCTATTACACGAATTACGAAGTTGCAATGGGCGCGTGCAAACGTCACCAACGTGCCGCAGCATACTCGACCGTTCTGAGCTTAGGATGAACGGTCTCTCTGCAGTGGTATACGTGTAGCACGACTAGCCCAGCTTCAGCGAAAGCCCACCCAGCCTGGGCCAGCCTTGCTTCGCGAAGTGGTTTAAATCATCGAGCCGAGCTCGATGATTTAAACCACTAATCCCCAGTCCCGCTAATCCCTACGCGTCCTTGCTCAACACTCTGACACAGCCAATCTGTTACCTTACTTGCGGCGACTACCACGAGGACATCCATAAATTATAAGGTGTCCGAGAGGAAGCCTCAGAACCGGAGATTCTCCGTCTGCCTTTACACGTACCAGCACCAGCTGCACCGCTCCACTTTTGGAATTAAACGGAGACTTACGAAGATATTCCATTTTATATAGTCGATCATTGCCAGAGTTTCCACAGAAACATTGATCCGTAAAATGCGAGTATCTCGGCAAATAAAAAATGTGTTTTAATTACAAAAAAAAAAAAAAACGACACCTGCAAAGTGGAAATTGATTTGTGAATATTTAAAATCGTTTATAAAACTCCGTGATGGAATATGGTCGTTTATTTTCCAAAATAGTACATCATACCCTTGTGTTTTTACTAAAATGTTCAAAAAATTCTAATTCGCATAAACTTTGAATTATTATTTGATGTCCATTTATGGATACTATTTCAAATCGATATATCGTAATTTACGTAATTTGGTGCGTGGAAGACAATTTACGAAATTTTTCGAATACCATGAAATTCGAAGAATTTTACCAATTCACAAGAAATTCATTTTCGGACCATGTTCACTGAGAGTCCAGGTATGATAACAATTCGAGGCCAATATATTGAAAAATGCAATATTTTTTTTTTCTACGAAAGCTATCCCCTTTTTTATGGAGATGAAAAATAGAATATTACCCGAGGGGTGGACATTTCTTGGACCTAGTTTATCTATGATAATTATCTCGAATTTATGTTGAATCCTGCAACAAGAGATCACAAAATGTACAATATTTACTGTTTACTTAAATTTTTCTAAATAATTTCAATTTTCATAAAAATGAAACCACCGAATTGTTTCTCGCCTAATTACACACAAATCATTTTGGAATTTTAGTCGTAATTTTCGACGAAGAATAAAACGACATTTTTTAACATAAACCAAAAAGCCATAAAATTTGAAAGAAGAAAAAATTTCAATTGAAGCTAAATATGCCGACATTTCTATATAACAGACATCAGACATAAATAAATGACTTTACTCGGTATTTTGAAACATTCCGAGTATCCAGACATGAAAATACCAACCATTTATTTTTTTTCACAAAAAAAGCTTATGCGAAAGCAGAATAATAAAAAAGTCCGAAATTCGTTAAAATCTCTCTTCAAAATATCAGAACGACCGTCGTATATTTTCAATGAAACATTTCCCGTCCACAAAATATTGTCCCACGTTTATGTATTTTGTCTTTTTCATATATTTGATTTCCGTTAATGGTGCAGCCGATAATAGCAGAGATAATGCGTTAAAGCAATTAAACCTGTCATAACCAACTAGCAAAATATAATGCATGCGCAATTACTAAATGAATATGCAGCGACAAACAGTACGGTCTGATGCTGATTAGAGATGGAACCATTCAGCGGTACGTACACCACTCGTACAAATTAAAAAATACGTGTCAAGGGATCACCGACGTGTTAGTGATTATTTTTATGATGTTGTTATACCTGGTTTTTCAAGGCAGGTATGCAGTTCCTGCACACGCTGGACCCTAGGGGCGAGAACGTAGCGTTTCCGGTATACTACTCGCACAATGTTCGGTTGCGGTTCGCGACCGCAAGGAGGGGAGGGCTTGTAGCTGTAGTAATACTACGAGTAGCTCTCCAGCCCACATTAATGTCACTAGCTGGTGCTCTAATTGATGACGTCATAATTATTATGCACGATTATGTAGCACGACCGTACAGCGGAACATCGAGTTGCGTTTGACGATATACTGGTGTTGGTGGTGGTGCTGTTGCACCTTGCAACGGCTCGAATTCTCTTTGTATATATACTACGAAAATACATGCCCAATATAGCATCAACTTGTGGAAATTCACTAGGGACTTTGTGTGTCCGTTTATTCTCTGTGTTCCGACAAACTACACACACGGTCAAAAATTTTGCAGGAATAATAGATCGACCACTGAATACATTTTAAGTAGAAAATTACAGTGCGTTAGGCTCGGTAATAAATTAGATAATGATAAAACATGGCTTAAAAATAGTGATAATATCTTCGAATGTTTCTAAGACGTTGTAAAATCTGTCCAGGATCTTACCTTTTGTTCAATTAAATTCCCAATTCTTTAACTATTAAAATCTGTAACTCAAATTCATTTGGTGGACAATCTGAGTTCGACAATATTCCCAGAGTCAAAAGAATAAAATATCAAATTTAGCTTGTGAATAATGTAAATATAATTATCAAATATTTTATGGAATTCTTATATTTTCCAAGCTAGGGTAATCGGAAATGGATACTTAATCATCATATCGTATCGAAATTGCAAATGCATATTGGTATTTTTTTGTTGAACATCTTCTGAAGATTAACTTTACAGAAAAAAAGGCTTTTATATTTATTACTTTAAAAAAAAGTAGGATTGAAGATTTTATTTTGTGATAAAATTCTCGGTTTGATAAAATGTTAAATTAAATGACTGCAGAATTGATGAATATCCCGTTGATTAAGAATTTTGATTGATTTCACATTTCAGTTAGTTTTATCGGAATACTTAATTAATTGTATTAACAACGACTGCTCGGTTGGTTTATCGACGGTTCCTGAATGATTTTGCAGGGCGTTGTGGAACTTCAATCACTCGCCCCGTTTCTGCGGGAGGTGGCAAAATAAACGCTTTCAGTCGAGTTCAACTTGTCTTCGGACTCGCTAATGGATTGGTATCTCCATCACTGCTCCTCTCCTCATTTACCATCAGTGGTCTGTTATTCCTGCAACTTTTCAGCCTCGCTGCCTTTGGCCCTCGTCTAATATACGGAACGACGATGCTGACAGCGCGGTTGCATCAACTGGAATCCCGTATAAATTAAATTTCCCCACGGTAAAACGACAGGAGTAATGTTGCGCCTAACTCCCATCGACGCGAATTCATCTTCGCCGAAATGACGTACATTAATTTAAAACGTATATCGAAATCACTGGGGAAATTGATTGAAGAAGTCGTCGTTAAATTGCGTAAATTCAACAACCCTACACGCATATTCAAGCAATAGACAAGTGCATTTACCTACCTTACCGACCGACTAACGAGACGTTACCTGACTATCCTCGTCCTTCGCATTTTAACCACTTTTATTAGGCTAATATGTGATACTATAGTGTTTTCAGCTAGAAACTGATAGATATATCAGCTCAAAATATTTCGTTTGCAGCCAAAACGGGTGATACAGATTATAAATTTTCAATACAGTGTTCGGCCGAATTCATCGCACGTGATATATAATAATAGATGTGATGTAGTTCAGATTTTGGTGATATGATACAATTGTGTTGGGTTTAATATCTTCTGATAGAAACTTTGACATTATTGGATAAGGTTGTTTATTAAACGATATGGAATGATGTCAAATTTTCGGCAAGACCTCGTCATCCGGAAATTCATCTCCGACGTACCTAAATTTGACTCTTTCGCTAAATTTCCACAGCTCCAACTGTACGATACAGTTGGTAAAAAAAGAAAGAATAAAACAAATAGAAAGTAAATATAGAAAAGTAGAGCGAGTCAGACGAGTTCTCTACATTACACGGCACAGAGCGACGAGGGTTTCAATTTTCCGCTAGTAGCAGTGTCCCGATTAACTCGAGCCTGGTTGAAGCTGAAGCGCAGACCGAGGATTAAGTGTGACAACGGTTTTCGGGAATTTTCCCCGTTTACGGCGTTGTTCGTTGAGCTGGAAGGGCATAGGAATGAGACAGACGTATATAAAGCCAAAGTCTGTCAATTTCTAGCCTCCCAGCAAAAGCTGGAGCTTTCCCCGCGAGGGAGAGTAACAGAGAGTGAAAAAAAGGCTAGTGAGAATACGGTGAGAGTAGAAAAGCTTGAGTGAGAGCAAAAGGCTCGTCGAGGTTCAAAGGCACTAGTATTTAATCAGGCCTTTCATCCGTCGTCGTTTCCGTGCCGAGTCATTTGAATGAAGCCTAATTCTTATATTGGGGTCGAGTGGCGCTGGGCGTGCAGTCAGGTCCTCCTCTCACTCTTACCTTCGCCCATATCTCCCACCCATCCACCTTGTTCTTTCGACGTTTTTTATTTTCACCTCAGCAACGACTGCTTTGCCTGCTTCGTAGCGCTCTCACGCCACTTCACTCTCTGATGCTTGTAGCCAGCCAGCAGGTCGCCCATTCTTCGAGCGTGAAAGAACCGAGAAACAGACTGAGGTGCAGAGTCGTAGCTACGTAAGGCTTCTCGAGTCACGCGACTTAACCACTACTCTAAGTACTCCAGTAATTCCGAAACAGGTAGTGTTTCGCTCAAACTCGCCACTAACTACTTGTATATCCTCAACTTCCTATAGAATAGTGCATAAAGTGGTATAATCCAACGCGACAGTTGACGACGTTGGTAGCGGAAACTCTATTTCACGTAGGCCAATTAAGGCCTCCAGAAGGATTGTAGTAGCGTTAGGCTGGTAGCACGATAATATTGCAGAGAGGTTTGAAGACACAAGATGGTATAACTGGTTGTGTGGTTTGATTTGATTCGTTCGGTTCGCTCATCGCACCATTTTGCTGTACGCCATCGTTAATGTATTCTTAAAGTTATTACCAATGTCATCAAAACAAAGTTTCGCAATTAGGATCCAACAAACTGAAATTGAAGAAAACAAAGAACATGCTGATATTCTTTGTTTTGGAGTGAAATTCGACGTTGAGTATATCAACTATTATGTCATTTCCCACAGCGTTCGTAACCTGGCAAATTATATTTTCACTTTCCTACCCTTTCACGCAAGGCTATTCATTGTGTAGAAAAAATAAGGTCCAAGATGGAATCCCGGATGGAGAAGTCAGGACTCATTTTTTCTACCCAATATCAACCATATTGTTATCTCAAGTACTGTAGCTCACAAATAGCCTGAATCGGCACCTTTTAACTCTGGTCAGATTAAGACCTCCTTTCTACATGCTGAATATAAAACTGGTTGATAATTGCATTGCTTTACACAACATTCCCATCTTGTAAAATTATCATTTACCCTATTCTACTCTCCCGTTCATCGTTTCCACCCTCAAACCTGGCCTTACAAAGAGTACCTTCTATAGGGAAGGATCCAAACATATACTCTTCAACGTATTGCGACACACGTGCCTAGATGCATTCGATGCACATCTGAGTTCGTTGTACGTTTGCAACTTAACCAACACCCTTTAACTCTGGTCAGGTTAAGACCACCTTTCTACATGCTGAATGTACAACTCATTGATAATTGCATTGCTTCGCACAGCATTGAAATCTTGACAAATTATCATTTTCCCTATTCTACTCCTTCGCTCATCCTTTCCACCCTCGATCCTGTCCTTGCAAAGAGTTATCACCGTATATAGGGAAGGTTCCAAACATATACTCTTCAATGTATTGCGACACACGTGCCTAGATGCACTACATGCGTTAGATGCACAGCTGAGTTCGTTGTACATTTGCAACTGGTCGTCGTCTACATCCTACTGTCGGTCCTCCCTCCCCCTCTCTCACCCCGCGAGTGTGTTCTCTGCGGGGTCGTATATTTAGCTGGATGTCAGTACTTTGTCTGACCGAATGAATGGTTGGCCCGGGTAGAGAAGCTTCCAGTAGCACCGGGTGCTGGTGGTGGGTACTGACTACGAGCAATAGCTGCATTCAGAGTGTCGGAGGATATACCAAGAGCACTAGCAATAAAGGACAGAGACAGAAGTGTGTTACAGAGGCCGCAACAGCAGTCTGCATGTCTCTCCCTGTCCGGGTTACGTCTATGTGTCCGTTTCAGCGGGTGTGCCAGGCTCGTCGCGGTTCTGTCGGCAAGCATCGCCAAACCCCTCTTCGTTTGGTTTTAGTGTGTGACGTTTGGCTGTGCGCACCAGCAAACTGGCGGCACGTGGCCAATCCAGAGTATGAGAGTGTGTATAGCTTAGGCCATCAGCAACATGGTGATGTAGATATAGTCAACCGGCCGTTATGGGGGTGATACGAGGTAGAACTTTGTGCTGAACCCTTGTGTATGCAACTTCGGTCGGACAGTCAACGCGTATCTCGAGTTTTGCTACTTGGAACCTAAGTCACCTTTTTCTCACATTTGGTACTCTACAACCCTTGATGTAAGTCGACTGCGTTGGTGGTCGACGAAAATTGCCTAGAGAGTGAAAAGAAGCTGGAGGCTTGAGTACAACATGGAGAATGAAGTGAAAAGTTTGTTGCATTTATAGGGATGGAAAGCTACGACGACCGTTGAGCCTTACTACTTGCTATTATTCATTTTCTACAGGCACGAGTGACGTAGGAGAAGACAGTTGTATTATGGATTGTAATGTTTTCGTTTTTTTGTGTTTCTTTTTTTTTAACTTTATTCTTTGTTGCGCTTTCCGTCATTGCTCCTACTCGTGGTCGTCGTCGTCGTCGTCTCAGGAACGAATAAGGTTGTCGGAAATTTGTATGGATATTAATTAAGCTGTCTAACAATGAGACCGATTACAATGCTGTCGCTCGGGGGTAAAGGACATTGTGAAACGCTTGCCACTTCTATATTATGTTGAGTATCATA